>JBCNJP010000008.1:60697903-60746176 GCA_039602395.1 Deinandra increscens subsp. villosa | reverse complement strand
CCATATATCCCCTCCTTTGTTAAAAGATATTGCAAATATACCCATTTTTATTTTTTTATTAAAAATAAATTATAAAATCACTATTTTACCCTTGAATTTTATAAATTACCTCGACCTTTAATCTTTTAAAATCTGCATCTGATCTTAGGGTTTTCCCACGGTCTCACCCACTCACCATCTTCCACCGGCTCTGTTCAACTCCTTCGTCAGAGAGATAATTTTCCCCCGGATATTCGATTAATCACTGGTCTATCTAAATCTAAGTTGCAATTCGATTTCAATATTCATCAAAGTTCCAATTCAAATACTTGGCCTCAACAATCAATCAACACGAATCAGCCAGTGGCGTTCAAATTGAGTTATCGGTGATGCAGCGACAACCATCGGTGTTATGAGGTGGTGTTTGAGTGTTTTGTTGGAAGCAAATCGAAGAAGTCCCTTACCGACTTTTAATCATAATAATTGAATATTAGGTATTGAAATTAATTAAAGGGTATTATTGTTATTTAATTAAAGAAGGGGATATATGCAATTGTTTTTTTTGCTTTGGGTTAATATGCAATTATAGTTAAAAGTAGGGGGATATATGCAATTCCCCATTATTATAAATAAGAGCTTTTTTTAACGACAAAATTTATTCAAAGGACTATCAAGAAACTAGAACCCCGGAACACAAATACAAACCAAAACGACCGCAAACCAAACAGACCAAGACAAACACCAACAGTGGCGAAACTTGAAAGAAAACCCCAGGGGGGCATAAAAATTATACCGAGGGGCAATACTCTACAGTAGGTACTTCTGAACGAAAAAGCGATGGAACAACCCCCTCCCCCCACCCCCCGGGCGCGTCCTTTCTAAGCTTCGCCAATGAACACCAAGACCACAACTAGCCTACATCAAACGCATACCGTTGGATCCAACCTAGCTTATTAATCCGCATTCTTTTATACACCCAGAAAAATCCAATGGGTGTGGCCATATCGAGCACCCTTTTTTCGCCGTTGATTTGCCATTCCTAAAAATCGCATCATTACGAGTCTTCCACAAATACCACAGTGCAATCCGAATGTTGGCACTGATAAGCTTGTCTTTGAGACGATTTTAACTACTCTTAACCAGTTCCTCCCACAAATCTTGAATAGTAAAAGCAATAACACTTGGAATTTTGCACCAACTAGTAAAAAAAACCCAAAACTCAACCACCAAAATACAATCCAAAAACATGTGACAGAGGCTCCTCTTGGTTAGTTTCCGTCGTTGATTTTCCATTCCTAAAAATTGCATCATTACGAGTCTTCCACAAATACCACAATACAATCCGAATGTTGGCACCGATAAGCTTGTCTTTGAGACGGTTTTAACTACTCTTAACCGGTTCATCCAACAAATCCTGAATAATAAAAGCAATCATTTGGAATTTTGCACCGACTAGTAAAAAAATCCCAAAACTCAGCCACCAAAACACAATCCAAAAACATATGTGACAGAGGCTCCTCTTAGTCTTAGGGGTGTGAATTTTTGACACGACACGAACCGAACCCCAAATTCGCAGATTTGGGTTTAGTATAAACGGGGTCGGGTCGAACCCACCAACCCCGTTTAGCTAAACGAATCGTGTTCGGGTCGAACCCATCAGGTTAGCGGGTTGACCCGTTTAACCTATTTATTTAATATTTTATACTTTTATATGTGTTTTATATTATATATTAAGATGTTTTAATAATTATTATCAAAGATTAAAATTTAAAAAGAGAAATTCACATAAGTTTTAATGATTAAAATACAATTATTTTACGTATATTTTTAACTTTTGGTATTAAATTGTATTTTTAGAGGATTAATATGTTTTAAAAAAATAAAAAACAAAAAAATCGGGTTAAACGAGTCGTGTTCGGGTTAACGTGTCTCATATAATTTTCACGTTCGGGTCGTGTTTAGGTTCGGTCGTGTTAACCCACCAACCCGCAAACACGACCCATTTAGCACCCCTACTTGGTCACCACAAAATCTGCACAAAGAGTTTAAGCAAATAACATTACGCTTTAAAAGAGCGTCTGTAGTAGGCAATCTATTCATCTCCGCACGCTAGCGCAAAATATTAACTTTGATCGGAATCCATCTATGCCACCCACAAGGATAAAAAGGGATCAGGAACAAGTGTCGCCAATACGCTTTTTTTAAACTCCTTGACCGAAAAGTCTCGCTCCCCATCTGACACCCATCTCCAACTGTCTTCCACATCATCATTTGCCCCAACGACGACAACTCCAACAACCGTTGTTGTTTTTGGATCTCGACCTCCGTAACCGACTCCGTCTTCGAAGTCAATCACCAGGTTTTGCCACTACACGTTACAAAATTAAATTATAGTCATAACAATAAATAGGAGTTAATACTATAAACAATAGTGTTATTCTCCAAATACGTTAGTAAATAACTACTAAATATACCATATTATTATTTATTTATTTATTTTGAACAACAAATCCCTGGTCATCCAGGGTCCCCAAATGTTAAATGATTATCTCTTTCATCCAGTAATCTGAAAGTGTGTGATTCAGCGTCCTAATGCTTATCTCAGAGGAAACCCACCGTCCAAATATCCACTGTGATAAAATCTTAGACACACCTCTATAATTTTTCATTCATTATTGTGTCACATGGGATTTGAACCCTTTGATCTTCACATTGGAAGGATTTGAACCCTTTGACCTCTACATTGGAAGGTAATGTTATATTCACTCCATCAAATGGTGGGGGATAACTGGATAAGTATACCCTATTAGGCTATGTGTAGTGGGGCGTTATCTTGACAAAAAGTGCAAGATGACGCCCCTATAACGCCCTTGTACCCCCCCCCCCCCGGGGGCCATCTTCATCAAATCCCTCTCCAGGCGCCATGTTCTTCCCGCCTCATCTCCTCTGCAAAAAAACCCAACCATTAGACGCTATGGACGCTACTCACTATGCCGGGGCGTTATGATGGGTGGTGACGCCCCACCACTAGGAACGGCCTTAATAAAAGGGTTAGACTTGGTATAACTTTTTGTATAAACTAATATTAAAACTATCTTAAAAAATTAAGATTATTTGGGTTTTTAAATTTTTTTTTTTTTTGAACGGCCAACGAATAGAATAAACCCAGGTACTTTGTACGGGGTGACCCAATGGCTAAAGGCCACCGCCAGCTGGCCCAACCCAGCCGTACGGAGCCCTTAAGCGTCCATGTGACTCCAGTTCCGGGGAAAAACCCGCTAACCCGCCCGCCCGTAAGCACGACGACGAATTAACGGTAAAACCCGGTCGCCTCAAGGATCGAATCCGGGTCTCCCCGGATCTCCTATCATTGGCCTCCATACCAATGGACAAATAATGTCATTAGTGAGGATAGAACTTGGGTCCCTAGAAACACAAGCCAAAGCCTCAACCAACTCCACTAAATGCCATTGGTTAATTATTTTTTTTAAAATATAAATGCTTAAACCTCTCCTATTTAATTAAAGTTTTTTTGAAAAAGATGCAAAGGTTTTTCCAATAAGTTCCAGACTCAAACGGCTTGTTTCCAGAACTCTGAATAAAACTTTTTTAGGGTTTTCGTTTTACAATCCAGCTCTCAAATTCAATCGATCGATCCATACCTCCCTCTCATGGTCAAGTCCCTGGAGTTTCCGGTAACGTCTTCCAATCTCATCTCCAAAATCTAACCTCCTTCAATTCAATTTGATGATACGAATCTGTTAGAACCAAAAAAAAAAAAAACCTAGAAATTTAGGGATTGGCAGTCATGGATCAAAACGAGGTCCACGGCGGCGGAGATTCGGCGGACCAGTTTCACCGGAACGAAGCCATCTCCGCCGTCGTTGACGAAGGTTTTCTAGGCGAAGAAGATGATGACGATTATGAGGATCTGTATAACGATGTGAATGTCGGCGAGGGTTTTCTTCAGTCCGTTAGGAAGAACGAGGAGGAAGTTGAGAAGAAATCGGAGCCAGTTCCTCCACCTGTCCAGGTGGAAGATGATAGGAAGATTGAGAGAAATGATATTGTTGAACCTAGAGTAGAGGAAAGTTCTAATCTTGGGGTGGGGGTAAATGAGGTGGAAAAAAGGGGATCTGGTGAACCTAGAGTTGAATTAGGGCAGCCCTCTGTTAAAATAGATGTTAAAATAGATGATCTGGCTAACAATAACAGTATGCCGAACGGCCCGAACCTCGGGATTGGACCACCGCAGCCTCCTCATGTTGGTACAGGAAATATGGGGAGTTTAGGTAATGTGAATGGTTCTGGAGGGAGTTTTTTTGGTAATGGTGGTGGAGGTGGTGGTGGTGGCGGGGGAACGATTCTTTTTGTGGGAGATTTGCATTGGTGGACGACAGATTCGGATCTCGAGTCGGAACTTTGCAAGTATGGTCATGTGAAGGAGGTGAAGTTCTTTGACGAGAAAGCGAGTGGGAAATCGAAAGGGTATTGTCAGGTTGAGTTTTACGATCCTTCGGCTGCCACAGCTTGCAAAGAGGGGATGAACGGGCACGTTTTCAACGGCCGGCCGTGTGTTGTTGCGCATGCTTCGCCATTTAGTGTTAAAAGAATGGGAGAAGCTCAAGTGAATAGAAGCCAGCAAATGGCTCAGTCTTCTGTTGGGCAAGCCAAGAGGGGGCCTGGAGAGCCGCCTGCTAAAACTGGTGGCAACGGTATGCCTGCTGGCGGTAACTTCCAAGGTGGCGGTGATAATAACAGAGGATATGGGAGAGGGAATTGGGGTAGGGGTAATTCGCAAGGTATGGCGGGCCGGGGACCGGGTAGAGGTGGCGGGATGGGTGGGCGTGGCATGATGGGGAATGGTGGAAATGGGTTTGGACCGCCACCTATGATGCATCCTCAATCGATGATGGGTCAAGGGTTTGACCCATCTTTCGGAGGCCCGATGGGCCGAATGGGAAGCTACGGAGGTTTCCCTGGGGGACCAGCACCGCCTTTTTCGGGTATGATACCTTCTTTTCCGCCTGTTGGGAATGTAGGATTACCTGGTTTAGCGCCCCATGTGAACCCTGCGTTTTTCGGGAGGGGGATGCCGATGAATGGAATGGGTATGATGCCAACAGGTGGTGTTGATGGGACCAACATGGGAATGTGGTCGGACCCGAATATGCCCGGATGGGTCGGTGATGAGCATGGTGGCCGAGTAGGTGAATCCAGCTATGGTGAAGAAGCTGCATCTGATCAACAGTATGGTGAAGGTAGCCACGATAGAGGACCTTGGCTTAATCCCGCAAAAGAAAAAGATAGAGACTGGTCTGGTGGTACTTCAGATAGAAAACCTAGAGATGATAGAGACCGTGAGCCGGGATATGAAAGAGACGTACCAAAAGAAAAAGACGTGGTTCATGAAGATGAGTGGGCTGAACGAAGGCATCGAGACAAGAGGGACCGTGAACGATCACGTGACCGAGATAGAGATCGAGACCGTGAACGATCACGTGACCAAGATGGGGACCGGGATCGTGAACGATCACGTGACCGTGGTAGGGGCCGCCATAGGGATGAAAGGGACAGATATGCCGATCATCACAGGTACAGGGAGGTTGAACTGGAATATGACGATGAGTGGGACCGGGGTCGGTCGTCACGGTCCCATGGGAAATCAAGATTGGCTCAAGAGGATGAGCATAGGTCTAGATCGAGGGATGCTGAGTATGGGAAGAGGCGGCGTGTAACTGCCGAATGACCGTGTGTAGTGTGATTTTGTAAGGAAGCACATCAGGAAATCTGTGAAACTCAAGCTTTTTTAAATAGTAGTTTTGTTGCGCTCTGGTGGATTCTCGCTGAACTGTTTATCAAGTTAATGAAAGTGGCTATCTTTGGAAAGGTACAATACCAAATCTATACTTTACTGCTAATATTATAAACTTTTTGATATGTCTTGAAACTTTTTGATATGTCTTGATATGTCTTGAAACTTCCCTGTTTATTTTATAAATAATGTCTGCGGAGGCCACTCAGATATTCAACTTTTGTCACTAAGGCCATCAATGCTATATAGGTCCCCAAGAATTTGTCAAGTTTTGTTTATGCCAAATCCAGCTAAAACCATACTAAGAATACTGTAAGATATTTGATTGTAGCTTTTTGACATGGTATAGTTGTCTTCTCAAAATTTCAAGGGCATTATTGTTATTAGATTTTAGAGTAAATTACTGTTTACGTCCCTGTGGTTTGCACCAGATTACTATTTAGGTCCCAAATTTTCAATTTCAACAAATCTGCCCCTGTGGTTTTCGATTTGTATCCAATCAAGTCCCAAACGCTAACATCGTTAATATTTTCTGTTAAGTTTTGGTGAAAGGACTAAAATACCCTTAACCTTTTATTCTCCTTTGATTTAAAAAAATAAACTTAAAACAAACACCCCTCTCCGGCGATGACGAAAACAGTTGCTGCCGTCACTGGCAATGGACTCCGGCCACCCAACGACTGAAATCCGGCGATGACGGAAACAGTGGTAGCATTATCACTCCCGGCGAATGAAATCCGGCGAAATTGTTAAGCCGGTCGCCTGCAATCCGGCCTCTAGTGACTGAAATCCGGCGAAATCAAACCTCCCGCCTCCTCTCTCCCTCTCCTGTTCTAGCCGACGGTGATGGTGAGATTTTGCTCACATCTATATTTTGGGGTTCTGTGCGAAATCAAACCTCCCGCCTCCTCTCTCCCTCTCCATCTGTGGTGGTTTTCCGAGCAAGAAACACCCAAAAACGATTGGGGTTTTGAGCCAAAAAATCAAACCGGAAAGACAAAAGTTAATCACACAGATCATCGTCGTCGTCTCTTCCTTCTCCTGTGAATCAGTGCGGCGATTTTTGATTGGGGTTTTCGAGCCGACGTTCGATGCGAGGGTCGTCGGTGTTTGCTCAGGCGATTCCAGTAACTAGATGCAAAAGTTTGGAATACCCACTTTGAATCATCTTCAACATATTCTTTGATCTTCATCTAAGGGTTCGAACGGTGAGCACCTAAGTAGGTTTTGATTTTTTTTCTTTCCAAAAACCCAGATTTTGAGTGTTCGATTTTTACACCATCTAGAGAGATCGGAAGGAATGAGGGATTCAGAATTGGAGGTTATGGTGAGAATTGGAGGTTATGGTGGGGGGACGGTGGACCAGAAATAGTCTCTAAATTTGTGGTGATAATGAAGAAGATGAAGGGGAGGTTTTTTTAAAAAAAAAATTAAAGGAGAATAAAATATTAAGGGTATTTTAGTACTTTCACCAAAACTTAACAGAAAATTTTAATGGTGTTAGCATTTGGGACTTGATTGGATACAAATCGGAAACCACATGGGCAAATTTGTTAAAATTAAAAATTTGGGACCTAAATAGTAATTTGATGTAAACCACAGGGACGTAAACAGTAATTTACTCTAGATTTTAAGTTACTGTTCCTAAAATAACTTTTTTTTTTTGAACAGCAAAAGTTGTATTAAAACCACCACTAGCAAGTTACTAGTGGAGAAGGATTACAAGGACAGAATGAAAAGAACAAAATAAGTAGTTACAACTAAGACAAAGGATCTCGTTTCCAATCATTCCAAACTAAATTTCTAAATTTTGCGCGACTGGTTAACCAAATGTAGGATTCAGATTTGATTTCTTCTATGATTCTTCTTGGATGTGTGTTGCGACCCTCGAATTCCTTCCCGTTTCTGGCTTTCCATAGTTCCCAAACCGTTGCCGCGACGATCGCTTTGAGTGTTTTACTGATATTGGTAGCGGGACCAAGAGTGGATGCTTGGGAATAGGCTTGATCAAGGGAGACCGGAGAAGAAAGGTGGTGATTTGTCCAGGAGGCCACGAGGCCCCAGGTTTCACGTGCAACGATGCAGTCGAAGAGAGTGTGATTTGTTGTTTCATCAGTGATGGAGCACCAGGAGCAAGAGGAGTACTGTAAATACTTAAACAACATTAGTGATCTTTTAGGGTTTTGCATGTTATTACTCTTCTGAGTTTGTAAATGAAAATTGCATTTTTGGTCAGAATGAAACTTGACTGCGTAAGTTTGTAAAGTTTTCTCTCTTATTCATGTGAGGGCAAAGATTCACAGAATCAAGTTTACATCTTTTCTACAATGATATTATATTGACTGTTCAATGAAATCGATCATCTTTAGATTAGGTTATATTATCGAAAGCTTGTTCATCCTCGAATCTCTAGGACCCTAGTCGGAAGCCGTTTGTTGAAGTTTCTATGTTTAATTACTTTCTTCTTTCTGATATACAAAGTCGACTTTTCGCCCAACATTTGTTATTCCAGTTACAACTGAATGTTTTTAAGATGTTATCACATGGTAAATATATCTATTCTGCGTGCTGCTTCTGATAATCTTTCTGCATTGGTAGGTTTTATAGGGAAACTAAAGATGTTCAGAGCATTGTTCACTAGATGCGAAAGAGACCTGTGGTTTGAGCTACAGATTTAGACGATGATGATAATACAACCAACCTTAATTTCGAGTGGAACATCTTTTCATCTTACCAATTAAAGTCTGTTTAAAATTTTCATGTAACTTGAAACTATGTTGTGGCTGATGTTTCTGTGCTGATTAACTTAAGACCTTACTACTGTGTTTGAATGTGAGATTTGTTAGGATTTTTGCACCATATTTTGGAGGATTAACCTCCTTTTTTTGTATTTTTCGCATCATTTTGCTGTATATGTATCTTGTATATGCCGCCTGATCCCGACTGTGGGTTGTAGGTCTGTAGAGCGTAGCGAGTAGGTTGAGCTAACCACCTGAATCAATGTATGCCACATTGGAACCTCAAGCAGTACATCTGCATGTATATAACTGTATATGGAATTATGGATGATCAATGTGACTGTTGGGCTGTGTTGCTCTTTTAACCTGTCTTTTTGTACTCACACATGTAAATGTTGGTGTCAGAATGTGATAGGGGTGTAAACGAGAATGTGATAGGGGTGTAAACGAGACGAGCCCGAGCTCGTCTAGGCTCGAGCTCGGCCCGAGCTCGTTAAAGCTCGGCTCGTTTCGAGTTTTTAACGAGTCGATCTCTAGTAACTCACAAAGAGTTCGGCTCATTTACACCCCTAAATATGATGGACATGTATAATTTAGTGAGTGCCCTTTCCTTTATACATGATCTTCGTGTGTGCGCGTTTAATATAAGGTTTGATCCTCCTTGTATGAGTGAGTAGCTTGAAGTTCAAAACAACACCTTAAGACTACAAACCTACAAACCGTAGCGGTTTAATATAAGGTTCATATGCTTTCACAAATTTATATTAAAGATGTGTATTTTGAACCCATATTTTTAGGCTCAGATTAGGAAGGCAAAACCATTTACACCATCATGGCCATACCAACAATTAAAGCGATTAATCTTACTAAGAATCGACTTCCATTTTCAATAAACAGTGTCATAAACAAAACAAAAAAAAGAAATCCGAACTGAATTTGACGGTGGAAATTCAAAGTTTATGAATCTTGCTCAAATTATTTATAATTTCATCGAATGGCTGCATTCTAATGTCATGCCACGTACCATCAGAGAAGTCATAACCGTAGTTAGAAATGTATAATCATCATAGCCAATAGCCATGAACAGATTCCCCCGTACAAATCTGAAACGAAGACAACCTTAAAGGCTGCCAACAGATCGGTTTGATGCCGCAAATAACCGAACACGTTTGATCGAAAATAAACAATCATAGCCAACAAACACCAAAAATTAGAAACCTGAAAAGCCGCTAACAATCACAGCCAACAAACACCAAAAAGTAACAGATCGCCTAGGTCAAAGGGCTCCGATTCAAGTGGCGATGGCAGAAAACGCCTGTGACTATATAACCTAGAATTGATAGCCACCCAAGAACCACATAAAGCGATGACACACCAGTAAAAGAACCCTAGATTCAGATCAGAAGAATCATCACAATTCGTAAATAACCAAACGTAGCCCCCAATTCAAAACCGGCCACACGAAGCGTAAACTCTATCGGCGGCGGTGAAACGTTATGCATGACAAACACACAGACCGGCAGCCACCATCGACGCCAACTAAGCATAAATCGCATAGAGAATTGACTAGTCCAATAACCGGTTATGGTTACCAACCGTAACCGGTTAGACATTTCAAGCTCACTAAACGGTTAATGACTGTAACCAGTTATTAGCCTGACCGGTTATAGCCTTAACCTATTAAACCAATAACCGGTTAGCGAATATAACCAGGTTTACACCTCTAGTTCTGAGTTGATCTCAATCTTCTCAGCCTTATATGAGCATGTTGTCCTTGTAACTCGGACTCACCAGCATGTTTAGTGAGTTGGCTTGTATTTCTCCGCGTTACTATCCAGATTAAGGCCGAATTTGAGTAAGTCAAGACTCTATAGTGAGGCAACAACCCAAAAAAGGATGTTCACGTAAACGAAAACATAGATTTAAGTTTGATTAATTTCTGACAAATTGCTCAGAATGACACCATAGATTTATAAACAGGCTTGTATCACAAGAAGATGAGCAGATCTCCATGTCCTTCAAAAATGATAACCAAAACAACAAATGGAACATCTACACAGCCCTGCATGAAAATATTTAATATACACCGACAAATATTTAATATACACCGACAACACGAGCATCTGAGTCTAGATATTAAAACCATGAATGGGTCAGATTATGAAAACTACAGACAATTTCCCTATAATCTATATACTCATGTCAGGTATATTATGCATAACAAGCAACATTGCCTCTGCACTTCTACTCTAGTTGTTTTTTTCTACCAAACCCTAATGCAATAACTAACATTAAGTTACATGCTTACACCACAAGCAACAACAGATTAAAAACTAACCGCCTTTTTTTTGGAGTTATAGCACATTAGCACAAGAAGCTCAGGCCTTAACCCCTTGCGCAGATGCTTGTTTTGGGGTGGTCTCAGGTTCATCTTCATCCTCGTCTGCTTCATCAGCTAGCCTAGTCAGCTCGTCCTGGATCATTAACTTTATGGATGCCTTTCTTGATGTCAGATCTGTATTGAATCGCTTGGCTGAAACATGATATTTAAAATGTATTGTTATACACCCAAGGAAACCCTAAGCTAATAACTGAGTGGCTCAGGTAATGGGTCAATACGTATTTTGGGTTAAAATGTGTACTTTCATGCAGGTCCGGAGGACCCAGACATTTCAATATTATGTATAGATAATGTCAGTGATACAATTTTTGTGAATAAAACAACTTAGAAGGCGTCACTCGTTAACAAAACACACTTCACGTAACTTTCGATTGGTTCTCCATATATGCCTTTTTTTCTTTCTAAATGATACAATTTTGACCTATGTAAAATAAAACCATAACTGGCCCATACATAAATGTGCAAAATCGCCACCTTTTCTAACTAATGAGGACTGTAGGATGCTTACCAAGCTGCTTAAGAATATCGGTAAAGGTTGCCTGCAAAACATAAGAGTATGTGAGTAATCATGAACAAGGTTAGCCGACCCAATGTTTAAGGGTATATGAGGTGTTCGGGTATGCATAAATATTACAAAAAGAACAAATGCCAGATTTGTTTTTGTATACACACACCATATCAAAATTGAACAGGATGAAATGGAAGGAAGAACCAACCACATTTTTATGTTAATCCTCAAAAAGTTACAATCGGTGTTGTTAAAGCCATGGAATAGATTTGTTCGACCAATCATGTTTTCATGCAACAAGTGAAAATTAATCGGTAGCAAATTCTCACCGTATTGAAGTCAACTTCTTTAAGGATCTCACATATTGCAGTTCTGAGGTCTTCGTCACTTATCTTACGCTTTTCTGATTTAGGCTTCTCTTTCTCTACCGGTACCTTTTTCCCTTTTTAGAAAGGTATTTATCAGAATGAAATGAATAAGTGTATATAATGCTTTTAAAGTTAAGCAAGCAAAACAACCCAAATAGAACCGTTCCAGAAGGTAAAAGTTATCCATTTAGAGGTGGGAAGTTCGATATATTTATGCATCAAACAGGTTGAATGTCACTCGAATGTATTCAAAATGCATAAAACCTTCTTATTTGTTTTATTAAAATAGAATAAAGATGTATTTTGATAATATAGTTTATATAATCATATCTAACACATTAATCCTTTTTAAAAGAGATAATGTATGCATATGCCACCCCAAGTATTCTAAAGTTCTCACCAAGGCCACCCAGGTATCAATTTGGATCAATTTGGTTTGTATTCCAGCAAAATACTCGCCAGGAATGATAAAATGCATCGAAATTTGCTTATAAAAATCATATCTAGATGTCAACATATTTGACTGGATTCAGGAGCGGATTTGTCATAATAAGTTTCTAAATGTGGCAAACCTGTAAATTATAAGAATTGTCATTTTTCATTTTTTCCTGACAAGTTCTTTTTCTTCCAGAAACTAAATGAATGAAACCAAATTGATACTTGGGTACCCAATATATACATCATATATTTATAAAAAACAAAGGATGTTTAATAACCATAAAGGTGCTCATGTGTCAGTGCAGCATGCCACATCTAATAATTATGCTAAATGAAAAGAGAGGAACAAGTTGTACCGGCCTTCTCTTTTGGAGCAGTTTTCTTTGGAGTTACTTGCTTCTCTTCAACTGCATCTTTCTTCTTGTTCTTCCTTGAGGAATTCTTAGAACCAGAATCATTTTGAACCTTAGCTTTAGAACCGCTTGTAGATGATACAATTGATGTCTTCTTCTGAGCTGAGCTAGTCTTTTTAGGTGTGGTAACTACTTTCTTCTCTTTAGGTTTCACACTCGATTCCTTTTTAGAAGATTTAGATTTGTTTGAACCTCTTTTGCGCTTCTTGCTACTGTCTTCTTCTTCAGATTCAGGTTCAGACACATGTTCTTCACTAGCAGTATCCTCTTCTTTCTCAGGTACATCATTCACAATTTCATCTTCTTCGTTCTCTTTTCCCTCGTCATCACTCTCTTCTTCTGAATCTTCTGTTTCATCTGCCTTTTTCTTCTTATCCTCTTCAGGGGTACTTTTACTTTTTTGCTTCTAAAATAAATTAAGATGAAACTTTAATGCACAAATATAATAGCCCATCATTCATCAAATTCAAAACAGGATTAAAACTAGAGGTGGCAAGAGGAACAGGTGGGTAACACATAGTTGTATGTCTAGTTCTAGTACCACATAGGAACAGGTTGACCCAACAACACTTTTGCCTTAAAATACTAACAGATAATTAATGCATTCGATATCAATTATGATAACAGTATTATTACAAAATAACTTAGGTCTTTGATAGAAATGTTTACTTTTAACCTGTTTGCTCCTTCAGCCCGTTCATCAGTTCCTATTCTGACTAAAACTTTTTATTTGACCCATTTGGGATTTTACCAGCTTGTACTTATAAGCAAGATGGAGGTACCTTAGATGAGCTTTTTGGAGGTGTAGACTCAGGGGCCGATGAGCTTTTCTTGCTTTCCCTTTTACGCTTTTTGCCTTGGGTGGACTGAATAACATGTGATAGAGAGGGAAGTTATATCAACGACATAAAATATAATAGCAAAATTAAAGCTTAAATGCAAACCTGCTCTTTCTCTGTAAGCAACTCACTAGTAGTGGCATGGGGAGCCAACATAAAATCCATAAGCTTTACCACAATATCTTCCTGTTCGCAGATCATATGTGTTGTCATACTACGTTAACACGAAAATATAAACCATTTATCTATGTAAGTATGAAAAAGATTCACATGTAGAGTGAATCAGTTTCAAACTAGGATTGATAATAGTAACTTGCAGAACCAGATAAGTTAGTATTCAAGAGAGAGTTGATGTTTAAAAGAAAGTTAAGACAGGATTGGCACAAAAGCCACATAAATGAAAGTATCACTGTTCTTTAACACAATTATACCTGCTCCAAGAATTGCCTCGGCAGTGAGCAGCTATTTGTTAAATAAAAACCAGACACCAAATTAATAAAAGAACCATTAAATAACTAACAAACCTTCCTTGAGTTAGCTCTGCTGATTGTCATATCAAATATATCGCAGAACTCCAAGAGCTTCTCTTTATTAGGTTTGTCAAGCTTTTCCTTCACTTTCAATTTTTGCTTTTCCTGAAATGACAATAAATAATTACTACTCAAACTAACAGCAGCAATTATAAATGGGTCACAAGGGATACATGTATTAATATCAGAATAAGCTTTTGAACAGATGGATCATGCATATTTCTGTATTGAAATAATATAATGATGCACACGTTAATATATCTTAATTATGTGAGTTTAAATATCTAACTAGCTTTGTAATCTTATTGTTGTTAAATTTATTCTTTCTTAGCAATTGCATGTTTGTCATACCTTTATGATTTTGCTTTTTATTCACGTTTCTGAAAAACAGTCAAAAAATAGAATTAACATTCTACTATCGATGAAATGGTTATTACCTCATTTTCAGGCCAGACAAAGCCAGAAAACCGCAAAATATTACTCTTGACCTGGAAAGCCTGCAATTTGAACCAAAAGCATAATATTAGGTAGTGAAGCATTTATGGCCGCTCACTGAATAGTAATACCAATGATGAAAACATAGCAGTATTTAGTGTAAGCCCACAAAGTACACAAGAACATCAAATAAGATCAGGAACGGTATAGTCACTATTTTGATAAAAGATGCCACTGAAGTCCTTACAATTTACATAGAGAAATACTCATTCGAGTACAGAACATGTATACACATCAGCTGTACTGATTCTCACTACCTATACATGGGTAGTTATATAATATATGTAGTTATATAATATAATAAATTCTGGTCATAACTCCATAAGAGCCATCTACTTCATCATTATAATCTTTGAGCATCAACAAAAGTTATTCAAAGAAGATATAATAGATAATAACAGATTAGACATTCATGAATTGAAGTTTGATTACCTTCCCTCTCCTTCCAAATAAAATGGTATGGAGCAATTTCAGAGTGTCGTCATTCAGCTTCCTCTTTGATAACTTGAAAGCAACTGAAAAGTTATACAGATTTTAGATAGAAAACAAGAAATGAAGAAATGCAAATCATGTAGGGGTTGGAACATTGAAAGTAATAAACAAGCAAGCTTCATACTTCTCCAGGTCATCCAATAAAAAATATTCAAGTGATAATAGACTGCAAAGAAGCCCCCAACCCCTCATTTTAACGAATGAAGAAAGAAACATCAAATCAACAGATACAACTACGAGTGACATCAAGATTCAAGCACACAAAACTTGTAGAATAGCACAATAAATCCCAGAAGTTATGCTACTGATGTAACCATGAGTGCAGAATTATGTTTACTATATCATGACAACAAGGATTTTAGAATATGTTAAAATTGAGACGATGACAGAGTTTCAAAGTCTTCTCTTCACCAAGGTTTGATGCATTGTGTTATTCTGACTCTATCCTGAGTTCAAAATGCACATGATCTCAAAGGTTTAATATATTTCTTGTAAGAAAAAATACCTATGCGATCCTGACCATGGATTATCATTCTCTCTAGATGATGTGCATTCATCAAACCTCCCATATGGCCATATATACAAACACATGTAATCTCTACAAACAAGTGTTCAAAGATAAAAGCAATAGAAACCATATTGAAGTCAAATATTTCACAAGAATGATCGCACAACTTTGCCATGCCACTAAGATCCTTAAGTCAATAATCACAGCAAGATAGCTTTACAAGGCAACTAAGATATAAAGGAGGGTCTATGTTCGCTTTCAAAATTTAGACTTCTTAGTATCCAACTTAGTACATGTAAATCTATGTGTGTTCACTGTGATATAAGGAAGGAGGGTTTGTGTTCATTTTTCAAAATGCAGCACTCTAAATATCCACCTTAGTACATGTAACCATATGTGTCTGTTGACATTATTGTTCATTTTCTTATGTTCTACACTTCTACTCCCTTAGCCCACCAAAAAAAACAATGTTTAACTCGGCGCATGATATAATCAAAACGTTGGAATATTGATCAAATGTCAAAATGCCCTTGAGTAAGGACAAAATTAACGAAGCATTGAAAACAAAATTTAGGTTACACATTAAAAATATTGATTAGTGAACCGAAAAAGTTATAATACGCTGATTTTTTTTGGCAGGCATGGGAAATATATTATATATAAAGATAAGATTTAGAGAAAGACAAAAACTAAAGAAAGGTTTGTGCACATATAATACTAATCTCCAAAACATACATATGATGAATAAATCAGCCTCACTACCCATAATAACTCGAATTTTCGAAAATACAAGATAATAGCCATAAACCTTCTGAATCAAAGATCCAAAAAGGTTCAATGAAGTTGATATTAAGCAAAAAAGGTAAGGTCAGCAGAGTTGTGCTTGAAGCACTAACAAGGGACTAAATAACTTTAAATGTCACTTCAGAGTTAATCTACCAAAGAGCATACTTTAAAATCAAAAGATCCTTGCATGGCAATTAGGGATGTCAATTGCAAGAAGGGAAACAGAAAGCCCAGTATAAAAAGGGACAGTTTAAGATTTTACCATTTGGAATATCTTTCAGTGCTTTACCACGGCCCTGCACACCATTATCACAACTAAAATCAATCAAAATAGGAAGATTTTTGTCTGTCATTAAAGACGGACATTAATGATAAACACAGTCCTGAAATTTAATGTTTAGAAAACAACCTTAGCAATATGGAATTCCTTGGTAGTGTCTTTTTCAATGACGGCAACCAACCGCTCTACAGATTTCCGTTCCCTTACGGGCCTTTCAATTGTAGGAGCAGCAGGAGTTGCTGGTTCCTTCTCTTTTTTTTCCTTAACTTTTTTCTCTCCTGACGCCTTAGTCTTGCTGTTACTTTTTTCTTCACCACCCTTCTTTTTTGCGCCTTTTTTTGTTGCCTTTTCCTCTGGGATCTTTTCCTGATTCCCTTCTTGATTTTCTTCTTCTTGGTTCTCTTCTTCTTTGTTCTCTTCTTTTTGATTCCCATTCTCCTCTTTCGAATCGACAGCTTCTGTATTCTTATTTTCAGAGTCCTCATCCAGATCTTTCTTGTTATCAACTTCCATTGCCTCGGTGTTGGGTTCTCCGTTTCCTTTCGGAGTCTCTTCTTGTTGGATCTCTTCTTCCTCTTTAGAACCAACAGCTTCTGTATTCTTATTCTCAGACCCTTCATCCGGTGCTTTCTTGTCATCAACTTCCATTGCCTTGGTGTTGGGTTCTTCGTGTCCTTTCTGAGTCTCTTCTTGTTGATTCTCTTCTACCTCTTTAGAACCAACAGCTTCTGTATTCTTATTCTCAGACTCTTCATCCAGAGCTTTCTTGTCATCAACTTCCATTGCCTTGGTGTTGGGTTCTTCGTGTCCTTTCTGAGTCTCTTCTTGTTGATTCTCTTCTACCTCTTTAGAACCAACAGCTTCTGTATTCTTATTCTCAGACTCTTCATCCAGAGCTTTCTTGTCATCAACTTCCATTGCCTCAGTCTTGGATTCTTTGTTTCCTTTCTGAGCCTCTTCATCTGGAACTTTCTTGTCATCGACTTTTATTGCCTCGGTGTCGGGTTCTTCATTTCCTTTCTCTTCTTTCCCCTCCTTGATATCTTTTCCCTCTTCTTCTTCTTCGGCATCTTTGCCTATCTCGGCATCAACTTCGCCAACTTCAACTTCTTTAGTTTTATCATTCTCATCAATCTTTGCATCTTCCTCCACCTCTTCAACTCCCTCCTCTTTTTCCTCACTCACATCTTTGGCCACTTTATCTGGAGAGACAGTCCCGTTTGCCACTGTCTCTGCAACCTCAGTCGTTGCATCTTCGTCCCCCATAACTGTACATACGATTACAAATAATCAATAAAAGCCCATTAGGAGTCAACACCCGACCAGCAAAAACGTTGAGTACGATCTAAAAGATATCACCTTTAACAAAGTCACTAAATCATCCACACGCATCAATCAACACATAACCAGCTAAAAAGCCTGCTAAATCCTAAAAAAAAATATTTTCAACCTTTTGTTCATTTTTTCTAAAAACGGCCAGCTGAGCTCACACGTACTCTAATCTTACCCTCCTAAATCTACATCTTCATCCCCCATGAGACTTGAAACCCAACCACTTTGGAAATGCACATGCCCAATATGTATATATATTTTATCTAATATCACCTTTAACAAAGTCACTAATATCATCCACACGCATCAATCAACACATAACCAGCTAAAAGGCCTGCAAATCCTAAAAATCAATATTTTTAACCTTTTTTTTTTTATTTATTAAAACGGCCAGCTGACACGTACTCTAATCCTACCTTCCTAAATCTACATCTTCATCCCCCATGAGACTTGAACCCCTACCACTTTGGAAATGCACATGCCCAATATGTTAATGAATTTTATTATCTAATTCACTAACATCAACCATACGCAACTAAATACAAATAATTCGCCCTTTTCGTACATTTGCCAGCTCTAACCAAACGAAATCCTCCACTCACCAAATGTTCCCGGCACTAAACAGTTAAAAAAAATCACAATTCGGCAATTCGCCACCCTAAACATCACAAACCAAACGAAAACACGCACTTTAACTGAATTGTGCGCGTATCTAAGTTTAGCAAAGATCTACATACACATACACGCAATTACAAGCCCTAAAAAAAGTGATTACACGTAACATAAAAAGTTAGTTGACCTTATAAACAAACAAAACCCTAACTAGAATAGTAATCCAATTCGCAGGTATTGGAATCAAATCAAAGCAAAGCGAAGCAATTGCAGTAGCGAATCAATTAGTGAAAACGAATGAAATTAAGAAAACTTACAGAAGTTAGGGCTCTGAGTTGAGTTGAAAAGGTTGGTTTTTCGGTTTTGAGAGGTGAGAGAGAATGATTGTGTGGGGAATGGTTCGGACTTGAAATACGGACTTGAAAAGCAGTTAATTAACTGGGAGGGGGGGAATAAGAGTGGGGAGCAGGGGTCCGATGGACGGCTGAGATGGAATACGGGAAGTTGACGGTGGATCGTTGCCGTTTCCGGATCGGATCAAACCGGCAATTTGAAATGAGACTCTTTCTTCCTGTTGTTGACTTGTTTAACTATGACTTCATTGACTGCAATCACGTGGTCTAGTCGAGTCACGTGTTCTTTTATTTATTTTTATTATTTTTACTTTAATTTTTTTTTTGAACGGCAATTATATTAAAAACCACTAACTACTAGCAAGGCGCTAGAGGCCGGCAAGAAAGCGAGAACATTATAAGGAAAAAGAAACCCAATCTTTCCAAAGAACATATCGAGCTTTACATCGGTGAACAAACCATAAAAAACTCAAACTTTTAATCTAAAAAATCACCTTATTAATGGAAGGAGGTCGATTATTGAAAATCGCTTTGTTCCGCTCCAACCAAAGATACCAACAACCTGTTAGGAAGATGATGTTCACCGCTTTCGCTTTCCAATCAGGGAGAGACCCTGATTTGTGCAAGTTAGTCAGATCCAACACCGAAAATACGATCACCGGGGGGTATTGTACACCAGTGGGCCACCACCTGCCATACCAACTCAGCAAAAGGGCACCCGGTGAAAATATGCATCGACGGCTCACCTCCAACACCACACATAATACAATCCGGCGAAGGCAAGGCGATGTTCCGGTGCAAGAGATTGACACGAGTAGGGAGACGATCCAATATCGACCTCCAAACCAAAAAGTTCACCTTCAAGGGGACCTCTTTACACCACTAGAAACCAAAGGACGCACTCTGATTGTGGAATTCCTCGACGATGCAGCAGAGGGATTTAACCGAGAAGTTGAAATCTAACTAGTCAGCCCACCTCCAATTATCATTAACCTCCGTGATCATCGTCTGAAGGTCCACTCCCTGCACAGCAAAATCAGAAAATACCTTAACAATCGCTTTCCAAATACCTGTAGCCGACGAAGGGGATTAAAAGATTGATCCGAGGCCCTAGCGTGCAAACACGTCACCA
Organism: Deinandra increscens subsp. villosa; assembly: GCA_039602395.1. Lineage (NCBI taxonomy): Eukaryota > Viridiplantae > Streptophyta > Magnoliopsida > Asterales > Asteraceae > Deinandra > Deinandra increscens. The sequence continues at coordinate 60,726,157 of JBCNJP010000008.1, read as the reverse complement.
CCCGACGCCAGAGGTGATTAGGTTCGATTTATAATGGATCCACAGTTGTTTATAATAGGTAACGCATAGAGAAGGGTTAAGTGATTAAACTCCAAAGAATTTAGAGATGAAGAACACATAAACCGGGGATAAGTTTTTGCTTAATTTAAAAAAAGGAGCTACAATGCATTTAAATAAAAATCTACTATCTACAATACATGCAATTTATTTGGTGATCATGCTAGGGGTTATTCCTAAAATGCAGAAATTTGGACTTGAAGGTGAAGACCGGTTCAAAGGGTTAATAACACCAACAAATGTTTCGAAGGGGCCAGCTGGAGAAGGGCCTGAATCCATGACATTGCTTGGGTATGTAGCACTAGATGGACCTGGAGCAAGTGATGGATTTGTTGGGTTGCTGAGGGACATTATTTTCACCCTTTAGTTATAAATAAGGTACAAGCTCGCTTTACAATTTCGTGTAGCGTCATTGGTTTAAAGTACAGCTCGCTTTACAACTTTTACCCTTTTTCTAATTGTTTTTTTAATTATTTCTAAATCGTTTCTTTGATCTTAGTTTTGGTTTTACACAATTGTTTTTACAACCGCATGCCTGTTTAAATTGTTTTTTAATTATTTTTCCACTTCGCGTATAAGTTTAAGGGGTAGCACACTAGCACGGGCTACCCCTAGCTCCATGCCAGTTTCACCCATGCTTATTTCCATCCTTAGAATATTATTGATGTCTAAACATGTTGTGTCGTGTAACACGTTTATAAATAGTTTCGTGTTCGTGTTTGAAAATGTGACACGATTAGTTAATTGTGTTGTGTCTGACTCGTGTAATACGTTTATACCTGTTTTGCCAGCCTTAATTACAATAAGGGTCGCTTTCTGTTAGGATTAAACCCTTGCCTTTCTCATTAACATAAACAAGTATATATAGATACAGACTCTATCATAATTACAAACAGATCCTTATAGATACGGATATATACAATAGACTCGATATACTCTAATACACCCCCTCAGTTTAAGGAGGAGGTTTCCGAATGCTCAAACTGGAACGAAAGTCTTCAAAGAGAACACGTCCTTCGTAAATATATCTGCAAACTGATATCGAGAAGGCACATGTAGAATCCGCACGTCGCCCCGCTGAACGTGTTCACGAACAAAATGAAGATCAACCTCGATGTGCTTGGTGCGTTGGTGGTTGACCGGATTCTCAGACATAAAAATCGCACTAACATTATCACAATAAACGATCGATGTGCGAGTGGAGAATGGCCGAGCTCCATGAGAAGGTTGCGAAGCCAGCATAGTTCCGCCACTACGTGAGCCACGCCCCTGTATTCCGCTTCAGCACTGGAGCGAGAGATTGTGGTCTGACGTTTAGAAGACCAAGAGACCAAGTTGTCACCTAAAAAGACACAATACCCGGAAGTAGAACGGCGAGTGTCGGGCAACCAGCCCAATCAGCATCAGTATAAGACATCAGTGTGGATACCGGATTGCGCGTCAAGCTAAGGCCCAGAGAAGAGGTACCTTTAAGGTACCGAATAATGCGTTTGAGAGCCAGGAAGTGGCCCTCTCGGGGATCATGCATATGCATACATACCTGTTGAACAGCATATGAGATGTCCGGCCGAGTAAAGGTAAGATACTGAAGAGCACCAGCCAGGCTGCGATAGGCCGTGCGATCAGCAACGGGGGCCCCAGCGCTAGCGCCTAACTTACCTGCAGAGTCCACAGGTGTGTGCACCGGATTACAATCCGCCATCTTCGCCCGAGCGATAATGTCTAAGGCATACTGGTGTTGAGACAGGAAGAGACCAGTAGCGTTTCGGGTTACCGAGATTCCAAGGAAGTAAGATAAAGAGCCCAAATCTTTCATTGCAAATTCCTTGGATAAGTGAGACATAATGCGCTGCTTGAGAGCCGGTGAGGATGAAGTAAGGATGATGTCATCCACATAGAGGAGAAGATATGCAGTTTCCGACCCAGACCTGTATATAAATAGAGAATGATCACATATGCTGTGTCGAAAACCAATGGTAGCCACGAAGTCCGTAAACCTCTGGTACCAGGCACGCGGTGCCTGTTTAAGCCCGTACAAAGATTTCTTCAACCTGCAAACATGATTAGGATAGTGAGGGTGTTTAAACCCCATTGGTTGGTGCATAAATACAGTCTCCGATAAGTTGCCATGCAAGAAGGCATTCTTGACATCGAGCTGTGTAATGTCCCAATCATGATGTATAGCAATGCTCAGAACCGTCCGTATAGTAGCCGGTTTAACAACCGGACTGAAAGTATCAAAACAATCCACGCCAACCTGTTGCGACCTGCCATCACAAACTAAACGCGCTTTCTAACGCTCAAGAGAACCGTCAGACTTAGTCTTATGCTTAAACAACCAAATGCAACGAGTAATATTCATATTGGGCGCCCGAGGTACGAGCTCCCACGTATTATTGTCGATAAGAGCAGTAAACTCATCATGCATGGCGCGGTACCAGATGGGGTTGGCTAGGGCATCGGCAGGGGATTTAGGGAGCGGTTCAAGAGAGGCCGAAGCGTGAAGGTTGAAAGGTTTTGCGGGTTTAGAGATACCAGACATACTACGGGTAGTCATCCGGGGTGGGGGAGGAGGGGGAGGGGGGAGGAGGAGTGGGCGGAGTAGGGGAGGAAGGGGTGCCGGTCGCGGTTGCCGAAGGAGGTGGGGCTGTTTTGTTGCGCCGGCTATATTGGAGAATGGGAGGTTGGGCCGCTGGGAGAGAGGCCGTAGGAGTCTTGGGGGAGGCGGGCGTCAAGGGAGCCGGTGGGGAAGGCGGAGCCATAGGCTCCGGAGTAGGCGGGACAGGTTGGTCGTAAATGGATGGGTGAGGATCGGAGGAGAGAAAGTCATACGACAATGGAGTCGTAGGAGAGGGAGTAGAGAAAGGAAAGACATTTTCGTCAAAGACGACATGTCGAGAGATAATAAGCTTGCGGGTGGCTAGGTCATAGCACTTAAACCCGCGATGGTTGGAAGGATAGCCTAGAAACACGCAAGGAAGGGAGCGGTTCTGAAGCTTATGAATGGTGGTGGAGGGAAGGAGAGGGTAGCAAAGACATCCGAAGATGCGGAGATGACGGTAGGAAGGATGTTGGCGATAGAGAAGATATGTGGGAGTGATGTGGTTTTTAACTTTGCTAGGAAGGATATTGAGGAGGTAGGTCGCCATTTGTAAGGCATGAGGCCAAAGGTTGGCGGGAACGGAAGCATGGGTGAGAAGGGTTCGCATGAGGTTATTGATAGATCGGATTTTGCGCTCTGCCTTGCCATTTTGAGAAGAGGTGTGAGGACACGAGAAGCGAAATTGCATCCTGTGTTGATCGCAAAAGTCATGAAAATTTTTGTTATTATATTCTGTGCCATTGTCGCACTGAAAATATTTTATTTTACGATCAAATTGGGTAAGGATGAGGGTGGAGAATTTTTGAAAAATAGAAAAGACAGAAGATTTATTTAAGAGAGGGTAGGTCCATAAGTGATTCGTGAAATCGTCAAGAAACAGAATATAGTACCGATGGCCATGTATACTCGGGACAGGAGAGGTCCAGAGATCACTGTGAAGAATGTCGAAGGGGGAAGAAGTATGTGTATGAGATTCAAGAAAAGGCAATTTAATAGATTTTCCAAACACACAAGATTGACACAAAGTTTTATTATTATCATGCAAACTAAAATTGTCAATACAAAGAGAATTATGTTTATTTAAAAAACGAAGTAAAGCAGAGCCAGGATGACCCAAACGTTGATGCCAGGTATCCTGTGAAGAAGCAGCAAAGGTAGAGGGAACAACAGAAGCAAGACGAGCAAGATCGAACGGGTAAAGATCTCTGGTGCTGTCACATCGAAGGATAGGTTTCCGCGTCTGGTAATCCTTCACAACAAAACCAAAAGCGTCAAATTCGATAGAAACATTGTTATCTTGAGTTAATTGACGAACAGAAAGTAAGTTTTGAATAAGAGAGGGAGAAACAAGAACGTTATTTAAATGAAGAGGGTGAGGTGGGTGAAAGGTGGTGGAACCGGTACCGTAAATCGGGATTTGGGACCCGTCGCCAACCACGATATGGTTCAACCTGCTATTATGGATATAATTGGAGAGCGTACCTGGGTTATTTGTCATGTGACGGTTGGCACCAGAGTCCATCAACCAAACGTTGCCCGGGCGAAGAGTAGCTGTGTAAGCTTGATCAACGTTGGTGTAGTATTCCCCGTTAGTGTATGATGCCGGATAAGCCTGTGGGGCAGCCCCGAGAATTCCAGGAGCCGAAGACGGCGGCGGGGCAGCCCGCTGTTGCTGCTGTGGTGCGGTAGGGTATGGACACGGCGGCGGGTTCGATGTAAGTTGCCAAGAAAACCCGGGTGGTGGTGGCTGCCATGGGACGGGCTGTTGTGTATACTGGGGCTGCAACTGCTGATTATTATAGCCACCACGTCCACGACCGCCACCCCTGCCGTAGCGGCGATTGCCACGTCCACCGCCCTACCACCGCGGCCACTGTAGCTGTTAAAAGGCTGACCGGCGAACTGTTGCTGCTGCTGCTGTCCGGTGAGGGGCTGCTGTCCGCGACCAGCGGTGGCAGCAAGGGCAGCAGCCGGCTGTTGGGGCTGGGCGTCGGCAGTGGTGGCCGTCGCGTGGAGGGCTACGGCACTGCTGCTGCCAACTTGATGCTTCTTCCGCGTTTCTTCCAGAATCAATCGTGAGCGAGCCTCGTAGAAGGTAGGAAGAGGGTCCGATTGTTGTAGAAGCATGGCAACCCCGTCATACTGATCGCTGAGACCGGAGATCAGTTGAAGAACAAGACGGTTGTCGGATACGGGGGCCTTGACGTTTGTCAGTTGATCAGAGATCTCTTTCAAGGCATTACAATAGGCGGTGATATCAGGGTAATCAATAAGTTTCAGATTTCAAAACTTTTGATCAAGATGGAGAGCTCTGGTGTTCGCGTTGTTTCCGAAAAGATCCTTGATAGACTTCCAAGCACCATGATGCGTCGTGTCAAATTGGATTACGGTCTGCAAAAGAGACTGAGAGCAGGTCCCGTAAATCCATTGTAGGACAAGTGCATCGACACGAGCCCAAGTGGCTGAGGAAGTAGAAGATTCAGCCTTGTCATCGGCAGCTTTAGCAGGAGGCTTATCGGACTCGAGATGATCGTAACATTCAAACGCTTTGCAGTGAATCTTGAAGGGAGTGGCCCAAGAGGTATATTTTTCATCCTGATGATCAAGTTCAACAGGAACAAAATTCTTGATGTTGGTAACGGTCATGGCAGGATGGACGGAAGCCATTGATGGTGTAAGAAAAAAAGATCGCAGATGGTGATGAGGGAGAACAGCCGACGGCTGATTAGGGTTAGAGGGAGGTTGGCGAGATTTTTGAGAGAGAGAGGGATCGTAGGTATGATACCATGTTAGGATTAAACCCTTGCCTTTCTCATTAACATAAACAAGTATATATAGATACAGACTCTATCATAATTACAAACAGATCCTTATAGATACGGATATATACAATAGACTCGATATACTCTAATACTTTCTTTTCAAAACTAAAAAATGTTGACACATGTGAAACATTTTTATCCCATTCATTTTTAGACATATACGTTTATCAGAATGCTTGTAAAGTTCAATACTTTTAACGTTTAACTTCTAAAAAAAAAGCCACTGACACTTGTAGTATACTATATATACGAATACATTACATGCACATGTAAATGATTTTTATGTTTTTCTTTTTAAAAAGTTAAGGAGATTAAGCGAAGATAAAATAAAAGAAAAAGTGGAAAGAGATAAATAAACCATTGTTGTGGACGACTTTTTTGTTATGAAAAAAATGTGTCCCAATCTAGTATATTCATGAATCATGTATATCATTTTATAAAATAACTGATACAAACAAATGTGTAGAAAACCCCGATCAAACTACCAAACCTGAACTGTGTTTGGTCGGTCTGGCCGACCCAACCAACCTGACCCGATTGGTTTATTGTTTCTAAAACCATAGTTAGCAGTTTGGACTAGATTTTTTTATCAAAACCAGCCAATCCAGTTGTTACACCAAAAAAATTAATCCGTTTAAGCGTCGATACATGTAAACATATATATGTTCGATGATTTCTTACTAACATCATCTTACACAGATAATCGGGAAGCCGTAACATCGGAGGCCGTCAAAGATGATTGGGAAAACAGAAGATCAGCAGCCGATAACGTTCCGGTTTTATCAAAATCAAGGGTTTCAAACTCATCCATTATAGGTGTGATGTCATCTTGATTAATCTTCCCCATCTCTTTTAACTTATACAATATGAACTCAGCAGCCCTGTTTGATTATAAAAAAATAAAACAACACATGATTAGAAGCTTGTTATATCGCCACATTCAAGAATATAAGTTATTAGATTCTAGCTACAGTTAATTGCATAATGGTCTATGTGGTTTAATAAATTTATGGTTTTGATCACCATATTTAAAAAATTAAAAATTTAGTCTAGACATTTGTGAGGGAGTTGTATAAATAGTCCTTGTGGTTTGATCAAATTATAGGTTTAGCCGTACAATTGAAAATTTTCCAACTTAGTCCAAACTTTTCTAACAAGGTTGCAAAAATACTCTCGGTGATTTGTGATTTGATCAAACTGCAAGTTTGGTCTCCGGATCAAACTACCATTATTCTATAGTTATTTAGAGTTGTATACTTACATAACGATCCCGTCACCATCATAATCAGCTGCCTCGATGTCAGAAACCGTTGTCTTTCTTTTAAGAACCCATTTCACCAACGACCTTTGCTTGCGCTCGGTATATAACAAAGCGAAAGTAAATAGCAACTGAGCTACATAAACTGTACCTGCTAATATCCAAAACAAAGCGAACACACGCCCGCCTCTCGTTGAAAAACATTTATCTATGTACCCGAGGCCCGTAAGTGTTCCAATAACACAATAAAACGCGTGAACAAAATCCAAATCTTCAACCCAAAGTAACAGACCCGTTCCTGCAGCCATAAGTACCAAAAGCAACATCACCAAGATTATACACTTGTTTCTTACTTTCTTTGTTTTGATCTTTTTTAGGATTTCTGCTTCACTAATTGTTTCGTGTAAATGCAACGCCCTTACGAGCAATCGTTCTTGTTTCTCCACTAAAATCTCTGCTGCTTTACTTAAAACCAACCCGACAACCAACATGCCCGAGACCACGAAAAGACACGCGAGTAGTATTGTAAGAGTGCTGTTAGGAACTAGGTCTCCGTACCCGACAGATGTCATTGTGACAATGGTAAAATAAAGTGCGTCAAGTACGCTTGTTGTTTTCGTTCCTGATATTTGGTGTCGGGTGAGATGAAAGCAAAGTGTGCCTGTAGCTAAGTACGCAAACACTATGACCGCTACTTTCCAGTAATTCGGGTAGAAGTAGTCGAAAATGGACTCGGGGTGTGGTTTGATTGTGTTTGTTTGGTTGTTGTTATAAGTATAGGAATCTGCTATTGGGGCACTTTTGATTCGTCGGAATCTTTTTCTCTTGATGGAAGCTGCTTGATCGGTTACATGTGGGTGCTTTGGAGAAGCTTGTTTGTTTCCATTAGTTTTCATTGCAATAAACTTGGGGGTAATGGTTCGGAATCTCTGAAAAGACGTTTTAAAATGTTGAGTTAGTGTACTTGACATCAAAATTTTGATAAAAAACTTGATGTATAATAGACTAGGAAATGGTTTTAGAGAAAATCACCTTCCACCAATCACAAATTTTTGTTTTTACTTTTTACTTTTAATTAAAAGGTTAATTATGTAATTTTAAAAACCTGTAACTTTGGTAATTTTCTAATTTTTTTTCAATTTTCTTGATTCACTCCTCAGTTATTTGATTTTTTTTTCTCACTCTCTAAAAGTAAAGAATCAAAATTGTAGCTTCATTAGAAGAAATAGATGATGAGGAACTCTCTAATTGAGTTGAATTTTTGTTCAGATGATCATCATGATTCCGATTCAGGTTCATCTGTATAAATTAGTCATATATCAATGTTTCTTTTTGTTCAGATGTATTAAGGTTAATTAGTATGAGCCCACAGACCCGATTAGGTTTTAGGGTTACTTATATTCTCTATATAATGTAACCTAACTTATTAATAACATCATCAAGTAATTCAGTTATCAAGTTATTCTATTATCTTACATGATATCACAGCCTTAAGATTCTGGTTACCTTCTCCTCCCATCACATAGAAGTATAAACCCTAGCCGTCCTCACTGAGTTCCACCCTAGACAGGGCGGCGTGCCGCCATTGCCGCCGCCCTGTCCCACCTCTGTCATCTGTTTCGTTTCTTTTCTAATATTTTTTTCCTATTTCAAATAAAGTTTCGATCTCGACTTAAAAGTTCGGCCATCTGCCGTTCAAAAAAAAAAAAAAAGTTCGGCCATCTGTGCACGTGGAAATTGTTTTTATCAACCCTTCTATTCTGATCATATTATACCGGTTGATATTAAATCGATGTGCTCCTGGGTATAATTCCATTGTAATGTTTATGTTTTTATTTTGACATTGGTTCTTGATTTATCCGTGATATTAATTCTCAGTCGTCCCGTGAATATAATTCTATTTACGGGTGGATGCGTATTTATCATCTTGATTTTTTTCAGTTTCATCCTTTCTTTTCCGAAGGACTCAATTCATGATAGTTCTTTATTTAACAAAGGGTTTAGTTTCATCCTTTCTTTCCCGGCAAGAATAAAAGGCAATTTTATTATTGATTTGGCTCTATTGATTCACTTATTAGAAGCCTCTACCAAGCAAGCAACTACATAATACATGTGCTGCTTTTTATTTTGCGTTACGACGCACCGCATCGCGTCATTTCGTCACACGCTCTTCTCTGTTTTTTAATTGGTTCCTCTTGTTGGTCTACGGTTTGCTGCTTCATTCTCACCCGATACCGTCACGGTTAATCGAATCTCATTCTTTTTTTCTTTTTCTTTTTTTCCTTTTTTCCCTCTGTTTCGAAGACTGCGGCTTGACCACGGTCCCCGCTCTTTGTCATCTTTTTTTATTAGATCTACGGATCTAAGATACTGTTGTCTGAATGCCTCGACACACCGTCCCATGACCACGGTCACCGGTTGTCGAGTTGCTTCTTTTCTTCGCAGCTTCTCTTCCCTCTTCTACTTCATCATTGACGACTAAGATGGAACCGATGCTTGATAGAGATATCCGATCATTTTTCTTTTTTCAGGAACAAAGACCAAACCCGGGGTTGCAGACTACAGATTCTATTTTAAAGATCATGGATTTTGGCAGAATTTTAGACTTACGAGTCAAAGACAGAGATTGAAGCTAATTTATGTTGTTGCATTTGTTTCTATTTTTTAGGGTGTTCTTTTTTTTTTCTTCAGTCTGAACTTCCATTATTTTTCCGTTCCGACTGCGGGGGAGTATTGGAATATATTATTAGTATTAGTTAGTATTAAGGTTAATTAGTATGAGCCCACGGGCCCGATTAGGTTTTAGGGTTACTTATATTCTCTATATAATGTAACCTAACTTATTAATAACATCATCAAGTAATTCAGTTATCAAGTTATTCTATTATCTTACAAGATGATCATCGGGATTTCGATTCACGTTAATATTATATCTCTGCATTCACCCATATAAATGTTTTTTTTTATTATTATTTTTTTTTAATTTCCTCAATCTGTGCTTTCATAATATAAAGAAAAATTGGCGTCATTTAAGCCTATGTTTGCCCTATTGGTAAATAATAATCCGTCTTTTAACCTTACCAACCACCAGTCGCACCTTTCAACTTATTTGTTTTTATTGTTCCCGCTATTAAGTTTTTTAACGCCGTTAGGGTTCCGTCGCTCTTCCGCCGCCACAACCACATTTTCGGCCGCTAACCACCGCTAAAGCCACCTTTTCCGGCCGCTAACCACTCCTAAACACCATCCATCGCTTCTAACATCATCCAAATAGTATCAAACCTTCAGATTGTCGTTAGAATCGTGGAGAATGGCGATTGATTCGCCGGAATTGCGACTGCTTTCAGCATCGTCGACCATTCAAAATCACAAGAGAGCACAATCGCAGGCAATTGGAACGAAATGAATAGCATCATTGCTGTTGTGGCGGCGGAACATCGACGGAACCCTTAAGGTGTTAAAAAACTTAACAACGGGACCAATAAAACAAATAAGTTAAAATGTGAGACTGGTGGTGGCCAAGGTTGAAAGACGTATTATTATTTGCCAATAAGGCAAACATATGATTAAATGACGCCAATTTTCCAAATATAAATCATTCAACTAACTATGCTTCCATAATATAAATCATCCCACTAATTTGTTTGATACTAACTACTAGGACTTGTCCTAGTGGTTATTGGCGATGAGGGGAGACTTGGGACTGAGATGTCACAAGTTTGATCCATGAGCTCCCAGGTTTTACCACCCGACCGCTTGCAGAGGTAGATTTTTCTTAAAATGAGCTCAACTGGTATAAATACTCTCCGGGTTTTCCGAGGGATTTGTTGGCCGTTAAAAAATTTATTTGATACTTTTATTATGACCAATAAATACTCCTGCTCGTCACAAATCATAAACGAGTTGTGTTATCAGTTCGAACAAACCAAATTGAATTCATTTGAAGTCTGTGTGTTTTATTACAATCAAAGATTGTGGTTGTGGTTCTTATAAAGTGATGGTTGTATATAACCATCAAGGTTACATGTATGTAACCAGCTTGGTTGCATGTATGTAACCTAGCATGTATATTGAAGTTATTGGTTACCTTTTTTTTTTGTTACATATGTGTAATCATGTAAGATGGTTAGAGTAATCAATTTCGGATTATTTCATTATCCATATTCATCTACATCTTCAATTCATTTTTTTATTAACAAGGTTACATAAATGTAACCAATAATTTTAAATATATGTAACCAACAAGGATGTAATCAGTTATAACCAACAAGGTTACATATATGTAACCAATTGTCTATATACTGAAGTTGTTATGTTACGTGAGTTAATTTTGTTTATAACCATAATGTTCATCATTGTTTTTTATCGTATTTATGTGTTCATGATCATATTCTTCATTAACGTAATTTAGCAAAGAGCAAAGAGAAGATAAGAGAGTGATTTTAGGAATATTATTAATTAAAATGGTGGTTTTCAAAACTAATTTTAGTGTATTGGCTCTTATACCCTTACAGCCTCCTAATTAGTTCATTTAATCACAATTAATTTATATTTTTTTCATTGAATGATCTCAACCATAGATTACTAAAATCAACGGTGGATTAACGGTTTTCTTGGTTTTCATTTTAAAGATGGTTTTCTTTAGAACACCCCACCCCCCTCCCCCCTCCCCCTCCCCATAGGCTATAAACTTGAAAATAGCCTGTGATGGGTCTTACGCGAAGGAGAGAACCCCCGTGGCCGGGGACATGGTCTTAGGGTGGGAGGAGTTGAGACTCGAGAGAGATCGGCTTCGAGGAGACCCCACATGGTTGAAGGTTTCTGGCGGTGAACATCACCCCGCATGTCACGGGGAGAGATTGGCTCAGTGGGTTAGGTTGTGGTTTCTCGAGTTTCTCATTTTCTCCTTTATCAACACCACCACCACTTATTTCAACCTATCTCTCTTTCATCGTCAACACCACCACCACCATCGCATTATTAGATATTATATTAGGGTTATATAATATAAGCCCACGGGTCCATTAGGTATTAGGGTTTAGAGTCCATTATCTATATAATGTAACCTCCATTCATCAATAATAATTGATTCAGTCATTCAATCTTCTATAATTTTACATGGTATCAGAGCCTAAACGATCCAAACCCTAGCCGTCGTCATCGTGTTCAAACCCTAGACAGGGCGGTGTGCCACCACTGCCGCCGCCCTGTCCCACCTTCGTTTTTTCTGTTCAGTATTCGCTTCTATTTTTTTCGAATAAATTAAGCTTCGTTTTCGATTCAAGATTCCAACCACTACTTTTAGAAATCCCATTGTGACATCGTTGCTGCCTTGTTGCTGCTAAGAATTCTTGGCACCATCCGTCCATCATTGTTTGGTTAGTTTGATTTCTTAAAGAAAATTCATGGCAATTGTCTATTTGTGTTACACGTGATTTCTTTTTGGCATCATCACATGGCTTAATTGTTTTTTTATCTATGTGAATTGATTTGGAGGAATTGGAGAATGGAGATCCATTCTTTGAAGTTCAATTTGAATAATATATCCGAATCTAAAACATCCATTCCAATAAACGATGCAATCAAGAAGGTGTAAGCATTTACGTTTATGTTTTTGTTTTTGTTTTTTTTTCTTTTTTTTATTATTGCCGCCGACTTCGGTCCGCCACTTATTCGACTTCGGTCTGTTTTTCTCTTCGTTAATTTTCGCTGACTACGGTCTGCCGCTTATTGGGTTTCAACCCTCCGCCGTCAGCCTTGCTTATTTTTCTTTTCTCCCTTTTGAAAACTACCGTCTGATTACGATCACCGGTCTTTTTTTTTTCTTTCTTTTTTTTTAGATTTACAATTCTTATCTCTTGATCTACGGATCTAAGAGACCGTCGCTTGCTAGTCTCGACACACCACCACACGACTACGGTCGCCGGTGGTCAAACTTACCTCTAGCATGTCATGTTTATTATTCAGGAAACCAAGACTTAACACCGGAGGAAGTCATGAACTGAGCTAAAGTTGAGGAAACTTTACAATACTTTCAGGGATCCAAAGTTTCTGAGCCACTTGCAGAAGATTGGGATTTGGAGTCGAGAACCAAAATTGAAGCTAGTTTTTTTAGTTGTTATTATTATCTTTATGTTTTATTGTTTTCCAGTCTTTAGCGTCTGATTTTCTTCCGCTACGACTGCGGGGGAGTATTAGATATTATATTAGGGTTATATAATATAAGCCCACGGGTCCATTAGGTATTAGGGTTTAGAGTCCATTATCTATATAATGTAACCTCCATTCATCAATAATTGATTCAGTCATTCAATCTTCTATAATTTTACATAACTCCGCTATATTTTGCTAAGACAGCTAACCCCTTATTGCTAGCCCTAAACTTGCGGTTCCTCAAGGCGACTACCACACAACCTCTTGCCAACATTGCACGATGCCTAACTAGCCAGGAATTGGAATTGAAACTGTTCAAAGGTTAATGTTTTGGGTGCACCAAAAAGTTTGTCGTATTCTATGAATTTATCACTTGACACGTAAATCGTATGTTTTGCATTTATACTATATGCTAAACCTGTGTTTACTCATCAACTATTCGTAGTTGGTCTTTTATCTTATACATGTTACAGGAAATGTTGTTCATGGCGGAAAACCGAGTGGGTTGGACTACTCGTTTGTCAAAAACAATGTTGTGGCTATTTTGCGGTTAACTGGGTTCGGATTCGCGAATTGTCCGGAAGGTATACCGCATTACGTTATCGTTATATTATAGAAATCGATGGTAGGAATATTTGTTTTATTGTACGTGTAATTCTTTGAATACAAAAAGGGATTAAATAAGCAGACAAATCATATATGAAAGGAAATAAATCAATTCCAATACTCCCCCTCAAGATGGAGCATGTAAGTTTCGAATGCCCATCTTGCCTAGTAGTAATTTGAGCTGAGGTGAACCAAGACCTTTAGTAAGTAAGTCGGCTACTTGAGATTTGCTTTCGATGAACTTAGGAATGACTTCTTTTGACTCAACTCTTTCTCGAACAAAATAACAGTCCATCTCAACATGCTTAGTTCGTTCATGGAAAACAGGATTGTTAGCAATGTGACGGGCCGCCTGATTATCACAAAACAAAGAAGTAGGTGTGGAAATGATGACCGTTAAATCTTTAAGAAGCCATCGAACCCACAACACTTCGCTAACCGTGGCAGCCATGGCTCGGTATTCGGCTTCAGCGGAAGACCTGGAAACAACGGATTGCTTCTTTGTTTTCCATGAGATGGGAGCTCCACCCAAAGTAAGAATATAGCCTGTTCGAGATCGTCGAGTGTAAGGGCATCCAAGCCAATCTGAATCACAATAAGCATCTAGAGTGAGATCACTGGTTTTGGGCAAAAGTATCCCTTGTCCGGCCGTAGTTTTCAAGTAACGAAGAAGGCGGTGAGCGGCATCAAGATGGTTCTGTCGAGGATCTGCCACAAACTGACTGAGAACGTTGACTGTGTAGGTGATATCGGGTCTGGTTGCTTGCAAGTAGAGGAGACGACCAACTAACCGCCGATAGACACTTGCATCGACTTGCGTTTCGTTCTCTCCTTTATCTAGCTTTAGATTTTGTTCAATAGGAAAAGAGCTCGGTCGACATCCTAACATTCCACTGTCGTCAAGGATGTCAAGGGTAAACTTCCGTTGACTGAGAACCAAACCTTCTGAAGTGCGACACACCTCTATACCAAGAAAATACTTCAAAGGACCAAGATCTTTGATTGTGAACTCTTTGTCAAGGCAGTCTTTAGTGTTCTGGATTTTCAGAGAATCGTTTCCAACCAAAATCATGTCATCGACATAAATGAGAACAGCAACATAGGAGGTTCTCTTACTATACGTGAACAGCGAATGATCAGCTTTGGACTGTAAAAAACCGAGGCTGAGAAGGAATGTTGTTAATTTTTTTATACCAATTACGCGAAGCCTGCTTTAGACCATAGAGGGACTTATGCAACCGACAAACTCTAGTCTCATTTTCTTTAGCAAAGCCTTGTGGAATCTTCATATAGACCTCTTCTTCTAGGTCTCCATGTAGAAAAGCATTGTTCACGTCGAGTTGATGAACTATCCAGTCTTTCTTTGCTGCCACAGCAAGAAGAGTTCTGACTGTGACCAATTTAGCAACTGGAGCAAATGTATCATGAAAGTCCACACCTTCCATTTGCGTAAAGCCTTTAGCAACCAGACGAGCTTTATATCGCTCTATTTCTCCATTTGGCTTGTACTTCGTCTTGTAAACCCACTTTGAGTCAATAGCCCGTTTTCCTTGTGGAAGAGTCTCCAAGGTCCAGGTTTCATTTTTCTCAAGAGCCTCGATTTCCCTTTTCATAGCATCTACCCATCTCTGATCCTGTGCAGCTTGATTATAATGTTTCGGCTCATCATTAGAGCTGATGGCCGCTAAAAAAACTTTGTGAGTCTCAGAAAAATTATTATATGAAACAAAATTAGCAATAGGGTGTACCGTGGAGGAGATTTGATCGGGAACGGGTTGTGAGTGATCGACCGAAGGGGGAATATCCACGATATAATCTTTGAATTTGGATGGCGGAGCTCTGCTTCTTTTGCTTCTAACCTCATTTTGTATGGGAACAGTTTGGTCAATATTCAAAGTGTGGTGTTCCAAAATCTCTTCATCATTAATTTGGGGTTCAAAAGTCGGCCCATCTGAGTTATCTTGGATGTTTTCGCCTTCTAGATTGTGATCAGGACTAACCACTTGGCTTGTTTCGGTGAATTGGGTCGGTGAATCAGTATCATGAAAAAAAGGATCCATATCCTTACTTTCATCATTGCTTTTAATTTTTTCAAAAGGGAATTTATCTTCACAGAAAGTAACATCTCTACTTAGGATAATTTTTCCACTCCCTATGTCATAGATTCTATAACCCTTAACTCCTTGAGGATAACCTAAGAAAACCCCTGGCCTCCCCCTTTCATCGAATTTATCTCCTTTCGTGTTATAATTCTTAAAATAGCAAAGACATCCAAATATTCTCATATGATTGTATTCAGGAACCTTTCCTAGGATTAATTCATAAGGAGTTTTGTTTTTAAGGACTCTAGACGGGAGTCGATTGATTATGTAAGCTGCCGTTAAAATACATTCTCCCCAAAATTTCTTGGGGAGGTTGGCTCCAAATCTTATGGCCCGAGCTGTTTCAAGGAGATGTCTATGTTTTCTTTCAACTACTCCATTTTGTTGGGGTGTATGAGGACAAGTAGTTTCGAGCAAAATGCCATGTTTTTCATAAAAATTAGTCATGGCATTAGATGTGAATTCACCCCCATTATCACATCTAATCCTTTTAATATTTTTCTGAAACTGAGTTTCAACCATCTTGTGGAAATTAATTAAACATTCACTGGCATCGCTTTTATTTTTTTATAAGGAACACCCATACGGACCTACTAAAATCATCAACGATGGTGAGAAAATAATTGGCCTTTGTGTATGAAGGCATTCGATACCTACCCCAAATATCACAGTGAACTAAATCAAAACATTCATCAGTTTTAATCATACCAATAGGAAAAGGAGTTCGAGTGTGTTTAGCCCGAACACAAGAATCACAAATCTTATTCTCAAGTTCAATAGTAGATGTTTTAAGAAAATCTACCCTAGCAAGCTTCTTCTTTGATGCATGACCAAGTCTCTTATGCCACGTATCCACAGTTGTCATCAACGCTCTTCTATTATCTTCAATAAACCCCATTCGGTACAAACCACCTTTGCATTTACCCGTACCAATCAAGTTCCTCCTTTGTAACCCCTGCATAATACAGAAATCAGGAAAGAATGTAACACTACATTGTAGATCCTTAGTCAAACGGTGGACAGAAAGGAGGTTGCATTTAAATTTTGGGACATAAAGAACCCCATTGACCTTAGTTCCCCCTGGTAGAATAATGTCACCTTTTCCATTGACCGGGACATTTTCACCATTAGGGATGACAACGGGGCTTTCAAAAAAGGATTTTTCCTTGTTCTTAATAAGGTCGGGGCGGTGCGTTATGTGCTCGGTACATCCCGAGTCAATAATCCATTCCCCGACTTCATTAAACTTACCTGCCATGTTGGCGAATGAAGTGCTTTCTTCCTTGGGGTCGACCTCTAATCCAGAGAATTGCTTGGCAAACATGCGGTACTGATCATCTGACAATCCTGGTATTGGACTCGATCCAACTTCAGCACAAGCGGCCTTTGGCTTGGTCTTTTCTTCTCTTTTGCTTGGCCACCATTCTGGGTAGCCTATTAGCTTGAAACAACCCTCCTTCTTGTGACCATTTCTATCGCAGAAAGTGCAATGATCTGTGGATTTACTTTCTTTTTCACTCCTTTTGATCTCCTTTTGTCTTGATGATCCAATAGCGCCATCACGTCTTAGGGATGCCTTAAACGCAGCGGCTTCAGGTGTGCTTCTTCTGTCGGCAGAGATGGTCCTATGTCTCTCGTCTTCTGCTACTAAGTGATAAGCCGTTCCAAGGGTTGGGACAGGTTTCGTCGCTAGGATTTGAGTTTTTATGACGGCAAAATCGGAGTCCAACCCCATGAGGAACTCGTATAATCTTTCCTTCTCTTGGTGTTCAACGAGTTTTTTCCGATCCCACATGAGCATCCACTGCAAGAACATTGAGGCAAAGGGTGTACAGACTGAGCCTCATCCCAGATGGATCGAAGCTTAGTGAAATATGTAGAGACCGATGCACCATCTTGTTTAGTATCCGCTATCTGTTGTTTGAGTTCGTATGCCCTAGGGGCGCTTTCTTTGCCGAATCTTTCAAGAAGATCTGACCAAATCTCTTCCGCGGTATGGGCGTACTTGACACTGCTACGTATATTCTTCTCCATAGCAGTAGTAAGCCATCCTTTTATCATGGCATCGCACTGTATCCACAACGCGAAGTCCTTGGATGTTTTTTCCGGTTTCTTTAGTGTGCCGTCCACGAAACTAAACTTGTTTTTCGCAAGGAGGAAGTTTGTCATCTCCTGTGACCAGTCGGTATAATTGCTATCAGTGAGTATCTCATTGACGTGCAATTGTTTTGGTAAATCTGAGGGATGAAGATAGAAGGGAGAAGTATAATCGATTGAACCTTCGTTGGTTGTTTTCTTGGCTCCTTCGTCTCCGGTCATCTTGTCGGAGATGATGAATACGGCTAGGGTTGGGTAGGGTTTAGGAGGCGAGAGCCTGCTCTGATACCATATAGAAATCGATGGTAGGAATATTTGTTTTATTGTACGTGTAATTCTTTGAATACAAAAAGGGATTAAATAAGCAGACAAATCATATATGAAAGGAAATAAATCAATTCCAATATATATTTATCATGGTGATGATGTTGAGATTTGAGAGTTGATACTTGTGACACCACGTTTAATATAAACTGAGACTTATATTAACAAAACATTAACATTAACAATTGATTAAATATAGTGAATCAGTTAAAAGGATTTTTGTATTAAAACCGATTGAGGACTTGGGACCGAGTTGGACTATATAAACTATCAAATAGGCCGCACGATTGTATCAAGGCCGAGGGCGTATAACTTTATCGAGCAATAAATGTTTATTATCGTTAATGATAGATTTCATACGATTGTATTCGGGTTACGTACAGTCGTGTATTCGGAGATCCTACCGTATCAGGACTTTAACATATGAGCGTATTGAGTTTTTTAGGCACGGTGAGGAATCGAGCCTAACCAGTAATGATAATGTGTTAAATTAAATTATACATATACTTTTTTTAGGTCATCAAATTATTCCGGCTTAACGTTTAGTCGCGCATTGTCTAGGTTTTTGTGCTTACTCTACCAGTTGCAGATTTAGTGAGTACCGTAGTTTCCCCTTCTTAACTTTTGTTTTAGGGCTGTTTATGAGCTGTGTCAAATCATTTTGAAATTATAATGTGCATGATATATGACAATATATTTGTTATACGACTAGGGGTTCGTTACTGTGCGGGCACTTCCTCGGGAAGTGCTCGGGAGCCATTAGGGTCTAGGGAGACCCCAAGACATATATTTACAACTTAACAACCGTGTAAGTAAAACGTAGTTTCTCATACCATCAGGTGGCCCTATGCTAGGTATTAAGGTTGGTGTGGTGTATATGTTGTATAGAATGATGAAGGCACAGGGGCACAAGCCCGTGCTGTATGGATTGAAATTTGGTCTCAAGCAGGAACCACCATCTAACAACACATTTATTTTATAAACCTTTTTTATTGTGAGTCAATAGCTGCGGCTTACCAACAATTTTATTTGTTGACATGTTTTAACTCATATTATAGGTTATGAACAGGGACGGGCCAACCAGGGCAGCATCAGGTAAAACCTAGGCGTTCAGTTTAGCTATACAGGGTGAGGAGCCAGTTGTGAACAATTTAGCTATATATAGTTAATCGCATTTTCCTTTTAGTTTTGTTTACATAACTTTTACAAACTCAAGTCAGATTTGCCATAGGGTCAACTTGGGACCTAGATTGTGAAATGTAGAACCATTTCTGAAACTTGTATGTTTCATTCAGAGATTGATAATTGAGCCCGTGTGTTTCTGTATGGCTTCCACTGTGTTTCTGATATGGGCTCAGCGAGCGAGTTGGTCGCGCCCCGCTTCCCCGTTGGCATCTCCCGGCGGGGTGTGACACGTGACAACCAAATGGTTCCTGTAATCTTCATCCCATACGAGATACGATCGATTATGTCTCCCTCTCATTTTTGCGATATTCCTGGTATAACTCAAGTTCGCGAACTCTGTATTATAATTTTTTAATCTCTTCCACGTCCCGTGGATCATGGTGATAATCCTTGTTGCCTCATGCGACATATCGACGGTGATGATCACAGTGTTCACTCTGGAAATCAATCATTGTTCTGATGTCAAATGATACCGAATGAAGAGGAAGAATTGGATCCACAAATCTCAATTCACGCTTTAACAAGGTTTCCCTCTTACAGTGAGGGGTAGTGATGCAAACGGGTGTGGGTAACAGTGGGGGCTTCATTACCCGTACCTGAATTAAATCCCCGCCCCTCCCGCCTAATACCCGACATATACGGGTAAAAAAAAACCCGTTGGATACGGGGAACCCGATGAGTTACCCACTTTAGAAAAATATCCACTTTTCTAAAAAGTCGGAAAAATATAACTATAATAAGTCAAATATTCAAGTTTCATAATTCAGTCCCACTATAATAATAGCAAAAAAGACAATCACCACATTCTCAAGTTCGTTAAAAAATTAAAAATCTATATAAATTATATATATTCGGGTTTTATATAAAGAACATATATAAATTAAATAAATTCGGATTTTAAACGGGGCGGGTAGTGCCATACCGTACCCGATTCGGCCCCGCTTTGGGTTTTAAAAATAGAACCCGTCCCGCCCCATTACTCGTTAAGACTAATAATACCCGTCCCATTCAGGTCGGGTACCCACTTTCACGGGTAAAATTTGCATCCTGAGGGGATTGATGGGTCTCATCTCAACAACTCCATATTCGCATGAAACAACAAGCAGATAAGAGGACAAAAAGTGGGTTAAGGAGTGGGTATTATTTGTTGGAAATATTTAATCTTGACTTCGGTTATTAGTTAGTTTTATTATCTGTTAGTATTTTGGTTGTCAAATAACTGGTAGGATTAGTCGTAGATTGATCGGGTTTTAGGGGATATGGACGTTTGAGGTTGATGGACTGCAAGGTCACGTGGGTTAAGAGAGTTCGAGTAAGTTTTCTTTATTGTTTCTAACTCTACATACATGAGTTTTGTGTGTAATTTAGGGGCCTGATTTTGTGTGTAATTTAGGGGCCTGATTTTCAACATTATTATGGTTATAATTATCATTTGCCTGATTTGGTATTTGCTTTGTCATGTGTGTTTAGTATATTGTTGGTGGAAGGTGGTGAGAGTTTGAGTGGAAGATATGACAAATCTAATATAAAACCAGAGACAGATCTAATATTTTTTTTGGAACTTTCAATCAACGACTATAAACTATTTACACCAGTTTAGCTTATTCTCAGGGAAAACCATATCCGTAAGTGCCCAAGTGGTCGGATAAAAAACCTGTTAGGCTTAGAGATCAAACTCGTAACCTTTCAGAGTCTCGAGCCTTTCTTTCATCACCAATACCATTCGATTAAATGACAGATGGTAGAAATAATCTAATATAGAAGGAGCACTTAACTCTAATAAGTAAAAGCAACAATACAGAATAAAACTAGTTGTTAAATAAAACTAGCTGTTAAAATGAGGAAGGAAAAACTAGCTAGTCAAGTTAAATGGTCCAAATTCTGTGCGTGATCCACACATAATAATCAGAAGAAGCAGATTTATCAGAAAACTTACATATGAACTGCAGCAGGAGGCCGGTATTATGTACTTTTCCGGCCGGTGGTTCCGAGTTCCGACCAATCAGTTTAGAAGCAATTAAGCTGACGGCACCGGATTCTTTGACGGAGGAGGAGGGGTGGCTCCGGCGAGGGGTATTTTTGGTAAGTTGTGTTTTTTAAGGTTTTTTATGGTGCACTGCATCCCACTTTATACTAAACTTGTCATCAATCTCGAGCCTCAACCACCACACTAATTATTTTATCATGGAATTAATTAATTAATTATTGTGATATTAAAATGTAAATAAATATGTAGGACCTGACTGAATGCGTTGTTTTCCCGACAGACGTCGTTTTGCTTTTGAACGTGCTTGGGATCCGTATTATATATGTACAGAGACTGCATAAAAAAGTGAACAAATATATAAAGGGGAGATACAAGTATACAACGGAAGAACTTTCGTAAAAATACTTTTTTTTATATATATATATAGGGAATCAATGGAAGAACGCAGAGCTTAGGGGCGCATTAGTTAAGGAGGATCGGAAAAGGGTGTTTAATGTGCCATCATAATTTCAATAAAATGCTTTGTGTCTGCTGCAACTGATAAAAAAATATTACTTATAGACAAACAAGTATACTATACAATGAAAATGAATGATAGGGATTAAAGGAAAAACCAAACAAAAATAAAAAAGTTAGATGTTATTTAGATATGATTGAAAGTAGATGGTATTTAGATATGACTGAAAGTAGATGTTGTCTAAATAAGATGCGAAAGTGATAAGATGCAAAATTTGGTCTACAATGTTGTTTGTTTATTGGTTTACTATGTCATGGCTAACATCGTTCTAAAAATCCCTGTGTGTATTGTCGATTGATGGTACTGAGCCCGGGTCTGTGTCACAGTCTTTAATTTTATCATCATTGTGAACATGATTGCAAAAGTCGATAGGCGCTCCAAGTCGGTCGACTAGAGGGAGTTCAGAGTACTCACCCAAGTCGGGGGAGTACTCGGAGATGACTGGACGTAGACGGAGATTATCGGGGTGTACTCGGGGAGTTTTACAATAATGATTGTGAATGTATTTTAGTTCTAAATCATCTC
This sequence comes from Deinandra increscens subsp. villosa, assembly GCA_039602395.1. NCBI lineage: Eukaryota > Viridiplantae > Streptophyta > Magnoliopsida > Asterales > Asteraceae > Deinandra > Deinandra increscens. The sequence goes on along the minus strand of JBCNJP010000008.1, from coordinate 60,703,922 downwards.
CTTCCTCTATGAAAGGTAAGACGCATGTTCCAATTTATATGTGTCCAACCTTTGTCTAATGTCCTTCAGCTAATAACCTAAAGTCTTTCCGGTTGATGCTTTCAAGTAAGACCAGAGTTTTTTTTTGTTCTTTGTAATGAATGTCTTAGTCGGATCCTCATTTCCTTGAAGTTTAAGATTGTTTTTCTATTTTTAAAACTTTCATAATCATTCATACTCTCTAGCCAACAAAGAGTAGAAAAATCTATGTTTGTCTTAACAACCAAACTTTCTAAATTATATCATGAAAGCGCTCTAATTTTTTTATTGTTTCTTAAAAGTCGAGAGTACCCTTTTTTAATAAAAAGAAGCAAATAAAATAACTAATACGGAAGAAGATACCGTGTCCGTTAGACATGCTGAATTGATGGAAATTAATAGTTGTGTAGCCTTCGCATACTTTGCACGAAAACCCTCCTTTGCACAATAACTTTCCCATATATATATATATATGCACACACGGGAACAATTAGTAACTCATCATGCCATTTAGATTGTATAGCATAATGGTAAGGGACAAAACCTCTTTGAAGACGAAAATTTTCATATAACCATCATTTTTCTCACTAATTGTTTGATGGTGTGGTTAATTGATTCTTCAGGTAAAAGAAAAAGGTTGGAAAATGGTTAATTGAAGGTTTGGTTATTTTGTAAAAGAGAATATAGTTACCTAAGTTTGAAATCATATGTATTGTATGTATGTTAGGTTAAACCCACAAGCTCAAGGGTTTGAAGAAGCTGAAACAACAGTCAAAGAACAAAGCATAACTAATTCTTCTACTATCTTAAGGTTGGAGAAGAAGACGTTCTATTTTAGTCAAAATTAGTTTTTGGGTAGTTTCAGATTTAGTATGATTCAAGTCCAGATCTAACTGAAACTTATAACAAGTTACAATGTTGAAACTTATAACAAGTTACAATGTTGAAACTTATAACAAGTTACAATGTTGCATATTGCTATCATAAGCTTAATCAGGTATGATATTATTAGACTTGTTAACCTTTTCAGGTATTTAATCCATGCAGGATTTTGCAGAACGATCTAGACTTAAACGAATATGCTTCATTCACACGGGGATTTTTAAGACGATTTTGAAGGATGATATTGTTAGAAAAAGGCATGGAAAAGAGAAATCAATGGGGTTAGTTTACCTCATATCCCTTCCATATTTTAGGGGTCAATGACAGCAACTTCACAGCTAAAGAACAGCCAAGATGCCAACAATGTTTCCATGTTTTTATGTTTTTTTATGTATTTATATATGTTTTCGGGGCCTTGTAAAAGTATCAAAAACACAATCTCAATTCTCAATACAATACTCTAATCCATCTTCTTTCAATCCTCTGACTACCAAGTTCACATGGTATCAGAGCAAGGTTCTAATTCTTGGACCAATATTGCTCATCTTCACCCATAAACAATCACCTGAGGGCAGGGAAAGAAGAAACAAAAATCAAAAATTGCACCTGCGGCGTCATCGGAAATCTAGCGACAAACAACCACTCTCGAAAACCCATTTAGCATATATTATATTAATATATTTTGTGTCTGTCGTGATCACCGTCATCATCACTCTTGCTTCAATAATATCAATGGTGTGTAGCTCTTGTTATTACACGTCAAAGCAAGAGGGTTTTTCTTTTTCTTTTTGGAAACAAAGCAACATTGTTTTTTAATTGTTCCACCGCCGCAATTCCGTGCTCCCATTTTTCGATCAGAAGAATGGGATTGAACACTAAAGGACTAATAAAGGGTGTGAACACGGCGGCGGAGGAGCGGTGAACTCACATTTAACTGCTTCAATTTATCCAAATTTTTCCTCCGGCAACGATCCTTCTCGGCGACTCCGGCAACTCTTTTTCTCACAAGCCACCACCTGTGTCGCTTATACACCAGAATGAAAGACTGCGATTCAGAACCGGGTAATCGATTTGAGTTCACCGATGGTGGTCTCTGCGGTGTGACGGTGGCGCAATGTGATGATGCGTCGGCGGTAAGCAAGCAGGGGGAAGAGGCGCAGACAACAGGTATCGGGTTTGAGGGTTATCCCTCAAGCCCCTTGTTTTGTAAACTAAACTCAAGCACTCAAAACCAACCCATGAGTTTCAAAAATGACAAAACAAACCTAAACTTTAATCCTTGTTACTTTAAAAATGGGTTTGTAAATTTAGTAAAAAATCAAGATAAAAAACAAGAAGAGTCATGGATACTTGATTGTGGGGCAACCGATACCATGACATTTGATCCATCTGACATTATCTCGACGTCAACACCACGAAGAAAGCAAATTCAGACCGCTAATGGAGGGATGATGGTGGTACAAGGAGGGGGAGTTGTTGAGATAACACCAACATTAAAACTCTCAAACTGTCTTTATGTACCATCATTATCACACAAATTATTATCTATCAGCCACGTTACAAAGGACACTAGGGATTATCTATCAGCCACGTTTTCGGAGACTATAACACCGATACCCTTTTTGATTGACTCCATATCCTACAAACACACACTTTTCTGCACATGGGTTGAGTTTGGTCCTATCGGTTTTGGGTATGTGGACAAAAACAGAACAACCGAAGATTCGTGGCTCTAGAGTAAGAGTTGGTGGTACTTTAGTGAATTCAGATAAGGTTTGTAATGGGGTTTTTAGGTCAAGGACCTTGGTTGGTAATCTGTTGATAAGGTAGGTAGCAGTTGCTACGGCCTCAGGCCAGAAGGACTTAGGGGCTTGGGATTCGATAAGAAGGGCACGTGTTATCTCTAGTAGGATACGGTTCTTTCGTTCTACCGTACCATTTTGTTCGGGGGTGTGAGGACATGAAGTTTGGTGGATTATTCCCTTTGTTTGACAAAATTGCTTCATCGAAGCATTAACAAATTCGCCCCCGTTATCGGATCTTAGGGTTTTGATATTTGTTTGAAATTGTGTTTGAATCATTGTATAGAATATACTGAATTTATCAAATACTTCGGACTTGTGTTTTAAGAAATAGATCCATGTCATACGGGTGCAGTCATCAACAAATAGTAAGAAGAAACGAAAGTTTTGCCCCCCGATAACCTCAGCGGGCCCCCAAACGTCCGAATGAATTAATGAAAAAGGTGAACCAGCCCTAGTGTTGTTCATTTTGAAGGAGTGTCTGTGACTTTTGGCTAACACACATACTTCACACTCTAGCACTTTATTTGACGGGAATATTTTTGGAAATAATAAATGTAAATACCCGATGGATGGGTGTCCGAGTCGTCTATGCCATAACCAAGCTTCTCTATTTGTAGTACCATGAGCAAGCATTGAAGTTCCTTCTGGCCTGAGGCCGTAGCAACTGCTACCTACCTTATCAACAGATTACCAACCAAGGTCCTTGACCTAAAAACCCCATTACAAACCTTATCTGAATTCACTAAAGTACCACCAACTCTTACTCTAGAGCCACGAATCTTCGGTTGTTCTGTTTTTGTCCACATACCCAAAACCGATAGGACCAAACTCGACCCATGTGCAGAAAAGTGTGTGTTTGTAGGATATGGAGTCAATCAAAAAGGGTATCGGTGTTATAGTCCCCGAAAACGTCACGTATACACCACCATGAATTGTGACTTCCTTGAAACCGAGTTCTTTTACAAATCCCACCACAGTGTTGAGGGGGAGAAAGAGGTGAGTGACACACTGAGCTGGCTCCAAAGCATACCATCAGGAGAAGAGATAAGCCACAACATCCCAAATGAGTCACTAAGTCCACAGCAACCTGAAGCGATCAGTGATACCACTCCAACTCCGCCTGACCCGGTGTCCGAGGTTAGTACTTCTCAAACCCATGAGTATGATCAAACTAATGAAACTCATGAAATCGTTGATGAAATAGCAACAGAGTTAAATGAACCACAAGAAGATCAGACACAAGATGACACTGCTGGAAGATATGTCCTACCACCAAGATCCAACCGAGGAGTTCCTCCAAAGCGATTCACACCAGAAAAGCAATCCAGAAGTGCCAAGTTTCCTTCAGCTAGTCTTGCCAAAGGAAACTTAACTCCAGAGGCTAAAACATTTGAATCATCACTATATTCTGAACAGATTCCTAACAATGCAGAACAAGCATTGAAATCTCAAAAATGGAGAAATGCAATGGAGTTGGAAATGGGTGCACTAATGAAGAATGACACGTGGGAAAAATGCATTCTTCCATCAGGAAAGAAAGCTGTGGGATGTCGGTGGGTCTTCTCAATCAAACGCAAGCCAGATGGAACCATCGAAAGATATAAAGCGCGTCTCGTCGCAAAAGGGTATACTCAAACATATGGAATCGACTATTCAGAGACTTTTTCTCCTGTTGCTAAAATTGACACAATCAGAGTTCTATTCTCAGTAGCTGCCAACAAAGATTGGCCTCTTCATCAATTCGATGTGACAAATGCCTTCCTACATGGAGAATTAAAAGAAGAAGTTTACATGAAAGCACCTCCTGGATTCACAGAAAACTTCAAGATGAAAGAAGTATGCAAGTTAAAGAAATCTCTTTATGGCCTTAAACAGTCACCTCGGGCATGGTTTGGGAGATTCACCCTTGCAATGAAGAAATATGGGTTTCAACAAAGCAACTCTGACCATACTCTCTTTCTTAAGCGGAGAGGCAAACTTATAACGTGTTTGATCATATATGTTGATGATATGATCATTACAGGGGATGATGCTGAAGAAATCACAAGGCTAAGAAAGAACCTTTTCTCCGATTTCGAAATGAAGGATCTGGGGAGACTCAAATATTTTTGGGCATCGAAGTGCTAAGGTCAAAAAAGGGGATATTCATATGTCAAAAGAAGTACGTGTTGGACCTCTTAGCAGAAACAGGGATGCTCGATTACAAACCCGCAGAAACCCCAATGATGGTGAATCATAGGCTCCACATGATAGAAGGAGCAGAGACTGTTGACAGAGAAAGATACCAAAAACTAGTGGGAAAACTAATATATCTCTCACACACCAGGCCAGATATAGCATACGCAGTAGGTGTTGTTAGTCGGTTCATGCATCAACCACAAGCAACACATATGGAGGCCGTAATGAGAATTATCAGATATCTCAAGGGAACTGTAAGTCATGGGGTCCTCTTCAAATCGAACAAACATCTAGAGATTTAAGCCTATACCGATGCCGACTGGGCAGGAGATAAGGGGAACCGAAGATCAACTTCAGGATACTTTACCCTTGTAGGGGGGAATTTGGTTACATGGAAGAGCAAAAAACAGAAGGTTGTTGCCCTGTCGAGTGCTGAGGCAGAGTTTAGAGGAATAGCCCGCGACCTTGCCGAAGTATTATGGATACGAAAACTGTTAACTGAAATTGGTTTTCATCCAAACCAAACTTGCAAGATTATGTGTGATAATAAAGCATCAATCCAAATATCAGAGAACCCAGTCCAACATGATCGCACCAAACATGTGGAAGTCGATAGGCACTTTATCAAAGAAAAGCTAGAAGCGGGAATCGTCGAACTTCCATTTGTCCGTTCTGAAAACCAACTTGCAGACATACTAACCAAGGCTGTTAATGGAAGAATCTTCAGTAATTGTCTTGCCAAGTTGAATATCGGGAATCCTACTATTCAACTTGAGGGGGAGTGTTAGAAAAAGGCATGGAAAAGAGAAATCAATGGGGTTAGTTTACCTCATATCCCTTCCATATTTTAGGGGTCAATGACAGCAACTTCACAGCTAAAGAACAGCCAAGATGCCAGCAATGTTTCCATGTTTTTATGTTTTTTTATGTATTTATATCTGTTTTCGGGGCCTTGTAAAAGTATCAAAAACACAATCTCAATTCTCAATACAATACTCTAATCCATCTTCTTTCAATCCTCTGACTACCAAGTTCACAGATATTATTTTGGAAGATTTAGACATCAACAAAGGTATTAATTGAAGACAAAATTTTTCAAAGAACCATCATTTTTCTCACTAATTGTTTGATAGTGT
>JBCNJP010000008.1:60644150-60697403 GCA_039602395.1 Deinandra increscens subsp. villosa | reverse complement strand
TACAATTAGGGCTAACAATCTCGGATACGAATATGTTAACATGATATGATATGACGTGAAGTTAAACATGTTCCGTGTCACAAACAGATTAACATGTTTATGACACGATTAAAATCGTGTTTAAACATGTTTCACCTCATCTAGATTGTTTACGAGACGATTAAACACATTTATACTTTTTGTAATATCTTAAAAGTAATTAAATATATAATAAAAGTAAAGTCATAATTTAATTAGAAATTTTCACCTTAACTTTTCGGATTCCACCGTCATATCGACTTAAACGCCTCAAATTCTTCAAGTCTCTCTATTTTCTATTATTTGGTTTCCTTCTGATTTCCATCATTAGGATATTAATCATATTGAAACAAGTCGTGTCGTGTAAGATGTTTATAAACAGTTCCTTGTTTGTGTTTTAGAAAAAGACACGACTAGTTAATCGTATCATGTTTTAATCGTGTTGTGTCTAACCAGTATATCATGTTTAGATTTGTTTTGCCAGCTTTAATTACAATTAGGGCCACATCCTTTTCAGAACCCAAAACATGTTGACACGTATGAGAACCCATTTATCTTATTAACTTTTTGCCATATTAGTTTATCAGAATCAGAATGCTCGTAAATTTTAATATTTTTAACGTTTAACTTTTAAAAAACTATGATACTTGTAGTATGCTATATATATGGGTATATTACATGCACATGTAAATGATTTTTATATTTTTCGTTTAACAAGTCAAGGAGATCGAGTGGGAGATAAAATAAAAGAACTAGTGCAAAGAGATAAATGAACTATTGTTGTCGAAAATTTTTGGTTATGAAAAAAATGTATTCCAGCTTAGTATATTTATGAATTATGTATATCATTTTTTAGAATAACTGAAACAAATAAATGTGAAAAAAAACTTGTTCAAACTACCAAAACCTGAACATTGTAGGTCGTTCTGGCCGGCCCAACCAACCTGACTCAATTTGGTTTAGTGTTTCCTAAAACCATAATTAGCAGTTTGGATAAAAATTGTTCCATCAAAACCAGTTGTTACACCAAGAAATTGTTATGTTTAAGCGTTGATACATGTAAACATGTTTATGTTACTTACATCATCTTACACAGATAATCGGGGAGCCATAATATCAAATGCTGTTAACGATGACTGAGAAAACAAAAGATCAGCAGCAGATAAGGTTCCGGTTTTATCAAAATCAAGGGTTTCAAACTCATCCATGATAGGTGTGATGTCATCTTGATTAATCTTCCCCATCTCTTTTAACTTATACAGAATGAACTCAGCAGCCCTGATTGAATATCAAAACATAAAACACCACATCAAAAGATTGTTATATCATCACATTCAAGAACGAAAGTTGTTAGATTCTAGTTTCAGTTAATTGCATAATGGCCCATGTGGTTTAATACAACTATAGGTTTGAAAAATAACAAATTTAGTCCAAACATTTGAGTGGTTGTATAAATAGTCCTTGTGGCTTAGTCCCTAGGATTGAAAATTGCAAATTTAGTCCAAACTTTTCTAAGAAGGTTGCATAAATGGTCTTTGTGATTCGATCAAATTGCAGGTATCAAATTACCATTATTTTCTGGTTATTTAGAGTTGTGTACTTACACGACAATCCCATCACCATCATAATCTGCCGCCTCGAGGTCAGAAACCGTTGTCTTTCTTTTAAGAACCCATTTCACCAATGACCTTTGTTTGCGCTCGGTATATAACAAAGCAAAAGTAAATAGCAACTGAGCTACATAAACTGTCCCCGCTAATATCCAAACCGAAGCGAACACACGCCCACCTGTTGTTGAAAAGCATGTATGTATATACCCGAGGCCCGTAAGTGTTGCAATGGCGCAATAAAACGCGTGAACAAAATCCAAATCTTCAACCCAAAGTAACAGACCCGTTCCCGCGGCCATAAGTACCAAAAGCAACATAACCAAGATTATACACTTGTTTCTCACTCTCTTTGATCTTATCTTTTTCAGGATTTCTGCTTCACCGATGGTTTCGTTTAAATGTAACGCCCGTACGAGCAATCGTTCTTGTTTCTCCACTAAAAGCTCAGCTGCTTTACTTAAAACCAACCCAACGACCAACATGCCCGAGACCACGAAAAGACACGCGAGTAGTATTGTAAGAGTGCTGTTAGGAACTAGGTCTCCGTACCCGACAGATGTCATTGTGACAATGGTGAAATAAAGCGCGTCAAGTATGTTGTTTGTTTTTGTTCCTGATATTTGTCGTCGGGTCAGATAAAAGCAAAGTGTACCTGCAGCTAAGTACGCGAATAATATGATTGCTACTTTCCAGTAATTCGGATAGAAGTGGTCGAAAATCGACTTGGGGTGTGGTTTGATTGCGTCTATTTGCTTGTCGTCGTAAGTAAAGGAATCCGCCACCGGGGCACTTTTGATTCGTCGGAATCTTTTTCTCTTGATAGAAGTTGTTGGATCGGTTACGTGTGGGTGCTTTGGCGAAGCTTGTTTCTTACCATTCGTTGTCATTCCAAGACACTTAGAGGCAACGAGCTGAAAGATGATTTAAAATGTAAAGTTTGTGTGCATTGACATCAAAATTTTGATAAAAAGGTTAATGATGTATAATAACTAACTTTGCACAGATAATTCGCATTATCTAAGGCTATATGTAGTCATAAAGCCCATGCATAAGGCGTGGACTGACTGCCATGTGACGGTGCAGTTAGCAAATGGGCTTCATGGGTAAAATGTGTAATGCATAAATCCCCGCAATGCCTCTAATTACTATCCAATTGTATTTTTTTTAGAAATCTTCAAAAATATTTCTGACAATAAAAAAAAAGATGAGAAAAAGGACTAATCAGATAAAAGAAAGGGGCGTTATCTCCTTCATGCTTCATCTAGATTTTGGTGTAATGGTGCCATAGTATAATGGCGCTATGGAGGCACCATCAACCTCCCATTAGACATAGCATGACTTTACACATGTTTTAGACCATCTCTATCGTCGGCTCGATCAGAGCTTTATTCTGAAGCTCAAGCCCGGCTGGTGGCTCATGAGAAATTATTTAAGCTTTAAGCTCGGCTTGTTTATTATTAAATTATTTTATTTAAATATTTTTATAATTAAATTTGTATATATTTATAATTATTTTTTTGTCTATAACACAGTACATATTATTTAATTATTTTATAATAATTTTATATATAATAATAATATTTTTTTAAAAATATATATAATAAATTAAATAATAATTAGAGTAATTACCATTTTGGTCCATGTGGTTTAAGCATTTTGATCATTTCAGGCCAAAAGTAAATATTTTAACATTTAGAGCCCTGGGATTGTATTTCTATAACTATTTTAGTCTAATTTCGTTTAAATTTTCTATTAAGTAGAAGTGTATATTAGTCATTTTTCTACTAAAGACCTGGTTATGTAAATCGTAAAATATAAGTAATAAATATGTAAATTATAAAAAATATAGACACAATATTAAAATGTAAAAAGAAAGCTTTACTCTTCTATTTCTCTACTTCTTATCTCTCTCACCACCATCCACCACCTAACTTCATTTCTATCATCGTTATACACCACCACCCGCCTGCCTTCGCCTCTCCATTTTTTGTTAATGTTACAAAACAAGTATCTTGATGTGTAGATCTAGAATAAAACATCAAAAATACCATCCTCTAATCATATCTAAAATTAGGGCATCACAACACCCACCTACAATCGACCATGTTTATTTATGCATATTTGATGTTTATTGTTTTTATTATATTAAGTAAATACATGAATAACCTCTAGCTTTATAAGCTATATAAATGGCCCCTTAGTGTAATCTAACTGGAATAATCTTTTATTTAACAGAAAAATTTAACAAAGTTAGTATGAGGGACTAAAACCGTTATAAAATACAACCTAAGGTCTTGATATGTCAAAAAGGATTCATTTTTAGACTGTAATGGTTAAAATGCTCAAACACGGGGACCAATATAATAATTTACTCTAATATTTATATAAATAAAAGGCTCGCGAGCCGGATTGAGTTGATATGTTAAGTTCAGGCTCGAGCTCGTTTAGCTCGTTTATTAAATAAGCTATATTTTGAAGCTCGAGCTCGGCTTGTTTCTAGTTTCTTTTTATTTATCTGATTTCAAGAAGCTCGTGAGACCACCCACAATAAACAAGTGGTAGGCACCAGAGGGCATATTTTAAAAAAATGAAAAACAAGTGATGATGTAACAATTTATCCGAGTGTTTTTGGTTATTTAATAAGACTATTAGAGTGATTCTGTTTTATAAGGAGTGTTGTAGCCGACTAAACTTATTTTTTTAATGTTATTTTAGATATGGCCTTATTATATGTTTTTGTTTATTCAAAACATATTTTCTTTCTAAATAGTTTTTTTTTTGGAACGGCATCTTTCTAAATAGTTATCTTTTAAAAATGATGTTACTAATGTTTAAGTAAGACTTTCTTTACTTAAAAGGAAAAATGAATTTTAATAATACAAGTTTTAACATGTTAGCGGATAATAATACGAATTTTGAAATTTCCTTACAATAATACGAGTTTTCTGGGTATTGGAATCTAATGATACACCGTTAGTTTTTTACTAACGGTGGCAGCTGATGTGGAATGTTTTCCTCCTACAAAACTCGTATTATTGTAAGAAAATTTCAAAACTCGTATTATTATCCGCCAACAATATAAAACTTGTATTATTAAAATCCATTTTTTTTTACTTAAAATGTGAAATTTGATACATTTCTTCCCTAAAGAAGCATAGGGGCTCAGTCCGGACAAAATACATGACGTATGTAGAGCAATCAAGATTAACATAAAAGCAAAAGTGAAAGCAAAAGATACAATTTATTTTAAAAAATGTTGTAAATGACTCTTTATTCCTAGAATTAGTTTTTTACAAAGTGATTAACATAAAGCGTAAAACCGACAAACTACAACAAATCTAACTGTAAAGAAAAATCACCCAAGAGTAACCGATTTGTTTGATTGTTTTATTAAAGTGATTTTCCCCTATAAATTTCATTACTATAATCTTTTTATAGATGTTAATTTTTTTTTTTATAAATTTCATGATATGAATGAAAGATATATGCAACCTTTAATACCGGACCAGACTTATGTGAAAAAAAATATTATAATAAAATCCTAAATAAATTATAATTATAAAACAACAATATAAGTTTTAACAAAATCATAAGAATTTTGTTTTAAATATTTAACCTAACAAACCTTAGAATACAATACAAGTTCGAACTTTGTTTTTCCTGCATTCTTGAGTAAAAGTATTTTATTCAGAAAAATTAATAAACTTTATTTAAAATACTTGCACTAAAATTTAAACACAATATAGAGAAGACATGGACGAAGAGAACTCACGTTGAATTGTATCGACATAAACTCTCACCGTATGCAAACATAACCCTAATTTCTTTTTAGTTTTTAGAGTGAGTGTGTGTGACTTAAGTTTTAAAAACCGGTTCAATTAACAACCCGGTTTCGGGTTTCGGCCAGGTGAACCGTAAAATCTAACGAGTCAAAAATTAGCTCGTAGTAATTAGATTAAACCGGACACACCCGTACCGGCTTAGCCTCCAATCTCCGGTTTAACCAGTCGAACCGGCCGGTTCAAAGCCGATTTTAAAACATTGGATATATGAATCTTGAAAGTTATGCCTTTTTTCTACATGACCATGCATAATCAAAACGGATTCATCGAAAACTTACATATGAACCGAAGCAGGAGGGGTTATGTACTTTTCCGGCAGGAATGTCCGGTGAAGGTGACCGACCGACCGGATTCTTTGACGGTGGAGGAGGTGGCTCCGGCAGGGGTATAATTGGAAAGTTGGTTTAAGAGTTTTGATGATGATTAGAGAGATTGAAGATGGGAGAAGAGAGTATTATACTTCCCACTTTATACTAAACTTGAGAGATCAATCTAAATTCTAAAGCCACAACCACACTTCTTTTATCATGGAAGACCATATATGTCTTTGTGTATTTATAGAATTTAATTAATTCATTATTGTGATATGAAAATTTATTTAAATAATAAAATACGTAAAATATGAAGGAATGCGTATGGTCCAGACAACAACTTGACGATTTTGTTTTCCGAAGTGTACGTGGACGGGACCCATGTTTTTTTCTAATTACTTTGTACGGTGGGGAAAGATATACAGAAAACTAACAATTATTCAAAAAATCAAAAAGAAATCAATTTTTTTTATAACTTCTTCATATATTAATAATTTTTAAAGGGAATTTTACCAGAAAGTCTATAATTTTATTAGCTTTATTTATGAGAAAAATATTTTAAAAAATAAATAGGTTAGTGATTTTTTATTAGTGCATCATGCAATACTATTAATAGTATTGCATAATGCATTATAATTAAAACTATTTAAAAAGAAAAAAATTAACTTAAATATGGACGTGGTTTATGCGAATAATATAAAAAACAAAGAATTGACATTCATAAACCAATTTTAAATGATTGTTGCATAGTGCATTATTAATTTAAAGTTAAAATCCGAATTTTATTTATTTTTTAAAATACTCAAAAATGTTTTTAAAGTTTTTTCTTTTTCCACTATTCTTAAAATCATGAAAGAAACATATAAAAAAGTTTAAAAAAATAAATTTTTTTCTTGGTTTTTTGTTTTTTTACAAAATATTGGTTTTCTATAGAATTCAACCCTTACACGGTGAACACGTCATTTTTCAAATGTTTTAAAACCGTTTTGTTTTAAATCAGGTGGTTGAATCGGTGATCGGAAGTTAATCGGTTTGGTTGTCAGCAGTTTAGTCTGATTCCGAGCTAATTTTTTATCTCATAGTTTTTACGTTTTAACCGGCTGAAACCTGGATCCGAGACGCTAATTGAACTGGTACTTAAAACTTGAGTCAGACACTCACGCTAAATGATGAAAACCTTGATGGATACAACACCGTAATATAGTTTGTTTTGGATAAATATGGTTTGATTAAAACTATATTGATATTTTTTATAATTGTAGTTCGTTTAGTACCTTATTTAAGTTTTTTTTTATTTGTCTTGTTTGAAAGATTATAAAACATATATTATAAAGTTATAAGTTTGAATAGTCAATATAATTCAACTTTCCGGATCAACTAGTTGAAATTTTTTTGACACAAGCCTGATCCAATATAAAAATCTGATTTTAAAACATTACATCGAACTATCCCCTTAATAACAATGACCCATATTCATTCTCAAAACGGACCATACGGTTAAATGTAACTATCAATAAATAAATAAAGAGTTAAATTATATGGAGGGATGATTGATGTGATTTAACTTTTTGATGTTAGGTATTAGAAATTACGAATATCGCTCTCATTGTGACACTTTCCATCCATGTGTTGTACATTTTAGACTATAAGATCATTTTATTTCATTAGGGGTTGTTAAACCATTTTGAAGGTCTAAAAGGGGTTTAAAATTAGGGTCTTTTTGCTTTTTTAATAATTTTCTTATGATTCTAATAAATCTAAATATAAATGTAAATACACTAGTAACTCTTTGAACTAAGTGAAAGAATCGCCCATTTGCTTTACCGATATTGTGGTTTTCCTTTTCAAGTATGAGAATGTGCAAGACGCATCCAACATTTAAAACAAAAGCTTTACAAACCGTCTTCAACTTGAATGGACGTTTAGGGGCTTCAAAAGCCCCTCTAACGGGCCTATGATCTCTCATCTCTTTTTTGCAGACGATGCTATTATCATTGGTGATTGGTCGATGGAGAACATAGACAACATGATGCGGATTCTCAAAGTCTTTCACATCATTTCGGGGCTCAAGGTTAATGTTATGAAGTGCTCGCTATTTGGTTTTAATGTCGTTGAAGCTGCTCTTGAAGATGGTGCTAGGAAAACGGGATGCAACATTGGCACCGCCCCTTTTACTCATCTTGGTATTACGGTCGGAGCCAACATGAAGCGGATTGGATCTTGGCAACCGGTCATTGACACGTTCATGAAGAGACTCGCCCTTTGGAAAGCTAAAAATCTATCTATAGGAGGAAGACTTGTCTTGATTAAAGCGGTTTTGGATAGCCTCCCGGTGTATTTCTTTTCGCTCTACAAGGCTCCTAAAGGCGTTATCTCTAAACTTGAAAGTATCCGGATGAATTTTTTGTGGAGTGGAAGTCATAACAAGGGTAAAATGCATTGGGTTCATAAGGATGAAGTGACTTGTTCGATCAATAACGGGGGTCTTGGTATCACGGCGCTTGAGGTTGTTAATCAAAGCCTCCTTGCTAAATGGGTGTGGAGGTTCCACAACGAGCCTCTCCGCTTATGGCGCCGGGTCGTCCAAGCTATTCATGGATATAAAAGATCTACTACCTTCATGCCTTTCAAGAAGTCTTTCAATGGCAATTGGGCGTGTATAACTGCTAATGAGGGGATGCTGCGCTCCAAAGGGATTGATATGAATGCTTTAATGGTCAGGGATGCGGGAGGGGTTGGATGGGCCGCTGACCCATCAGGCTTTTTCTCTACAAAATCGGTCAGGCTTCTTTTATCCCCTGAGGCGAGTTTTGACGCAGCCAAGGCTGTAGACTGGTCGGCTTGGATTCCTAAAAAAGTTAATATACATGCGTGGCAAGCTAATAGAGGAAGGATAGCGGCGAGAGAAGAGTTATTCCATCGTAAGGTGCCTATAACAAACAGATTATGTCCACTGTGTAACCAAAGCAACGAGTCGGTGGACCACATATATTCGGCATGTGATTTCTCTACCGAGGTGTGGAATGCTATATCTAATTGGTGCAAGACGGATCCCATTTTCGCGTTTCAAGCTTCGGATATATTCTCACTCCATAGAAGCACTAGGCTGCAAGGATTCAAGAAAAAAGCCTTTCATGCTATCATATTTGTAGCGGCTTGGTGTATTTGGAGAGAAAGAAACGATGTGGTGTTTAACAACAAGAGACCGTCAAGTTCGTTTGTGGTGAACGAGATCATGGTGAATAGCTTCTTGTGGATAAAAAGTAGAAATAAGGTTAGATGTGTTGATTGGTCCGATTGGTCCGATTTCAATTTGTAGTTGTGTTGTGTTCTTGGCCGTTTTTTGGCCCGTTTAATGAAATAGCAGTTCGAAAAAAAAAAAAAAAAAAAACTTGAATGGACGTTTAGTTAAGCCGATATAAAATGATCGAAATACTCTTATAATATTACAAACTTAAAAAAATATCTTAATTATTTAAAAAACTTATTAATTTTTTTACGATTTTCTTCTTCACCTTAGACCACTATCACCACCTAACAACACCATCGCACGAACAAGTAATTAGCTTTTGTTTTGAAAACAAAACACTGAACTTGAAATGATTTCGTACAAGAAATTGAAAGATAAACATGTGGAATAGAAACCAACATTTACACATAACGAAATAAAAGAATGTAATGATGGCGATAACGACGGTTGTGGACTAGTGGTGGCCGGCGGTGTTCTTTTGATAATATGGAGTAATAATCTGTTAGTGATTGTTGAGAGGATTTATTGTTGCTAACTGTCTGGTTAGCTAAAGCTTAGGTGTTGAATGTGTCAATCTTTGAAAGTTTGTAAGTTCGTGCTTAAACTGTTGCAGCTTGCAAAGATGAAGGGGTACAAATATAAATTCTCAACGATTAGTTGTTAGTAGTCGTTAAGAGTGTATAAAGTTGTGATTAGTTAGCATTTTAGGTTTACTTCTTGATTTACAATTTCATTTTTCTTTTGTAATATGATTCCTCTCAATTTAATAACAAGCGACGATCATTTGAGTATTTCAATTCCTATTTTCTTTGATTGTTATAACAATTGGTATCAAAGTCATACAGTAGGCTCGTAATCGAAGAATACGACTACAAATTTTGGGGCAAATCGTGTAATCCGCAAGAGTGGTGTCATCTAAGTTCGAAATCGACAAGTTTGATGGCCAGAATGATTTTAATTTGTGGCGTGTGAAGATGAAAGCTCTATTAGTTCATCAGGGGCTTGTTGAGGCTCTTCTTGGTAAGGCAATAAGCCCGAAGAGGTAGAAGACAAAGACTAGAAGCCAATTCTCGAAAAAGCACATAGTGCAATCATATTCTGCTTAGGGAATCGAGTATTGAGAGAGGTAAGTAAAGAGAAGACAGCTGCAGGTATATGCTTGAAATTAAAATCTCTATATATGACAAAGTCCCTGGCCAACAGGTTATACCTCAAGAAAAGGGTCTACACTTTAAAGATGAGCCCTAGTAAGTAAATGGAAGATCAATCAGATGAATTTAATCGATTAATCTTGGATTTAGAGAATATAGATGTGAGTTTGGATGATGAAGATAAGGCTATATTACTCCTGGCATATCTACCGGTGTCATATGAACATTTTGTTGACACACTTTTGTATGGTAGAGATAGCATTTCCATGGATGAGGTAATTGCATCCCTCAATTCTAAAGAGTTAAAGAAAAAGAATGAAGCGAAGGAAGTAGGTGGAGAGGGCTTGTACATCAGGGGAAGGACAAAACATAAGAATAATTCAAAGTCATCCAAAGGGCAGTCAAGATCTAAATCAAGGTTTAAGAGGAAATACTTTGTGTGTCAATCAGAGAAACACCTCAAGAAATATTACCCAGAGTGGAAAAGAAAGAAAAATGAGTTCAAGAATTAAAAGAGT
Organism: Deinandra increscens subsp. villosa; assembly: GCA_039602395.1. Lineage (NCBI taxonomy): Eukaryota > Viridiplantae > Streptophyta > Magnoliopsida > Asterales > Asteraceae > Deinandra > Deinandra increscens. The sequence goes on along the minus strand of JBCNJP010000008.1, from coordinate 60,686,703 downwards.
ACTCATACTGATCAAGATGAAAACTAAGAAGGTTATGAGAGTTCAGATGTGCTGATGGTGTACAGTGATCAGTTGAAGGATGGGTGGGTGATGGATAGTGGATGTTGATTCCATATGTCACAAAATAGAGAGTATTTGAAGTCCCTAACTGAAGAAGAACTAGGATCAGTGAAGCTTGGTGATCATACTACATAAAAAGTAATGGGTAGTGGTACTATAGTGCTGAAGGTGCAGAGTGGCAGTCACATCCAATTGGATAATGTGAGGTATGTTCTTAAACTTAGAAAAAAATGTTATCATTGGGAACTCTAGAGAGGTAAGGTTATAATGTAAGTCTTAAAGGTGGTAAGGCTAGAGTTATAAAGGGTTCAATGGTAGTCTTAAATGGCACAAGAATGGACAATAACATTTACATGTTGGAACGGGGTGTTGAAGTTGGTCCTGAGTCTATGATTACTAAAGAAGGCAATTCTAAGGCACTGTTATGGCACAAAAGGTTAAGCCACATAGATAGTCAAGGCATAGTTGAGTTAAATAAGCAACAAGTCCTTAAGAAACTTTATAACTGTGAAATACATTTTTGTGAGCATTGTATAAAGGGAAAACAGTCAAGGGTTAAATTTGACGGAAGTAAACATAACACAAGAGGGATATTGGATATATACACTCTGATTTGTGGGGGCCAACTCAAAATGAGTCTCTTGGAGGTGCTAGGTACTTTATGACACTCATAGATGACTGTTCCAGAAGAGTGTGGTTGTTTATGCTCAAGCATAAAAATGAAGCTTTCAGCAAGTTTAAAGAGTGGAAGATCTTAGTAGAAAATCAGACATGAAGGAAAATTAAAAATTAAGGACTGATAATGGAATGGAGTTTTGCAGTAATGAATTTAATCAATTCTGTAAAGTTAATGAGATGTAACACCCCTGTCTGACCCATTTACAAATCGACCCGAATTTAAACTTGTAACACAAACCGGAGTTTTGATTTAACAAATACCAGAAGAATTTGTCTAATATATACAATTAATTTATGTTCGGGATACTCGATAATCATTTTTGAAAGCAAAATAATAAATTTGCAAAGTTTTAGGTAAAAACAATTTGCTTAAAACAAAAATAAAGCAATTATCAGCTTTTACGCGATTTCAATATTCGATTTATCATTTACCAGGAATCTCGGGGACTTTATATCAAAATATATACTTTGGAACATTCTAAAATCATTTTATAACATTAAAAACCAATTGGTTAAATTTTAAATCAATTTCGTTAATTAAGACGCAATTAAATGAATTTACCATTTTTCGTACAAAACCGTTAATAACCGGGAGTCATGTAAATTTTAAAAATCATATTTTAATGTTCCTTAATGTTTTATAAGGTTTTTATAAGTTGCTCGTATAATATTAGAGGCTAACGAGTTATAACGAGGACGAACGAATAAAAAGAAAATAAAAATATATTAAATACATATTTTTATACCTCGTTATGCGTATCCCGAGACTTAGAAAACCATGACAAATTATTCTAAACTATTTTTGGACATAAAATGATGAGGTTGGAAAAGCTTAGGGGTTAAAATTGCTCAAAAACGAAAATTCAGGGGTCAAATTGTAAATATAAAGTACAGGGGCCATTTCTGCCAAACTGCCAAACTGGCTCACGGGTCGCGACACCCTGGATCCCTTCTCTCGCGACCCTCCGCCCAATTTATGGTCAGATTCATGACAGCCACAATTTTTTCGACTTCTTCTCCACTTTTTGACCAAATTGACCACCCTAACGTGTCAAATTCGAGCCTTAGTCATCATAGAACGTGTAGGGATCATGTTTCGCAGATTGTAGTATAAAAAGGAGCTCGAATCCATCATCAAAATTCGCCAATTTCGTTGATTCTTAACCCAAAAACCCTAAAACTTGTCCGAACCTTGCTCCTTCAAATTCTCTCAAACGGTGAAAGCTTTGGATCCGAATTTCTGCAGTCAAGCTTCTCTAGGTATGATCTAAAATAACCTCTTTCAGTTTTGTCTAAATCGATCTCTAAATATGCTTTCTAAAACTATGCTAAAATTAGGGTTTTTGAGCTTGTTTTGTCAAAATCTGGTGATCGGGTGGGAATTAGGGTCTGAATTTTTGTAGGTAATCCTAAAATAATGTGTTTTAATAAATCCCTAAGTTAATTTCAAGTTTTGGAAATGTTTGGTATTTTATCTAAAAATGTGCCAAAATTAGGGTTTTCACGTTGTTGTTCTGCCCAAATTGAGAAAAAGGTATTAAATTAAGGTTTACTATTTTGAGGAATATTATAATATATCGTAATGAATAAAACCCTAAGTTTTTACAATTTTATAAAATGTTTTGGTATTTATTTAATAAATACGTCAAAATTAGGGTTTTTATGACGTTGTTCTGCAAAAACCCAACAAACAAGTTAATTTTTAGGCTAATCTTTCAAGATAAGTTATAAAATAATATTTTAAGTAAAAGCACTAATTTTATTTAATTTTATAAAAGATTTTGATATTTATTTGATAAATATCTCAAAATTAGGGTTTTAAATATGATTATTAAATATCAAACAAGCCAGAAGGTATTGAAACTTGATTTTTGGTCTTAGAATATATTTATATATATATAATAAGTATATATAAGTCTAAAAGTGTTGAATAAATAAAAATACTAAACAAATACTAAAACCCTAATTTACCAATAAGGGGTAAAATGGTCTTTTGATCAAACGAAACCCAAACCCCTTAAATTCCTCATAACTATAGTCATCATGTGTTCCTATATTCATTTAGGATGTTCATTTTATTAGGATAATCTCCAGATTGTTATCTCTCACAATTGGTTCTATCTCTGATTCCCGATCTAATTAATTAATGGTGATTAATTAATTCGAATGATAATCTGACTTATGAGAAATCATAGCTCCGTATCTTTAACCTTTTTGGGGTGTAACATGTATCTCTATTCAAAATCCGCTTCCTTAAACATTTTGCGATTATGTGCTGATTGGATGAATTCTATGTGGAAATGTTATGGTAATCTTTGTACGTAGTCTGCCAGTCTCCCTCTATTTTAGGAAATTATGATGTGAAGTCAAAAGTGATTGATGGTTTGCTATATTTACTTGTTCATTAACTGATTGATCGTATATATGAATGTATCTCTTATCACGTAGATAACATGTGTTAAAAATATGTTTTATAAACTTGTGTTTACTCACCAACTACTTTTGTAGTTGACACTTGGTTTTATACATGTTGCAGGAATTGATACTTGAGCTTTGATGTGATCACGATAGGAGTGCTGGACCTAGATTAAAGACTTTAAATCAGTTTGATATGTATTTCCACATGTTTAATATTATTGTACAATATCTTTAGTTGATTAATGAAAAAGGACATGTTTAAGTATTACAACTTATTTTAGTTGTCATGTGCATCTGGACAATCATTGCGCCCCGACATATTCCGTCGTCGGTTGGGGTGTGACATGGGATAGTTAGACATCTTATAATACCTAGAACACCTCAGCAAAATGGATTGGCTGAGAGAAAGAATAGGACCTTACTAGAAAGAGTAAGGTGTATGCTTAACCATTCTGGAATGCCAAAGAGGTTTTGGGTTGAGGCTGTCAATATTGCAGCATACCTGATCAACAGAAGTCCATAAAGAGCTATTGACAATAGTACCCCAATGGAAATATGGACAGGTTGTAAAGAAGACAATAGTGGGTTAAGGGTGTTTGGTTCTTTGTGTTATGCTCATGTCAGTCAGGGTAAATTAGATCCAAGAGCCTATAAAGGTATTTTCTTAGGGTGTCCTGAGGGTGTAAAAGGGTACAATATATGGAGAACTAATGATGTTAAACCAAAGTCACTGAGAGTAGCGATGTAACCATTAAAAAGCATATTTTATAAAATATGTGTTTCGAATGGATGTTCATAAGATAAGTGAAGTTCATATAGATGATGAGGAACACGTGAAAGGCGTTCCACCTGAGGTGGAGCTACATGTTATTCGTGAAATGAGTCCAACTTCTCAAAGGAGTAGTGGTATGTCAATAGATGAATGTGGTGATTATTCTCTAGCCATAGACAGAGTTAGGAGGAAAATTGTGAAGCCAATCAAGTTCAGGGAGGGAGATGATATATCAGCAATAGCCTTTATAGTTGCTGAACAAGATAGTGTCTTTGAGCCTATGTCCTATTCTGATGCAATCAGTTCAGTTGACAAAACTAAATGGATTCAAGTAATAGAAGATGAAATGGAGTCTTTAGTGACAAATCATACTTGGGTTCTTGTGAATAAGCCTAAAGATCAAAAGCGAGTGTCATGTAAGTGGCTTTTTTAAGCTTATAATGTAATTTATTCTCCTATGGTGAAACATACAATTTTAATTTTCTTTTGTAAATATGATTCCTCTCAATTCAACAATAAGCGACGATCATTGAGTATTTTAATTCCTATTTTCTTCGATTGTTACAACAGTTCTTGAGCTGGAACGACAACCGAAAGTATATTAAGTTTAAGTTAATTACAAAATAGCCATTGTGATTTTTGTTTGAGTATTTTGGTCAGTTTATACATACTCAACTGAAAAAATAAACGTTCATCCAAGTTGGAGAAGGTTTGTAAAGATTTTTATGAAACGTTGAACATCTCTTTACACTTTCTCATACTTAAAAGCAAAACTATAATTACTATAAAGCGCGGAAACGTTTCTTGCACTTAAAGTTATACTTTGAATGAATGCTTATGAGTTCATGAAAGAAAGCTATATGTGTTAAAAGATGTTAACGATCTTTCTATCATAAGTGAGACCTGCCACCTTCATGCACATGTTTACATGTTCATCCCCACGTTTTCATTTTCTTGCAATTGTTTACGTTTCTATTTACCAACTTTCATTCCCACATATGTAGCTAGTATGTCATTCAATTCTGTAGTGTTGTCATCTTTTGCAAGTGAAAAGAAGATTAGGAAAATGGAATTAGTTTAATTCTCTTTCTTTTATCTATGAAGTGTAACTCTTATATGGGTTACTATCAATCAATGATGTTTTCATTCTAGTCATCTCTTTCTCATAAGAAAATGCCGATAATTGAAGAGATGTTAGTTAGGTCACTACAACATGCCGCCTACCCGCCCGATGTAACAAACCCATTAATAGGGATGTTAAACGGGTCGTGTTTACGGGTTGATGGGTGAACCCAACCTGAACCGAAAATTTTGACACGAACCCGAATACGACCCGAACCCGAAAATCATGTCACATACATAAACCTGAACCCGATATGAAAATTTACAGATTTACCCGAACATGATCCGTTTGACCCGAACTTTTAACTTTTAAGAAAAAAATTAACATATTAATTTCTTTAAAATGAAAGTTTTACAAAAGATATATGAATATATACAAAATAATTGTATTTTAATCATAAAATCTCATATTAATTTATTTTTAAGTTTTAAACTTTAATAAAAATTACAATACCGATTTAATTTATGTATAAAACATATTTAAAGTATAATATATAACTTTGATAAAAATTGCAATACCAATTTAATTTATGTATAAATTACAATACAACTCGTTCTCACACAATTCCACTAGCACACTAAGGTGCAGTTTGTTTTTTAAGAGGTAAAATGTCTGCAGTCTGCGGACCACATCTGCAGACATCTGTAGAAGAAGATGTGGACCAAACATCTGCAGTCTGTAAGAAGAAGACTGTTTGTTTTCTAACATCTGCAGACTGCTTAAAAAACTGAAATTTAAATAAACAATTTTTTTTTTTTAACTTATAGATAATTACCATTCAAACCTATTGATATTCCTTCTGTATATTTAGCCAATATTTTTTTTAAACAATTTTCTTTTAAGAAAATGACAAAAATGCTTTATAAAAACTGTTTAAAAAATGTTTTTTAAACAAAAAAACATTTTTTAAACAAAAAAACTCTTTGAAAACTTTTTTTGAAATAAATAACTGTTTAAAAAAATGTTTAAAAAGCATTTGTTTAGTAATTTGTTTAAAAAAGTTCTTTAAAAACTCTTCAAAATATGTTTTTAAAAATAAATGTTTAAAAAACGTTTTTTTAAAAAAAAAAACTTAAAAAACGTTTAAAAAACTATTTACAAAGGTTTTAAAAAATATATTTAAAACGTTTTTTTATTAAATTTTTAAAAACGTTTTTTAAGAAACTTTTTAAAAATCGCTATTTAAAAAAATGTTTAAAAATGTTTTTTTTTAAATTGTTTAAAATATTTAAAAATATTAAAACTTTTTAAAAAACGTGTTTTGAAAAAAAAATATTTAAATGTTTTTTTTTAAGAAAAAGAAAGTTTAAACAGAAGGTTAGAAGAGGTTAAAAGATCTTAGAAGTGGTTGGGTCACATCTGCACCAAGAAGAGTCTGCGCAGACATTTTTTAATGAAAAGTCTTCGAAAAAACAAACAATCTGCAGACTTAAATGTCTGCGCGTGGTCTGCGCAGCGCAGATATAAGAGGATAGGAAGAGCTTTTTCAGAAAAACAAACACCACCTAAACCTTTCAATGTGATTTAGGAGGTGAATTTTACTATAACAAGTTTAAAAACTCCGTCAATACTCATTGACACTTATCTCGTTTTTCTTGTCCACAAATGTTTCTGCAAAATGGCAAAGTCGAAAGAATAATCCGCACATTTTCCGCCTTCGTTTTAGATTGAGGCACTCCACACATCTACCTACCTACATACTTCTCGAGAAACGTCTCGACTTTTAAAAACCAACTTTTGCCCTTTTCATCATCACACATTATATGACCACCTTGGAGTTTTTGGTTGTGTATGTTACCCCATATGTCATATGTCGCCCAATCAACCACATAGCCCCTCCCTCGTTTTATTTTCATATTTTTATTTTGAGTAAATTACAATTTACGTCCTTTAAGAAGTATGCAAATTTCAATTTTCATCCTTAAACTAAAGAAATAGCAGAAAACGTCCTTTATATTTATGGTTTGTTTCAAATCACGTCCTTTCGTCTAACAGACGTTAATTTTTTCCGTTAGACCAGGTCATGTGCAAGGCACATGAGGGCAACATGGTCATTTTATTCTTTTAATATAGAACAAATTACATTTTACGTCCTTTAAGAATTACCCAAATTTCAATTTCCATCCTTAACTTAAAGAAATAGCAAAAAAAGTCCTTTAAGTTTATAGTTTGTTACAGCTTACATCATTTTTTTTAAGAAACGTTAATTTTTTCTGTTAAGCTATATCAGGTGCATTGCACACGAGGACATAATTGTCTTTTTATATTGTACGGGCCATTTTGTAAATAAATAAAAATATAAAACTTATATGAATATAATTTTATTTATAAAATAAATAAAAATATAAATAAAAAATCTGATCAGACCAAACTTCAATATCTCCAATGTCCACCACATTTTAATTCCTACATGGCACCGCTGCTTCTCCACCAAACCCTCTGTCACCGCCCCACCTCCACTTCCGATCATCGCCACACCACACATCCAACTCCATCGTATTACCTCCTATCACCATCCATCGTAATTCCTGCATTGTAAATGCTTTGTGAGATCTGTATTTCTGACTTGTTGCTGAGGGAGTTTGATCTTCATGAACGAATAGGTTTTTATTGGTCGGGTGTAGGATGGATGGTGACATGATGTATTACGATGGAGGTAGATGTGTGGTGCGACGATGGTCAGAGGTGGAGCCGGGGCGGCGACAAAGGGTTTGGTAGAGAAGCAGCGGTGCCATGGAGGAATTAAAATGTGATGGAGACTGGAGATATTGAAGTTTGGTCTGATCAGATTTTTCATTTATTTTATAAAAAGAATTATATTCATATAAGTTTTATACTTCTATTTATTTACAAAATGGCCCTATAATATAAAAAAACAATTATATCCTCATGTGCAATGCAGTTGACATAGCTTAACAGAAAAAATTAATATTTGTTAGAGAAAATGATGTAAGGTGTAACAAAGTATAAACTCAAAGGACCTTTTTGTTATTTCCTTAGTTTAAGGACGTAAATTGAAATTTTTGTAATTCTTAAAGGACGTAAAATGTAATTTTCTCTATATTAAAAGAATAAATGACCATATTGCCCTCATGTGCCTTGCACATGACCTGGTTTAACGGACAAATTTAATGTCCGTTAGACGAAAGGACGTGATTTGAAACAAACCATAAATATAAAGGACGTTTTCTGTTATTTCTTTAGTTTAAGGACGAAAAGTGAAATTTGCATACTTCCCAAAGGACGTAAATTGTAATTTACTCTTTTATTTTTTTTCCCTCTCTAACTTTCGTGGTTACCGCTTCTCTAACTTTCGTGGTTACCGCTGTCTCGACCCTCACACCGTAAAAGTCTATCTCTCCCATCATGTGCTTCATTTCCTCTTCGATGAAAGGTTTTTTTTTTCTTTTCTGAACACTACTATATATGTATACACATGGTTATATGTAACACTTGTTACATGTCAATTCTTTTTTTAAATATCATATATAGTTTTAATGTGTATGAGATGGGGTATATCTTTTGAAAATTATAAAGGGTGTGTCGCTTTTATTAAGAAAATGTTAAAATGGTGGTCACCCACACCACTAATTGGAGGACATGATTCACGAAAATCCACACATGTAAACCACGTTACTCGACGTTATACTTCCTATTTTGTAACATTATTTTATATTCCAGAATATCCTTGAATCTATTCGTATTTAGAAGTTAGAACGATTTAGACTCTCATTATTTTCACGATGAAAATCATCAATATTATTCGGCGAACCGAAATAAAAAATATCCCGATATAAGACGAACCGAAAAAACCAACACAAACTAAATAATCGTCAGAGTTATGTACACATGTTTAATGATGTTATACAACATGATCTTAAAAGATGAAAATAAATCAATATCACCGATACACATCTGTGACCCTCCAACGAATTGGGTTGGCAAAAACAATATCCTTTTAAAGTTGCGAAATCAAGAAACTCATTTCCGACTTAGATATAATCTTAAAGAACACGTGGCCGCAACCATGAAAGTTCATTTAATAGAGAAGGAAGAAAACACGTAGTTATGTTATCTAAAAAACTATAATGTTTATTTGATTTTTTATTTAATGTGGTATATATCTTTTATCTAAAAAACTGTAGTGCATATTTTTAAGTAATGTATTCTCTTTGATTTTAGTTCAATTATTAAAAAAAAAAATCTGATAGTTTGAAAATACTTGAATCATCCACATCATATCATTCTAGTACTTGCATCTAATAATTTTCACTACTCTATTATTATTTTACTACTTTTTAAGAATTTTACGTGTCAACCTCTTATTAGTTCTTGCATCCAATATTAATTTACAAGGCTTTTCTAGGATGTTAAAAGGCAAAAAATTTCCTAATCGATAGTCTTATATATATCGTTCATAAATCGTAATCATTCTCAATTGTAATAATTCACATTTTTTGAATCATGAGACTTTGTTAAAAAAAATAACTTTGTACTTTTATGTAACAATAAAGTTTATTTTCAAACAAAATCTTCTAAGTGATTAAGAATGTTTTAGGACTATATACATTTTATTACAAGAAGAAATAATTATATATAATTATAAATTATAAATCATAAATATACAAGGTTATAGTAGATATAAAGAAATAATTTGTGGTGTTATTGACGGAGAAAAATTTGCCGTTTAAACAAAAGAAATAATTTAAATTAAAAAAATTAATTATAATAATTCCAATACAGTTTTCCAAAGGGTGTGTTAGGGACACCCCCTTAAATTTTAGCTGGCACCCCTTATATAGGTGACTCTGAGGTCTAAAAGTCACCTCCAGATATAAAAAGCTCACATAATGCCCTAAGAGTCACCTATAAAAGGGGTGTCAGCCAAATTTTTATTATTATAATAAAAAAAATTATTGTTATATTAATAATAATAATTATTATTATTATTATTATTATTAATACATATAAATAAATAGCACAAATAAAATATGAAAAAACCTTCAGGGTGACATAAAGGGCTGGAGGTGAGATATAAGACTCCTTATATGAGATTCAGCTCACCTCTTCAACCAAGAGGTCACCTATAAGGAGAAATTAAAGGTGACGCTAAGGTCTTGGAGTGACCTAAAGGGCTGACATTTTACCATCCAGACTCCCTCTAAGGTCTCTGTATAACCTATATTATCGCATCTCCTATGTATTATTACACCGTTACGTGCATACACACACACATACAAACAAATACTAATACGCTATCACACCACACACATATATACATACATACATGATAGGTTTTGACTTAATATATGTTTATATATACATACATATGGTCACGTGGATACTGTTGGAAATAGAGTGTCCTGACCCGACGAATTAACGAACCCGACCGATATTGACCCGTAAGAGTTACACCCGGGTCAACGGACTATTAAATCTAATTAATTGTTAATTAGAAATAAACGAACTAGATGGTGAATTAAATAAATATTAATTATTTATTTAATTAAAATGACAAAATATTTCGGTTCAAAATTACTTGGTAATTAAAAGACGGACCGATCAGTTGTTACCGGATTAACAGACTGATCGGTTGGTGGATTCGTAAGTTGCTTTTTTAATTATGATAAAGTAATAATAACTTTTGTTTTATTGTGTGCCCTATGACACTTTGATGTAACCGGATTCGAGATCAACAGTCTTTCCAAAATAAAATGAAAAAACCTTGATGAAAGATGGTAATGTTTTCCTCCCAAAATAAAATGAAAAAAAACTTGATGAAAGATGGATATGTTTGCCAAACTCAAAGTAAAAGTACAGAAATAATAACTCAAACAATTGGTGCAATTTTCTATCTGTCATTTTATTCAATAAGCAACATTTAAATAGTACTCAAAACCAAACTATCAAATCTAGGAATATGGAATGATGGAAACCATGTAAACATGCAGAATGACGAAGCTTAACCTAAAATTTTGCGGGGGCGATAAGTTACGGAACGATAATCTAAAGGGGCGATTCTCAATATAATTTTAAAAAAAGATCGCGAAAATTAATATTACTGGACGAAAAAACTGTAGGTGCGGTCATCCCCCCGACAATCAACTAAGCTACACCAATGAACATGCAATTCATCATCGGGCATTTATCTGAGTGGTATGGTGTTGATCGAAGACTAGTTGACCGAGAGGTCGCAAGTTCGATCCCAGAGCCCCTTAGGCAGGGGCGGACCTAATGTAGGCCCAGGGGGTCCCCGTGGACCCCTCAACCTCGTAGGCAAAGTGGAAATTATGTGAACGGTTTTTTTATTAAAAAAATTTGTGAAGAGGAGTTAATAAATACTCAGTTTGTGAAAATAAAACCAAGGAAGCAACTAATCTAGAGGTAAGATCTCTTGTTTGATTTTGAAGGGGTGCAAGTTCAAATCTTGTGCTCAACCTTTTTTCATTTTTCCTAGCTTTCTTTATTAATTTTAGTACTATAAATGAGGAGAGTAAATGATGGTACTTTATTTTTCACCTCTATTTTATTTACTTTCATTATAGTCCCTGTTTTTTTTTTCAAATACATTCATCATAGACCATTTTTATAATGCAATATTACAATATATAAGAATATAGATTTTTATTAATAGGCAAACATTTTGTCATATTATTTTTTTTCACGCGTTACTTTTTGTTTTCTCTTCATTTTTAGTCATTTACTAGTATTTTTTTGCTATTATATCATTGTCAATGTTACGGCACATAAATTTTTTTATCAAATCATGTAGAATTTTTTTAATCGGTTATTTTTCGTTACTCACAATGTCGTGCTGCAACGCGCGTCTGTAACCAACATCTAAAACTAGTAACTCCGTAAAAAAAATTGTGGACCCCCTAAAAAACTTTTCTAGTTCCGCCTCTGCCCTTAGGTTTTACCATCCGATCGTTCGTGGAGGTGGGTTTATCCTTGAATGGGCTCAACTGATGATTTGGATTACCCACTCGATCTGTGCTCATAGTGTGTCGTAGGTAACACCATTATATCAGGTGTTCACCCCTGAGTGATCTGGTTAAAGTTCAATGCCGTTAAAAAAAAATTGTAAGCATGCAATTGAGGTGAACGTGTGCATGAAGCTAGGGAAACCACTTCAAGACCTTACTCTCCACGCATGGATTAGTAGTTTAGTACAACATCCTATTGGGGTTTCTTCTTGGGCCGTTCCATTTGGGCTGGTGGGTCTTCATTGGGCTGGACACTTGTATCAACACTTTTCACATTTAACATTTTCTAATTCAAAAATGCTTTATTATTTTGTGACCCTTTTTAACATCCCGTTTTTTAGGTTAGGGGTTTCAGTTAACGTTATTAAACCAAGTTTGATGCATTAATGAAAATGGAGGGTAATAGTTGTCAAGAGAGGATACTTGAGGGACCATTTGTACACTTTGGTGTTTCAAGACATGATTCGACAGGAAACAACACCGATTAAGGTATGCCGATTTGCTGAAGGAAATTGGTGGAATTCCCGCCCGTTTGAGCATATCACAAAGAACATTCTCTAACTAAATCATGCATGTATTTAAACTCAGATAACTCCTTACATGAGTTTTTCACCAATTCTGGACATAAATAACTATATGTAATTTAGGTTAATATAGCTAGTAATTTCTGGGTTTGTGTAGTATGTTGTGAGGACTTTCCAGTGCATCAAACCACGTGTAAAACTGAGCTAGGATGAATGAGATATCGATGCTTAAATTTAAGGGTTCAAAGTTTATAACGCTGTGAATTATAAGAGAAAAATATTAAGGAAAAGTGTGGAAACTCATCCTCCATTGATGTAAGGGATGAAACTTAAATGGTATTTTAGTTGAGGCTCCACTCAAAAACTGCTTCTTTTTGTAGGAGAATCAATGGGACCCCAAGGGTGCATTCAAGACTACCCATACTATGAAGCCTGGCATCTTGAAGTAAAGGTTATGTTTAGACTTAAAAGAAAGTCAGTTTATACTTTGTTTCTAGAGTTAATTTATTTTTAAGTTTTAAACTTTAATAAAAATTACAATACCGATTTAATTTATGTATAAGACATATTTTAAAGTATAAAATATAACTTTGATAAAAATTGCAATACCAATTTAATTTATGTATAAATTACAATACAACTCGTTCTCACACAATTCCACTAGCACACTAAACCTTTCAATGTGATTTAGGAGGTGAATTTTACTATAACAAGTTTAAAAACTTCGTCAATACTCATGGACACTTATCCCGTTTTTCTTGTCCACAAATGTTTCTGCAAAATGACAAAGTCGAAAGAATAACCCGCACATTTTCCGCCTTCATTTTAGATTGAGGCACTCCACAAATCTACCTACCTACATAACATACTTCTCGAGAAACATCTCAACTTTTACAAACCAACTTTTGCCCTTTTCGTCATCACCCGTTATATGACCACCTTGGAGTTTTTGGTTGTGTATGTTACCCCATATGTCATATGTCGCCCAATCAACCACATAGCCCCTCCCTCGTTTTATTTTCATATTTTTTTTTTGTCCCTATCTAACTTTCGTGGTTATCGTTGTCTCGACCCTCACACGGTAAAAGTCTCTCTCTCCCATCATGTGCTTCATTTCCTCTTCGATGAAAGGTTTTTTTTTCTTTTCTGAACACTACTATATATGTATACACATGGTTATATGTAACACTTGTTACATGTCAATTCTTTTTTTAAATATCATATATAGTTTTAATGTGTAAGGGTGTGTCGCTTTTATTAAGAAAATGTTAAAATGGTGGTCACCCACACCACTAATTGGAGGACATGATTCACGAAAATCCACACATGTAAACCACGTTACTCGACGTTATACTTCCTATTTTGTAACATTATTTTTTATTCCAGAATATCCTTGAATCTATTCGTATTTAGAAGTTAGAACGATTTAGACTCTCATTATTTTCACGATGAAAATCATCAATATTATTCGGCGAACCGAAACAAAAAATATTCCGATATAAGACGAACCGAAAAAACCAACACAAACTAAATAATCGTCAGAGTTATGTACACATGTTTGCTGAGTTATACAACATGATCTTAAAAGATGAAAATAAATCAATATCACCGGTACACATCTGTGACCCTCCAACGAATTGGGTTGGCAAAAACAATATCCTTTTAGAGTTGCGAAATCAAGAAACTCATTTCCGACTTAGATATAATCTTAAAGAACACGTGGCCGCAACTATGGAAGTTCATTTAATAAAGAAGGAAGAAAACGCGTAGTTATTATGTTATCTAAAAACCTATAATGTTTATTTGATTTTTTATTTAATGTGGTATATATCTTTTATCTAAAAAACTGTAGTGCATATTTTTAAGTAATGTATTCTCTTTGATTTTAGTTCAATTATTAAAAAAAAAAATTGATAGTTTGAAAATACTTGAATCATCCACATCATTTCATTCTAGTACTTGCATCTAATAATTTTCACTAGCTACTCTATTATTATTCTACTACTTTTTTAGAATTTTACGTGTCAACCTCTTACTAGTTCTTGCATCCAATATTAATTTACAAGGCTTTTCTAGCATGTTAAAAGGCAAAAAATTTCCTAATCGATAGTCTTAGGCTATCCGTAGTGGATGGAGCCCCTTGTGGGCGTTATGCGCCATGTGGCGTCCACGTCAGCATGAGGGGCTCCATGGCAAAAGTGGTGTAGTGGGGCTCCATGTATAACCCCCTACCAATCATTACCTAATTATTTATTTAATCATTTTTTATATAATTTAGTATTAAATATATTAAAAACTAAAATTAAAAAAAAAACAAGACATAAAACTAGAAGATTTGTTTTAAAAAAAACAAACTTACAACATTCTAAAAAAAAAAACAAACATGGAAATTAAAAAAAACAAACCTACATTCTTAAAAAAAAACATGACAATTAAAAAAAACAAACATCTAAAGGCCATATTCTTTCATGATATCCGCTCGAATTTGCAACGCGAGGCTACGAGCGGGTTCTTCGTCGGGTAGCGGTTGCATGAGCCTCTCCAACGCTTTTTCTTTTTTCCGCGCTTTAACGGCATTGATTTGTTCTCTCTTAAGTGTCAAGAAATCATCAAAACGTTCGCGCATTTCTTCATGTCGAACGGAGTAGTCGGAGGATGGTGCTTGACTTGTCGATGAGGAGGTCGCTCGTTTCCCCTTCGCATTTGCCTTTGCCTTATCCCTACCCCGCTCGACTTCGACATCTTCGTCGTAGTCGTTCACGTCGTTCAAATCAAATGCTCGTGCGTCGGACAAATTAGGGGAGTCGGTGGCGGCGGCGGAAGACGACGTTTTAGATTTTTTACTTGGTCGTCTTGTCGGCCTTGAGAGGTCCGATTGATTCAACCACTTTGGTGCATCTCGAACCACTTGCCAAGCCTTGAGGTTGTTAAACGCCGGCCCGGTCACGCGATACTCCGCCAATGCCGCTATGATGATGTCTTGGTCGTCCGCACCGCTCGGTCGAGCACTTTTAATCCGACCGTATACGGTGGAAAAAGCTTTCATCCTTTTGTTCATCTCCGTCCACTTTCCCGAGAACGAATCGTTCGGTCGGTACGGTTCCTGTTTCATTTGAGCGAAAAACTTTTGACGAATTTACGACCAAAAAGTCACAAGGTCTTGACTATTACCTACGTTTACACAAAAAATATAAAGTTATTAAAAATTATTTCTAAAAAAAATAATAAAAGTATTATTATAAAATATAAATAAAACATATTTATAAAAAAATTAAAGAAGTAATATTTACCGTGAATAGGATCCTCCGACGTGTCAAGCCACGCTCGAGCTAGTGCGATTTCCTCGGCCTCGGTCCAATGTTGAACAACTTTTCGTTGTCTCGGTTCCCCGGCGTCTTTTTTTTTGTGAGATCGCCGTTTTCTCGGTCCAACCGGCGCCGCCTCCTCTTACGTCTCCGGAACCGCCTCGGGTTCGTCCGGGGAAACCGGAATGGGTTCTTGTGAAGACGGGCGGGAAGATGGGGTAGGAGAAGGAGAAGGATATGGAGATGGAAAATTTTGAAACGGTGGATAACCTTGGCCCGTTTGATATGGTGCGTAGTTTTGTTGCGAGTACGAGTTGAAGCCGAAGTTTTGGTAAGGGAAAGATGGGAAGGATTGTGGCGGGGGCGGCATGTTCGCAACATACGCGAACAAACCATCGTCACGCGGTTGTTGCTCGGGATCGTTTGCTCGTCGCGGGGCTTGGAAGCGTGGGTTTGACGAAGGTCCACCACGGGGAAACATTTTGATTGTAGGTAGAGAGAATTTTATAAAAATGGAGAGATGGGTAGAAGAGTGTGTATAAAAATTGGATGGAGAGGTTTAATTTATAGTGTTTAAATTAGGTAAAAAAAAAAAAAAAAAGGAATTGACCGTTGAACGGTCGAATTTTTTAATCCCCTCAACCTTCAACCAGCGCCATTAACATGGCGCCTATCACGAATTCGGCTAAGATGACGCCCCGGGGGGTGGGTGCGGGCGCTATAGGGGCGCTATAGGGCTCCATGGCGCCCCCATGGAGCCCCATTACGGGCAGCCTTATATATATCGTTCATAGATCGTAATCATTCTCAATTGTAATAATTCACATTTCTTGAATCATGAGACTTTGTTAAAAAAAAATAACTTTGTACTTTTATGTAACAATAAAGTTTATTTTCAAACAAAAACTTCTAAGTGATTAAGAATGTTTTAGGAAATCTTCTAAGTGATTAAGAATGTTTTAGGACTATATACATTTTATTACAAGAAGACATAATTATATAAAATTATAAATCATAAATATACAAGGTTATAGTAGATATAAAGAAATAATTTGTGGTGTTATTGACGGAGAAAAATTTGCCGTTTAAACAAAAGAAATAATTTAAATTAAACAAAAAATTAATAGTAATAATTCCAATACAGTTTTCCAAAGTCATCACTTCTCAATTAATATGTTGTACACTTTTTCAAACGTTTTCGGTAACTTTTAATCTAAAACAGAACAAATAAATTTATTTATTAGTTTTCTTTTTTTAACGGTAAAGAAAATATAATTAAGAACTAGCAAGATGCTAGAAAGAGAAGTACAACGAGAGAACAAAGAAAAAAAACATTACAAGGGAGAGACACCTCTATACCAAACATTCCAAATAAGTGAAATTAATTTTGCTTTATGCTTGAGCCACATGAAGGAGGTCACTTTGATGTCTTCAACCAGTCTCTCGGGATGGGTGTTCCTACTGCCAAAAACATTACCGTTACGAGCGATCCATATTTCCCAGATTGTTGCGGCGATGATCACATGAATAATCTTCCTCCTTTCCGCTGATTTACATCGATTGTGGGCATTTTTGAGGAGGCATTCGATTGTACCTGAAGTGTCGAAGGGAAGATCAGCCCATGAACCCACCAAATCCCAGACCTTAGCAGTATCTGGACATGTCATTAGAGCGTGCTGGACTGATTCTGAGTCTGCGCTGCACCATGGGCAAGAGAGGCACTGAAGGTGAACACCTCTTTTGTGTAATTCCTGTTTCACTGGGATCCTCTTGATGGCAGCTCTCCACAGAAAGATGTTCACCTTTTTTGGGATGCAATTCAACCATAAGTGTTTGTAAGGGTAGTCACCGATGTTATTGTCCAGCCTTTTTCTAACCGATGCAGAGGAGAATTTGGCGTCTTTGTCGCCTAGCCAGGACCATTTATCTTTAGAAGAGGATCGTTGAATGTTTGAGATTAGCTGCGTGATAGAAGCCAGTTCATCAATTTCCTCATTAGTTGTCGGGGGTCTAATCCAATCCCAAGTGGAAATATTGTGTAACTGTCCGGGAACAACCGGAGATCTGGACTGAACTACGCAGGATTTTTCTTTTTCAAGAGAATAAAGATGAGGATATAACGACTTTAAGGACAGATTTACGGCCCAGTTGTCGTGCCAAAAGAGAATAGAAGAGCCGATACCTACTGTAGCCTTTACTTCCCTCCAAAAGTCGAAACCCACCTCATTGAGATCTTTTAATACGCTGGTAATATGCTTCCATAGACCTGGGATCGTGGCTTTTATCGAAATGATATCATGTTTCCTTTTAGAGGAGTGAATCGACGTAATAACCCTGGACCAAAGTGAGGTGTTGTTCTCTTTATATCTCCAGCACCATTTGGATAATAACGCGAGGTTCGCAGCCTTGAGGCTGCTGATTCCAAGGCCACCTGCGTGTTTTTGAGCCATAATTTGGTCCTAGCTTACCCATGGTATTTTTGTGATGATCTTCAGTGTTACCCCAGAAAAAATCTTTGCGGATTGCTTCCATTTCCTTTAGAACGTCGTTGGGAACCTTAAAAATAGAAAGATAATAAATTGGTAAGTTACCCAAGACGGACTTAAGAAGGACAGATTTCCCTCCTGCAGAGAGCGCCTTCGACTTCCATTTTGATAGTCTACCCTTTATTTTGTTGAGAACCGGCAGGCAATTCCTTTTGAGCCTCATGTTTGCCCCACCCCCCCCCCCCCGAAGGCCCAAGTATGTGAAAGGGAACTCATCGGGTTGACATCCAAGTATTCTGGCCATCTGAGCAGTTTGTTCGTCTTCAATCCCAATACCGTATAATTTGGATTTACCGAAGTTCAATTTTAGGCCAGAGGCAAGGAAGAAAAAGTTCAGGAAGCGTGCTAGGAAGTTACTGTTTTCCACAGACCAGTCCCCTGCAAAAATCACATCATCAGCATACATAAGGTGAGAAAGTATCGGGCCGTCAGCGGGAAGTTCAATTCCTTTAAACATTCTGGTGTTGACCGCCTTATGAATTGCAATATGAAGAGCCTCCATTCCAAGAATGAAGAGGAATGGGGAGAGGGGATCGCCCTGTTTGACCCCACAGAACATCTGAAATTCGTGTGTATGAGAACCATTTATCAGAATGGAAGCTTTTGAAGAGTGTAAGCAGCCTTTAATCCAAGTGCGCCATAGATCTGGGAAGCCCATTTGTTGCATGATTGAGTCCAAGAAGTTCCAATTTAAAGTGTCGAAAGCCTTCTCGAAATCCACTTTAAAAAACATCGCTTTCTTCTTCTGTTTTTTTCAGCCAACAAAAAACCTCATTTAGGATATTTATATATTAGTTGAAAAAATAATAAATCTATTTAGATAGTAGAGACGTGTTAAAAAGTAAAAGCCGCTTCAATGGCGAAGCTTGAAGAGAAACCCCGTGGGGGCAGGACTCAAAAATTCTACCGAGTGGGCGATACTTAATACATATAAAAAAATTCGAGGGGGCGATACTCAATACATATAAAATTTTTTTAACATAAAATCCCGAAAATACATACCCTGGACGAAAAAACCGCAGGGGCGGTCCCCCCCCCCCCCCCCCCGGAACTATTCTATCCTTCGCCAATGAGCCGCTTAAAAGATTAAAAAAAGATATATTTTTTTAAAATAACTTGGTTTTTATTTAAATTTATACTGGGATATTAAAAAAAAAATAATCAACACTGCGTACTTTGTTTTTTTTTTAAGATTTAAATGCACAAATTATTTAAGAAAAATCAAATTTAATCTAAATAAAATATGGTTGAAAATAAGGATGAACTATAATCCCATGACATGTCGTATCTGATTGGATGAAACCTAGTCGAAACCTTTGTTCACGTACATGACTTTGACGAAGAGTCATGTCCCTTTCAACCACAAGCGATGGTGTTTCACAACGTGAAAGACTCACACGTCGGGGATTTTTGTGATTTGTAGAGTAAATGACTAGATAAAATCTAAAGCCATGTGAATCACTTTTAGCTCAAATTAATTTAGGTTGTATATCAGATTTCTTGATCTTCTTGATCTGATAAAATCAGACTTTGATTCAAGATTTTAAGTATGATTATGTGTTTGCAGAGAATTTCGTATGAACCAGAGAGCAATTTGAATCCACACAAGTTACCTATTCGAATTTTGAATCATATATTACACATTTGTCCCTCCAATTTTATTGACATTTTTTGAGCAAGGGGCTCAGCCTTAACCAGGGCTCTGCTCCTTGGTTCTCATAAGAGGCTGCCGCTCCTGGATTCTGCTTTTCTCGAAGACACTGTTTTTTTGGATTTCTCTTAGTCCCGATAAACTTCAAACAAACGTACACTTTTATTTAAAAGTCATACGTAATCTTAAATAACACTAAATTATCAGATATCATACAACACCCTTTCATACCTCTCAAACCTCATTCCCTCATAAAAATTCACTTTATTCTAAATTCACTTTATTCTAAATGGCACCTAGCCACGCAATGAAAAACATAATAAATCGTCACCTCACAATTGTAAGTAACCACCTCACTAAGGAATAAAAAATTGCAAAAGTTCGCCACCTCATCTTTACCTGGACACCTCACTAAGCAATATAAAATTCAGTATTCGTAAGTTGCTTTTTTAATTATGATAAAGTAATAATAACTTTTGTTTTATTGTGTGCCCTATGACACTTTGATGTAACCGGATTCGAGATCAACAGTCTTTCCAAAATAAAATGAAAAAACCTTGATGAAAGATGGTAATGTTTTCCTCCCAAAATAAAATGAAAAAAACTTGATGAAAGATGGATATGTTTGCCAAACTCAAAGTAAAAGTACAGAAATAATAACTCAAACAATTGGTTCAATTTTCTGTCTGTCATTTTATTCAATAAGCAACATTTAAATAGTACTCAAAGCCAAACTATCAAATCTAGGAATATGGAATGATGGAAATCATGTAAACATGCAGACTGGCGAAGCTTAACCTAAAATTTTGCGGGGGGCGATAAGTTACGGAGCGATAATCCAAGATGACGATTCTCAATATATATAATTAAAAAAAATCGTGAAAATTAATCTTACTGGACGAAAAAACCGTAGGTACGGTAACTAAGCTACACCAATGAACATGCAATTCATCATCGGGCATTTATCTGAGTAGTATAGTGATGATGGAAGACTAGTTGACCGAGATGTCGCAAGTTCGACCCCGGAGCCCCTCAGGTTTTACCATCCGATCGTTCGTGGAGGTGGGTTTATCCTTGAATGGGCTCAACTGATGATTTGGGTTACTCGCACGGTCTGTGCTCATAGTGTGTCGTAGGTAACACCATTATATCAGGTGTTCACCCCTAAGTGATCTGGTTAAAGTTCAATGCCGTTAAAAAAATTGTAAACATGCAATTGAGGTGAACGTGTGCATGAAACTTGGGAAACCACTTCAAGACCTTACTCTCCACGCATGGATGAACAACATCCTATTGGGGTTTCTTCTTGGGCCGTTCTCTTTGGGCTGGTGGGTCTTCATTGGGCTGGGCACTTGTATCAACATTCAACACCTTTCACATTTGACATTTTCTAATTCAAAAATGCTTTTTTATTTTGTGTGACCCTTTTTAACATTCCGTTTTTAAGGTTAGGGGTTTCGGTTAACGTTATTAAACCAGGTTTGATGCATTAATGAAAATGGAGGGTAATAGTTGTCAAGAGAGGATACTTGAGGGACCATTTGTACACTTTGGTGTTTCAAGGCATGATTCGACAGGAAACAGCACCGATTAAGGTATGCCGATTTGCTGAAGGAAATTGGTGGAATTCCCGCCCGTTTAAGCACATCACAAAGAACATTCTCTAACTAAATCATGCATGTATTTAAACTCAGGTAACTCCTTACATGAGTTTTTCACCAATTTTGAACATAAATAACTATATGTAATTTAGGTTAATATAGCTAGTATTTCTGGGTTTGTGTAGTACGTTGTGAGGACTTTCCAGTGCATCAAACCACGTGTAAAACCAAGCTAGGATGAATGAGATATCAATGTTTAAATTTAAGGATTCAAAGTTGTTAAAGCCAGTGGCGGATCCAGGAAAGAATATCAGGGGTAGCGGGGACTAACGGGGGTTCGGGGGCAGCGCCCCCGAAAAATTTTTTTAGGTAGTTAACGGGCTTTTAATCATATTTTTAAGAGACTTTTGATCATAATTTTAAGTAAAAGCCATAAAATTTCTTCCAGGGGTCGCGAAAAATTCGTTTCAGGGGTCGCGAAAAACCGAAAACCTATAAAAAAAAAAAAATTGCACGTCGGGGTAAAAGTTCAGGGGTAGCGGGCGCTACCCCTGGACTCTATGTGGGTCCGCCACTGGTTAAAGCTGTGAATTATTAGAGGAAAATATTAAGGAAAAGTGTGAAAACTCATCCTATATTGATTGAGGGATGAAACTTAAATTGTATTTTAGTTGAGGCTCCACTCAAAAACTGCTTCTTTTTGTAGGAGAATCAATGGGACCCCAAGGGTGCATTCAAGACTACCAATACTATGAAGCCTGGCATCTTGAAGTGAAGGTTATGTTTAGACTTAAAAGAATGTCAATTTATACTTTGTTTCTATTTTGATGTGATGAATGATTCCGCTCCTTATGTTTGAATGAAGTTCCGGTTTGAACCTTATGTATACTTGTTGACTTCCATCTATGAGACCTCTTGAGTTCAAGGTCTTACAATTTTTGCCCCTTTCAGTTTTCAGTTTTTCCATTTGTACCCCAAATCACGAGTAGGGATGGTAATGGGCGGTTTGAGAGTGGTTTGAGTAATCCCAACCCCATACCCAGTTATAAAAGTGTGTCTCATACCCGGTCCAAAACCCGTCGGGTTTCTAGTAGGTATTTACCCATCGGGTATCGGGTATACCCGCGGGTTTTGGGCATGCCCGTCGGGTGTATATCGGCTAACTATTAATTTTTATTTATCACAATTATAATAAAATACCTCAAGTAACTAAACATATATAAGTTTAATAATATGTAAATTAATGTTTTTAACTACTAACTTAGTATTATAGATAAAAATAAAAAATAAATAAATAAAACCATACAATATATACTTAAAATAAACAAAGTTAATAAAGAAAAATATAGCAGATTTATAATCGGGTAAACATGTATATATTATCGGGTAATCGGAACGGGTAAGCGGGTATATAATCAAATCCCGTACCTGGCTCATACCCACGAAAAAATTCAAAAGTAATCTCATACCCGATTACCCGACCCCATACCCGCTCCATGCGTGTCGGGTTTCGGGTTTTCCCGTCGGATTCGAGTTTCATTGCCATCATAATCACGAGCAATGACTAAAATTGTTTCTCAAATTGGGCTAAAGCCTAAAGAAATATCAAACTTTGCGTGAAGATATGTAGCCCACGAGGGTCCACAGTGATAAGTAGCTGAAATAGAAGCAGTTATGAATTATGATGATTAGATTATTAAACCAACATAATTAAATATTTGTATTTAACAACCCAAGTTTAATATTTTTTGTTGTTTCTTATTTATTTTCACTCTAAAACTAAGGTGCTATCTTAGTTGAATACACATTAAAACGCGCAAAATCGTTTTTCAATTATCAAGCGTCTTCTACACAACTCGCAACAGCCGCGTTCTTGGTCTAGGTTACAACTTAAGATAAGCTTGCGTTTATTAACTTTACGTATTTTTCAACATTTATAAAATGTTAAAATTACTGCCAAATTAAGTCTATAAAGTTAAATTGATCAGGTTTTACAAAAATCAACTTTTGTATGTGAAAATTAGCAAAATCATAGTAGGTAACAATCAACATAATAGGTCAAGGATAATAGGTAACAATCAACATAAATAGGTCAAGGATAGTCAAAATAAAAAGTCAAACATAAGTCAACTGGTAGAAAAGTATGCTCATTCACTCCCTGTTTACATTTTGAAAGTCCCTTCATCTTTGAATTCTTTACTCAAACCATGTGGTCAATTTCAACTAAACTCCCTGTTTATCATTCTCTTCTCTGGCGATTTGATGGGGCGCTCGAAGACACATTTCACGCGGTTTTGCACACCCGTCAAACCATTAATGGTTAGGAACATTAAAATTGGTAGCTGATATACTCAAAAAGTTATTAAAGTTTGAGGTCTCATTGTTGGTTTAAAGGCATGTTTGTTGACAAGATTAAAGTTACAATTTGTGGTCTAAACCATAACAAGTAACAAATTCACTACACAAAAGTGTCAAGTAGAAGCATTCAATACAAAAAAGGGACTTAAAAAACAGCTTTTAAAGCTTAACCTCAACATCCACACCAGCAGGAAGATCAAGCTGCATCAAAGAGTCGATGGTTTGTGCAGTCGGGTGTAGAATGTCTATCAGCCGTTGATGGGTTCGGATTTCGAAGTGAAATCTTGCATCTTTGTGCACATGAGGAGACTTGAGCACACAATATATTCTCTTTTTGGTTGGCAATGGAACGGGACCCATGGTCTTTGCGTTTGTTGTTCGAGCAGCATCCATGATCTGCTTGCATGAATCTTCGATCAAAGGAACCCAGTACGACCTCAGTTTAATCCTTATTTTCTGCTTTGGTGCTATCTGAGAGACAATAAAGTTTTTAAGCTTATATGACATTGTACATTATTCTGTAGAAAAACAAAATAGAAATGTGACCAACAAAATGGAGAACGTAAGAAAAACAGTTATGACAGTTGCATAGTAAATAGATTTTTCATATGTATTGTCGAATTGAACAATCAGAATCCGATAATCAGTGTATTAAGCTAACAAAAAGTATGAAATTTTGTTTTCTACTAGCATGTATCTCCAAATTGTATTGTTTGGACTCCAAATAATCAGAAAATCACAATCCCAACCACTTTTAAGTTTTAACCAAGCACTCAAGACTAATTTTTGCAAACCATACATCCAAACACCCTTCCTGCTGAAAAACTCAAGGTCTAGTCCAATCATCCAATCGCCCCCGTTCTCCACATTCGCATTTTAGTCTCTTGAAATATGAAGCAAGTGGAAAAGTAGAAATCATGCCAAAAAAGTGTCATATATACCTAAAGTACAAGTTCTATGTAGGATGAATCTAACCTACAATCTCAACCAAAGGGCACGTGACTTAGCCGTTCTTAGGCTGCCCATAGTGGGCGCCATCTCCCCACTTTAGCGTCCGGGCACACCACCCCCAGGGCGCTATGGATCCAAATACCCTCCATGTCGTGAGTTTTATCACGCCTTCCCCCTTTGTTTTCCAAAATTTTGTTTGGTTGCGGGGTATTAAATGATTTTTTTTGTAATAAAAAAGGTAATGATGAGATGGGCGTTATGAGGGACGTTACGTTTAATCATAGAGTCCGTTGCTGACTAGGATGACACGTGTCAAAAAAACGTCAAAAAAAGCCCAAGAAACATTTAAAAAAAAAACTACAATTTCATGTCCTAAATTCAACAAAATGAGCTCAAAGATTAATAATCCACTAAACCACCTAGATTGTGAAAAACCCTAATAACTACATTCTTTCCCAAATCAAAACCCTAATGCCCTAAATTCTCAACAAAATTTCATTACAAAGAACCACATGAAGCAAATGCAATCATTACCTTTTCAGAATCCGAACCTACAATCACCGTCGCCGATTCAGGATCTTCAACCTATCAAAACAATATCTTATCAATTCAAACATAAAGAACAACACAAAATTGGGCAAAACCATAAACCATAAACGACAGTAAAGCTAATCATACCTCAATCATTTGTTCCGGAGCTGCAGAAACCCTAGTTACAGAAACACGAGGCGATTGGAACTGAATCCTGGAGGTTAACGAGACATTTGGAAGAAAAGTGACGGTAGAAAGCTTGGGGGAGGAAGAAATTGGGGAAGAATTGCATAGAGGAAACATGGTTGATGCTAGAGATGCTGAAATTGACATTTTGGGAACTGGGTTTTGGGAGAATTGTTGCAAGGATTGGGGGTTATCCAGAAACAAGCTTCTGGGAGTAGAGGAGGGAGATAATGTTGGGGGTAAGAAAAAGAAAAGATTGAACCGGGTTTGGTTTCAAATTGGTATATGGGCCGGTTGTGGTTTATATAAACCAAATTGTGTTCATAGTTCATGAGTATGGTATAAATGGGTCGAGCCACATGTGAGGCTACTCGAGATAGACTATTCGAGATAGAATCGATAAAAATTTTAAAACAAGTTAAGCCTTAACAAGATTGAACCGAGCTCAAGCTTTAAAATATGACTCATTTACTAAATAAGCTCGCAAGTATTAACGACTAACGAGCCTTTTATGTATATGATTTTTATTTAATTTAATAACTATATTTTTTAAAAAGATTATTATTATTATTATATATTAAATTATGATAAAACGAGCAAATAATATGTATTATTTTCTATATAAAAATAATAATTTTAAATATATATAAATTTAATTATAATAATATATAAAAAATAAAAATTAATTATAAACCAATTGAACCCGAGGCGAGCTCGAGTTTAAATAAATCTCCGCGAGCCAAGCTTGAATTTCAAAAATAAAACTCGAATCGAGTCAAGCTCGAGCTCTGTAAAGTTTAAACGAGTCGAGCTCGAGTCTACACGAGGTCGGGATCGGCTTAGTGCATTTACACCCCTATTCATGAGAGTAGTGGTGCACAAAAGAAACTGATTACATAACCGAAACTGAAAATCATAATAGAAATCAAAATTTACTTTATTTAAATTGGTTTAGTAAGAACCGAAAACCAGTCAGTTCAAACCCAAATCGTTGGTTTGTAACCCCATGCTCGAACCGGTTTAATCGGACCAAACTGGTTAGAAATAGATTAAAGGTCAAAAACCGGTTTCAACCGAAACCAAAACCAAAATGATGAATTATTCTCTCTCAAAACCGATCTTGACCAAATTAAAACCAGTTGGAAACATAAGTTTTTTTTACCTAAAAACATGGCTATTTGTCCTTCACATAAAAAAAAGACTTATTTTTTTAAAACATTGAAAACCAACACAATAAGAAAAATATATAAACATCCAAAACAATATACGCAATTACCTAATATCATTTAAAAATCATATATCGGTCGTGGACATGAAAGATTCTTGACTCATAAGAAATGTCTTTTCGCAAATACTAACACAACGTTTCAGGCGCATTGGTTGTGAATGAGAGAATAACTTCACAGTTAAGCATGCTTGAGTGGCAGCGATCCAGAGATAGATGACCCCCTAGAAAATTTCACCCGGACAACTGATAGAAAATTTGTGAGCTCCTAGTGCCAGCAGACAATATTAGAAGCGTAAAATACTATAAATTCTCTACACCATAAAATTGATTTTCTCCATCGATCTAGTTAATTTGCTCAATTTCTCCATCGGTTTTCTATTAATCAGATTGTTATCATCAACCGTATTGACATCATCGATTCCTACTACAAATTGCAGCGGAATTGATTAAACAATTAAACTAGAACCGATGAAATCATCGATATAGGGTTGGTTTACTGGTATTCCATATAGTAGTTGTGATGTTTTTCTTCTTTTGTTTTTAAGTAAAATGGTAAAATTATCGTTTCATATGAATTTAATAGATTTTTCAACGGTGTCCATTCTAAAAAAAGTGTGACGATCATTTGATCAGCAGAACCGATAAGTGTAATTTCTTAAACTTAACGACACGACCAGAGACGATCCGAATAAACTTGTTGTAATTTTTTAAGACAAGTAAAATATATATCAATAAACGAAAATGTAGTTTTTTATATCTTTAAAATATACGCCTCATATGTAGTGGGAGAATGTTGCAACTTTTTTAATACTTGAAATTTGATTTAAATAAACAATTTAACGTCTAAACATGTGTAGTGTGAACAATTAAAAAAATAGATAGACAGAGTGGAGTTTTATATATGTGTTGTGTTGTCGATCGTCACATAGTTGCGAGCGTGAAACGTCATCAATAACGTGGGTCTTACCTTCCTTTTCACTTGTGCTAGCTGTTTTACAAAATACCATAATGTTTGATGAGTTATATATGAAGTAATAAGATGTTAAAAGAAAAATTATAGGAATGTATGTAGATTAGAAAAATTATAGGAATGTATTAGATTAGAATATGTGGGGCTTTGAAGTTATTTAGGTACTCTTGTATAATATTATTAGAGTCAGCTTAGATCTCTATCTTAGTTGTGTCATCCGGTTCGACCTAGACAGGGTGACATGCAACTGCCACGCCACTTCCAAGTCATTGTGTCGTCGCATTGCATCCTCCTGCAAGGTTACGTGATAACATACATTCTAGATTATAATGGTAAATATTATTATTAATATGAACATCAAGAATGTCCCAGAGACCTCGGTCTTTGTCCTCTCTAAGGATAGATCAAGATCGGACCAAAAGAAAAGAAATCACTATGGTTGAAGATCTAAGAATTGGGGGATGGCTTCAGAGCCCATTCTTCATAAATTCTATGAGTGCACAATCTAAAATTTGATGTTTAGTTGTGAGTGATTGTGAGTAGAAGAGAAAGAAAAAGTTTGAGAAATGTGCATATTTGACAAAAAACGATTAATTCGCTAAAATTTGAGATTTGGTTATGAGTGAAATAGAGAGAAAATGTAATGATAAGGACATGTCGTATATATGGTGTTGTGGTGGTGTTATAATGTCACGTGGTAACACCAAATGTGGTATACATGGTGTGATGGTGTTTTTTTTTTTTTGACTTTTTTAACATTGAAATTGAAATTAGATATTTTTATTTAACATAAAAATAAAGCATTACATTTTAAACTCAAATAAAGATATAAGAAAATTACATCACTCATAAATAGTTCAAGAAAAACGCTCGTAGATATCCTCGATCAAATCCGCCTTGAGTTGGTTATGGATATTTTGATCTTGTATTTCCCCGACGATTAGCCCGTTTTTTCTCCTCATCAATTTCTTCATACGTCGTATCCAAGTCCGCCTTGTTGAATTGGCAAATCGCAGCCCCTCATCCTCGAGAATCATATTATTTAAAATTAAAACACCACGCATAACGTTGACTATTTTGTCTTGGTGCCAAATTCGTGCTGGATGAGCAATGATGTTCCACTTATTTTTTAAATTTGTAGAAGTGCGTTCAACATCCTTCCTATCGACGGTTTGAGCTTCGGTGAAGACTTTACGCCTCTCACCAATGGGAGTTGTGATTCCTTTCGCAATAGTAGAATATTCGGGATAAATCTCATCCCCCAAATAATATCCACGCTTGTGAGTGACACCTCGTAGCTGAAATGATGAGTCGGGCTCACGTCCCTCTATGATATCATCCCAAATGAGTGATCGGTCCATAACATTGATGTCGTTGGCCGACCCGACGACACCAAAATATTGATGCCAAATCCACACGTCGTATGACGCAACAACTTCGAGCATTATGGTAGGATGACCGTGATCACCCGCATGAATCGTGCTCTCCAACCACTGGGACAATTTTTCCATTCTCAGTGTGTGCAATCAATGCTACCAAACATTCCACAAAAACCCTTGTTTGTTTTCATGTAACTTGTATAGTTGTCTGATATCGCTTGTGGTAGGTAGTCGTAAATATTTTCTTTGATACAAATTAAAGAGACCTAATATATAAATTAAAATCAATATTTAAATTGAATAAAAAATAGAACTAGAAATTAAATTTTAAACTAATTAAATAATACCTTTGCAAAACTTTTATATACACGACCTTAGTGTCCGATCGGACATCCTAAAATACTCATCAAAATTATCGCCCGTAAATAAAACCGAGGAACCATTCCCAATGTTTTTACGCAACACATTGTGGTTTAGGTGAAAAGAATTATGGCAAGAATTCCAAGATTTAACGATCTTAGACCAAGTGGAAGAAATATTACCTCGACTTACGTTACTACCATGTATAGCTTTGATCACATTGGCCCAAATAGAATTATCACAAGTAACAAATCTCCACCTCCACTTGTAAATTAAAGCTTTGTTCATAGCCAAAAGGCTTCCAATGCCGATGCCCTCTTTTTCTTTACTTGCTATTGTTTGAGACCAACTAATCCAAGGAATTTTTCTCTCCTCCTCTTTAAAACCCCAAAAGAATTTAGCCCGGATATTTTCAAGAATTTTTAACACCTTAACCGGAACCGGAAAAATGGAAAAGAAATAAGAACCAAGGGAGCCAAGAACCGAACTAACCAAAGTAGCCCGTCCCCCGATAGAAAGCAGGTTTCTTTTCCATTTGCTCAATCTCCTTTTAAATTTATCGATAAGAACCTTCCAACTAGAGATCCTTGACATGTTACAACCCACCGGGATCCCCAAATAGGAAAATGGCAATTTGGATAGATTGCAACCCACAACATTAGCCATCGAGTTCACCTCTTCCTGCGCCACCCCAATGCCAAAGACAGAAGTTTTATTCAAGTTTAAGGCCAACCCCGAAGCGTTATGAAAAACATTCAGAATCTCAACAATGTTAATAGCATTATCAACCGACCAATCACCAAGAAAAATCGCATCATCGGCATAAAAAAAAATGAGATACCTGAAGATGATTGATACGAATGCCTCTGAAAAACCCGGCCTCAACCGTATCCTCCAAGAAAACGTGTAAACCTTCCATAACCAAAATGAAAAGAAACGGAGCAAGCGGATCACCCTGCCTGAGACCTCTCCCTATGTTGAAATCTGAAGTCGGGCTCCCGTTAACCAAAACAGAAGAACGAATGGATCTAAAACAAGCCGAGATCCATTGTCGCCATTTATTACCAAAACCCATGAACTGCATCATAGTGTCAAGATATTTCCATGACACCGAATCATATGCCTTAGCAAAATCAATCTTAAGAGCCAACATCTTTTTCTTTTTACGGAGACACCAATCCACAATTGCGTTAAGGGATAAAGGACCATCAAGCATCTGCCTGTTTTTTATGAAGGCAAACTGCTCCAAACTGACTACCTTATCAATAACAGTAGCAAGACGGTTGGCAAGGATCTTAGCAATGATTTTGTATTGAATCCCCACAAGACTATTAGGACAGTAATCCCCAATACACATTGGATTTGCAACCTTGGGAATCAAGGTGATGAATGAGGCGTTACAACCAAGGGGGATAACCGCCTTATCAAAGAACTAGCAGACAAAAGCCATGATATCAGACGACAAAATGTCCTAAAAGTATTTAATGAAGCCAAAGGAAAAAACATCAGGACCGGGGGCTTTATCCGAACCACAATCCCAAATAGCGGCCTTGACTTCTTCTACTGTGGGAAAAGAATCAAGGAACAGACGATCAGAATTACCAAGCATACGAAATTTGCTACTCCGATGGGTGAGAGTAGCCTCCTTGCCCCTTCTAAATTTATTAGAAAAATAATCAACGAAAGCATCCTTAATCTTATTCGGTTCATCAACCCATATACTGTCCACTTTAATCCCCCGAATAGCCAACTGACGCCTTTTTTTATTGATAATGTTATGGTAAAGTTTAGAATTTTCATCTCCTTCACCGGCCCAACTCACTTTGGCCTTTTGGGCCAAGTCTAAGTTAACAACTTGCTCCAAATCATGCAGCCTTTTAACAAGCTCCACTCTTTCTGGGCCAAGCCCATTCAGCGAACCACTACCCGACAAACCCCTGTCCAAATCTGAAATCTCACTGATGAGATTGGCAATTTCTTTTCTAGAATCTGTAGAAGTGGACCTCCACTGTTTAATCACCATTTTCAATCTTTTCAACTTTTCCTTGAAAATAATAAATTTAGAAAAGTGATGAAATTCTTCATTCCATGAATTCGCCACAAAGTCCTTCAACTCATTACATTTCAACCAAGAGTTGTAAAATTTAAAGGGTGAAGGTCCAAAGTCCACCGAATGTTGGTGAAACAAAATCGGGCGATGATCGGAGATAAAGGAATCAATCACCTTCACTTCAATGTTTTTAATCGCATCAACAACACCCGAAGAAATAAGAAACTGGTCAAGTTTACTAGCGTTTCTACCTCTCTTATCAACCCTAGTAAAGCAGTGTCCAGATAAAGGAATATCAAGCAAGTCCCCCTCATCGATGAACTCGTTAAAAAAATTAGCATTTGTTCTGGAAAAACAAATACCAATCCTTTCCGATTCCGATCTAACAGAGTTAAAATCCCCAAAAATGATATAATTCCCCGGATTGGCATTTTAAAACGAAATAATATCATTCCACAGTTGTCGTTTCTGAAGTTCAGGTTGTGGGGCATACACGTTAACCACAAAACAATCAAAGGAAGGATTCACCCAAGTACCTTTGATAATGAGAGCATGACTAAGAAGAACACAATCCTCTTTAATAAACAAAGCGGAATCCCAAATAGATAAAATACCACCCGAAGCTCCTGACGAAGGAAGAAAACCAAAATCGAACTGGAAGTTTCCCCATAACGATTTGATACGACCCTCATCTAACGTTTCCATTTTAGTTTCCTGAAATCCAACAAACGAAACCCGATACTTCTCAAGGATTTGTTTAGCGCTCCTTAACTTATCATCCGATCCACTACCACATAAATTTAGAGATAACATATTCATTGATCAACCAGGTTATCACTCATCCTACTCAAATAATTCTCAAAATCATTGGTGGTGCCTTGCATATCCGAACCGAGAAGCTTACCCATGTGAATAAACTTTAAAAAATATTGGAAAATAGAACCATTAGAACCTTGTTGGCGTCTAGAAAAAGAAAATTGCGAACATGATTGATTGTTGCTTGCCTGATCATTGCCTATCTATCCCACCACCTATGTCGAGGGAATCGGATGTTCAAAACCCGGGGGTTTTGACGGATCCGAGCTAACCGATTCCTCGATAATAATTTCCTTATTGCCTTCTTTATCTTTACTACGCGGTTCCATCTCCCCCACTGTTTTAATATTGCTACTGTTGAATTCGTGGGAAGATTAAATTTGCCATTGGCATCAATTCACAATAAAATCAATCTGTAACTGAATCCCTTTAATAAATTTAGAATAAAAATAACCAAAACCAAATTAAGATTCATATAATTAATAAAATCTTTACATACATATATATATATATATATTGATCATATAACCAAAATTGATCATAGTTAGTACAATGGTTAACTAATTACCTTATATAAAAAATCTAAGACCTAGCATTATACTCATAATCAGATTCAGAGCCGTCAAAGCTGATGGTGGTGGTCGTCATCGTCTAGTTAGGAGGGTCGAGACGCTCGCCTGGTACTAATCTCCTCCCAAACAGCGCATCAGAGGTGAAGCTGGAGTCCTCAGCCTTATCACGTACATGGAGATTTTAGATACTTTTTCCAAAACAGGTGAGAGGCTAGAATATCGATGTCCTTATAATCAAACTCCATTGGAACAACCCCAAATTAAAGGGACATGAATGGGAGTCTCGAGAACATAGTGAAATATTGCTCTGTTGTATGGCCCAAATATCTGACCATATGGTCAAGCTTGTTGAGTGAGAATGTGTCATTGTTAACATAGTCAACATAGTCCACCGGCCCCTCATATTCTTCCCCCGCTGACGTATGGACAAATTTACCATTATGATGGATTTTGAGAGTAAACATCTTACCACCTGTAAAAAAACTCAAATGGGCATGGAGATCATTACCAGAAAAGAAGAAATTACACAAATGGGGGTCATTAGAATAGAATACTTACGTGGATAATGGTCGTAATTTGGGGCTTCTTCATTAGTACCTCTGATTCTCCATTGTCGAGCAACCATTTTAAGAAAATAGTGATCAATTTACGGGAATTTACGGGAAAAACCGGAGACGAAAACCCCCTTTCACCGGAGATGCAAACCCCCTTTTCCAACGGTAGGATTTTTAACCGTTCAACGGTCCAATTCAACAACCACCACCATTTCGACCCCGTGTAGACCTTCACGGAAAGCCAAAACGCGGAGGGGGGAGGTGGTGTTCCACGCCACGGTCGCCCTCCACACCCCCTCTACGCCCTATATCGCATGACCTAAGAGTATAAAAAATGTTGTTTAATTGTGATTGTGAATAAAAGAGAAAGAAAAAGTAGTGATAATCTCTATAAAGTATATGTTGGTATTTTAGTGTAAAATAGATTGTGTTCAATATGCAAATATGAGTCGACACATATTTGCATATTAACAAGACTAACGGGGGTTCGGGGGCATCGCCCTCGAGAGAAGCGAGGTCCAAGGGGCGGCAGCCCCTGGCGGGGTCCAAGGGGCAGAGCCCGTGGCTGGGTCCAAGGGGCAGAGTCCCTAACTAGGGTCGAGATGTCAGGTCAGCTTGGGAATTTTTTATTTGGACTAACATTGCTATGTTAAAAACTCACTACAAAATTAAATTTCGGATTAAATTAAATGAATTTAATTCATTTAAATATAATTAACTGCAAGGCAGTTATTCCTGACCAAAAACCGTTTCTCTGGATAATAGGAATTTCGAATTCCAAAACCTTTTACACTAATCGATTCTTTGATCAGAATTCTCTCTGCAAACACACGCATACAAACCCTTGAATCAATCTGATTTTATCCGATCGTTATTTGGTATACACTCCAATTAATCGATCTGAAAGCGTTTCTTCGCGACTTCAGATTACTATCGGTTTATACAAATACAACAGTATAGAGATAGAGATGAAGAATAAGGTATCAATACTTACCCTTTGCAATTGAAGTATCAATATTAATAAAAAAAAATACATAACTTGTGCCTTACCCTTACCCTTACCCTTTCAAGTTGAAATATCAAATGATAATTTCATTTGTTTTGCTTAATGTAAACATCACACGTAATGAGACCAAGTCGTCATCAGTGGCGGACCTACTAAGGTCCCAGGGTAGCGCCCGCTACCCCTGAACTTTTACCCCGACGTGCAAATTTTTTTTTTTATAGGTTTTCGGTTTTTCGCGACCCCTGAAACGAATTTTTCGCGACCCCTGGAAGAAATTTTATGGCTTTTACTTAAAAATATGATCAAAAGCCCTTAAAAATATGATTAAAAGCCCGTTAACTACCTAAATTTTTTTTCGGGGGCGCTGCCCCCGAACCCCCGTTAGTCCCCGCTACCCCTGATATTATTTCCTGGATCCGCCACTGGTCGTCATGCATGTGTATATATGCTTGCATTCCTTATACTATTGTCACATGTTCCATTAATCTTCAGGTGTAAGAATTGAACATTGGTGGTTGACTTGACTTCCATGTACGTACAAATATGCATTATGACTTATGAGCGTAAAAGTTTAGTCGTTAAATTAGGTAGCAAGCCTTAAGTTCCATTAATGTAACACGGCTTTTAGCGAGGATTTTAATATTTGCAAATAAGGGTTTTGTGTTAGGCCGGGATGTGTGCGGATGGTACCATGTGCGTTTAGCGGGTTAACGTTTGACATAAAACCGAAAGTTTGACACGAACCCAAACATGAAAATTTTGACGGACATATGAAATCGAATACGACACGGATATTTTTTTGTTTGACTCAAACATGAACACGGAAAATTACCTGATTGTTTCACATATTAATGTTTTAAAATTACAACTTTACAATAAAAAAATTCATTATCAATAATCTTAATAAAGCACTAAAATGGTTGTCACATGTTTTTAATTTTAGGATTTTTATGGGCTCACATCAGCACTCTGACACATGCCAAAACTACAATTAATTAGCAATTTATTAAATTATCAATTAAGACGAATTACCAATTTTGTTTAAACTAAATTTTCATTTAAAAAAAAAACAAAATTAATATAGATTCGATGAATTTACTCAATAATTTGAGTCATTTTAAGGAAATTAATTAACAATTTGTCAAATATAATCAATTTCTTTAATGTATTAATTATGAATTAATGTTTTATAAGAATTTTATGTTAATTTTCAAATCTTTTAAAGGTCATTTTTTGTACTCATCTAATATTTTAAACCTAAATTCAACTTGTGTAGTACAAGAGTTACTAA
This sequence comes from Deinandra increscens subsp. villosa, assembly GCA_039602395.1. NCBI lineage: Eukaryota > Viridiplantae > Streptophyta > Magnoliopsida > Asterales > Asteraceae > Deinandra > Deinandra increscens. The sequence continues at coordinate 60,650,787 of JBCNJP010000008.1, read as the reverse complement.
CCTATTGTGTGTATATATATATATACGCACAATAATTTATGTCTGGTTATAATTATTAGAAAGAAAAAGAAACAATACATACCAAACTAAATTATGACAAAAAAATACGCTGACAAAATAAAATAAAAAGATAAACGAATCAACCCTTCGACCTATCATATTGACATGAATAAACACAACTCGTTTAATTAAACCGAATATGAAAATTTCATATTAGGTGTCGTTTCAAAGATTTATGCCCCTAGCTAGCTATATGGTATAGAAATCACGTATATACTCCTGCATTTATGTATGCTTTGTTTTTTATATTATCTTACTGGGTTATTCCTTTGTTTATAATAAAAACAAAGTTAAAATATATATTGACTTTTAATTAAGTTTACAACTAAAAGGTCACATGTATGTACATAGACTTTTAACCTTCCACGTTGAATTTGCACATGTTAAAAGGAGTTGACATACAAACCAAAGCTTATATCAGGGAGTGATATTCGGGGGTATTAATTTCGGACAACTAGCTACGTACTCAAAGATTTTGCTCATGTGAAATCATTATAACATAAAACCAATACATATATAAAATATATATTAGTAATTAGGATAGAACCCGTATGTTATACGGGTTGAAACATTAAAAATATAGATAATTGATAATTCTTACATTCCTTTCTTATTATTAGAATAACATATTACATTACATTAGATAAAAAAACTAAATTTATAATTCATAATATGGTATTGGTGACTTTACTCTCTTTATCAAAAAATATATTTAGGGCATGTCTCTACTTGTATATTTGAAAAATGCAAGATAAACATGATCATGTTTAAAAAATAATGAAACCCTCAATAGCGACTAACATGAATTATGAATTGACAAGCTTGAGACTCTAAGTCTGTATAGAAAGTTAGATGAATATAAAGTTTTATCAAAATTATAATTAGCACATTCTAATTGTTGAGTATAAAATCTAAATTGTAATCAAAACATTTATAATGTTATCAATAAAAAATGTTATGTTGATATACATTAGAAAACTTACAATTGTATGAGTCGCGACTAACATGAATTATGAATTGACAAACTTAAGACTCTAAGTCTGTATAGAAAGTTAGATGAATATAAAGTTTTATCAAAATTATAATGAGCACATTCTAATTGTTGAGTATAAAATCTAAATTGTAATAAAAAAATTATAATGTTATCAATAAAAAATGTTATGTTGATATACATTAGAAAACTTACAATTGTATCAGTCGCGATATCTAAAATTTACAAATTGGATGAACATGGCTCATTTGATATGCTAGGAAAATACTAGGAAAATACTATTTAATATTAGATATTATGAACATGATTTTTATCGCTTATGAATTTCTCTATAAATAGTATCACCCACAACGTAACGCTAATTGAATTTGTAAAATAGTATTAGGTATTCATTAATTAAAATATTAAATATGATTTGCTCACTTATATTTGAAAACACACTACCTAAGTGTTTATTGGTATTTTATAAGTTTCTAAATATTTTTTAAAATGAAAATAATAATAGTTAAAATTTAATTTCAAATAAAAAAAATATGTAAATTAATATATAATTGTCATAATTCCATAAATATAAATTATTAAAAATATATCATATTTATAGAATATAATATAATTTCCAATAGAAAAGAATTTATTAGGGAGTATATTTAGGAGGGAAAACTTTTGTGAGAATTAATATAGTGTTAACATGTATCAACAATTATAATTGTTTATTAGAGTAAGAAGATATTATTAAGAGATGAAACCCCAACACTGCTTTTTTTTTAATCATGTATCCGTATAATAAGCTACCTTAAAAAGTCAAACGGTCCATTCACCGTTAGAATAAAAAGAAAAAACACATTTTAATTTCCTACTCACAAAGTTATCAAAAAATACGTAATAAATGGGATTTTGCTACACATTTGCTAAAAATGTAAAACTTTGTAAAAAGCTTATCAGTTTTAATGTTTTATTATTGTTATTAGGTTATAAAAAATAACGTTTAAATATTGTGACAGATTTGGGATGCTAATATTAATTTTATTAAAATAGATTACTTTGTATTATACATTTGTGATGCATTTCCATCAAATTTGCTATCTGCCCATTGCAACGGGATAATGCGCATATATAAAACAGTTACTTTGCTAAAATACAACGCAATGAAATGCAAATACAAAAAAACACTATGCAATGATGTGAAGATACAATGAAGAAAATTTACCAAAAATATATATATATATATTATTATGTCATGTCATATGACGCTCAACTAAAGGACCATTTGACCCAATAAAAGAAGGTTACTATTAATTAATCCAAATTGTATTTTGTATAATAGGGAATTTTTGACACTCTTTTCTCGTAGTGTTATCCTCGTGATGAAGTATGATCTAGTGACAAAGTTGTATGTCTCCCGTCCTACAGGTATTGGGTTTGAGCATCTCGAGTTGTGTAATATTTCGCTATTTCGGTGTTAAAAAAAATCATGTTTCTAATTTGACAAACCTTACCTAAATTAAAGCAACTTTTGTCCCACCCAAAACCAAATCTTGGCGATGCAAAACATAATATTCTCCATGAGGTGTTTACCTTTTATATAATAACGTACAGTTGACTAGAGATGATCTTCAAATTTAAGTAAAGGTGTATATATAGACATACATATGCGTATACTCTATTGTTCATCTTCTACTTCATTCTTTCTTTAATTAATCTCTCCACTAAGCTATTCTTCAAAATGATGGTATTTATTTGCATCTACATATTAATTCTTCTGCTTGCTTCTTAATTTCTGGTTTTGATGCTTACTTGAATTGCATACACTTGTTTTGCTTATTTTTGTGTGTTTTTTGAATCGGGTACCTATAAATAGAGGTAAAGTTTGTCGTCATCTCATCGTCCCAGCCCATACTCATTAAATGAGATTTTGCTAGACAATTGTCCGCTTGTTTGTACTTCTTGATTAGTGGTTTTGATACTTAGGCCCCATTTTTTTTTTTAAGATTTAAGTCTGAATCTGAATATCACTTCTGAATGTTACGAGATGGTTCAAATATCTGAAAACTGAATCATTAAGAGGTGGAGGTCGGAGGCAGATAACTAGTCGCCAGAGACGGGGCCTAGTTATTGGAGACAGAGCTCTAGTCGCTGAAGAATGAACGACTCTATTTTAGGGTTAAAAGGTTCTAAGATGTTCTAAAATGTCTTGGTTGTTAAGACGCTATTAAGATGTACAACCTCTTAATAGCTGGAAAAAAATAATTGACTCTACATCTGAATACATCTGACCGAATCAGATGTAACCTCTATTCATAGGTTTTTTCAAAAAACAAACAGGGTCTTTCTTGAATTATATTACATGCATAGACTTACGTTCTCATTTTGATACTTGATATTTGTTTATTGTGTGTTTTCTGAGTCCGGGTATCTATGAGGGGCCTCTTTATCCATAGAGATAAATGTAAAGCTTGTCATTTAGCTATCTCATCATCCCCAGACCCTACTCTTTGAATGAAATTTTAAGCTGTTAGTATACGCGGTTTGAATATTTCAAAATTTGGGGTGCATTTACAAATAATTGCACATAAATGAATGAATGCAGCAAAAGATTGTGATAAAGATGCAACCCAAGTGTGGAAAGTGCCGAACTAAAGCCATGATGGCAGCTGCCAAAGCATTAGGTATACATCTCTTAAATCATGCATGCATGTTTTTCTTTTGTAAATTAATTATGTGATTATTGTGACACCATTTATAATTGTTAATTCTAGGTGTGAATTCAGTGGAGCTGCAAGGGGAAAACAAGAACCAGATGGTGGTGATCGGAGACGGGATAGATGCGGCCGCATTGACGTGCTCGGTGAGGAAGAAGGTCAAGAATGCGTCACTTGAAATGGTTCAAGAGATTGTGTAGGTAGCTTAGTTGCTTGTTTATTTGTTTGAAGAAGAAGATGATTATCAACTGTTTAACGTACTGCTAAGTTATAGATATACCATAATGCATGTGGTGTTTGACTATTTACTTGTTTTTCATGTATGTTAGTTTACTGTTATAACTCTTGTATACACTTATCTTTTTTTTGTGTGATTTATCTCAAATAATAGTTTCAGCTTTAAATTACATTTTTTTTGTCTTTTCTTTTTGATAAAATATCGTATAGGGTATTAGGCTCTCTAAGCTTCATTGAATCATTGGGACGGGCGAACCGCCTCCTCTATTTTTTCGTTAATAAGGCTATCCGTAATGGGGCTTGAAAGGGGCTTGAAAACCCCTTTCGCGCCCCTATAACGCCCCAGTAACGCCCCCACCCACTACGGTGGGGCGCGAAAGAAGAAAAACAGGGGGGAGGCGCCAGATCTTTCACGCCGGGAAGGAAGGAGATTGTGAGAGCTTGAGGGGCTTGAAAGTGGCTTGAAGGGCTTGAAAACCACTACACCTCTTTTGCTTTCAAGCCCATATGCCACGTAGGATGCCAAATGGCGGATAATGCCCTTAGGAGGGGCTTGAAAACCTTCAACCATTACGAATAGCCTAAGTATTTAGTTTCATAATTATATATAAAAAGGGTTATATGTATTTGAGTATCGCCGTCTCGGTTGCATTGAGTATGACGTCTTCGGTAGAATTTTTGAGACCCCGCACCTCGGGATTTCTTTCAAGCTTTGCCACCGGTATTAGCTACCACAGCTATACCATGTTAAATTCCCCGCACGCTTTTAGGTTTTGCGGGGATATTTTATCACACCTCTAGAGACAGAACACAGAACTATAATTTTTTTTAAAGAATTATATTTTTTTTTACGGGAGCTGCAACGCCTCTGAGAGAACAGAGTCCAAAAGGCGGTAGCCCCTTGTGGGGTACACTGGGCAAAGCCCCTGGCTGCAGGCCAGCTTGAAAAAGTTTTATTTTGATCAAACTGCTTAATAAAAAAACGTATCATAAATTAATTTGGCCGAAAATCGACTTATGATTTTCTTAAGAACCTTGACAGCCTTTGGAAACAAATTCTTCAAACTTGTTATTGTTTTACAATGTGATCCCCTATCTTAAATGGGTGTTTAGGTTAGATAACGGACTAATAATTTTTTAAGATTTAAAATATGTATATAAAATAAAAATTCACTTCAAATTCAAGTTTAAAGGGTAGCACTACCTACCCCTAGCCTTTTAACACTTTCACCCGTGTGCACCTCACAAATCATCCACAGGGTGGTTATTTATAGTAAATGACATAAAATTAGTATTGAATTTAACAGAAAAATCTAGCGTTAATTAGAGGAAGGAAAATTGGCTTTAACTAATCCAAACTATTAACAATTGGTTGATAATAATCATAACTGAAAAAATGTTTTTTAGCAATCCAAAATTTGAAACTATTTTCTTACAATGAACCTTTTCTAACGGATTCTTAACTCCATTAAAATTTTGGTGACAGGGCAGTCCAACTAACCCATCATGATGACGTGGCTGTCTAAGTCATCTAATATTACCCTCTTTGATACAGTCATCCCACCCCCCACCCCCCCACCCCCTTCCCTAAGGGATAGAGAGCAGATGAGAGAAAGGAGGTCGGTGACCTGTATCTCTGGCGGAAGAGTTCCGACACGGGTGAGTTGGAGAAAGAGGCGACGGTCAGCATTGCAGGTAGAGCGGCGAAAGGGTTCCGGGTGAGCTGGAGGAAAGGGGGCGGCGATGGTAATAGCAATTGGTGATTGTAGGTGGAGTGGCGAAAGGGTTCTGGATAGCGGGAGGAAGGGGCGGCGGTGATGCGATGGCGAGACACGTACCCATCTTCTGGTCATTCTTCATCCAACGATTCTTCTTCTTCTTCAAGTTGAACTTTATCGTCCAGTTCATAAAAGTCTTTAAGTGGCTCTTCTAGTAGGTTTTCGGGCAACCAGGAATCGAAAATGCTCAATTCCAGAAGGCTTCGTCCTGTGAAAGGTCATCCACGTTGGGGTTTACAGGAGGTTGTATATGTGAAGGTTGAACAACCGATGGAATTTGGACAAGAAGTGGAGGTTGAATAATCGGTGGAGGTTAAACAACCAGTGGAGGTTGAACAAAAGGTGATAGTTCAACTGGAACGGGAAGTTCAATACGCGATGGATAATTTTCAGCACATCCTCTGTAGATGTTGAAACCATATTGTGAAATTGTTCAAATATATATTGTATGTTTACCATGGTTATAAATTGTAAACACTGAAGAAGTGGATTGTGAAGTTGATATTTATAGCGTTTTTAAATATAGTTGTTATAGATATATAACCGTTAGAAAATAGGTTTTTAAAAAAAAGACTTATACTATAAAACATGGGCGAAGCTTTGAAGGGGGCGACCGCCCCCGCGGTTTTTTTTGGCAAGAATCACTAATATTCACAATTTCATGTAAAGAATTATATGTATTGAGTATCGCCCACTCGAATGTATTGAGTATCCCCCCCCCCCCCTCCCCCTTACGGCAATTTTTTTGAACCCCGTCCCATCGGGGTTTTCTTTCAAGTTTCACCACTGCTATAAAAAAAGCTTAAATCAAATAATAATTAAATTCTGACAAACACCACACAAAACTAGAGTTAGCAGAAGCCGCTTGGAGT
>JBCNJP010000008.1:60583176-60643650 GCA_039602395.1 Deinandra increscens subsp. villosa | reverse complement strand
GATTTTTTCAGATTTACCTCTCACAAGGAAACATACTCTCCATTGAAATCTTCATTGCATGTAGTGGAGAGATGCCTCTTATCATGTGCCTGGAACAATCACTATCACAAACAAACAGCGGTTAATGAAAGTCCTCCTTGACTGTTCCTGCACATAGTGAGAGATCAGTTAGCCATAAGTACCCAGGCCATTGTTGTTCTGGGTATACCTGCAGAATCATTAAAAGTTATTTCTTTTAAGCACATTCTCTTTGAAAGATTGGGAATTGGGGTTGTGGGAACCTTTGTTTTGGGTTTCTTGCTTTTGTTGGGCATTGGAGTGAGCTTTGTAAGTTCATTAGAATTCACACGACCATCATTGGAAATGACATTCGTGGGCTGATGGTTCTTTTTCCCTTTACACTGAACCCTTTTTGGTGGAATTTGATAGACGTTTGATTTATTATCTATAACTTCATCAAATTGTTTGGAGTGTTTTTTATACACCCCTTTAGGTAGGTAACACTGATTTACCACCTTTTTCACATTCCACCTCTCTTGATTATTTTCTGAAAGACCATCATGTTTGGGAACCCAAATAGGTTTTAAAGCAACAACAGATTTGTTAACAGAATGATTCAATTTATGACCTTTGAAATCAGTTTTGGTTGGTTGTTGAGGTGACTTAGGCTTTTTGTCAACTTTCTGTACCTTTGGTTGCAAGGGTACAGACTTCTGCACCTTGGGGATTGAAGGTGCAGGCCTTTTGGTCACCTTATGTACCTTTGGTTGTGAAGGTACATGTCTCTGCACCTTAGGGTGTGAAGGTGCAGACTCTTTGGTCACTTTAGATACCTTTGAGCCTGTAGGTACCTTTGGCTGAGAATTTACCTTGCTGTGGCCAGGTTTGTGGTTTGTGCCACCATATGATTGCCCTTGGTAGTTTTGAAAATGAGTTTTAGGGTAGTAGGGTTCATATGGCCTATATAAACAATTTCTTGCCACATGTCCAGGATTCCCACACACGTAGCAGGATTGTTTCTTTGGGCATGCGAAAGCTTGGGAATATTTCTTCCCTGTGTGGATACCCAAGATGGTTTGGAATTTTTGTGGATCCACATAACTTTGCCATTGGGCCTAGTTGTTAGCACATACTCCCGCTGTACTGGCACAAATTGGTCATACACAGAATTTACCTCAGGATATGGTATCAAATTAAGTGGTTTCTCCACCTGTATCTGCTTCACATTCACATTATTATGCACATCAGAACACACAGAAGCATTAGATGAATCATCAGACACAATAGACAAAGTGGGTTCGGGACCAGCAACCTGTGGTCCTTTACCCCTCCTCAAAATCCTAACCCTTCTCAAGGGTTTTGACTCAGTCTTATCACCACTACCAAAACTAAAATTACTGTTCAATGAAAGCTTATCAAAACAATCAGATTCTGCAAAACCAAGTTTAGGACTCGTGACAGAAAAACCACACTTATTCCAATCAAAGTTTTCAAACGACTCTTGACTCTTTAAACTTGAGGTTTCAGCTTTTTCACTGCCATTATTGCTACCTAAATCTGCACAAGGAGTAGAAGAGTTAGTATCTGAGTTAGTAGAAGGGTATGAGATCTTAATTGGGCACTCAGCTAATATTCTATCAATTTCTTTCAAAGCATCTCTAATTCCTTCTTTCATCTCAGGATCAGGGATCATCTTGTGCATCGGAGGCGTGGGAACCGTGTGTAGGGACGAAGCATCTTTAGATTCACGTTCATCATCATAAGTTACCCCATAACCCAGACCCCCATTGTTTTTTATGTGCTTTATTCTAGTGTCTGAGTTATAAAATTTGAGGCTTGCATCCAGCATTTTCTTATTGGTCAAATTAGTTTTCTCTAATGTTTGGTTAGTGGAAGCAAGTTGGGTTCTAAGGCTCTCAAGTTCTTTGGTTTGTTCCTCAACCTTTTCATTAGCTACTCTTAGATATGTCTGAGAATCACTAAGTTTTCTTTCTAGGTTAGAAACATCAATTTTGGCAGCCTCATATTTTTCTTTCCAGGTTTTTGCTTTATCTTTAAAATTATTCAATTCTAGATAAGTTCGTGAATGATAAAGTGTTTCACTCTGAAGTTTAGATTCAAAGTCTTTCATGCAGTTATAAATATCAACACAGTGAGAGTTTGAACAACTACTTACCTCTTTTGAGTTTGCTCCTGAACCTGGAGTGATGTTGACCATGAATGCATGATGCTCCATCTTCATTGCTTCCTTTTCTGCCTCTTCCTCTGCAAGCTGTGCAATGTAGGCATGACTCAGACTTAGATCTTCAATCTGAGTAGACCAGTCATATTGTAACCTCTGTGCTCAAAACGTTCATCCGAGCTGGAATTTTCAAATGTAAAATATTCAAAAATTGCTGGAAAACAATTTGAGGCGGTACGCCTAGGATTAAGAAATCCTAGGCGGTACGCCACCCGCTTGGTAAACGGGTCGGGTTGCGGCACCCATCGGATCTTGGTATGCACGAATCTCAAAATCCGGGCGGTACGCCCAAGAGCATGTACTTTGGGGCGGTACGCCGCAAAATGTCAGATCGATAAGAACAAGGTTTTTGGCCTTTATAGTCACAAGCACTTGTGAATTTTCTCACTTCCGGCCAGAGCTCTCTCCCCACTGTCTCAGACCTCTGTCACCATCATTTTCAAGTCATTGGAGCCTTGTGGAAGGTTGAAGCTTCATAGGTAAGTGTTCTAATCACCATTTTCATACAAAGATCATGTGAAGTTGATGTAACCCTCACACATTACTTGTGCTCTCATCAAATCAGTAACATTGGATCACTTGGAGAAGGCTAAGGAGTGTGGGAAACCAGAATCAAGGACAATCAAGGTGAGGACATCTTGATTTTTGGTTTAGAAAAGTTATTTAAGTTTCTTAAAGATCACACACTCATGAAATGGTCATGGATCATACATGCATGTGTAGAATTACCTCTGGAAATTGGATTGGGGACTGAAGGGTACAAGGAGATCAGAAAAGCTCGGTTGTACAAGAAATCCTTCACAAGGTACAACTCTCTTATGCATGCATGTTGATTCCTTTCCATAAATAGCAACTTTGCAAGTAACGATCACTTGAACCAGAGATGGTCAGTATATCTAAATAACAAATGGGTCATTGGGACATAAGGATTCTGTCCCTAACGAAATCTGTACGAAACGGGGGTCGAAACAATGAAAATTACCATAATTGGAAAGCTCGGGAATTGGAATTATGTCTTGGTTTAGGAATTAGACCACAAATTCACCCCTAATTGACCCCTCGGAATAATATGAAACTGATCTAGTAAGAATTCTGGACTCAAAACGCCAAAATATGAAAATGGCACTAAAAGACAAAATAGTCGGGCCCCTGTTCACAGATGGGGGCGTACCGCCCATAATCTCTGCATGCAGAGCGGTACGCCCAGGAAAGTAAAACAGAAACCGGAATCTCAGATTCCAGCGTAACGCCCAGAAACTTATGAATCGGCGCGGTACGCCCAGATTTGAAATCTGGAAATCAGTCGACCATTTGAAGCGTACCGCCCAGAAATGTAAATTTCCAGGCGGTACGCCTATGAAGAAAAATGACAGAATGTTTAGCCAATTTTGGATAAACCAAAAATTATCGAGACTGATCCAGTAACTGTATTTTATGCTAATTACAACCTGAGAATGATATGGGACATGTTAGCCTCGTATATGACGAATATGAACATGATAACGATGATAGGTTGCTAAAAATCAAAGAGAGGATATTTTCTCGGATATTCTGTCTAGCCACCGTTTCTGACTTCTTTGGGTGAGTCCTCTGACTTCTCTCATAGGATTAACAGTTTAAGATCACAATTCTGTTTGATGTATTTGTTATATCTATTATGAACTTATCCTGTCAAGCACTGTTAGTTTAGAGATGCCCTGTGTGGGTTATTATATACTTTCTGGTCATTATGATTGAACTAATAGGCATATAAGGGATTATAACGGCCATTATAGTTGATTTATCCATGTTCATCCGGATCCTCTAGTATTAGGAAACTAGGGGGAATATGTCCTTATATGTTGAAATGAAATTTCTACTCGTAGAGGGATTACGGTTGATTGCGACGTGCCCGTAGAGTACATGAAGTTTGACCTTTGGTGTGACTTGATAATTTTATAACCAGCATGTGTTTGAAAACTGTTAACATAATGATAGTAGTTAAGACTCACCAACAACGTTAGTTGTTGACTTTGTGTGATTGACTTATGTTGCAGGTAAGCGAGTGTAGGATTGAACCTACTATGAACTTGGAATGCTACTTGGTTGTTGTTACTATGAACTTGGACTTTGTATGAGCCATGAATTATGAACTATGATTGTAAATGAAGACATGATAATGACTATGTTTCCTTTGGTATCCTGTATCTTTGTTATTCAGTTCCAGGCCATATCCGGTGGCTATCGATTCTGTTAGACCGAATAAGAGGTGCAATGCATCCTCGCTCATGATTCGGTCTAAAAGTTTCATATGTGTGGACTGGATGTCCGTTGTATGTGTATGTGTGTGATGTTAGAAACGTTGGTAATCTCGGGTAATGATACGGACAGCCGGTCCCACACCCTCCCCCGCTCCTGGCAGGGTGCGGAATGGGGGGGGTGTGACACATATCCACCTGGTGTGCTCTGAACAACTAATGCCTTATTATCTGCAGTAGTATCCCTTTTCTGTTTCTGCTTGTCATCAGTCTTTGTATCCCTTTCAGTCTTTGAAAGAGAAGCCATATCGAAAGCCATAGCAGGATTTCGATCAGGGAGGCTAGGTTTTCGATCAGGAGAACAAGGTTTTCGATCAGGTGGATCGAAATGGAAGCCGAGAACTGGGTCGAAAACCTGCAGAAATCAGGTATTCGATCAGACTAGAGGTTTTCGGTCTAGACCGAAAATGACCAGGAACGGGTTTTCGATAGATTGATCGAAAACCATCTCGAAAACCTCAGGAATCAACAGAATACAGTTTTCGATCAGGCAGAATACCCAACCGAAAAGCTGCTGCTGACTCGAAAACGAGTGTTTTCGATTAAACAGTGGGTCGAAAAGGTAATGATCCGAAACCCGGGCTCGAAAACCCGAAGAATGAATCGAAAACCCACCCGAAAACCACTGGATTGATCGAAAACCAGGTACCTTAAACGTTGACTGAAGAATCAGTCAACGAGCACCCTTTTTCCTCGACAGAAAACCTTAATGTTGGACCGAAAAGGGTCAGAAAACCCTAGAAAACCTCCAATGCTACACGAAAACCTCCTGAAATTGCCCGAAAACCTTCTGTGAACCAGAAGGCTGCCGTCGAACACTTTATGTTGCTGAAACGGACTTCGAACAAATTCTGTTTGAGTGCACGATCACAGATCAGTCTGCAGATCACTTGAAAACCTGCAAAACACTAAAAATCTCTTTCGAAAAACACTGAAAACACAGAAAAAACAATTCGTTAGTCAAGGAAAACTCGAATCTAGTATCACAAGAGCCGCGAAACCCGTGTTTCTTGGCTCTGATACCAATTGTAAGGATCAAACAAGTCCCTCACGTGATACAAATCTATCAAACACCGTGCGGAATCCAGTGTGTGATAGTGATTCGAGTAAAATCAATAAAGAACAAGACTACAAATACGAAAATAATAACATTTACCGAAAGAGGAACACAAAGCAATAAAGCCGAATTCTAGGAGCACAGAATTCGTATACCACACACAAGAAAATCACCCAAAACCAACAACCTAAAAATGAGAGGAGAGCTTCCTTATATAGGGAGTCTCCAACTTGCTAAACAAGACACCCTAAAAACCCTAATTACACATTAATTTCCGGATTTCACCATCTAGGCCCACTAAACTCCTCTAAAGTCTAAAACACTTTCTAATTGAGCCCAAACATGCCTAAAATGGCCCAATGACCTAATATACCCATAACCCAACTCATTTTCACCTATTCTAACACATAGGCCTTCAGAATACTCCGTCAAGTAATGATTTAATACACAAGCCACAAATCTTGGTCCTTACAGAGTAGCCGGAGGGGCAGCATTAGAGTAGCCGCAAGCCATGGCGACATTGTTATTTAAGTACAGCCTTAGAGAGAAAGAGTAACAGGATTAGATGGTTAAAATATTTGTAAGTCTTAATAATTTTAAATAAACTACAAAAATAATTATGGTATGTATCAATTTATATAACTCAACTCGGATATGTAAAATGACTTAAATATCATTTTAATCAATAAAAAATCTAATTTTATTAGTTAAAATAACTAAAATAAAATACTTAAGAAATATAAACGGAAGTCATAGTTATTTATTTAAGTAATAAACGTTAATACTCAACTCGTTAAACTTAACAAAAGTTAGATTAGAGACTCGACTAGTAATTTAATCTTTATTTTATTTTCTTATTTAGTTTGATATTATCCGGTATAATATTGGTGTCGACGTGGTCTTTTCTGTACGTCGTTTGATATGTAAACTTGGTGGCTCCAATCTCCATTATCAAAAAAACCCGAGTTTTCTTCCCCAAATTTACGTCGGAGAACAGTCATGAATGCAATATCGATCGTACCAAATCTCCGTCCTCAAATCGGTTATAAGCGCAATGGAAGATCCAAATCCCTATTATATCTCGGAAACCACCACCGATTCACCCGCAGAAGCAATCGAATCTCTGCAGTCGACGAAGTTTCCGCCATTACTTTCGATCCTGCTACGCCACAGATCACCTGGCAAATAATCGTTGGCTCCATCGGTCCGTATCTGAAATCCATTTCCAATTTCGATTCTATTTCATCCCTACGTAACCTAACAGTTGGTAACTAGTTGTTTGATTTTGAAATCGCAGCCGGAGTTGCACCTTTTGTGGTTGCGGGGATCGAATTCAGCAAGCGAATTGTAAGCCGGTCATCTTCCTTGTTGTTCTTTTAGCTTAAATTTTGTTATGAATTTGTGGTTTGATCAATGGCAGGTGGCTCAGAAGAAATGCATCGAGTGTGGAGGTTCAGGGCTTGTTTTGATTGAAAAGGAGTATATTCGGTGCCCTAATTGTGGTATTATTCTTGTTCCCAAACACCTAGGCCTGTAAACGAACCGAACGTTCAGTGAACAGTTCGTGAACTGTTTGACGGGAAGTTCGTTTATGTTCGTTTATTTACTAAATGAACGAACACGAACAAATTTTTTTGTTCATTTAATTAAATGAACGAACATGCACAACTGTCTCGTTCGTTCATTTATGTTCGTGAACGTTCGTTTATTTATGTTAATGTATGTGTGTTCGTTTATGTTCGATTATGTTCATTTACGTTTATTATATAAGAAATTTTATTAATAAAATACTTAAATTAAGATCGTTGGATGAGTCTTTATCGATTTTGGAATGATTTGTGAACATTTGAACCATTCGTTTAGATGTTTTTCTTGATTATTGACATTGTTGGAAACAAGGTGTGGTTCTTTATGTTCGCTTAAATTTGTGTTTGTTTAAAATTATGTTCGTTTATGTTCGTGAACCGTTCGTTTAGTCTTAAACGAACACGAACATGACCATTTCCTTAATGAACGAACACGGACAAAAAAAAAATGTTCGACTAATGTTCGTGTTCGTGTTCATGTTCGCTTAAAGTTAAATGAATGAACACGAACATGCCCCTATTCGTGTTCGTTCGGTTCGTTTACATGCCTACAAACACCCTTCCTTCATTGTGGCTATAATTAATGTGAGTTTGTGTGTGTGTTGTGTAGGTGGATTTCTGCCATGGCAATCTTGGAGAAGATTCTTTTCTGGTTAAATTCCAACACATTTTAGCCTAGATCACAAGTTCAAAGTCAATATATGGTGTTAATTATGATACAATGTTATGTTGTATAAATGTGTTGGATTCGTGCTCGGTTTTCGTGTCATGTTTTCTGTCACATTATTAGCCAAATCCACATAGGGGTGGTACTTTTATGACATGAAAATAATTAGGTTTTAGGTTGGGAATTTTAATAAGCGGGTATATCTCAATTTACCTGTTTAACCCGTTTCATTAAACCAACCATGTTTACATTTATCTATTTAATGTTTAGTAAACATATTGACCTGCAACCCGTGCAACCGGTTTAATTTAGCAAATACACCGTCAAAGTGTTTAACTCGTTTATTACAGTTCTTTAACCCATTTAACACCAAAGTGTTTAACTCGTTTATTACAATCCTTTTACCACATTTAACATGTTTACTACTCATCAACATGTTTGACTATTTAACTCGTTTTAGGTTGGGAATTATAATAAGCGGATGTGTCTCAATTTACCTATTTAATTTGTTTCGTTAAACCGACCATGTTTACACTGATCTATTTAATGTTTAATAAACATATCAACCTGCAACCGGTTTAATTTAACAAGTACACCGTCAAAGTGTTTAACTCGTTTGTTACAACATATGTTTGATTCGTCATGTTGGGGTAACATAATCTTAAGCAGTTACAAGTTAGAGTTAATGTCTTTAACACGAATAAACACATGAGTTGTGTTTGGGTTTAACAATTCAACCCGTCAACATGACACAATTGACACCTAATACCAATCACTGTGGTACAGTTAGTCAGTTACAAATGGAAATCTCATGTAGTTACAAACTTACAATCCACTATAAGACATTGGTGCGTGTTACTCTGAAGAAGATAATTTCAATGACATTTCTTGATAGGTTCCAGGCCTCAGTTTGAAGAAGAAAATTTCAATGATATTTCTTGATAAATTCCAGGTCTCAGTTGTTTTAACTTTTAAACCAAACTATTTACCTATAAATGAGTCGATTTGAATTGTCATTAACACTACAAAACGGCGAAATGTATCATTCTGTTCTTACAAAGTACAAAACCGATTACATTTTACAAGACACACACAACATTCATATACATATCGATGCATAGTTTATTCGATCATTGATTTACTTCCCATTGTTACAGTTCCTAGCCTACACCCCCATTCAAACAAGTATACCTCGTTACACTCCGTTTTGCTACATTCTAGACGGCAACATCTCGCTTCTATCACAAACTTGCGTTCTGTACTTATACCCTGGTTGTGACAATGTGCGGCCCCTAATCGGCAGCTAATATTGAGGCACCTTTCCGACCCGTTTATTTCGTTTCTTCATAGATATTCTATGGTCCTGAGGCTATTTTTCCAAGATTTTGTGGGTATTGATTAGAGGAATGATTAAGGGTAGTAGGGTCATTGTTACAGCTTTCGACATCATTCTCCCTCGACCCGTACATAACGTTCCAGTGAACAACTTTTCTGAAATTTGAATTTGAAACGTGTACCTGACTGTGGAGGGTGCCAGGATTTGGTGTTTGTGGTTGTTCCATTAGTCTACTACCAACTACAAGATCAAGACAGATAGCATTGTTATCCTCTAATCTGGTCCTTTGATTTCCGGACCCTGTAAGATCGTGGTTATTATTTTTCACAACTGGTACATCGTGATTGTGTTTTCCCTCGTACGCGGTTATGACCGCTTTGGGATCATGCGATGCCCTCTCTACATGTTTTCTTACTGTGCATCCAACACTTGTACATTTGTAATAACTCCTGCATTATGTTTAGATAAGTGTTTTTAAGTTTTTCAGTTTTGGAAGTTGAGACAGGTTTTATATGGTCTGCCCAGCAGCTATTACAGATTTTGTAGTTCTTTCTGTGAAGTTGCAAAATTGCTCTCCTACCCTTTCAATATTTTCGGTTGTTTAAAATAATACAATTTCGCCAAAATAAATGAAATGAATGAATTAGATCAATTAGAAAGGATCACCTCACTAACATATAAAAATCTGGTTTTTATTAAATTAGTTTAGCTTTTTTTTATTTGGTTATCATATAAAAAATCTGGTTTTTAAGGGGTTGGCGGCGCAGCTTGTTGGCCGTCTTCCTTGTATGGTGTCTTGAGTCGTGTCTTTGTTCTCCCTTTAATGGGGTATTTCTTGGTTATGAAATGAATACATACCTAGGATTAGGATTGCCCCGCACAACTTTCTGCCCATATTTACGCCAACGGTATCCATCATCAAGTATATCGACCTCACTAGTAGTTTGGACAACTACACGTGGCTCACGAATAGGCTTAACCACCGGAGTTACCTCAAGGGTACCGAAATCTGTTCGCCTAATCATAATTAGAATTTACTGAATGTTAGCATTTTAGGGCTATCAATAATATTATAATATAAACTTTCAACCAATTTTATCACCTCTTTTTATAATATTGGTCATCATCTTCATCCACCTCATCTGTACAGTCTTGATTTGCTTGTCTTGGAGATTGCAGAGGGGTTCCATTCGCCTCTAGGTTAGGATTCTGGCCATTATTTGCAGAGAGACCTTCAACAATAATAATAATTATTAAATAAAAAAAAAGGATGAACCAAATATAGAGTAGAAGATAGTAATTAATAATAATACAACTCCACAATCATGGAAGCTAAAAGAGGGATGTGTCATGGTCAAAACAGGTTGGGTTGAAATGATCATTTTTATACGGGTCAAAACAGCTTGGGCCGATTTGACCTATGAACACTTTTCTGTCCCTTTTTTTTAAACAAAATCAAATAAGTAAGTCAATAATCACAGTTACTAAAGCATATTATTAGAATAATAACCTAAACTTCAAAATAAAACAAATTAGGAAGTTATATGCATTATAAATAGAGTATGAGTGACTTTTAACCTGTTTGACACATTCCTTTTCAGTTACTATTTTCTTTATTGACCCGTTCGACACGGTTTGATATTATAAAAAAAACAACTCAAACTGTCCATTTGTAAGTAAATGGGTCGAAACTGCTCCCAGTTACCTGCTTGATAATTTGCATATTGAAGTTTATCAGGGTTTTCCTCTTGTATGGACATGAAAGCACCAGCACTAATTCGACGACTAGGTTGAGGTTTGGGATGATCATGTGTGCCTTTATACACAATTTCTGTTATTTGACCAGTCGTATAAGAACGTTCAAAAATCTTTTTCACTTCACAATTGGGATGTGTACACTTGTAATAGCTTCTCGGATGTTCACTTCCTTTCACAACTTTCTGCCCATATTTTCGCCAATTATATCCATCATCTGATGATCTGTCAACTTGCATAGCAGGCCCGGGATCTTTAGGCTTCCCCAATCTGTTTGTTTCCTCATGAGGCATGTAAGTATTACTATTTTCTTTTGGTGATGCCATTTCCCAGTTGGTTGCAGATGGAGATGCATATGATCGCGGCTCACTTTGATTTTGATTTCGATTTTGATTTTGATTATGATTTTGATCATGATCATGATTATGATATTGCCCACTTGGTTGACCTAGTTGAAAGCTGGAACCTGCAGAAACCTTTCATACAACCAGAATTATAAACCCTTCTGGTAAAAGTCAAGGTTTTACAAACAAAGAATAAAATGTTACATGAAACAGGAAAAAGAAATGAGCAAGAAAGAAGGACGAGGGTTGGCCACCCATTATTTTAGTGATGGAGAAAATGGCATTCTATCAATTGTCTGGGTATGAAATGGGGGAATATAGTTCGTGAAATCCAATACCTCACATGATAATTCCTTTTGTTCTTGACACTTTCTTTGTTCCTGTTTCTCAATATTTCCATTATGGGGCCCTTTTTATTTGATTTATTGGGACTTTTAAGTTAAAACACACTGATAAATAATCATGACAATAGATCAAGCTAAGATGATACATAGATGAATGCTTTGGAGAAAAAAGGGGCAAGTGAAGATAGGTTGGATGAAGTAAATACTGAGCTCTTCATGGTCCACAAACTGGTTATTCAACTTTCTCGACGTATTTTCTACAAAAATAAGGCATTCAGTTCTTCATTCACAGCATTTGACAACTAAGATTCTTATAGGTATGTTAGAACTCTTACAAAAAGTTCACAGGACTGAACCAACCTAACAACATACCTCAGACACTCTTAAGAAATTATACAACCAAACATAATGATAACCTAGGCTGATAAAAAAAATATCAACTTCAAAACAACAAAAAAATTGGCATCCTCAAGTTTCCCTACATAACCATAGCAGGAAAAAGAGCTAAGCAGTTTAATAGAAGATTAGGGCCATACCTGAAACCCTGCAGAAGAAAATTGTTGAGCTGATGTAGTCTGGGTGTGGGGTCTAAACTCAAAGAATCCAGGGTTATTATCATCCAAGGTATTTCTGGTAGAACAATTTGCCTCTAAAGAGAAGGCAGCAGTTCCACTGGACCCTTGCATCAGTGAAGAGTTAAAGAAAGAACCAGTGGTAGGAGATGGCTCAGCCTACAAGTTTAAAAAAGAGAATTTTATAGACTCGTTGTCAGTACGCTACATAATTGTTTATTAAATAGTATTCGCACAAGCAGAAAACATGATATGAAATTTTGTATGGCTTCAATCTTTAAAATAAACTTTATAAAGAATGAACAACTCACAATCATCTTGATTCCATGGCTCTAGAATTTACCCTAAACAACAAAGCACAATGAGGGAAAAGTAGCAAAGGCCACCAAAGCAAAAGAAATATTCAACTTTGCAAAAGAAACAACAGCGAAAGCTAAACGAATACGACAAAACGAGTCGGAAATGTATCTAGCAACACTCCTAATCCAGATTAATAAACCACAATTGCATAAAGAAGAAACTGATGGGAAACACCATGATTATAAGCATCAGAATACAACGGTCCCAATTGTGCACATAAGCATATATAATTGTAATATATGATTATATTCTCCTAATGAGCACTTAAATGATTCATTTAATCAGCAACAAAAACACACCGTTCGCATCTCAATAAGAATATCAAACAAAACGCACTTTACAAAGTAACAAACAGCACATTTTATAGATCATGAAGCTAATTTCAATGAACTCAACCAAAACTCTCCACTAAAGCTACTCTGACGTAACCAATTACCTTCTAATTGATCGCTAATGTAGCTTTCACAGGTAAACGCCAACACCTACCGAAATCGAAAGAAGTTTTTTCGTATTTTTCGATTTTCGTTTTTCCTTTTACAATTTCCAAACAAACAAACACATCTACCGAAAGCTAATACGATGATGAACAGATTCGAATTCCAAATCGATAAAAGTTCAGCGAATCGGTGAAATTAATCGGTGAAATTAAACAATTAGCAAATCGTACCTTAATGTTAGTCAATAGGACGGGAGATTCGAGGAAAGAGGTAGGGCTGAGGCCGGGAGGGATGGTGAAGCAGGCGGACCTTGAGATAGGTAGCTTAGCTGGCGACATGAGCTTGTATTTAGCACCGGTAACGGCGCCGGTGGATCCGGATGCGAATGGATCTCCGCCGTGACTCCGGTCGCCGGAGGTGTCGACATTGGAGGAGACGGTGGTGGAGTGAGAGTGAGGAGAATCCATGGCGGAAAATTGTGATCCAGTTTCAGGTTACGGTAAACGGGGAGATGAAAAGGGGTAGCAGGGGCAATTTCGTCATTGACAGGTGTTAGAGTGTTGACTTGTGGAAACTTGCTTGTCTCATTTGTTCAAGCAACAAAATTACATAAAACATCCATTACTTTATACAAAATTACAGATTTATTTTTCATATTTAAGAAAACGCAATAATCATCCTTATATTAACATTATATTTCAAGTTACACTCAGGATAGGCGGTATAAATGCCTAAACCTTCGGCATGGGGTGCGACATGGATGATGCTGGATTCGACATGCATACCCTCCCCATCGGCATAAAAAGTTCACCCAACGGCATTATCTTGCCGAATGTGATGCCGAAGAAATGTGTGTGTTTGATGGTGGTCCCCACTTCACATTGCATAAAAACATCATTAGACATGCATACCCGCCACCAAAACATTAATTCTATGTATTTTTCTCTCTCATGTTGGCATCATTTGATTGGTCGGTTTTATGATTAAAAAACATGCCTTAGACATGCATACCCCCACCCTCATTTTCTTTTTCCTAACATTAGTTTAAAATTTCAGTTAATTTTTTCAAAATGACAATATTACCCTTGTATTTAAAAACAAAAAAAAATCCTAAGACCAAGTGTAGTGAGTGTCATCACCCTCCCATAACGTCTCATAGCGCCGTGAACACTGCCTCTAGAGGCGTTTGGCTATGGGGCAAAAGTTTGTCCCCCCACGATGGCTATTACACCTTCATCATCGCTATCTCCAACAAATATAGTCGTTAACGGCTATATTTCGATTTTTTTTTCATTTTCTCCTCTATATTAACCACGATTTTATACATTTTAACCACACTATCTCCAAACTTCTTTTACTACTCTTTAATCTTTTAAACTTTCTTTCACCAATGTTTCCACAAGGTGTACCAATTACTGGTCCATACAACCTGCGTTTCCAGCCACCATGACAGTTTGGAGACAACGGACAATAACCTCAACAAAACGACGACTTCCTACACTACATCACAACGATGCCTCCACCTCAATAACCGTACGCTTTTCACCAACAACACGGTTACAATGCTAAATTTCAAATGGGGTCATCTCAACCGTATCCACCTTTTCAACCGTCTCAACCGAGTGAACCCGAAGTGGTGCTCGAAACGCAACTGGGACCATCGCAACCAAAAAGGCAATCGCATAAGAAGAAGGATCAAACACCTCGATAAAAAAAATGTTCAACTATGGACCACTGACGAGGAGTTCGGGTTAGCTCGAGCTTGACTAGATGTATTGTAGGACCCGGTTACGTGATGAGGGGTGTTTGAATACACTTTATATCATATTAATTCTCTGCTTAATGCATCGATGACAATAAATAATTTATTGTATTAGTTGGTTTTTATAATTAGTGTGTCGGATAAAAATGAGAATAAATTAATACTTTTAAGTTAAATACAAGCTATAACGATTAACGAACAAGTTGTGACTTCATAATTATTATTTATAGTATTAGTCGGTTCTTATAATTATAGTGTGTCTCATGAAAATGAGCTTAAATTATTAATACTATTAAGGTTGAATACAAGCTATAACGAACAAGTTGTGACTTCATAATTATTTTTATTAACTTTTTGTTCTCATATGTTTTAAATTATATAAAAGATTAAGAAAATAATTAAATGAATATGTTGGTTGAATGGATCTCTCGTGAATACTAGAAAAATAATGAGAATTTGGGCTTTGGCCCAATAGCAGAATACAAGAAACAAATTGGAGAATACAATTGGGACATCAGAGTTGACGGAGAAAGCAGCAACATAAGAAATGGCTGTTGAGTTTTGATACAAACCGGTTAATTTTATTGTTTTCGTTTTGTTTTTTTATTATTATTTGTAGACTAATGAGTTTGGTTGATTAATTGTAATTGAGAATTTTATATTGACACTATATAATTCATTTGTTATAATTATAGACTAAATCATTCGTGATTCTTTTTTTTTTTTGAACGGCATCAATCAGGCGAACCAGGTTTCACGTGTAACCTACCCCTTCGGGCCAACGTCTAAGGTCGTCTCCACAGACCTCCGTGAAACCAGGACACCCCCTCCTGTAACCATCTGGCAGAAACCCCCTCCATCTGAGACTACTGGGGTAAAACTGTCAACCCTAGGATTCAAACCCGGGTCACTCACAAGGAGAACCACAGGGAACTAAGAGCCTAGGGGTAGGGTTGTTCACGATCCGAACCGAACCGAACGGACCTTTGCTCGTGTTTGGTTCGTTTACAAACCGAACCGAACCGAACCGAGCATTTTTTCAACCGATCCAAAATCGAACGAGCGACTTTCGATCCGAGTATTTTTCGAGCGATCACCGAGCAAATTTCGAGCGTCGCATAACAAAAAGGAAAGTGACGTGGGAGGTGATCTGACATAACACCTTCATCCATGTTTTCAATTTTAATACATTTTGTCCAATAACTAACACACTAGTCTTGTTTGTATTTTATTAGACCAACTAACACTAATATGAACTGATATAATTATAATGAATGCACTCTTTCTTTTTTTTTACCATTTTCCCTTTGTACATGTCCTCGATGCCTACAAAATTTGGATGTACTTCAAAACTATTATTTCGCTTTCCCTTTCTAGTTGCATTAACATCTTTACTTACGTTTTCACTATTTTTTACTTCATCAACTAACTCAAAACTCTCTCCATCACTTAATTCAACAT
The DNA here is from genome assembly GCA_039602395.1 of Deinandra increscens subsp. villosa. Lineage (NCBI taxonomy): Eukaryota > Viridiplantae > Streptophyta > Magnoliopsida > Asterales > Asteraceae > Deinandra > Deinandra increscens. The sequence goes on along the minus strand of JBCNJP010000008.1, from coordinate 60,627,430 downwards.
GAGAAGTCTCGATACCATTGGATTCTTTGTGAAAAGACATTCTATATAAGAAACAATATGCAAAGATTAATAAAAACAATGACAATAGAGGAGGCTAGAGAGAATGGAAGCTACAAAGATGATAAACTAACATATTAAACTTACATCCAAAGTCAAATATTAAGTGCACAAAATTTTTGGAATAATGGAAAATCTTAATTCCAATCCTAATTCCTTACATAACAAAATTAAAATTGATAAAGTAAATAATAAAAATATATAAAATAAATAACTAAATGTATATATATAAATTTGAGCGAGCATCGAGCGAGCGCACCTATGCTCATACTTGGTTCGTTTTACAAATCGAACCGAGCTGCTCGGTTCGTTTTTAAAGCGAGTGACAATCGAACGAGCATTTTCCGAATATTTTTCGAGCGAGTTCGAACGAGTTTCGAGTTTCGAACTTTTTGGACAGCCCTACCTAGGGGTGACCACTCAGCCAAAGCCTCGTGGTATTCGTGATTCTTTTAAAGTATAGAATTTTAAATTGTCCGATTGTTCTTGGTTGTTTAGTCACCCTAGGATTGCTCTGTTGGGTTAACAAAGTCTGGCTAAGCTGATAGTTAAAAGGTTCTCACATTAAAACTCTTATTTGTGATTGGACCCGGTCATGCGCACGTTATAACCCCTTTAGCTAGAACCCGCGTTACCACAAGCTTCTCCTTCGCACCGTCCCCCGTAAGAATGATCTAGGTAAACAATTAAGATTAACTGGGATTTTGATTGCTTGAACCCGGATCATCTTCTCCAATTAGTGTTTTCAAAACTTAAAAATAAATTGCTAGTTTTCGTTTTAGTAAAAGTTCAATCTATGGTTTCTTTAAAGTTAATTGATTAGATAAAGCTGAACATTTTTCACATACACCCTTGGATTCAATACCCTACTTACCCTAGCTGCCTAGATTATTTAGATTTTTGAAGTGAACCACGACATCCGCTGTCATTATGGGTATATGATAAGGCAATGCCGCTAAGTCCAACCATACCATTAAAAATAAAATAAAAAAATACAATACCACGGTTAGTCGGATTGTTGAGTTTTGTTAAATGATTTTTCAAATATAGGGCGGTATAATTTAGGAGTAGTATAATTTTGTTGTTAAAACAATGTCTAGTTTCCACTTAATGTTTACTAATTTAAAAGTTTTTAAACATGTTAGATAAAGATGTGCATAATCAGTGGATCACTTAGGATGTTCTTGGATTGAAGATGATATGCTTGTGAGATAAACATCTATTATGATTATCACATGTACCCTTTGGTATACGTTGTGATACCAACAAGCAACCCCCACTTGGAAGTAGGTTTTGACTTTATTAAGAACACATTTTACATGTGAACTTTTGATAAAATTGTTTCTGCTTATCATGTTTTGATTTTGAAAGATTTAGGACTATTTTTGTAAATGTTAGTTTTATAACATGAAATAGTATTATAATGACTTTCTAAAATGTGGGTGTTACACTTTTATTAATGTGTGATGAGGTTGTCTTATTCTTGGACCTACAATTGGCACTACTTGTTGAAATTGCACAACATTTGATCCCTAAATTGTTTGATATAAAACTCAAATAGTTTGTTTATTTTCATGATTATCAAATAATTTTTAGTATAATTAGAAGACTTATTTAGCAGGATTGGATTTGGTATAAATTAGAGTCTCATAATAAGATTATCATCTTTGCTCATTTAACAAATAAAATTTTGTTTGTTTTGTGTTATTTATTGAATGGGGTCAAGAGGAATATATAAAGAATGGTTAAATAATAAACTAAAATGAAGTTAGAGTAATGCTAAATTATTAGTAATGAGGTTTCGAGAATGAATTTTGGAGCTATTGACGAATGATGTACACACTTTAAGACCGATTGGTACCTCCAAAAGTGTGATGTTGAAAGGATGAGTAATCTATTGATTTATAGGTGGAGGTGTAAGACTATTTGCAGCATTCTTAAATAAAATAAAAACGTAAATCTTATCTAAATGCTAGATAATTAAATCAGGCGTTTAAAGTATTAATGTAATGTATATTGAATTGCATTATTGTATGCGGTAAAAGAATTGAATATGATCATATGGTGATACTCGATCGAGTTTGTCAGGGTAAGAAAGTCTATTATATAGACCCTGTTTTCCTAATATTTTATACGAGGAAAATGGAAGGAATTGAAAATAAAGTAGAAAATATTTATGTAATTTTTTTTAATAAAGAGATGTAGTCTTTATTAAAAAAACTACATCATTCGTATACCATCCCCAACCCTCCCCCCCCCCCCCCCACACACACACACACACACACACTTTCCTTTATTTGTCACGGTTGATTTTTCTTTTTTCTTTAACAGCTCATCAAATGAGACCTCACTTCAAGCAAGAAACTTGAGGGAGGCGAAAAAAACCTACAAAGTTAGAGATTTTTGTCTTTAATCTTAACAATTGATTATATCTGTGATTGAGATGGTTTGTATGCTATGGAAACTACAAGAAAGTGATCCTATATATGTAGTATGCCTCAATTTTACGAAAAAACACTTAAAAGCAAATGCATTACTATCCATTAAGGTGAGAGCACTATTAAAAAAATTGATACTAAAAAACGAGCGAAAGTAAAAAATCAAATATCATATTTATTTTGTTGGTTCATTAGTGATTAGTATCGATATCATTGAAAATACCAAAACCAAAGACACCTGAACAAAAAACATGAAAAACAGATACGAATACCGGTACCGATGTTGTTTGACCAGTATCAAGTTAGTAAGGTACCAAATACCATATTGATTAGGGTGAGAGCAGTACTCTGATACTAAAAAACGAGCGAAAGTAAAAAAATCAAATACCATATTGATTTTGTTGGTTCGGTAGTGATTCGTATCGGTGTCATTGAAAACACAGAAACCAAATATACCTTATTTTTCACCAAAATGTCCAATAATAAAACGCAACACATGATACTAGAAGAGAAGGGTATAAAATTAAATAATTAGTCAAAGTATACATGATTACCTTTAAGCAATTATGCAACGTTTGTTCTAATTACTCAATATGCATTTCATAATTACTTAAGTCGTATTTCATAATAATTAAGTTATCGCATAGCAGTTTTCTTTTAGTAATTACGCAAGCTTGTTTATAATTACTCAACCTATATTTCATATTTACTTAAGTTATTTTTTAATAAAATTTATATAACAATACTATACTCTAATAAAGAAAATAAAATGCATAGATTTATGGTTTAATCTTTTTTTATAACGTTGTACGAAAAAGTTATTCACGTTTAAAAAACGGACAAACATGAAAAAAGTTAAACAGATATCGCCCACCCACATTCACTTTCCTTTATTTCTCACACTTGATTTTTTTTTCTTTAATCTTAAACAATTGATTATATCTATGGTTGAGATGGTTTGTATGCTATGGAGACTTTGTAAAAGAAACTAATCCTATACATGTAGTATGCCTCATTTTACTTGAAAACACATAAAGTCATTGTATTACTACTCATTAGGGTGAGAGCAGTATAAAAAAACTAAAAAAAAATAACGAGCAAAAGTAAAAATAAAAAACCATATTGATTTTGGTCCAGTTGTGATTAGTATCGGTATCATTAAAAAAACCGAAATCAAAGATACATGAACTAAAAACATAAAAAAAACAAATACCAATACCGGTACCGATGGTGTTTGACCGGTATCTATTTAGTAAGGTACCAAATATACTCTTGATTTGAGATTAGTGGCCTCTTTATGTAGGCCCATCAATAGTACATATTGCATTATTGTCAATGTCAAGTTTATTGCATGATCATTGAGATCATAATTCATAGGATGATTGGATCATAAACAACTCCCAAAACAACACAAGATTGAAACACAAACTAAGAAAGAACACCAAAACACAAAGAGCCTAAGAAACAAACACCATAGTCCCATACATAGATAACAACACTAAACATCAGTCTTTTGATCTAAAACCTCTCAAATCACCCATGAATCCGTTAAAACCGCCATCAAAAGAACGCCCGACTCCCGTAAAACACGCGTGCACGGGTCCCATTTGGTGTTTCGGTGTTGTTCTGCCCTGAACTCGAGTTCCCAGAACTCGTCTGCTCGTTTTCCATCTCGAGTGGCAGCTTCATCTTAGCCAATGACTCGGTAAACTGCTGCATACTCTTCATGTAGAGATCCACAAAATCTTGCTGCACCACTTTTTGGTCTAGATCAAAGTTCATGGAGGCAGAGGGTTGGTTTGTCGAACCACCCTCAACGGGTTTGTCTTTCACGGGTGAATCAGATTCTTGATTTGCGGATTTCGATTGTTTCTCGTCATCAAAAGACTTGCCGCTTGCAACAGGAACCGAAGCACATTGAGATCCATTTGTTGATCCATATGTCGACACGCTTGTTGGAGGTGAATCAGGTTTCTGACTCTCAAACACAAACGATCCACCGTTTTCGGAGCACGCCTGGTCATCGGTATCCGACGAAACTAAACTCTCGGAGCTAATCCCGAAATACTCCGACACCATAATCTCGTTTTCGTTCACGATTTTGGGATCCGGGAACTCTAGTTTATCCAACTCGGATTGGTCGGAAACTGCGGTCTTAGCAGGCTGCTGGGTCGGGGGAATCACGATCACATCCGGTGACACCCCATTGTACGATAAAGACAGCTGAACGAAACCCGAAGGCGAGTGGAAGATATCATTTGACGATAACGTAAACTCCTTCTCGAGTTCACCGTTCTTGATGATAACATCCGAAAGCGGGATCAAAGCAAAACCAAGCAGTTGATCTTCAAGATAATTCCGAACCCGACTCATCATATATATCTCACATTTAAGCGAAGAATCGATTGTGGGCACATCGATACGGAGGGTTTCGTTAAAAACAGGATTCTGTCCACCACCATTTATCGTCTGTGTGGTGACCGATTTCTCGGGGTGGCTAGTGAGGGAAATCTTGGCATAAACATCTTGTTTGTGGTAAATGCAGATGTTTTGAATGTCTCTAGCTTGATGAATGTAGACCTCCAGAACACCAAGAGATGGACCAGGCTTCTTCGTTTCGACACTCGGGTTTCTAGTGAAGTGATCAAGATTATGCTTTTCGGGTTCGGAGTAGATCTTCAATGGTGACACAACAGATTGTGGAGATTCCATTAATATAAACCTGCAACAAAAATCTTTAATCAAGAAAATCAAGAAAACCCCAAAAAGCTTTAGTCTTTACACTAATTTTCTTGCAGAGACCATTAGCTAAAGCAAGTTAGACTAAAACCCCCAAATTTTGAGCATTTTAGATTCAATAACTCAACATAATTATGCATCAATTCAATCATCAAAACTAAAATCAGCATTGATAGAACACAATTCAACCATAAAAAACTTCAAGAACAGCAGAAAAGTGGAAAACCTAACCTGGATTGAAATGGGAAGCAGAATTCTCAAAGGGGAAACAGAGGAGTAAACAAACCAAAACCCTAATCTTGATCACCTAAAAAAGGGCATATATATAGAAAACTGAAAACCCCACAAAAAATTATCAAACCCCAGTAGCCCAATGACCCTAATATTGACTAGATAAACCCTAATTCCATCAAATAAACAAAAAAGAGGCAGCACAAAACTCGATTCAAGAAGCATATACCAATAAAGACACAAGCTTTGCCTTAAAGAACAAAACCCCAGAATCCAAGAGAGCAAAAACAGGTAAAGTGGAATCTAGAACAGTAGTAGACACAGATCTCATGCAATCATAATTTGTATAAAAAAATTTGATGAATAAAGGGAGATAAATCCAAGAAATTGTTAAAGTAGATTGAATAGTGAAAAGGGTAAAGTTAAAAAGATAAAAGTATAGCACTTTCTTGCCTGTTTTTAGCGCCAGAGTCCAAGAAACTGATGGAGAATGTTGGTGTTTTTGATGAAGTGAAATCTTGGCAGAATCAGAGCTCGAGAAGGAACAGGATAATGGTGGAGGTGTGAAGGGTTTTTTCAAGAATGTCGGAAACGACTGTGTTTGTGTGGATGGATATTGAGGGTGGTGGGTATTTCTTTTCAATAATCAAAGTTCAAATTGTCTGCTTCTTGATTAGAGGAATTAAAATAATAAGGGCTGATTTTTCGTACCGACATAGTGAAAAGATAAAATTTGACTAGTTTTTCTACCAAATTTTGTAGTTAAGATCTTGATGGTGTATGTGTTGAAAATGATACAATAAATATTTGAAAGTTGGTCAAATTAGTTATTAGTTAATGGTTATTGTAGGTGTTATGGATTATTTTTCATCCAATCAGTAGTGTCACATAGAAAGAGTGTGAGGTTGATCATGAAGCAAATCGGGATGTGAGGCTAAGTGTCATGTTCGTCTGAAATTCAATCGTAATCCTCGGAATCTAGAAGGCTTCAGACAAGTTTAGAAGCATCAAGGGTTGACCGGAAGACTCTAGAACAACCTATGATGACGTGTGTCCGGGTCGGATAACGTCACCAGGAGATAGACACACGCATCCAACCCAAAACACTACACAAGTCACGAGTGTCGGCCTCGCAACCTGACTGCCGACAGACAACACAGGAAAGAGAGTCGGCCCTCATCAGGGTCGACACACGATGCATGTCAAAGGTCGACTCTAAAGGAGTCGGCCAACCATCGCTCAGCGTCGGCTAAACGGCACATGCGACAGCCGACACTCGAGCACGACAAGTCCGAGACGGACACCACAGAACCAACGCTCCCACGACAACAGGCCGGCGTGCCGACACCCGACCTGACCACACATTTAATGCGATTACCCAAAATGTATACTGCAGGAACTTGGCACAGTCCAAGACGCAGACCTGCAGCATACCTCCTTTGGGCAATTAACATTAATGACGATACAAGACAAAGGTTAAGGGTTATAAATACACCCCAACCACCAGGTTAGATCTCATTCAATGCGCTTAGCTTCGACCTGATTACACTTAATCTCTCGAAACGCATACTTATTCTCACGTCCGAGCTTGGTCGCAGGACACCCTGTCCTGCCCTCCAAGAACAACGGTGTTTCTTTGTTTTGCAGATAACAGCCGAGCCGAGACCCTCCAGACCGAAGGCTCACTGTTCTTTCATCCTTGTAGTCGTCCTATCAGAGTGGCTAGTCCTAGACTTCGGCCTATCTAGCCATTCTCAGTAGCCCGATTCTACATTGGCGCCATCCGCACGGTCCTTGAAATTTTTTCCATGATGCCTGATCCACAAGAACGAAACCCCGAAGAAGACTTTGTCACCCTAGACGGAAGAAACACAGCCGGATCATCCGGCGTACACGACTCTCAAACTCTGACGCTCACACCAGAACTGGTGAGCCGAAACTTCCTACAGTTTCGACAGATGATGAATGAGCACGTAGCAGCCGAGAGAGCAAAGGGCATACGTGTACAACTATCCTTCGACGACGAAAACCCCATCATTAACGATGAGATGCCGCCACCACCGGGGGGTGACGTTAGCCAACCGAGACAGCTGTCGTGACCGACAGCACAACAGTGTCGACTCAGACATCTGGACCTACAGTGTCAGCACCAACACCAGTCATCGGAGCAGGTCCCATACCGACACACGGCACCTCGGGCCCAATACAGTTCCCATTCAACCAGCAACACTCGATGCCGTTCCCAGGACTCCAGTTCTACCCATACCCACCGTTCATGAACCCATACGGAGCACTAGCTTATCAGATGCCCCTATATCCACCGTACGACATGCCACTACACCCACAAGGTCCGGCACACATGACAAACCCAAGCACAGGCCCTCGGCCACAGCTAAATGCCAGAGTCGAAATTCCAGCAACAAGGGCAGACGAATCAAGGGATTCCAATGCCGATGATTTCTCTTTACCCTACATCCCGGAGGAAGAAAGCAAATTCACTGAACGAATAGCGAGCTTCGAATGCCCACCGAAGACGAAGCTGCCAAGCGCAGTAAAGACATACGATGGCAGCACCGACCCAGAGGACCACTTACACGCCTTCAAATCGGCTGCAAGCATAGAAAAGTGGTCCATTCCCGTGTGGTGTAAGATGTTTATACAGACCCTCTCGGGCCCAGCTAGGCTCTGGTTCAACTCTCTCCCTGATGGCTCGATCGACAGCTATGCCCAGCTGAAACAATTATTTTCCAAACACTTTGGCCAGAAGAAGAAAAGTGCACAAAAGACCCCATCGAGCTACACAACATCCGACAGGGAGACCAGGAGTCCCTCCGAGCCTTCCTTGAAAGGTACAAAACCGAATCTCTGACAATCGGCCACACCGATGAGAGACAGAAAATTTCCGCCTTTATACATGGCTTAAGGACGAGGCAATTGATTAAGGAAATGAGTGCCAGAGTTCCTGCGACGATCCAGGAAGCTTTCGACCGAACCGAAGCCTTCATCCGAGGTGAGGAGGTAGCACAACTCCGAGACAAATCGTCTGTCGGACAACAAAGGTCACAAGGTCGACCACAGCATAACAGGGACTCCCGCCGACCCTGGCAGTCGGGGGGAGACAGAGGAAGCCGAGATGATCGTCGACACTCCGGTTTTACACCTTACGAACGACCGTCTCCCTCTAACCAGAGGCACGATAAAAGGGACTACGCCAGCCTAACAAAAACTCCCAGGGAAATTTTGCAAACAGAAGATGCCAGTCGGCAATTTGGCAAACCACGAACAATGGGCTCCAATACAACCAACCGAAATATGGCCAAATACTGTGATTTCCACCTTGACAGGGGTCATGATACAGATGAGTGTCATCAGTTGAAGAAGGAAATCAGCCATGCAGTAAAAACAGGGCAGCTCGCACACCTGTTGAAAGAAATTAAGGAACAAAAGAACAAGAAAGAGAAGAAAAATGACAATGCCCCAATCTTAATGACACACACTTCTCGCAGCAAAAGAGCGAAGCTCAGAAGAGAAACCTGGGCCAACAAGCCAATCTCCTTCCCAGCACTAGACACGGCTGTGCCGACACTCAGCCCCATGGTCATCATCGCCAATGTGGCAGACCACGACATTCACAGAACATACATTGATGGGGGGAGTGCTTCGGACATCATGTACAAGGCATGTTTCTCCAAACTGCCGACTCACATACAACAACACCTCCAAGCATCGAAAACATCGTTGGTCGGCTTCAGTGGAGACATGGTCTTCCCCGAAGGAGAAATCACAATGCCGGTAACCCTAGCTGATGGATCGTACACAAGAACCGAGGAAGTGACCTTTCTCGTGGTCAACCGACCCTCACGGTACAATATCCTTTTCGATCGACCAGCGATCTACCAGTTCGGCTGCGTTGTCTCTACAGCGCATGGGCTAATGAAGTTCCCAACCAGAGAGGGCATAGCAACTGTCCGATCCACCCGATCCGAGTCCAACCTTACAGCTGATGTCACAGAGGAAGCAGCTGATGTCACCATCGGTCCCGAGCTATCTAATCCGACACGCGAGAAGTTATACAACTTGATACGCAACAGCACAAATGTGTTCGCTTGGACGCCGGCTGACATGATAGGGGTACCAAGAGAAATCACTGAACACCTTCTGAAAGTCGACCCAAATCAGTGACCGGTGGCCCAAGCAAAAAGAGGCATGGCTCGAGACTAAAGCAAAGCAGTATGTGAAGAAGTGACAAAGCTAGTTAAGGCAGGGATCTTGCGAGAGGTCAAGTGGCACACCTAGATCGCCAACCCGGTCATGGTCGCCAAATCCGATGGCTCATGGAGAATGTGTGTCGACTTCACCAACCTCAACAACGCATGCCCGAAAGACTGCTATCCCTTGCCGGCCATAGATGCAAAAGTAGATGCCCTATCGGGCTACACATACAAGTGTTTTCTCAACGCTTACAAAGGCTACCACCAGATCAAGATGGCTCGGCAAGACGAGGAAAAAACAACCTTCCACACAGACAAGGGCATTTTCTGCTACCGAAAGATGCCCTTCGGCTTGAAAAATGCCGGAGCCACTTACCAAAGATTGATCGACCAAGTCTTCGACCCGCAAATCGGCCGAAACATGGAGGCCTACGTCGGCGACTTAGTCATCAAAAGCGGGACAGAGTTCTAGTCAAGAGTTCGACACCATTAAAGGTTCTAGATCAGCCTTGAAAGGTTGTGAAATAATCTAAATTATGCTAGAACAATCAACCATGGAGGGATCTTGAAAGACATGGATGGAAGATTATAAAAACATCTATATAAATATCATGCGTAGAAAAATCTAGATTGTGAACTTTCTAAAACTTATGAAACTAGTATAAATAGTAAAATAGGTGGTAAATGTTCATTTGCAACTCACCAAACTCACTTGTGTACTTATAAAGCAACTTCAAGTAATAGTCGCATTTTACTTGTGTACTCACTCACAATCTTCATTCCGTTTACAAACAAACATCTTTGAATCATTCCATCACTTATTAACAACGATTACTAAGATCAATTCTAAGGCCGCATGTGAAACAAAATATTAACTCCGTAGACACTAAGAATCTTTAGAAATTACGGGACGTTAAATATAAAAAATAAGCTCTAAAATATAAACTTAATATTATATTACTGTTAAAAATATAAACTTCAATATATTTTATGCTAATGAGAAGATGCTACCTGTGTGTTGCGGTGTAGAGTCTGATAAAATATGTTAAACTAAAACTACAAAACTTAGATAAAAAAATAAAAGAAGAAAAAGAAAAAGAAAGAAAAAAACTAAAAAATGACAAAAAAAATCTACTAAAGAAAAAGAGAAAAGCAAAAAATGTGGTATGTTTTTTTTAATGGCGACGAATTAACCGAGCCTAAGCCCAGCCGGAGGTCTAAGGGCGAGCGACCGCCATCGGGTCATCAAGCATGTTAATCCACCGGGTTACGGGGAAACCACATTTGCAAGCGTTCGGGTGTAAACCATGTTGACTCAAAGACTTAAACTTGAGACCTTAAGGTCACGAGCCATCCCATCATAGTCCAATGCCATTCGGGAGAAACTCGAAGGCAAAAAAAAATACGGTATGTAATATTTAAATTTGAAACCGAAGGTGTAAATTTCGGGCATCTTTCCAACACAATACCACATAATTCATTTGAACAATTTAATTCCTTTCATGTGTATATTAACGTGTCTAAAACATATCTAAAATAAATAAATAAATAAAATTCAATCCCTTAGAATACCGGGACCTAGACAGTCACCCTTTCGTCAAGGGTCAAATGTTGAACTTGATTTATTAACATTATCACATGTTGAATCCATTGGAGTATCTTGAAAATAATAACATGTAGAGAGAACGGTTACGAATGATATGAAAAACATGAAGATGTTTCATGTTATATACGCCGGTTGTTTTTAGGAATATATTAAAAATTATAAGAAATTTTATAAATCGTTGTTCAACATCTAGTTTTCAGTGACAATTAATAAGCCTTTAAAGTTTAAGAAGCAAAAAGTCCCACAGGATGATTGCCAGAGAAGATAACAAGATCGAGAAAAAGGAAATAAGAGTCAACATGGGAGAAAGACAATTTTATTAATTTGAGGGAAACACATACGCAAGTGATATAGTACTATTACCAGTTAAATCATTGTTGTCGGAAACAAAGATATCATTATTAGGCGTGACATGTTGTACATCGTATGCTGGTTGGACATTATGTAACATCCCACATTGGTGGGGAGGTGAACTAAACACTCCTTTATAAGGGTGTAGATACATCCCCCACCAAGACGCGTTTTAAATCCGTGAGGGGCAGATGCCTGAAGGCATGCCGGCTGCCAAAGCGGACAATATCTTGGTTGCGACGGGTCTTGGCTGTAACAGATGGTATCAGAGCCAGTCGTCGGCCAGTGTATCAGCGAGAACGTTGGTCCCCTAAGGGGGGAGGATTGTAACATCCCACATTGTGGGGAGGTGAACTAAGCATTCCTTTATAAAAGTGTAGATACCTCCCCCACCAAGACGCGTTTTAAATCCGTGAGGGGCGGATGTCTGAGGGCATGCCGATTGCCAAAGAGGACAATATCTTGGTTACGACGGGTCTGGGCTGTTATACATTAACTTACGGGGGGATTATAAGATCAACTTTGCCACATTCATGTGATTGGAAAATGCTCAATTAGGACATAAAGGCACAAACATTACATATATGTTTAAGAGTCACGTTATGTTGCATATATGCATCATAATATTAAAACTTACCTTCATTGTCAATGTCATCAAAAGTCAAATCGCATGTGAATCTATGTTTAGAAGAAGAAGCACCATCGTTTGAGCTAGATACCAACTCCCAATTGCTCTTTAAATTGGTAGGATCTAACACAATTTCTTTAGTTTGTGGATCTTTTGTAGTAGGAATGTAGACATAGCTTGATTGATACAAATTGCGAGATTAAAATGACACAACTTATCGCCATTGTTCAACAGAAAAGAAACAACAAATATAAATCATCAAAACTATGTCAATTGAAACGAACTATATCGAATCGAACATCGAATAAAAGTTATACACCGATTACCTGATGAATGTGTGAGTTCAGATAGTTTGCAACGATGATCAACAGTAACGATTCGAGCAGCTTACTACTGAAAACCTTGTTATTGTCAAAGAGGCAGTGACGATCGCAAATGAAGAAACCCTAAGATGAGAAGGAGGTCGCGATTTGAAGATGACTGAATCTGATGTTTGTATACAAAAGAAAATAAACTTGTCAATTTACTTTCCTATCCTTCATTAAAGGCAGTTTTCCAGTTTTACAGCTAAAACTTAGTTTTCTGTTGAACTTAACCCCACTATCTTCCCCAAAATTTTCCAAAACCAGAAACCTCCGGCCATACATACATTTCACCAAGCAAGGTTAGTCCTTTCTTTCTTCTAACTTACCATGGATGCTTTGGATGATGGTTCATCGAAAGAACCATCCAAGGATAATATGCCTTTATCTTTTTTGATTGTCACTCAAAGATTAGATATCTTCGTTAAAAAATTTCACATTGCGCCTTCCCTAAACCATGTTCTTCGAAAAAGGGAAAACCTATCTTTCCTTTCCCTCCTAGCAAATTTGGGTTATATTTGGAAGTCATTAAATCTACCAACTACCGGATTCCTTTTTCCGATTTCCTACTTGAAGCCCTAAATTTTTTTGAAAGATCATATATCTCAATGTAACCCCCTGGTCTTGCCATCCTCAACTTTCAAGATATTTTGTCGAGCTCGGAATTGCCCCAAGTTTACCTTTATTCAGAGCCTTTTACCGTATTACCATGTCCGACGACTGATATACTTAAAAAAAAAGGCGAAATCTTTCACCCTTATGCTCGAAGAAAGCAACTAATGTTTTGAAAAAACAACAGTTTATTTACCGTTTTTTAGGTCCTCGGGTGCTAAACATCGCAAAAGATTATCAAATGACCATTTGGCTACATGGGTTGAAATGGTTGTTGTCTTAGTCTTATTTTCATCTTTTTGATCTTTTTGAGTTGTTCACTTATTACATGTTTATGTAATTATTTAAATTTAAATTATATTTTTAATGTTTGATTTATATAATTGTTTAAAATGTATCATTTATGTAACTAACTAGTTTTGTTATCTGTATGTTGCCGTGAGGACAACGTGGATACACGAAGCAGTTGCATTACTATAAAGCTACGTAATATGAATGGAATTACAAAAAACTGAGTAACGACGTGAAATTAGAAGACAAACGCTTAGATTATTGAGTCTATTAAATAAAAGTTATGTTACACAACTGTACACATTACACCACTAACTTATGTGTTTAGGAAAGAATACAAAAAAAAAACGCAGACAACGTGGACACACAAAACAGTTGCATTGTTTTAACGCTACATAAAAAACAGAAATACAAAAGATCGCATAATAACATTAAAATTAAAAATCAAACGCTAAAAAAATTAGGCTTAACATGTAAAAGTTATGACAGATGACTGTATATGTTAGACCACCAACTATTATGTTAAATTCATTACGCTTAAAAAAAGTATTATATTGTTACGCTAAAAAGAAAAAAAATTGTCTTACTATTCATATCATCTTAATAAAGGAAAATGTTACACAAAGTTTAAAATATAATCTCTGAACATTATCTTAAAACGCAAAATAGCCAAATATATAAGGAAAATTGGAATAAAATAATCCCAACTTTTTGATATTGGCCTACAATAATCCCACTCTTCAATATAACCCACAACGGTCCCAACTTTTTACTTAATTATTTAAAATGGTCCCGCCGTTTAAAAAACTAACACCGTTAGTTTTTAATCCTAGTTGTCGCTGACGTGACGCTGACTTGTATTTTTCTTTTTTTTCTTTTTTCTTTTTTTTAATGTTCTAATTATCCACATCATTGTCCACATCATTTAAGTTTTTTTAATAAACAGAAAAAAAATGTGGTACCTGATCTTCCCCCTTTACCTCCCCTTTTACTAACCCTAATTACATCCTCACGCTGAGAACGAGAGACGAGAAACAGATGGCGCCCTAATCTTCATCGTTCTCAGCTTCAAATCGGAGCCCTAACCTTCAATTTCTACTCCTAATTGTCGATCAAGAAAACATGAACACTTCCTTCATCTTCATCATCTTCAATTTGGAAACAGATGGCGCCCAGTGTCATCTTCTTCTTAAGCTCGTTAATGGCGGAATTTTCATAACTTAACAAATTCGTTAAATCTACATCCTCTTCATCATTAAACGTCTGAGAATTCATTTCTAAGTTCATATCTTTGATTCAATCAAATTCTAACTGCGATTTAATTCACAGTTCATTGGTTCTTTATCATTCATCACCGTGCTCGACTTCGGGTTTCTCAAATCATCACGAAACGTATCAATAATGGTGCTAGTTTTATTCGGTTCTTCGATACAAGTTCAACGCAAGTTTCAGAATTGATTTTGGTTAAAAAACGAGAGAGTTATCGCAGTTTGAAGACTTGTGTTTTTGCCGGAAAAAACGAAGTTCGCCGGAAAAGTCTGTTTTCCCCGGAAAATTCTGTTCTTCGGTGGATTGGTTCGTTGTAATTGTTTTCTGGTTCGCAGGGGCTATTCTCCGGTGGTGATTCTGGTTTGTCGACTTTTGCTTGATTCATCGGAAATTTGTTGGTTCGCCGGAGTATACCTCCGGTTTATTTGGGTTTATTTGGTTTGCCGTCAAAGTTTTGCCGCCACTGAGTTCTTATGCTTTTCAACATCTCAAAATCATAAGATTTACATCGAATTTGATATTCTGGTACAGGGCTTGATTTTATTAAATAAATATTAAAAGGAAAATGACATGGAAATAACATAGAATAAACATTTAAAAAAATAAAAAAAATACATGTCCGCACGCCACCTAGGATTAAAAACTAACGGTGTTAGTTTTTTAGACGGCGGGACCATTCTAAACAATTAAGTGAAAAGTTTGGATCGTTGTGGGTTATATCTAAAATTTTAGATTATTTAAATCTAACTTTCCAATATATAAAGTTAAAGAAAAACATTATAGACGAAATAGAAAAACAAAAATTACTAATGTATGAGTTCGGGTGAAGTCTAGTGACAAAATCATTAGAAGCAAAAGTGGTAATATTTCTTATGAAATTAAAGGTTCGAGATAATGACTAATAACGGATTGGTGTCACATTAAGCCGATTTAAAAATCATAATGTAATAATGTAACATGTACTATATTATACAGTAAGGAATATAAATACATATGGATTGAAATTGTGTACACATTTATAATAAAATAAAGGTTAGTGCGTCGTCTTTTTGCAGACTATTTCCCATGCGATGACCAAACATCTTAGAGTAGTCCAATCGTAGCTGTGACCTTTGAGTGCGATCTGACGGTTTCATCCAACCGTTTGATTTGTTTTCCAATTGGCCCCCACAAACTTTGAAATTGTACATCTAGTTTTCTTTTTGCGAACCTTAATAAATCATAGGCATAAAAGCAGGTATTTTTTGGTATTTTTTTTTTTGAACGGCGAGCTATAATAAAACAAAGCGAAAACTACTAGCAAGACGCTAGAGGCCGCAAGAAAGCCAACAAACATTACAAGGAAAAGGAGGACCAATCGCACCAAGCGATAGATTGGTCAAGACAACGATTAACAAACTAAACCCGCTTCTCCCATATGTTTTCTGTCCTTTATGCGGTGGGTAACCTATTTTTGAAAGTAAACACACAAAATTACAAAGGATAGTTATGTGAAAGAAACTTGCATTACATTTTCCTAAAAGTCATAGAAGGGCGGGGACATATTGTGAAGTAGGAGGAGATTTAAATCTATAACAACAAATTTTTTCCTTACGAATAAGATAGTTATTTTTTATTAGCCTGACACAATTCTTCGATCACTACTAGTCTTTTTTCCATTTCAACTTAGACGTTGATTTAGCTCATAAAAGCGTGTCCATACTCAAGAAACCATTATATATCTTGAGTTTTATGAGGTGGGTTACACGGAGGGATACCAATCAATTTCCCGATGGGTTTTTCGGTAACTTAACCGAAGAAATTTTGTTCCATCGACATGCCAATGAAGATATGTATACTGTTATAAACTTTAGTGTTAAATTTGTAATTCTGTCATAGTTAGAGGACTGTTTCTGTAACATTTCTAATGGTTGTTAATTAGCCGTTAGGTTTGTTTATATTAGTATATAATCAGATTGTAATGTGATCATGAGATATACGATTCAATAAAAATTCCCCTAAATTTCTTTCTCATTTTCGATCCCGTGATCTTCAATTTGGTATCAGAGCTATGTTTCTCTGATTCTCCGACCTCCAATTTCACTGATTTTACGCCGATCAATTTGGGGATCACTCTCTTCCCCGTCGAGTCAAAATTCATCGCTTTCTCACCTCTCCCCGCCGGCCGTCTCCGACGGAAAGGCCGACTGAACCAACGATGTCAGGTGGTACGGGACAATCGTCATCTAATCGTGATCATGCTCCAATTGCACTCCAATGCCCGATGTTAACGATGACGAACTACACGATTTGGGCAGTATGGATGAAGGCGATTCTCAGTGTGCATAGTTTGTGGGAAGTGATAGACACAAATGCAACCACCGTGGTTGATGAGAAGAAGAATGCAACTGCAATCACCTATCTCTATCAGGCATTGCCGGAAGATTTGGTGTTACAGGTTGCCAAATATGATACTGCAAAAGATGTGTGGGCTGCTGTTAAAGAGATGTTTGTTGGAGTTGATAAGGTGGTCAAGGCTCGATTACAGTCCTTGAGAAGCGAATTCGAGGCACTGAGAATGGGTGAAGATGAATCTATAGATGATTTCTCGACCAAGATAGGAGGATTAGCTTCAAGAGCTAGCAATCTTGGTACCCCATATGAAGAAGCTACACTGGTGAGAAAGTTCTTGGATTCTGTACCTGAGAAATTCATACAAATTGTGACCTCCATTGAACAATTTGTAGATCTCTTGATACAATGAAACTGCAAGAAGCCATTGGTCGATTGAAAACATTTGAAGAAAGAACAAAGATCAAGAATAAGTCACAGGCAAAAGGTGACAAGTCTGATCAGTTGCTCCTTACATATGCAGAGTGGTAGAGCAGAAAGAAGGCTTCAGGGAAGGAGAAAATGAAGTCTAATCACTCTGATAAGGGAGGGAAGCAAAGGTGGAATTCAAATGCCAAAGAAAAGACCAGTCAAAACAAGAGGCAAAATGGAAAAGGTACAAAGGATAAATCCAAGATTAAATGTTTTAAGTGTGATGTGTTAGGCCACTATGCTTCTGAATGTCCAACCAAAGGTAAACAAGAGGCTAATCTCATTGAGGTTGATGAAGATGAGCCAACCTTATTGATGGTTGAAAAAGCCTTAAAGAAGAAAGAGGTTGTGTATCTGAATGAACGCAGTGTTGTGCCCTCAAGGTATGCTTTAGACACAAATGAAGGAGATGTGTGGTACCTGGATAATGGGGCTTCCAACCACATGACTGTAAGCAGGGTTGTGTTTAAAAAATGGATAGAAGTGTAGGTGGCAATGTGAAATTTGGGGATGGATCTGCTGTAATGATAGAAGGAAGGGGATCTGTTCTTCTTGAATGTAAGAATGGAGAACAAAGACTCTTGAGAGATGTGTATTACATACCCACATTAAGAAGCAACATAATGAGTTTGGGTCAATTAACTGAAGTTGGATGTGATATCAGGTTGAAGGATGAGTATCTATGGCTGTATGAGAAAAGTGGAAGGCTACTTATGAAGGTTAAGAGGTCTGCAAATAGATTGTACAAGATAAGAATCAACATTGGGTCACCAATGTGTTTTACTACAGCCTTGGACCAAACATCTTGGTTGTGGCATGGCAGGCTTGGTCACATGGGTTTTGATGCCTTGAAGAATATGACTACCAAAAGGTTGGTTGAAGGTGTGCCTGCTATTGGTCAAGTGACCAAGATGTGTGAGGCTTGTTTGGTGGGAAAGCAATCAAGGCGTCCATTCCCTCCAAAGTCAAAGTACAAGGTAGAAAGTCCACTGGAATTGATCTCTATGGACCTATGTGGTCCTATCACTCCAACTACACAGGCTGGGAACAGCTACTTTATGTTACTTGTTGATGATTGTACCAAATATATGTGGGTGTATATGCTACCTAGAAAGGATCTTGCTCTAGAAGTGTTTAAGAAGTTTAAACTGAGAGTTGAGAATGAGAAAAGGTGTAAGATTAAGACATTGAAGTCAGATAGAGGAGGAGAATTTACCTCTTCAGAATTCAATGAGTATTGTCAACAGCAAGGAATTTCAAGGTTGTTGACTGCACCCTACTCACCCCAACAGAATGGGTCAGTTGAGAGGAGGAATAGATCTATTTTGAACATGACACGAAGCATGTTGAAGGCTATGAAAGTTCCTCAAGATTTCTGGGCTGAAGGTGTGAGACAATCTGTCTACATTCTCAATAGGATCACTACAAAAGCCTTGAAGAATTGCACTCCATATGAGGCTTACAAAGGCAGCAAACCAAATCTTGCACACCTTAGAATCTTTGGGTGTGTAGGATTTGTAAAAATAACTCAGCCAGGACAGAAGAAGCTTGATGACAGAAGTATTCTCATGGTTCATTTGGGCACAGAATCTGGTACAAAGGGATATAGAAAGTATGACATTGAGAAAGGCAGGGTGGTAGTAAGCAGAGATGTTCAATTTGATGAAGAAAGGGCAGCAAATTGGGATAATCATATAGCTAAAGCTAAAGACTCCGAGTCTCAGTGTTGGACAGAGTTTGATGTGCAAAATGATTGGTACTATGATGATCCTGTAGGCATGGAAGCTGTTGTAACAAGTGATGACATAACAGTTGCAGGAAGTGAAGTACAAGGTAATGGGAATAATGAGGAAGCAGAATCTAGTAGTCAAGCTACTCAGGCTGGGGTAAGAAGGTCAGGAAGAGTGCCTGTTATTCCATCAAAATTCAAAGATTTTCAACTTGATGAAAGGTTGAGAGTTGGAAACCAAAGAATGGAGGATGAAGATAACTTGGCATTGCTGCTGTCTCAAGAAGATGAGCCAGTTACATTTAGTGAGGCTAAAGATAAATCACAGTGGCAAAGAGCTATGCAGGAGGAGATTAATGCTATAGAAAGAAACAGAACTTGGGTACTTGTTGATCCTCCTCCCAAATGTCATCCTATTGGGTTAAAGTGGCTCTATAAGATCAAGAGAGATGCTAAAGGGGAAGTAACAAAGCACAAGGCAAGACTGGTTGCTAAAGGCTATGTTCAACAGGTTGGTATTGATTATGAAGAGGCCTTTGCCCCTGTGGGAAGAATTGAAACAATAAGGCTAATTCTGGCTTATGTATCAAAGATGGGATGGAAGGTGAGTCACCTTGATGTTAAAGCAGCTTTCTTGCATGGTGAATTGCAGGAAACTGTGTTTGTTAAACAGCCAGAAGGTTATGAGAAAAAAGGAGCAGAAAACAAGGTTTATAAACTTGTTAAGGCATTGTATGGCCTAAAACAGGCTCCTAGAGCCTGGAACCAGAGGTTAAACCAAGTGCTAAAAGAAATTGGGTTGGTGAGGTGCCAATATGAGACTGCTGTATACACTCAGGTTACTAAAGGTTCAAGCTTGATTGTTGCAGTATATGTTGATGATCTGCTTGTTACAGGTAGTAATGCAGATGAGATTTCCAGGTTCAAGCAAGAAATGTTGAAAAGATTTGAGATGTCAGATCTTGGAGACTTGTGCTATTACTTGGGTATTGAAGTTAAACAAGGTTCAGAAGGCATAGCATTAACTCAAGCTGCTTATGCTGCTAAAGTGGTGAAGTTAGCAGGCCTTGAAGACTGTAATGTAACAAAAATACCAATGGAACCAGGGATCAGGCTTAGTAGTGAAGAGGGTGGAGAGGATGTGGAACCTACTATGTACAGAAAATTAATTGGATCCCTCAGGTATTTGACACAAACCAGGCCTGATATATGCTATACTGTTAGAGTTTTGAGTAGATTTATGCAGGCCCCAAATGAAATTCATCTAAAAGCTGTGAAGCATTTGATTAGATATATCAAAGGCACTATGCATTATGGTTTGATGTACAAACAGGTGGAAGGAGGTGAGCTAATTGGCTATAGTAACAGCAATCATGCTATGAAAAGTGTAGATGGAAAGAGCACCTCTGGAAATATCTTCTACTTTAATGATTCAATGATATCATGGTTTTCACAAAAGCAGAAAACTGTAGCTCTGTCCAGTTGTGAAGCTGAGTTCATGGCTGCTAGGGGTGTTCAAAAATATCCGAATCCGAATCCGTATCCGAATTATCCGAAATTCCGTATCCGAATTATCCAAAAATTTCGGATATCCGGAATTTCGGATATCCGAGACTCGGATATCCGAAAATTCGGACTTGGACTTGGACAAGAATTTACAAAATTTTTGGAAGTTTCGGATACCCGGTATCCGAAAATTTAAATAAATTAAAATAAATTTATATTAAAGAAATAAGGAATTATTGAATACTTGGACTATGTTTATTTGTTTTGTCATTTTTTAGGTCGAACTTATGTTTATTTGTATTTGAAGACTTGGACTATGTTTATTTGTTTTGTCGTTTTGTCGTTTTTTTTGGTTAAATTGTGGTTTTTTTAAAAAAACTGGATTTTCGGATATCCGTTTTAACTATCCGAGTCCAGTCCGAAATTTCGGATATCCGAAATTTCGGATATCCGAAATTTCGGACTGGACTTGGACAACAAAAACTGGTATCCGAAATTTTCGGATACCCGAAATTCGGATATCCGAAATTCCGGGTATCCGGTTTTGAACACCCCTAATGGCTGCCACAGCAGCAGCAACTCAAGCTATATGGCTCAAAAGGATGCTTGAAGTTTTAACTGGGAGAGAGTAGAGCAAAGTGATACTATTTGTTGATAATAAATCAACTTTTGCCACATGAAAAATCCTGTTTTTCATGGGAGGTCAAAGCATATAAATCTTAGATACCACTTCATAAGAGAATGTGTGGAAGAAATTCAAATTCTTGTTGATTTTGTGAGTAGCAATTTGCAGAAGGCTGATATTATGACAAAAGCATTGGCTAGAACAAGATTTGCTGAGTTTGTAAAGCTGATAGGGATTGAAGAGTTCAAGGAAGGAGCTTGAGGATCATGAGCTTGCTATGTGCAGGGGTATGTTTTGGCACATTGTGCACACAAATCCTGTGGATCACTGGTGTTATGATGATGTTTAAAGTTGCTGTTGCGTATAGTATTGTTCATGAGTTTGAAGAAGCTATGAAAGAATTAGGGGGAAGTAATGTTAGAAACTTTAGTGTTAAATTTGTAATTCTGTCATAGTTAGAGGACTGTTTCTGTAACATTTCTAATGGTTGTTAATTAGCCGTTAGGTTTGTTTATATTAGTATATAATCAGATTGTAATGTGATCATGAGATATACGATTCAATAAAAATTCCCCTAAATTTCTTTCTCATTTTCGATCCTGTGATCTTCATATACATGGTGTGGATCAATATTGGTATTTATTTGGTATAGTTTTAATGGCTATACTTCCAACGACTATATTTTCAACGACTATATCTCTAACTGCTAAAACTCCAACAGCTATATAATCCAACGACTATATTCCAACTATTTTACAAAAAAGTCTTATTAATTTACATTTATACTGTTTCAATTTATGTTTATAATAGTTCAATTAATTTTTAATTTAATATTATAATATTTTATAACGTCTACTTTATTTAATTTTGATATTCTAAACCCTAAACAAAATAGAAGTGCTAAATCAATATAATTGTATTATTATATTGCTTATTTTAATGTGTTTTATTGTCAAAGCTATTGGTACAAGCCCTTGATGCATGCTTTTCAATATATGTGATTATTATATTGCCAATGCATTGTGTACAAGTTGATAGCCTTTTTTTCTACCCTGCTTTGCTCTCTCTCAACCGAGAGTCTCCATAGTCTCCATACCTGCTCCCTTCCATCACCATCACACAGCCTCACCATACCTTTTCCCATCACCATGCCTATCTATTCTTGCATCAAGTTTCTTCAACCTCACCGCCGGCCATGGATTCGGTCCCTTCGTCTTCTACTTCTACACACGGTATGATCAATTTCAAGATCCTATCGCTCTCTCTCTAGAATTGCAGATTTGCTTTCCTCTCACGTAGATCCGCCGAAGAAGGTGAGCGCCGATGAGAAGCCGGTTCGAGATCCCCTTCGTCTTCCCTTTCTTAATCGATTAAACTAACAGATTTATATGGTTTTGGTTTTGGTTCTTCTTAGAAGACGGCAGTCGCATACCCGTTTAGGGTTTTAACCACCGATGACGGCGGTGCTCTGGTCTCCCGCAGATGAACCTAAAAACCCCAAGCGTGACGGCGGCCGATCCGCGTTCGAAGTTCCGACCAACCGATGGTCATCGCCGACTATGTCAACGGCGGCTAGGGTTTTGAGGTTCACCGGGCTGAGGTAAGAAGCATACATATTTTCATTTTTCCGGTGGGTTTATGTTTAATTTGATTGTCATTGTTCTGATTTCAGGTTTGACCTAAATCACCCAGAGATGGATCGATCTGTTTGAGCCGTTTCATCAGGTTAGGGTTTTATCTATAAGTTGGAATTCTGATTTATACTTCTCGCTACTCTTCGTTAAGTTGGATGATTTTTGTAGCAGAATTGGTGTTTGATAATTTGGCCATATGAAACTGTGGATTCTTTATTGGCGGGTCATCTTTTCTTTCTAACTTTCTTAAATTAAGTAGTGTAACTTCAGTAGTGGTATGTTTGTATTTACTTAAGCTAAGTCGGTCTAATTTTTCCAATTAATAGCTTAATACAAAGTGTCCAGACCAGGAGCTAGACCAGTTGTGATCAGACCAGGAGCTGTAAGCCATCATCTCC
Source organism: Deinandra increscens subsp. villosa (assembly GCA_039602395.1). Lineage (NCBI taxonomy): Eukaryota > Viridiplantae > Streptophyta > Magnoliopsida > Asterales > Asteraceae > Deinandra > Deinandra increscens. Next base: position 60,603,941 of record JBCNJP010000008.1, on the reverse strand, counting down.
GTCATATTCTTTTTTCAGTTCGATTAGGGGTTACTGAGGCTATGGATTCTTCGTGATCTAGGGTTTCTTTTTGCAGGTTTTAAAGTGAAGGCATTGGAGGTTTGCATTTCGAGTTCTTACTGATTCCTTTGTTGCTCGAGATTTTGATTGTGTCCATTTGTTCTTGCGCAAGGTATGTGATGTTCTTCTTCGATATCTGGTAATTTTTTGTGCGTCGTTTTTCCCATCCAATCCTGTTATCCGTTTGATTGCATTGATCGCATTCTTTAATGTTTGTTATTGTTTGGTGTTTGGTAATTTTTGGTGCCTATTAGGTGTTTGTTTAAATGTTTCTTCCTTATCTTATGATTTTTAGTGTTTTGTTAATTGGAAAATATAAACGAAGGTAGTTGTGCTTCATCGTCATCACAAACACTAAAAAATGTTTTAAAACAAATGGCATTCTGATTTAGGAGCTTAAGTGTTTGTTTGTTGAATATTTGAATCTTGGGATCATATATACTGAGGATTTGATGATTCAGATATAGTAATAATAATGGAATATATTATGGTTTCAAGTGTTTGTTTTGCATTTTGATATTGATTTTAGTTTTGATTATGATTACAATTTATTAGTGAATGGCCCATGACACAACTATGTGTTTATCACGAGACAAGGCTAACGGCCTGATGATCGATATGAACACTTTTATTTTTTTTAATCATTCTCTAGTTTTTCGTTTTATGTATATTTTACATGTTGAACCAGAATCTAAACAAAATGAACCTTTCAACTATGCTCTTTGTGTTCCTGCTTATTTCCTTTTTGGGGAGTTCTTAACTGTCATTCTTTGTTGTTTTCTGTGTTTTTGTTATTCTGGCTGCAAGTTTGTTGTTTGCTCATGCTTTAGTATACTGATCGATAGTTTGTTCGCTGCGTGTGTTTTAGTTTTTTGCATCCCAATTGTTTTTATAAATGTTTTTTCTTAAGTTACTTTTTTTTTTGTTGCTGAATTTTTGGTTTCCCTTCAGGTTGTTTGATTGCTATATTTTTAATGGGGCATCTGATTTAAGGTAAGTTTTCTCAAGGTATTGCATGCTTTGAACTGATGCATTCATCCTCTTTGGCTTCTTACTTAATAATTTAAGTTTTTTAGATGGTGGTGATGTTGCTGTATTGGTGGTTAAGCTTTATACACCATGTTAGGTTCACAGATTAATCGGCTACAGCCAAAAAGAAATTTTGTGGCAGGTTGTGGTGAAATTCGTTAGGAGCCCTTAATTTGTTTGTTCATACTTCAAAGGACTTCTTATATCCCATCTGTAATCTGACATGGCAAATGAATTATTAGTTTATCAGCTTTATGATCTATTACTTCTTCTGATAAACTGTTTTTTCCTCAGCACTGTACTTTCTCTGACAGCCTTGAAGTAATGTGATGATATTTTGAAGCCAAAATTGGATGAATTCTTGAAGCTTTTAAAGGAATTTGGCGGATTATCTAATAATTGGCTGGGTGAATTGTATGAAAAGGGGAGTGAAAGTGGGTGTATTTTTTGATGAAAGCCAAGAAGCTAACTTACTATCTTTTGGATGCAAATTCTATGAGAAGAGCGGTGAAAGTGGGTGCATTTTTTGATGGAGGGCAACAATTTAACTTACTATCTTTGGGTTACAGGTTAATTACTTCCTTTTGTCACATGTATTTGTGGTGCAAATAGCCCATGTAAACTAATTCCTGCTTTCATGCGTACAAGTACTATGTAACTAATGTTGGCTCACTTTCAATGTATTGTAATTATGTATATGAAATATGTTTGCTTTAAGAATAAGCGTTCATCCATTGGAAATTTTGAGAGTTAATAAAAATCACAGAGGTGGTCGTGAATGGCTTCAGCGCATGCGTTTCTGCACCGACTTGCCGTCCAACAACAGCGCCCGCGTAGTTATCCAACGGCTTGCCATCCAAACACTTCGGGCGCGGAGCGCCGATCGAAACATCTAGTTATAATATACTTATAACGTCTACTTTATTTGTAATTTAATATTATAATATTTTTATAATATATACTTTATTATCGCGTGTTGTAAATAAATCCAAACATTTAAAGAAATGTAAAACAAAAAATAAAATTAGGGATGAGGTCGGTATTGTATCGGTACTGTACTGATATCGGTTAGTACCAGCACCGAATTTGAAGAAAAAGTGAGTGTCAAATCCCGTATCAAATATATAGGTTAGATACCGGTACTTTGATAAAGTATTGTTTTAGTGCCGAGGTTTTTTACCATGAAAGTGGAACTTAAGTGTTAAGTGATGGTAGGTGACTATGATTCTATGTATAATCATACATGGTATGTAACATGTACAAAATTTCTAATCTATACAAGTTTGGGTGGCCTAAAATAAAATTTCAAGAAACTTTAATTTAACCTTTCTAAAGCAAGAAATTTTGAAACATAATATTTAAGGCGAAACTTAATGATTCACACGTCTACTGTTTGCCTTTATGTATCTACACTGAATTTATGTCCGTTTGCACTTCGCATATATATCAACTTCAATGTAATGTTTAGTATTTTTTTTATTATTCTTTTTAACGGTGGGTAAGATTAGAACGCTAACAAGGAACTAGAAAATTACAAAGTGAAATTGAAATTACATCAATTCGACCAATCGATCGAACTAAAATGACCCCTGGATTTGATCCAAGTAAAGGACCAAAATTTAATATCACCGATGATTTCGTCCAAACTCTTGATCCGATTGTTGAAGTGCTTTTCGTTCCTTGATTTCCAAATTACCCAAAGGGTGGTGACAAGGATACAATGGAGGGTGAGATTCAACTTTTTGGAGAAACCCCACATGTTGTGCATAACAAGGACTTCACTCACCGAAGAAGGGATGTCCGGAGGAACCTTACACCATTGAAGGACAAGCCCCCAAATTACTTTGACCCACGGACAACGAAGGAGAAGGTGATCCGTAGTCTTTTATAAAGAGTTACACCCCTCACAGCACATATCCAAGACAATACCACAAGAAGCTAGATTGACCTTGGAAGCAATTTTATCTAACCCGGCACGCCAAGCAAAAGCATTCACTTTTAAAGGGAGCCAACTGCACCAAGGAAAAACAGAACTGGAGGAGCCAAGCAAGACTGCCACAGTCTCTCTACGGACCGTCCTAACCGAGAATCCGATCTTGTCCCAACATCCCATCACCAAAAATCCATAGAATCCGAACATAAGAAACCTGCCAAGGAGGACTCACAATTTTGGACCTGATCAACAGCAATTGAGGGCAGCGCCTGCCCTATCCAGCCCCACCGAAAATCACAGGTATTAGGCAGCGGCACTCTGTCTTTAACGGTGCAAGATTTATCAATCTCGAGCAAGAACAGGAGAGGGAATAACTCCATTAGAAGACCAAGGCCCGTCCAGTTGTCTTTCCAAAATCGGACCGAGGAGCCAGAACCAATCCAGCAGCGAATCCTATTCTCACAGTCCACCCCGAAAGCTTTTAAGTCATTAGAAGCCTTGATGATGTTCTTCCACGGCCCGTTGATGGAGCGTTTGCAAGGAAAGGTGCTCCGATTATGATTAGAATGGTCACGTTCACCCAAACCGACTTTGAACTTGAAAAGCCACTTCGAAAGAAGCCCAAGGTTCATCGCATGGATCGAGCCAAACCCCATACCCCCCCCTTATTTTTAGGAGCGCACATAACCTTCCAAGAGATCCAGGAGATTTTTTTCTCCCCACCCCAACAAAATTTCCTTCGTAGCGATTCCATAGACCTCAAGGAATGAATCGGAGCACGAAAGAGCGAAAGGTAATAAATCGGGATGGAACCAAGCACCGATATTATAAGGATAGAACGACCCCCGAAAGAGAGAACATTTTCTTTCCAAGAAGAAAGTCTTTTATTAATTTTCTCACTCACCCGATTCCTATTAGAGATACGATTCATGTTCAATCCGATAGGGAGGCCCAAGTGTATAAAAGGAATACTCCCCGCTTGGCAATGAATGGAGGAAGCCAAGAAGTTGAGACGAACATCATCAATACCCACACCATAAAGCTTGCTTTTATGAAGATTAATGGACAAGACGGAAGATAGATTGAACCAACTAAACACACTTGCAAGATTAGAGATTGCAACGAGCGAACACTTAGGAAGATGGCATTGTTGGAAAAGAATAAGTGGGATGAGTTGGGACCATCATTAGGTAGTGGAATGCCCTTAATAAGTCCCAACCCTTTTGCTTTAACGAAGAGGACGTGCAAGGCCTCCATGACAATTATGAAGAGGAAAGGAGATAGAGGATCTCCTTGGCGAAGACCCCGAGAGAAAGGGAACTCTCGTGTGGGGGAACCGTTATAATGAGGACCGATGCTCTACCGGAGGCCAAGCAACCCCGCATCCAACGACACCACCGATCCGGGAAGCCCATATAACCCAAAACACGGAGGAGAAAGTTCCAATTAACCGAATCAAAAGCTTTTGCAAAGTCAATTTTAAAAAAGCAAGCCTCCCCCTTCAAATGTTTAAGCCAAGCGAAGATCTCATTAAGAATTAGAGGGCCTTCAAGAATTTGATGGTCATTTATGAATGCAAATTGAGTTTCACTAATGACCGACCCGATCACCCCCCCCCCTAGACGATTAGCCAACACCTTGGTAATAATATTGTATAAAGAACCAGTAAGACTTATGGGACGGAAGTCATTGAGATTGAGCGGATCATGCACCTTGGGGATGAGCGCAATGAAGGAGCAATTACATCCTCTACTAATTTCCCCAGAAATGAAGAACTCATCCAAAACCACTTTGAGATCCTCCCAAAAGAGATGCCAAAATCTCTTGAAGAAGCGGAAGTTAAAGCCATCCGGCCCCGAGCTTTTGTCACCCGAGCAATCCCAAATGGCTTCTTTAATTTCCACAGTCGATAAGGGGGGCAAAAGAGAAGAGACCTCCAGATCATTAAGCGTATAAAAACCCATGAGGAGGCAGGAAGGGACAGGTGGCATTGGACTCCCGAAAGCGATCCGCAAAGTGGGAGGCTGCTGCCATTTTAATCAAGGGAGGATCCGAAATCCATTCCCCACCCAAAATAACCTATTGATCATTCTTTTTGTAAGACCCCATCCCGCTTCCACGTGTAATTAAGTGATAAAAACATGGATTTGAAAATTTCATTACTTGGGTAATTCAAAATCCTGATCAACATCACACACAATTCAAACATGTTTAACTACACGTCTCATCAAAGTACGCTTCATAATAAAATCCCATAGACAAAACAAACGATAATGTCCCAAAAGAGAGGGATGTTCGGTTCCTTGAGCTCCCTGGTTCGACCTTGACCCGCATACTATAGTTTACCTGCCATTAACACGAGTAACACGTTAGTATTAATGGCGTATATATATCAATCCAAACATAACACACATCTGCTAAAGGGAACAAACAATGTTCTATGTCAATAACATAACTAGATCAGAAAGTTGGATTTGTAGGCTGTCCTGATTCGTATCCTACAGATCACAGATTCTGCCCTCATCAGAAAGTTGAATCTGTAGGCTGTCCTGATTCGTAGCCTACAGATCACAGATTCCGCCCTTATTAGAAAGTTGAATCTGTAGGCAGTCCTGATTTGTAGCCTACAGATCCCAGATTCTGCCCTTCTTTTCCTACTCCTCCACACTTAACCATATTTTTTACTATTTTGAAAGCCAAAGTTCATTACCTCTTAACCATCATTATGCGTATGATATGAAATCACTAAACACATATGTCATAAGAATTTCTAACTCCAATCCTCAATTTATATAGATCAACAAGATGGAATATTAGCAACGCTCTTCCCAACCCGTTTGACCAATTAGCACAAAATCCACCATAATAGCTCATTGTTCATATACTTCTCTACCTTTTCTCCAACATATTCATTCCTTGGCACATTCACATTGTGCCAAGCTGCTTAGACTTCTCATTGTGGCAGTACAAGGACTACAACACTCATAGTTCCTCATCTTACCACAACTTTCCAGCTCAACCCCAATGGGTCACAATTATCTTCCGGCATCAATTGAGTCACATGTCATGACCAATTTCCTCAATTCCCGTCATTATCAATTCAATCACTTTGCTATCATTTCACTAACATCAATATTTATGTACACATCACTACCTATTGCACATTTAAGTATACCGCTACATGTTACCTTTAAGCTTTATTCTTGCCTTCACGTTGATGGCTTGTGATTCCTCTCGCTTCACCTATTGACATTATCTCGTTAAGATTACCATAACACATCTTTGATTCACACAATCATCATATACATATACATTCTACATTCTATCACTACTTAATTCATCCAAAAATTCAGTTCATACACATAATCAACTTCATTCAAGCATTTCATCAAACACCATATGTGCATAATTGGTGTTCTTAATGTTTAGAAGCTTACATGTTTCCATTCCACCCATAGATTACTACATAACATAAAAATTCAGCTTTTACACCAAGTCTAATATTTCTAACAAGTCTATTAACATACATGGACCACAATTAACCAACCCAAATCACCCATTCACCATGGGTTTCGAATTCTATAGGGTGGGGCTTAAACCCACCACAATTTCTACTAATTACACACAAAAATCAGTCATGCAGGGCAAGATTATGCTTCATCTAGACTCACTAACACATAATAACTCAGATTAGAACACTAATTTAACCTCTAGATGAAACCCATAAAATCACCCTACTTCAAAGCCACTTACTTGACAAGAATTTCTGAAATCTAAGATGGAAATCGTGATGTAGGAAGCCTCCTAAGCTTGAATCCGATTTCCCTTACTAAAATCTCCAACACACAAGCTTCAGTTTGGGATTTCTCCACAAGAACTAGGTCTCCCCCTCTTCTCTCTTTCTCTGCGTCGCGATTCTTATGTCTGGGAATTTCCCAGACCAAATTTTCTTCTTTCTTTTTATTAAACATTTACCATCAACCCCCCTCTAGTTAAAAATTAGATAAATTCCAGCCATAACTTTAACTTACTCAATTAACCCCCTAACTTTTCTTTAGTTTTCCCATCTATCAATAAGGTTAACTTTTTAACTAGAAATCCCCACTAATAACCCGGTTAACCTTCTAAGTCCGCTTATTCTACCAATGCTCATAATAAAACATAATTAAATTTAGTCACCCAATTTATTACGAAACTCGGGATGTTACACTTTTCGAGTTGGATGAATTTATAATACCGTGAAAAAAAACAGGAGTTTTCATCTACCTCAAGGGCCCACTTGATTCGAGCTTTTTGTTGGAGGTCTTTTAAGGAGAGAGCTTCAATCTCAAAAACCTCTTTTTTCCAAAGGAGGCGATTAGCCTTTTCAACTTCCAAAAGACTACGAGGTTCAGCAGCTACTTCGATGCAATCAATATCTGATTGAAGGGAAGCCTGTTTAAGAGCATTAGAATCCATACGGGAGGCTTTCCAACGCTTGATAGCCTCTTTGATATTCTTCAATTTAGAGAGAAATCGTCTATCCGCTTTACCACCACCCAAAGGTAGAGACGCTGCATTATTAACCACTAAATCAAACCCATCAGAATCCAGCCAAGAGTTGAAACACTTGAAGGGGCGATGCCCGAAGTCAGCCCCTACAGACTTGAGGATAACCGGGCAGTGGCCAGACCAGATTCTAGGTAACGCATGAATGGAGGAGGAAGGCCACATGTTGTGGTAATGATTGCAAATTAAGATTCGAACCAGCTTGCTGAGAGAGTCACCACTAGAAGAGAGGAAGGTAGATCTCCTCCCCCCATATTAAGATCAATAAGCTCGCTGTTCCGGATGAACTGATTGAAATCAGCGGCTTCAGAGTGGTTAATATCGGAATTGAACCGCTCGTGGGCATACCGAACAACATTGAAGTCTCCCATAATAATCCAAATACCCCTGTTGGAAGACATGAGAGCAAGAATCTGACCCAAAAACTGCCTTTTTGAAGTGGCCAGCTTGGGGCCATACAAATTGATCACAAAACAATTGTCTTGACAACCCCTAATGGTGCCCTTAATTAACAAGAAATCAACATAATCAGTGGCAACCTGCAACTGGAAAACAGAAGAATCCCATAAGCAAATCAGACCACCCGAACGGCCTTGGGCATCAGAAGCGAAAAACCCAAAAGGAGAATTATCCCAGAGACGTTTAACATTAATAGAGGAAGCATCCGAGATTTGGGTTTCTTGGAGAGCAATAAAAGAGAGATTGTGCTCTTTTTTGAGAGAGCGAATCCAGGAGTGTTTAGAGGAGCTCCGTAACCCCCTTATATTGAGGGACATGCAATTCATTGATTACCAAGTCTAGAGTCGATACCCGATTGAAGATTCGCTATAGAGGTGGAAGGTGCTTCACTCTTGAACCCAAGAAGATCCCCAATTTCGGCCGCAAGGAGAGGATCGAGCTCAGGAGAGTAACAATCAGAGTATTTGGCCGCTTTCTTCAATGTAATATTTAGTGCAATAAAAAAGACATTGAATAATTTATGAGAAATTGGATTTTAATAATTCAAGTTTCACCTATTGGACGAGATTAATCTCACCTTTTGAAATGTTTCTCACCGAGCCTAAGTTTCAAACTATTTTCTCTCATTGATCCCAAACTAAGTTTCAAACTATTTTCTTTCATTGACACGTCAGCAAATATTTAACACCGTTAAGGTTTCTGTTAGTTTGGGATCAATGAGAGAAAATAGTTTGAAACTTAGGCTCGGTGAAAAACATTTCAAAATGTGAGATTAATTTCGTCCAATAAATAAAACTTGAGGTTATTAAAATCCAATTTTCCATAATTTATTGATACAAACATCACGTTCGGCAAACATTCTCTGGAATTTCTATTTTTTTTTCATGTGGCACAAACCTTGACTAGTTTCAACCTATCAAAGTATAAACTAAGTAACAAAAAAACTAGATCTTAGGGCATGTGGTATACATGGTGTTGAAAAGTGGTGTTATCATGCCACGTAGGCGATGACTGGATAGCACCATTTGGGTGTTGTGATGGGTGTATACATGGTGTGGTGTGATGAGTTATTTTTATTAGTTTAAATAAATAAAAAAGAAAAAGAAAATTAGGTGGCATTAATTCATTGGATCAATACCCAAGCTCCCTCCCCCTCACGCCCATGGAAAACTCCACGCCCCTCTTTCACGGCAAAGGAGAACGCCACCAAGGGGTGGTGTATCACGCCGTTGAGCTGGTGTTATGGGCTTCACGCCCTTCTCCACGCCGGTATACCCGGTGATCTTATCATCGAGATCCAAACGCATGACAATAAGAATCGAAAACAATTGATTTAAATCTGAAACTTTTTTTTTTAATGAAACAAAAGATTGAGCATCTTATTTTTTATAGTAACTATTAACTAGTCTTAAGAATTAGGAATGAATAATTTATGTTTAAAAGTTCAAGAAAAACCATTCATATTCCGATACTCATTTGAAAATAACCGATTTTTATCGATACCAATACCAGTTAGTATCAGTTTTAAAACTAAAAAAAAAATCGAGTAGCGGTACCGTTTAGGTTCGGTTGGTACTGGTATTCGGTACCAAAAACTCATCCCTAAATAAAAAAAATAAAAAATTCCAAACGATCGTACATGTCAATATGGCTCATAGCCGCCAGTTGACTTCTCATACGATCATTTTAGTACATACGATCGTATAAAAAGTGTTTATGTATAAGTTTTGGGTGTGTGCCGGTACCTCTTCACCAACTTACCAGTTTATGTCCCCATTTTTTTTCTTTTTTATAAAGAAACAAAGAACGAATCATACTAGAGGTGAAAAAACCCGGTTGTAGGACCGTTACAAAAAAAACACTGGAACAAGATAGAATTGAAACCGGTTAGAGTTCAAACCGGTTGTGGTTTCAAACCGAGCCGACGGTTACACTTCTTTGGCTTCAAACCAGTTACAAACCCGGTTTTTAACGACTAGTTGCTATAAGAACCGGTTAAACCGGTATAAAAACCGGTTAACTGGTTACAATCGGTTTGCATCGGTTAGACAAATTTTGATCATGAACCAGTTAGAAACCGAATCGGTTTCGTCCCTAACCGGTTTTGACCAGTCAACTCTTCTAATTGAAAGCGGTTTGTAACCGAAACTGGTTACTAAAAAAAACGATGTGTGCACCTAAGGGTATGTCTGGGAGTGCTTATTTGAATGCAAAAGTGATTTTAAGTAATAATGCTGATTAACTTATTACTTTTTATAAAAGGAGTTTTAAGAAAAATGTTTGGATTGGATTTTGAGATGCGATTACTTATTTTTATATGTAAAATGACAAAAAAAAAGACATTATTTATATATTGAAAGTCATTATGCTAGTGAAATAAATGGTAGGATAGTAATTTGGTTTTTAAAAAGCCAAAAGCACATTCAAAAGCCAATAAATCTTGGCTTTTAAAAAATGAATTTTCTTCTCTACTAAAAAAGTTAAAACCAAAAACACTTTTAAAGTATTTAAACAATAATTTTAACTTATTCGTTTTTTAAAAAGCCAATAAATCAATTAGTTATTTTCAAATGAAGATCCATAAACATGTTCTAAATGATACCGTACTTAAGTTTGGATCACGTGAATCGGACCTTCATGTCTCACAGGCCCATTTACAGGACTAGGGTTTTGAACATATAACCCAAAAATTATAGTTTTAAGCAATTTGGTTACGGAACCCTAGTTTTCTCGCAGACTCGCAGAGGTATCCATCGTCATCTGCAACCATGGGTACGTTTCATCAATTGTTAAGCTTAAATTCATGCCTCCGATCTGCTACATTGATTCCTAATCCTCACGTTGATAATCGTATGATTATGAACGCTCTGACGATGAATCGCTACTATGAATTGCAGGTATCTCTCGTGATTCGATGCACAAGAGGCGTGCCACCGGTGGCAAGAAGAAGGCATGGAGGAAGAAGAGAAAGTATGTTTCGATCTAAACTGAGTATTGTTTTTCTGTAGGTCATTGAATTGTTATATGATTGATTTTGAAGCTGATCGTATTTAGAAATTAAATTACGTTATAATTTAGCTACTTACGGGTTTCGATTGCTCAAATTGCGTAATTGGAGCATTTTGTGTTCCTTCTTTGTTTTTATGATTCCTACAATGTCATTGTATCGTATATTAGAGAAGGATTTTTCATTCTGTTTTCATAACTTTCTTATAGATGAATTTCTGGTTGAATTAATTTTTAGGCTCTAAAAAGCTTTGTTTCACGTGTAGAAGTAGTTATGAATGGTGCAAGTGCACCCGATTAGGATGGTGAGCCTTGGGCCTTAAAAACGAGAGCCTGTGATAAGCAATGGGCGCAAAAAGTGAGAGCCCGGGATAAGCGATGAGCAAAAAAGCGAGTGACCAGGATATATGCCATTAAAATGTGAGGGCACTGGTTAAGCAATGTGCTTAAAAAAGGCGAGCCACACTCTTAAGAAGCGAGGGCCTGATAAGATAGGAGCATAAGAAGAGTGCCCAAGATAAGGAGGGCATTTAAGAAGCGAGGGCTGAGATAAGGAAGGTGCTTAAGAAGCTAGGACTCGAGATAAGGATGGCGCTCAAGAAGCGAGGGCAAGAGCCTGAGTTAAGCAAGGCAAATAGTATAAACATACCAAGTTTTGTATGTTTATAGGTTTTATATATTATTTAGGCTTACTTAGGGCTAGTTTAGGTTTTTAAGGCTGGTTCCAGTCAAAATTTGGTTGTTTTAGGAGAGTGGTAGAAAATAGCAAATTGTTGCTGGAATTTACAGGATGTGACTTGAATCTCGACGGAATCCGGCCGAGAGCATGCCGGACTGCTTGGATGGCGGTAAAGCGTCTGCACCTAGCCTAGTCCTAGTGCTTAGGTGTTCGCATGGTACTCGTTTGACTAATACGTGTGTAAATGCATCAAATTTGTATTCTTCTTGTGTAAGCAGTCTGTGATAACCTCCATTTTCTCTTGTAGTTACAAATTTTTAGTCTGTGAACTAATCCTTGAACAATATCATGAAAATCTTGGTTTCTATGATTTTTTTGCTCTTCCTCTTATAATAATGTTTGAAGCTCTTTTTTTGCGCAATATGCTCAATACTTTTGTTTCTTTTAACTTAAAAGGTATGAGCTTGGCCGTCAACCAGCAAACACTAAAATATCTAGCAACAAGACTGTTAGAAGAGTTAGAGTTCGAGGTGGTAATGTGAAATGGCGTGCATTGAGGTTAGATACCGGAAACTACTCCTGGGGGAGTGAGGCTGTAACCCGAAAGACCCGTATTTTGGATGTGGTGTACAATGCATCAAACAATGAGCTGGTCAGGACTCAAACCCTTGTGAAAAGTGCAATTGTTCAAGTTGATGCCGCACCATTTAAACAATGGTATTTGCAACACTATGGTGTTGATATTGGTCGCAAGAAGAAAGTTACCAAGAAAGAGGGAGAGGTATGTTTCTTTACTGGGCTTATCAGTGAAACTGTTTTCTGGTTTCTGTTTTCGTGGGATTGAAAAAGAGCATCAAACATGTTGTTATCTTTGATCCTGTTGATGTTATCTTTTTACCTTACATCTAATAATCTGATACTTAGACTTTTTTATGGTGAGAAAGATTGTTACTTTGAATTGAATATTGATTTTGTAGTAATTTATTAATTGCCAACAATTGTCATTATTTACTTTGTTTCTAGGAAGTAGAAACAGCCACCGAGGAGGCAAAGAAGAGCAATCATGTAGTCAGGAAAATCGAGAAACGTCAAGAGGATCGTAAACTTGACGCTCATGTTGAGGAGCAGTTTTCTAGTGGTCGTCTTTTGGCGGCTATTTCATCACGTCCTGGCCAATGTGGCCGAGCTGATGGGTATTTTTCTTTTATTTATTTTTTATTTTTAGTCCTATCAGTTCTTGTTGCCTATTTGTATATAATGTTTTTTTTTGGCAGATACATTTTGGAGGGTAAGGAGCTTGAGTTCTACATGAAGAAGCTTCAGAAGAAGAAAGGAAAGGGTGCTGCTTAAAGCCTTTTGGCTTATTCAGTTTCAATCTTTTGATTTTTATCTTCTCCCATTATCTACAAATTTTGATGTGCTTTGTTTGTTAAAATGTTAAAACAGACTTGTATGGATGCTGTTCAAGGCTCCTTGTAAACTTTATCTTTTATTAATACTAGTTCAAGTGCATTTTTTTTTGCAAGTTTATGCAATGTTGTCTGCAAAAAAAAAAAAAAAGAAGTTAAATCTCTTTTTTTTTGCTTGCAATTGAAATTTACCATAGTTTTTTTTTCTTTCTACATGAAACTTGTTCCAAGTTACTTTAATGAACATTTTAAAAAGAATCATGACACAGAATAATTCTAATCAAATAATCCTTTGATTACAAAGTAAAAGATGTTTTAAAGTAAAAAAGAACTATATCTCCTACATCTTTTACATCAATGATTTAAAGTTCAGTAAAAAAAATGATTTCTTTCTTTAATGATGCATCTCTGTATGAAACTTGTTCTAAGTTACATTAATGTACATTTTAAAAAAGAATCATGACACAGAATAATTGTAATAAAATAATCCTTTGATTACAAAGTAAAGATGTTTTAAAGTAAAAAAGATCTATATCTCCTACATCTTTTACATCAATGATTTAAAGTTAAGTAAAAAATGATATCTTCCTTTAATGATGCATCTCTGCTATGTTTAAAGAACAAAGGTTCTGCATTGATCAAACTTATCATATTGTGCTCAATGTACAAAGACAAATTGAGTAACCATATCAATTTGAAATGTTATAGTTATTTCAGATAAATATATTTTATACGCATGATTTGGGTAACCATATCAGTTTGAAATTAAGGCTATTTGTAGTTGTAAAAACCCATCCATAGGTGTTTTTTAACATGTGACGGTCAAGTCAACACGGGGCTTTATAACATTAAGGTGTGTAGTGGATGGAGCCCCATAACGCCCCTCGCATCATTACATTTTTTATAACTTTTTTTAATATATATAAGCCAATCGGAAATGAAAGAAGTGTGTGGGGGAGGCGTTTATAAATTTAATGCGTTGGAGATGTTTTTGCCTTATAGCGCCCCTGGGGCAGTGTGTCAGGCACTATGGGGCATTATATGCTCTAAACCTCGCCCATTATGTTTAGCCTAAAAAAGCCCCGACTATGAAATGCATCAGCTATTGATATGGAAAAAGTAGTAAAGCAATATTTTCCAATAATTTTGGACCTAAATAATTATATGTATAATGTATTGATTGTTGGTATAATTATTAATTAATGGGCTCATGCTATATTTGATAGAGCTTCGCAATGAACTGAAGCATGTCCAACATGAAGTTGAAATGTATGTGATACGGGATACCAATGCTTATAGTTGTGTGTTTAAAATGAAAAAAAGAACTATAAAAATGTGGAAAGTTATCCTACATAATAGCATAGTGGAAGGTTCACGGAGTATATAAGTGAGAGCCTTTACTTATATGTTACTTTAGCCATAAGAAACAAGTGGGGACCACAAATGGTGCGTGATGACGTAGGATACTTTTAGAATGGAACTTGGCCATTGCCCAGTAACTACTAACTAGACCAAGGATAGTCCAACAAAAGAAAAAAAAAACTAAGGATCAAAACATAAAGGCAAACTTGCACACCCAGCTTGGGGCAACACTAACTTAGTAACCCACTTTAGTTATTAACGCAAGGTGAACATCCAAACACTTGCCCGTACGTACATAAGCCAGTGGCCTAGATATCAAGGCAAGGCGAGCCTGGGATGACTTGCCTCGGCCGAACAACACCATGAAAGTAAGCATTCATACTTCAAGCGAAATGACGATAAGACAAAACAGACAAGGAACAACTTGCCTAAGTCACTAGCACTAGGCAAGTTACAGGCCATCTTAATACGGCAAAAACATGAGAATCCTGCAAACGTCAAAAAAGACACACAGAGTGTGGAGACTCTCCAAAGCTGACAAGTATCTATAAAGAGTAAACTCGTAGGTCAAATCCTACTAAAGTTGGCTCAGACGACGAGAGCTTAAAGCAAGTCACTGTCGCCTGAAGCCAAACAATAACGCTCACTCAAACATCAATCAACCCTTATACCAAAAATGATTCTCAAGGCAAGCACGCACGAAAAGCCTCGTGCTACCACCCTCGAAGGGGGAGACACCAACTACCCATGGATCTCAAACCTCTAGTATAAATTGAGAACTCGTCCAAATGTAAAACACATTCACACAACACAACTCTTCACTCACACTTTCAACATAACTTACCATATTAATTCCCCCGTCGGAGATTGATCTCAGGAGACCCTCTCTTACGATGAGATTAATTATGTCTGTTTATCTCTTAGCGGATTTCAGGCTCAAAGATTACTCATCAAACAAGGCTGGTAGCTGGTATTCTCTTAACAACGCCAGTACCCTGCCTCCTCGGTTCCCGTTATAGCAACACTACAAAACACCCTAACTTCCACATTTGACATGGGAGGTGAGTGTTATGTGCCACTTTTGCCCTTCTCATGATAACATTTACACCATACAAATTGACCCGACCCGGTCATATTCTAATTCGACTTTAGATTTCAAATGTCAATTAAGGAAGGAGAGAGATATGGTGTATATTTTTCCTTTTCCTTTTCCTTTTCCTTTTTAGGGTGGGCACATTTCAATCCGAGTGATCATCGCCATAATCGGATCACCACACAACTAGTCCGTTAAATCAACCAATTTTGACCCCTATCTTTTCTCTCTCTTTAATCGAACAATATTCCCCCCCAAAACCTCCCAATTTTGTCCCGATTTCTTTTCTTTCACCGGATGCGCTATCTTCTCTTCTGAACAAAAAACAATCATGGTGATAATTCTTAGTTAGTCAAGGGTTCTTTTGATCCTGAGAGGTATCCCACAATTTCATTATCCTGTTCTTCATTTCTTTTTCCTTTTTGTAGTTTTGAACATTGCGTTATAGTAAATCTTAATGGGATTATAAATTCTTGGATTGTTACCCCCAAATTTTGTTTGTTTATAGTCGATTCTTAGCCAGATGCTTCTATTTTGGGATTAATTTGTTGAATTATTTGCATTCTGATACAAAATTTTGTGGGTATTTTAAGGGTATAATTTATTGTCTTTTGAATTGTTGCTGGAAACTGTTCTTGCTTGTTTGGTATCAAGAAATGTGTCTTGATAATTCTTTCACCAACCCTTGATTTAATTGGATATGTTTTCTAAAGTATCTCTCATATCACATGTATTATTCATAATTTTCATAAGTTTAATAGATAAGATGTTGTAGGTATTTAAAAGATTGGTGTTCTTTTGGGATCCTTATAAGATATAATCTTGTTCACCTCTCATTTTTTTTCAAATCTCATAAATAATTGGTACATTGATTAGAAAATAATGATCCAAAAAGTTTTCATAAAACAATATAGGACCCCTCGAGTATCCTATGTGCTATTTCTTTATTTGTTAATCTTTTTATATTTACCAAAAAGTGTAACTCAACTTGTTATTTCATAGAGGTCCCAAATAAAAGTTACACAATCATAAGTTCATAACTCATCTTTCTATTTTTGCAAGTCTAGATAATGCTTCCACCAACCAATAATGCCTCATTTTTTCCATTTTCTTGATTGTGTACCTTTTATTTGTAGTTTTTTTCTTGTTCATGGCATTCAATTACTCACATGGGATTGCAGAATCCTGGTGTTTGCTCCTAAATTTCTATCTTTTTTGGCTAGTTATATTACCTTGTAGATGCTATTGTTCAAGCAAGGATTCAAACTTTATAATAAAGCAATTTAGGGTATCAATCTGTTTTTAGCTAGTTTTTTAGATCACCCATCCTATTATTAACTCAAAATGGAAAATTTCACGTTGCTCATAGATTTCATAAGATTGGAGTATCTTGGAGAGTCTCACCCTAAATTTGAATGTTTTTGGCTAAATCTTTACCTTGCAGAAGCTTTTACTTTCCTGCACTTCTTGATAATTTTCATGGGTATGGGATGATTTTTGTTTTTCTTGTCAGATTCTGAGGCGAAATGGGTGGTATCGATGATAAAGAAACACCAGCTTCTGGATCCGCAGCTCATGATGATGCCGCATCTGAATCTTCTTGTTATGCAACTGATGAAGAAGACACCCAAATACATTTGGGTCCCAAAATTAGTATCAAAGAGCATCTTGAGAAAGACAAGGTTCTTACTTTTTAATACATTTACATACACATTTTCATAATCTCAAAATCAATTAGCTCAAAAATGTCAAAGTGTGTTACTTAAATTCTTTACAGGGGATTTACTTTCTTAATTCAATAGCTAAAAGGGTTAATGATTAAAGGGGCCAAAAGTGTGTATTATTTAATACATACATCATTTTATCTAAAAATTTAGTTATGCTTTAAATAATATAAATTTTGTCAAATTGGAGTTAAAAAAATTATAAGACTTTTGTTTAAGTTTAGAACTTCCGTTCCAACTATTTCAACAAGCTCTGTGTGCATTTTTAGCATTGACTTATTTGGGATAAAGAGCATGATTTCGACTTTCTCGATTATGTGTTGTTGGTTCAG
Organism: Deinandra increscens subsp. villosa; assembly: GCA_039602395.1. Lineage (NCBI taxonomy): Eukaryota > Viridiplantae > Streptophyta > Magnoliopsida > Asterales > Asteraceae > Deinandra > Deinandra increscens. The sequence continues at coordinate 60,586,307 of JBCNJP010000008.1, read as the reverse complement.
GATGATGAGAGCTTAAGGAGGTGGAAAGAGCAGCTGCTTGGAAGTGTTGATGTCAGTCAGGTTGAAGGTATTCATTTTATTTCATTTCTTTTTCCTTATATAACAGTGTTCATAGATTCTTTTGTCATCTTCTTAGTGAAAATAAATATAATTATGCTAAAAAAGATTTAAACTTTCATCCTTTGCCTCTAGATGAGGCCTATAAGATTTAAACTTTCATCCTTTGCCTCTAGATGAGGCCTATAAGATTTAAACTTTCAACCACTTTTAAGTTAGCTAGTTGAATACTAAGAAGTAATATATAATCAAAATAAACAAATTTTTATACATAGGTTGATTTTTTTTTTTTAGATAACTTTTGTCCATTGGTTGCTTGTTTTGACCATCTTAATTCCTTACTTAATCGCGTATTATGTCATTGACCCTCATCTGATACGTTCTTTGGCACCATTAATATTTTCGACAGAAGTTCAAGAACCAGATGTGAAGATACTAAGTCTTACCATAATCTCTCCTGATAGACCTGATATTGTTCTTGAAATCCCCGAGTCCGGGAACCCGAAAGCCCCTTGGTTTACCCTAAAAGAAGGAAGCAAATATAACTTGAAATTCTCGATTAAGGTTAGCAATGACATAGTTTGCGGCCTAAGGTACACCAATCACGTCTGGAAAACCGGCCTCAAGGGTACGTACCCTCTTTTCATTCTTCATTCACCCTTAATGTCTCTATTTCAGAGTTTTTTTTTATGAATTAATTTTCATAATCCTTATGATTAACTTTATGGATGTTAACTGATGCAGTTGACAGCTCAAAAGAAATGCTTGGGACCTTCAGCCCGCAAGCAGAACCGTACACACATTCAATGCCTGAAGAGGTTACTCCCTCGGGTTTTTTAGCTAGAGGAAATTATACCGCAAAAACCAAGGTAATTTCTTGAGCGGGTCAAAAGGGTTGGGTTGAGTTGACCTGAAATACTATTTTTTTAAAAGAAAGGTAAGTTTTTTATGAATAGTTACTGTCAAGTATGATTACAAAAATTATATTATGAATAAAAGAGAGGCATTGACTTTCGACCCATTTCTTTTACTAGCTAGAGGAAATTATTCCACAAAAACCATGATAATTTCTTGAACGGGTCAAAACGGGTTGGGCTGACCTGAAATACTTTTTTTTAAAAGAAAGGTAAGTTTTTTATGAATAGTTAGTGTCAAGTATGATTATGAAAATTATATTATGAATAAAAGAGAGGCATTGACTTTTGACCCGTTTCTTTTAGTTTTTTAGCTAGAGGAAATTATTTCGCAAAAACCATGGTAATTTCTTTAACGGGTCAAAACGGGTTGGGTTGACCTGAAATATTTTTTTTTTAAAGAAAGGCAAGTTTTTTTTATAAATAATTAGTGTCAAGTATGATTACGAAAATTATATTATGAATAAAAAGAGAGGCATTGACTTTCGACCCGTTTCTTTTAGTTTTTTAGCTAGAGGAAATTATTTCGCAAAAACCATGGTAATTTCTTGAACGGGTCAAAACGGATTGGGTTGACCTAAAATACTTTTTTTTACAAGAAAGGCAGTTTTTTATGAATAATTAGTGTCAAGTACGATTACAAAATTTATATTATGAATAAAAGAGAGGCATTGACTTTCGACCCGTTTCTTTTAGTTTTTTAGCTAGAGGAAATTATTCCGCAAAAACCATGGTAATTTCTTGAACGGGTCAAAACGGGTTGGGTTGACCTGAAATACTTTTTTTTAAAATAAAGATAAGTTTTTTATGAATAATTAGTGTCAAGTATGATTACGAAAATTATATTATGAATAAAAGAGAGGCATTGACTTTCGACCCATTTCTTTTAGTTTTTTTTTATTATTTTTTATAATTTATTTCATGGTCTTATATTTGTTTCTGTTGTTGTTTTTGACTGCATTGTCTGCAGTTTTTTGATGACGATAATAAATCTTACTTGGAGCTTAACTACACTTTTGACATCCAGAAAGACTGGGCCAAGTAGATCAAGATCGCGTCTTCCATTGCAAAATCGTCTTTATGATTGCAAATGGAATTCCTTTTTCGTGTTCTTTAGGAAATTTTTGGCTAGTCTGATGTTACAATCTCATGTTTTTCACCGTCTTTGCGGTGAGCATTGTGTTTTCTGTAAGATTTTACATACACACTTCTTTGTTCTTGATTTCTGCAAGATATCTAGTCATTTTGTCAAAATCTTGTTTATGTTTGATGCCATGTTATAAGTTAGTCTTTGATGTCATTGTGTCTTGTTTAAAGAATCAAGTAAATTTTTCTCCTTTCAAAGATTGTATTTCAATCAGATTGACTAAAATCTCCCTTAATTTAAAAGACATCCCTAACAGTGTTAGTATATTACTATATTGCATAAGAATTTGAGATGGTAAAAAGAACATTACCATATATACAAAATTGAATAGTAAATTCATTAGATTGGTCCACGTGACGTTCTTTAGTGGATGCCACGATAGCATTTACTATGCATTTTTTCTGGTTTTTTTGTATGGATATAAATAGTAACTCCTTTCGATTGGTGCACATGGCATTGTTGAGTGGATCAACATGGCATCCATCATATTTTTTTATTTTTATTTTTTTTGTTGTAATGAATAAAGTCGTGTAAAATAACCTTTTGGTATTATAATTTTAATGTCATAACGGATTCTCTTTGTATTTTTGTTTTTTATTACATTACACTTTACGATGTAACTGTTTTGTATACCCGTACTATTTGTGCATAACACACGGATAATAAATCTAGTAATCACATAAGATAGACGAAAATGACACCTAAATTCTAATAAAATAAAAAATTATTAAAAAATCGTTCTTACTTTAGGTCCACACATTATTGTCGACAGAAAAAAAAATCAATCTATGTCTCCATTAAAATCAATTTATTTATTTACTCATTACGGTTTTAAAAAACAATATATTTCGTCTTCTACTCTTCTTAACAGAATCTTAAATATTTACCGCCAAAATCTCAAACTTTTTAACCATATACTTTCCACATAATCCCCAACGGCCTTAAACTCTTCCAAAACTTTCACATCAACGCCACTCTCAATCAACGGCGGAAAGAACAACCAAAACCCCGTC
>JBCNJP010000008.1:60428048-60582676 GCA_039602395.1 Deinandra increscens subsp. villosa | reverse complement strand
TGGTGAACCGCGTGAACGTTCCGCGATGCGCGCGATTCCTATGGTTAACCGGTTGCGCTTCATTTTTTTCGCAACCGTAATATAACCAGTTCCAATCTGACTATGTAAAAGTGAGACAACACTTTATTTTTTTCGCAACCGTAATGTAACCAATTTCATTTGACTATGTAAAAGTGAGATAGGCGGCACGCCATTTCTTTGCAAACTAATTTGAATAAACATGTTGACAAATTAACTTGATTGAAATTTCATGTCATAAGTTACATAACTATAACGAAACCATAACCAAACCAATGTAATAAACAACAAGATATTAGAAAGCAAATTCAATAAAACTATTAAATTAGATGCCATTGAGGTTTGAATGTGTGAAAATTTGATCCAATCCATTTGTCGAAATGCAATGAGAGCTATAATCTCTCAGTTTGACTTCCATAAAGTCAAACCGCATATGTTTGACCTATGAACAGTCAAACCGCTTACACCAAACTCCCTTATCAAACTGCGATACCAAAACCTCTTTTTTGGGTAGCCTGGTTAAGCAACAACTTGCTAAATTTCTACCAATATAACTCTACTATTAAATCAATCCTTACATGAAGGTTTTTGAGCAACAAAAGACACAATTAAATTACTTGACATACATCACTTTCTTAAAATTAATACCATACCCATCATAAATATTAATTAGCCTGCAAAATAACCAAATCTGTTGTGATCCTTCAAAACCTCAACAGTTGACCAAGAAAGTCAGATGTTTTCCACAGTTGACTTTTATCCTTTCTAAGATATCATAGAGTTACATACACCCCTCCTTAGCAGGGCTGTTCAAAAAACTCGTAGCTCGTGACTCGCTCGAAGCTCGCTTGAAAAAAACTCGAAATTAGCTCGCTCGAAAATTAGCTCGATTATAAACGAGCCAAGCCAGCTCGGCTCGGTTTCTAAACGAGCCGAGCCCGAGCCAAGGTCAGCTCGGCTCGTGGCTCGCTCGTTAGTTAGCTCGTTGGTTCGCTCGCTTGGCTCGTTTAAATTTAAGCTCGGGTTTTATTATATATACATATATATAACCGAAAATTATGAGTTTATTATTTATAATATAATTTTTAAGTTAATTACTAAGTTTCCTATAGTATTTTACTTAATAAAATATTAAATTAATATAAGATATAAAACTGATATGATACTTTTTAGTAAGAAAGTATTTGTTTTTATTGAAAAATAAATAAATTAACATCGAATTTTAAAATTTTCATTACGAGTATGTCAAAAGTTATGTTTTAGTCATGTTATATATCAATATGTGTAAATAATATAAATTTTAAATAATAAACTAGCTAGCTCGACGAGCCGGCTCGGCTCGGCTCGACTCGACTTTTAACGAGCCGAGCTTGAGCTCAATATTTTAGCTCGTTAAAATAAACGAGCTGGCTCGGCTCGGCTCGGTTTCTAAACGAGCCGAGCCCGAGCTTACCCTAGCCTCGGCTCGACTCAGCTCGTTTACAGCCCTACTCCTTAGCATTCGAAACGGTTGTTTCTTTTCCTTTTCAAAGAAAGATCCTAGCTATATTATAGTTGTATACACTATAAATAGTCATTATCATCATTAACTGTAATCCAATTTTGGGGTTAATTAAACTTATGATTCTGACCAAAAAGCAGATTAAAGCGAACATAAAATTAAAATAACTATTACCTATAGAAATATGTAACCAAATCTAACCCAAAACTACACATGAAAAAGCTAACAAAGCAAGAGATAGAAGCTGAAAGTAAAAAAAGGAAAAAAAATAAAAAGGTTGTTAAAAAAAAGAGCAGTCGGTAGTTGAAACAACAGTCTTTGGCGACACCTAAGTAAAGTGACAATCCCATTTACTGAAAACAAATAATAATATTTTATGGAAGATAAAAATCATATTTATAGGCTTAAGCATCAGGAATTAAATGTGGCTCAAAGGGAACAAAATGAAAATGGCATTAAAGGTACTTACAATTTTTTTGGTTTACTACACCTACTCAAAACTATAATACACGATGTTCAAAAGTTCATATAAGTACTAATTGCATCTTTAGAGCATGGATATTTTGATGTCAAGATAAAATGAAATGAACCTATCTTCACAAATAACAAATTTCAATTTTCCCAAAAAAATAAATACCAACAGAGAACCAAAAATCAAAAGTGATAGAAGAGGAAATCACTAACCTCTAATCTCTCATTTGAAGGCTCAACCATTTGTTTAACTGCACTTTCTAGATAGATAACCTAAAGCAAATAGTCGTATTATTATTCTTCATCCAACTTCTATAACCTAAAGGTTTGACCAAAATTATTGAATATTTCTAAAATCAACCAGCAAAATGTAGATATCACTATACCATGAACTAAGCATGTTCAGAGAAAACAAAATTCCTTTATAATATAAGTTGACAAAAGCTTAACATGCAAATATTCTCAAATTATTAATTTTGTATATATTATTATATATCAAGAGGTAGCATGATGAACATACTATAAATAACCCTAAACAAACCCTTCAAAGAAATCCAAAAACTCAATCAAACTAATGTCAACCCTTCCTTCATCTACTCCGATCAACCCATGACCTTTCCAACGACTCATCCGCCGCCGGAGTTCATCGGAAATATTCCGGCAAGTCCCCGAAAAACCCTTACTCTTATCATAACTTTCCTCATCGTCTCTCCAAATTCAACACTTTCACAATCCTCATCCTCTTCTGATCCAAACGATTCCGTCACTAAATTCGAACCAAGTTTAGCTATCGTCGTTGGAGTCCTCTCCATCGTGTTTTCGATAACGATTTTAATCTTAATTTATGCAAAATGTTGCCATGTATCGTCTTCTACTCGTCGTCTAAACCAAGAAAGCCTCGGTAATCTTGCTCGAACGAGATCAAGATTTTCAGGGATTGACAAAACGGTCATCGAATCACTTCCGTATTTCACGTTTTCGGCTCTAAAAGGATGGAAAAACGGGTTGGAATGTTCGGTGTGTTTGTCCGCTTTTGAAGACACCGAGCGGCTTCGACTCCTTCCCAAATGCAAGCACGCGTTTCACATCGATTGTATCGATCAATGGCTTGAAAAACACTCGAGTTGTCCGCTTTGTAGGTTTAAAGTTATCGAGGATGATATCGCGCTTTTCATGCATTCGAATTCCTTGAGGTTTAACGAACCCGCGGATCCCTCTATTCTCGGGCTTTTTATAGAACGCGAGGGGTCTACAAGATTCGGTCGAATCATAGGAAAAGATCGGGATCATGATCAAGAAATCTTGCATAAGTTTAATCACCGGATCATGGTCTGTGATGATGACAATGATCCGGTGATTTTGAAAACGAGATGGAGTAATGTCAGCTCATCTGATATTCTGGTTTTAAAATCCGAGATGATTACTTGTACCTCAAGTAACCGATTTGATCATCATGATCATCGGAGAATAGAAGAACCACGGAGATCGGTGTCGGAGATTACAGTTCATCCGAGGTTTCTTGAAGGTGAAGTTAGGGTTGATGATGAAAAATTAAGGAGATTATGGCTGCCAATTGCAAGAAGAACAGTTGAAAGGTTTGATAATAAGGAAAGCAGTTATAATCCAGATGGTCCACGGTTACAAGTTGAAAAGTCAAGAGAACTATTTTTAGATGTATAATCAACAATATTTTTATATTCTTTTAAATATTATCTAATTCGAAGATTTTATTCTAACACTACTTTCAATCTGATTTCACATCATTTGTAATTAACCACCAAATATGGAGTGGATATTTTTTTATCGTTCTAATATGGAGGTCAACGGTTCAAACCTTATCTGATGCAACAATATATGAATATTATAGAGGTGGGTTAGAGGTTTTACATAGTGGACCTTTGGGCGGTGGGTTTCCTCTGAGATGGATATACAATACAGAGCGTTCTGATTACTTGCACAGACTGTAATCGTAACGTGTCATGAGTAATATCATATATCGTTTGTTATAATAAAACGCCCGAATAACCAAATGTTTACAGTTAGATTTCTACATACTACATTAGTAATACAAAAGTTTTATATACATATTACACACGCTATCCATGATAATAGACGAATAGTAAAATCTACTTATTCTATACATTTTTCTAAGTAAAAAAATATCTTTGTTTCGCTCAATCTAATTAGCTCCATGTTTCATCCATAGAAACGTGGAACATTCATCTCCTCAACTAGTTTCTATTTTCAAAAATCTTTTTATTCCTTACTTTTCATACCCACCATAATTTAAAAATATGTTTCCAAATCATCTTTCTTCAATAATAATTTAAGAAAGATGCTCATCTTCTTCTCCACCATTCTTGCTTCTCTCTCTTACTCTTACTTCATCTCTTCAAACCTCCCCTCAGGCATTTACAGACTCATCTCCCTCCTCCCCATCTTCTACCTATTTACCATTCTACCCCTCCTCCTCTCCTCCGCCGTCACCACCGCCATCGCCGCCTTCTTCTTCACCTGGATCGCCAACTTCAAACTCGTCCTCTTCGCCTTCAACCGCCCCCCACTCCACCCCACAAAATCTCTCACCCGATTCATCGCCATCGCCTCTCTCCCGTTCAAAATCGAATCATCCAACCCCTTCAAATCCAATCCGAAAAGGCCGCCTCTAAATGTAACAATCACAATCGCCATCAAATCGTTCGCTTTTCAGTTACTCATCAGTTTGGTTTACACTCACAGGGAGAAACTGAATCCACATATCTTACTAATCATCTACTGCTTCCTGGTGTTCTTACTTGTTGATCTTCTGGTTTTTGTTTCCAGTTTTGTGATTTTTACTGTGACCGGACTGGACATTGAACCACCTTCGGACGAGCCGTACCTCGCCACCTCGCTGCAAAACTTCTGGGGCCGGAGATGGAACCTCACCGTAACAAACACCCTGCGTCACACCGTATACAAACCCGTGAAGTTGTTTTTCTCCGGGAACGAGTGGGACTGGGTTCCGGCGGTTCTGGCGACTTTTATCGGTCTCCGGTCTTATGCACGAGTTGTTATTATATCACGTGACGAAGGGGGTTAGTCCGACGTGGGAGATGACGTCGTTTTTCGGTCTCCACGGGGCGTGTGTGGTGGTTGAGGTGGCGGTGAAGAGGGCGGTGGCCGGGAAGTTGGAGTTTCCGGTGGTGGTGTCGCGGGTGTTGACGGTGGGGTTCGTGGTGGCGACGAGCTTTTGGTTGTTTTTTCCGCCGTTGATTGAGAGTGGGGCCGATCTGAAGGCGTTGGAAGAGTTTAAACTCTTTGCGGATTATCTGAAAACTATGGTCAGGTTTGGGTCGAGTTAGTGGTCAGCACTCATCGAAACCGATAAAACTTAATCAAAAAGGCATTTATTAACTATGAGTCTATGGTGAAGGGTTGGATGATGAACCATTGATTTTAAAAAGTTTGATATTGGTGGTCAATTTGTATGCATATACTAAAGAGTAGTTTGTAAACTAGTGTACCAATGTGTATAATAAATGTAGTACTTTTTAGTTGGGTTTTTAATCAGTTTTTGGCTGTTCAAGTCCTAATATTATGTTAATTAAGAAACGATCTTGATTCTATTGACTATCATTCGTATCGTTTTTGATAAAATATTCATAGAGATGAAAGAAAAAACGGGTTTCTGAAATAGGGATCGTTATTGAAGGGAGTTTGGTATGAATTGATTAGGAAATGATCCAAGCCACATGATTGGAATGAGTTTGGAGTTTTTAGGCCAAAATGCCAAATGACTATTCTTTTTGCTGCTATATAACAACTTCATAACCGTTAATGACTGTTATTTCCTAGTTTTTTCAATGTTTTCCCCTCATGTATTAGTTAGTATACACTAACATAAACACTATAAAATGTGTCAATGAATTGTTAAACTATCATATAAATTTAAAGGTTTAGTAAAGTTTATATTTATATTAACAAAAATAGTTTTTAAAATTTATTGAAGCAAAACAGACATCTCTAAATTAATTTCCTTATTAATTGTTTATTTAGTTAATTTTTATTTATCAACATAATAAACAAAAAACAATTTTACTCTATTAAACTCTCAATTTTTTAAATAAATAACAAGTTTGTGTTCTTTATTATATATTATAATATATATATATAATATGATACAAATAGTTTTTCTCAAATGACTCCAAACTAGACTGTCTTTTTTTATTGGTTTTGGATTTTTGTCAAACAAGTTAACACGTAATGATTATTTTTATACCTAAAAGGGGTGATTAAAATTATATTTTTTGTACTTAAGAAAAACTAATCCCAAACTAGTTCCAATTCAACTAAGTACGAGGACTTATTCGAGGTCACAAGTTCGATCATTGAACTCCCATGTTATACTACCCGACTGCTTGTGAAGATAGATTTTCCCTAGAACAAAGTCAACTGGTGTAAATACTCCCCGGGTTTTGTGAAAGAGTTCCAGCTCAGCCCGGTTTGGACCTTACTCAAACCAGTTCCTAATTTCCTACAAGGTTGAGTTTTCTTCACTATTAAACCAGTCTCAACACGAACCGACTTCAACAATACTTGTTTTCAACTAAAATTAGCCCATACGAAACCGGTTTAAAACAAAACATGATATAAGGGTGTTAATCGTGTCAGGTTACGAGTTAAAATGAATCATTGATCAACCTGAACAACATTCTCGTTTCACTTCTTTATCTAAACGCATCAATCGGGTTGACGGGTTCAAGGATAGTAATAATTTGTCAACATGTTAATAAGGTTTGTAAGTTATAAAAAAACGATGTTCAATTAAATGAGTTAATCAATCTGATTAATCAAAAACTTTTCTTTTTTGAAGAAAGAAAAAACAAAACAAAACTTACATACGATAATCAAAAGAAAAATTACAGCAGCAAGTGATCTTACAAAAATCTTATTTTTGGGCGAGATCAGACGAACCTCCATAACCGCAAGGAATCGATCGCGCAACTAGAGATCGGGATCGGGTTTGTCATATATTTCCGTGAATTGATTAGGCTCCAAATTTTGTTGATCTAATCCGATTTATAATTGGGAATCTAGGTTTCGCATATTGATATCAATTTGATCAGCGAGATCGATCGATCGATCTAATGCGATGGGGTTTATCCTCACCACTCTAATTTTCCTCGTTATCGGCATCATCGCCTGCTTTTGCGCCCGAATCTGCTGCAACAAAGGCCCTTCTGCTAACCTGTATGTTTCCATTTCACTTCACTTTATTAAAATTATTAGGTCACTCTAATTCTGATGCTTGTAGCTGTTCAAAATTGCTGCTTTTGATAAAATTAGGTAGTTAAAGTTGTGATTATTGTCCTCCTATTTGTTTAATTGGTTACATCTGCAAGTTGTTCCATGATTCATTTTTACAATTTTGATTTACATGTAGTTAATTAGCAGAAAGCAGTTGTTGTATTAGGACCTTTTAGGTTTCAGTAAGATATCTAGTGGCATTTGGCCATGAAAGATTAATACTCCATACAAATATACAATGCAATTTGATCCTCTGGTTGATTGAATATTCGAATGATGAAGGTTGTGATTTTTGAAGTTTGAGAGGCTGGAATCCTCGAATAGACATTATGAGTAGACTTTGTAGTACAGATGCTAAACTAGGGCGGTAGATCCTCGGCTCTAGATGGAATGTAATCTTGATTCACTCGTGTGTATTTATCTATTTTCGTTGCATAAGATTGAAGTATCCATACAGTTCCTTCAATGTGACTGTTTTCAAATTTGAACTTCTTTTAATCCCCACAGTGCGGTTAGGTGTCTCCCTCTATCCTAGAGGTCGAGGGTTCAAATCCTGCAAAGTGCAGGTGTAGGTGGTTATTGGTTAATAGGAGTAGCTTAGGAACCATTTTAGAAAAAAGTAGGCAAAGGTTTGGGGCCGGGTGTTGCATTGGTGTGGGATTCCGCCAATTTTCGCTTTTGAGGTTAAAGATCTGCAAATCCTTCACAAGGATCCTAAGATTAAGAAAAGAAAGGCCAGATTGATCTTGGCGGTGGTTCAAACCACTTGTTGGGTTTTATGGAAGACGAGAAACGACTCGATTTTTAATCGGAAGAAGTCTTGTCTTAATCATATTATCTAGGAGATTAAAAGCCTTAGTTATCTTTGGATTAGGAATAGGGGTAAAGATTGTATTGAGGGGTGGGATGCTTGGTGTTCTCGTTTTTCTCCTATTCTGATGTAATTGTTGTTTGTGTTTGGCCTTGCTAGTTTCTTGCTAGAGGGTGGCGTTTGTATTGAAGTCGCTGTTCAAAAAAAAAAAATATAGGCAAAGAGTACGCACATCTGTTCCTCCTAGTTCACTCCCTTTATCCTAGAGGTCGAGGGTTCAAATTGTGCAAGGTGTAGGTGTAGGTGGTTGAATAAGAGTACTTTAGGAGCCATTCTAAAAAAAAGTAGGCAAAAAGTTAAGAAAGTTCTTTACAATGTCAGCACATATGTTCCTCTTAGTTCACTGATCAAATACATGAATCAATTGAACTGTTCTGTTAAGGATCACCCTTGCACATGTGTAAACAATTCATACTTTTGCTTCGGCCCATCTCTTTTACTATCTTTTAATTTAGTTGAACCTTCAAACCTCACTTCTTGTATAAGCTGAGGTGTGCCCTCATTTCATCCTCATCAGACATTGTTGTTCGAGTGGGATTTTGTTGGGCATGTTTGTTTGTGAGGATTACATATAAATTAATTAGCCTTTAGCCATGAATGTGGACAATGTGTGTAGTTTGCTTTCACCATAATATATCTTGGTAACTTGTGATGTATGCATGTTGTTCATGTCATGTTTTTTTTTAACAACATTAACATTTATATATTGGTGCAGGTTCCACCTTACGTTGGTGATTACTGCAACAGTATGTTGTTGGATGATGTAAGTTTGTATCCTTGAGTATTTTCCGAAATTTCTTACTATACATTGAAGATTATATGCGTTATATTGTGAAGTTAGAATCACAATTTTCTTATGTGATCCCTTAAAAGTTTAAACTACATATTTTAAATCATTTATTTTCTAGTGATATATATCGCATGAATGATGCTACTCGGGTAATTTTTTTCATTTGAAGCTTGAAAATCAAAATAGGCTTAAATGTGGGTGTTTGCAGGTGGGCAATTGTTTATCTTGCACAAATGAATCCACTCATTGTCCCAATTCTAAGTGAAGGAGAATGAGTCAGCCTGAGCTGAGCACTTGTGATTTATATTTGGAAGTTAAGGAGGATTTTGGTTCATATTTATGAAAGAAGATTTGTATGTAAACTTTATTAAGTGAGTTTGTTGTGTTTATTTTGAATATCATGGCTATTCTTCATAATAAATAAAATGCAACTTTCATGAAATCGACGAACCGCTCAAATCGAAGCAAGTTGGCTAGTTTGGCTGGTCTAAGATCCAATTTTGAGTGGTTTAACGGTTTAGTACGGCTTGAAACTTGGACATGAGCGTGTACATGGAACCATTAAAGATTAAACTGTCAGATAGGCATACTGATACCTGGACAGTTAGATTTATCATTCTTTGAGACCATAGTTTTGTTTCTTTCGAACCGCCAGAATTTGCTTAGCAAGGAGCTAGATTATAAAGAGACAAAAAAAATTACACCAATTGTTCCAATTTAAATAGTTCATCTTCTCTCTACGTTTCCAATAGAAAGACCAAGGAAAGACAATAATTTGACTCCCCTAAAACTTCCGCCGCACCTTGAGTTCTCTTTCAGAAAGTTCTCTCGTTCCTTAGCTTTAACATGCACCATAAAGTCGTCAGAAAGATCCCATGGAGCAAGTTCTTGCGCTCGTCTGAGAAATGCCAAAATTGATGAACTTCAATGACATCGACAACCGATAGCAAAAGCTCTTTCGGAGCGTCAAACATCCCAAAACCAAGTCCCATGTCTCCTGCCTTTTACCGTTCATAAGAAGATGGTCAACACCCTCATGGTTCCCGCACATGTCGGACCAGTGTTCCTTTTTACAGTTCACAAGATGGTCAACACCCTCCTCATGGTTCCGGTTCCCGTACCCTGCATACGTTGGATCAATGTTTAGGCCCAACTTTGAAGGGATTCTCTTCGTACCGGCCCTCCAAACAAAAGCATTTACCTATAGAGGAACACACTTCAACCACGAAATTGGCGCACAAACACAATTGGGGAAGATAGGCTGAATGATCACATTAGTAGCTTGAATAATTTTAATCAAAACTGGCTTTTCTGCAATGATAGTTCAGGTTACATTTTATTTTGTTTTATTTAATGTTAACAAAAAGCAAGACTCTATAATTATGGGGAATATACTGAATTACTGATATCAAATTATACGAGGACAAGACACTTGGCACCTTAAATTATAAATAGATACACCAAAACAAAAGTTTAGAAACTAAAATTGTTGATTGGTAGCACAAAACACTTTTAAATATAAGATCAAAGAAAATGACATATATATGCACTTGACAATAGAAGCACGACACACAAACAAAGCACCCGAATCGACGGTATAAGAAGCCAGTGCTTACACGAAACAAATCTCTGCCGCATCACAAGTATTTTATGATCAACCAAAGAGCGACAACGAGGATGACGATCCCAAACACCGACAGTAATAAGCACAAGCAGGAGCAACCACCCTTGACCCGTTTGTTTAGAATGGCCAGATTCTTCTGCACTCGCTGTTGTTACAAACAAGGCCAAAATACAAATTGTTAAACATCGTGTTATGATATTTAATGATAAAAAATATTTCACAATTTGTATAACAATTATGACCTTAAGTCGGGAATCTGTAACTTCTACATGTTCATCGAGGTCGTCCTGCATATCATAAAAGAACAAAAAATCATGACGGTTGGACTAGCTTTGCAGAGGCATATTAATTTACGACTTGTAATAAATGATAACGTATCGGAGATAAAGAGAAAGGCATACAATGAGTCTAGTATGCAGGGTGAGTTCCTCATTGACTGCCAAAGCAATATGTTTGGTACTTATCACTGTTTCCTCCAATTTCTCTAGACCTTCATCTTGCTCTACATAAAGAGACATCTAAATAACATGATTGATGACCATAAAACTTATACGGAAAATAATGTCTGTTCAAAGTGTAATTCATTTTTTAATTTAGAAAGGGTTGTAGTAAATAATTTGCTTGGGTGGTCTATATGGTATGGCCATACTGCAGTTTTGGTTATTCCATGCCTTGTTGGTTAGAGAGGCATAGCAGATGTTTCTTGATGTTATGAAACTAGTTTTTTCTCCACCATAGATTGTGGCAGAGAACCTTTTTACCGCTTGTAAAAATAAGAGAAGCATATATAACATATATACTACACAGAAAGATGTATGAGTTAGGGTGATAACAAAAGTTAAACAAAATCTGGTAGAGCCCACGTGACACTCTGAGATTCCAATCTCTAAAGGTGCATTGGTAGGAACCAAATTACGCAATCATAAAACAGCCACCCTAAGTAGATAAAGAAAACGACTACCGATGGAAACAAACAACATAACAGAGGAAAGTATGCACGAAAAGTGGTGAAAAAAATATTTAGCATACACCACAAATGAAACATAAATTAAACAAGCTGAGAAAATATCAACCCTAAACACGGGTTGGTCTTAAACAAAATCTGAATCAATCATCGAATCATCACGAACACCGCATGAACACGATTTAGAGAAACCGGAACTTTCATTGATCGAACATCACGTTCGATTACATCGTTTCTGCCTATACATCGATATATATATACATACGACATGGCGGTTGAAGTCGGTTGAAAGCGGTTGTAGACTTTCAACTTTGACACTTACAACCCCTGAACTAATAACAAATACACAAAGATACTAAACTATACTTTCTAGTAATTACATAATCTAACCCGTAACTTTGTGTGTCAAACTTGATCAATAATTAAGGCCAACATACACCCCCCTAATTGTTGATCCAAGTTTGCTTCTTGATCTTCCATGTCTTGGCTTCTCTTGCACGACTAATCACCGTCTTCTTCTTCATTCGCTCCTCGTGACATGTTTTTCAAAACGGCTTTTCCCTTTTGATCCTTCTTCTTGTCCAAGCCTAGACACGCAAGACTCCTAGTGATTCCACCGCGTTCTCTTCTAGAACCGGGATCCTGCAGGCAATCTTCGTTCTCCGACTCGACCTTGTTGGCATCCAAAAGTGAAAATCTGGGCGTATCCCTCCTTTCTGAAACAACATTGATCACGATTCAATTGTAACGGATTTCTTGTTCGTGCTCTCCATACATCTTCAAAGTCTCCTTTGACTTTGAAATGTCTTCTTGGTCCTCTCTGCCCGTCTGGCGTCGAACCCGTAACCCTCTTCATTGACCATCACCGATTTGCCTTTGTCCGCAACTTCGTTTTGCAGATTCAACTTCGAAAAACCCGATGTCACCCCCTTGCCTCTTGCGTCGGACTGGTGCACTCGGTTACAGCCTTCCGAATTGAACTTCATGTGAGGAACCCTATCCCCACTCCGCAACATCGACGACGACGATGGAGAGTTGTCCGTCTCCACATCTGGAACGAACTTTGATTTCTTCTTCGTGTTCAACTTGATTCGAAAAATCTCAAACTCTTGAATTCTTGAATAATCGTTCTTCGGATTCACGTACCAAAATGATTAACACCCGTCTGGCGTTAAAATCCGAAGCACCCCTTTTCGAATTCTGTCTTGGCAACAATTTGAAATCCTTTGATTTCAAAATTAAGAAAAAACACCCCTGGTTCTTTCTCCTTTTCTTCCAATCGTAGCAAACAAAATCCCCTTGATTTTTTTCTTCGATCGAAACAAACAAAATAAAAATCTTTGTTTTTTCTTGATTGTAGCAACAACAAAAAACTCTCTTTCAATTGAACAACAACAAAGAAAGCCCTTCGACCCTGTTCCTTCTTCTGTTCGATCGCGACACCAAAAAAAACAAAACTTTTATCCCTTTCTTTCTCTGTTCGATCACAGCAATCTCCAAACAGAATTCCGGCGCCCGCGACTTCCGCCATTAACAATCGAACACCTCTTGTTCTTCGATTGTTGATAACACAAAACGAAAATCCAATTCCGTTTCGTAACGTGATCGCGTCGAATCCAAAACAGAGAAAACAATCTTGCGATACTTTGATGTATACCGCAACGATGAATTCGACAACGATGAAATCGATTGATTGATAGAGCCTTCGGCTCTGATACCATTTATTGGTCCTCTCACGGATCTTGAACAACAATCAATCATCGAACACCGCATGAACACGATTTAGAGAAACCGGAAACTTTCATTGATCGAACATCACGTTCGATTACATCGTTTCTGCCTATACATCGATATATATATACATACGACATGGCGGTTGAAGTCGGTTGAAAGCGGTTGTAGACTTTCAACTTTGACACTTACAACCCCTGAACTAATAACAAATACACAAAGATACTAAACTATACTTTCTAGTAATTACATATCTAACCCGTAACTTTGTGTGTCAAACTTGATCAATAATTAAGTCCAACAGATAAAGAAAACGACTACCGATGGAAACAAACAACATAACAGAGGAAAGTATGCACGAAAAGTGGTGAAAAAAATATTTAGCATACACCACAAATGAAACATAAATTAAACAAGCTGAGAAAATATCAACCCTAAACACGGGTTGGTCTTAAACAAAATCTGAACCTAAACCCCAAAATTTTAAACAAAAATAAATCATCTAACCCATACATTATCAGAATACTTATTAATAACCCGACGTCCCGACTTTTTAGTGTACAAAATATCATATAAAAAAATATGACCAAAATAAAACGAGAAAAATATGAGTACGGACCTTTATAAACTTTATATAAAGAGACAAAGTAATGTGGCTGAAGTAAAAGAACTAAAAGTAGGTCCAAAATGAAAAAACCTAAAAGTATATTCAATGGTTTGTTTTGCGAAAAAAATATAAAAGTATAGTTTATTTGGCCAAATAAAAAGAGAAAGAGAAAAATAACACTGATATTGCCAAAATATAAAAAAAAAAACTAAAAGTATACTATTAATCAAGACAAAGTAATGTGGCCAATTTTTTTTTTTTTAAAAGTGCAAAGTAGTAAGTATACTATAAAATAAATAGCCAAAGCCCAGAAAGAAAAAAGACAAAGTAATCTGGCTAAAATGAAAAAACATCAAATTATACTAATTCATCAGGTTAGTAGATAGATGTATAATAAATAACAGGAGGTCGACCGAGAAAGGAAAGGGGGTGGGGCTTTATATATATTTTTATTTTTTTTGTTTTATTAAGTAAGGTGCATTTGTCCTTTCACATAAATTCAACAAAATAATTTTAGCGCCCTTTAGTGAAAGGGACAAAACATGTTTACGGGTTGGCAAACAATGAGGGCCAAACTTGTAACACCAAAACCGCAATCTGGGATACCATGTAATCCCTGGAATTTACTCTAATAATAATAATGGTGATGATAACTTGCCTCTCATAATTTGTCTCTGAAGCCCAACAATACCAGAGTTGTCCAAACCCGATATTCTGGTCATGTCATCAGCTGGTTTAGTATCTGGCCCAAGTAAGCTGTCCCTGTTACCAAAGCTTGACATGTTCAATGCAGATGCCATTTGTGTTACTTTTGTTCTCAAATTTGCAAGCATATCTCTGCGCCTGTTCATTTCTTTCTCCGTTCTGCAAAAAAATAAAAATAGGTTTGACGATATTTACATGATTTTGTTGCAGCTTCAATAAAGTTCGAACGACAAAAGCAAAATGATACTTATTTCGTATTTTTGACATTGATACTCTTCTCTAATGTAAGGACTTAGTAGGTTATGAGACTTTGAAGTGTAAGGAAAAAAGAGAAGGGTATAATAGTCATATTATAAATTGTACTTAGTGAGATGGGTAAATATGAAAATTTAAGTTGTTTGAACGGCTATATTTGATTATTTTTTTTGGTTGAATAAATATGATATTATTGCAAATTTATTTAAGAGATGACAATTTTATACTAGGTAACTAGGTGACCTAGATATACCTTGTACATACATTTATATCCCAGTTTTGATTTTTACAATCCACACCTAGTGCTTCTAAATATTAAAATGTGCATTGATATTTAAAGTATTGGGACTTGTAACATTTTCTACTTAAAGATCTTCTTATAGATCCTTTGTAATCGTCTAATAACAAGTCAACACACAGATAACTAGAATTTTTGTTAAACGTTACAATACTTCTTAAGTTCTTATTCCGCCACTACAATCAGCTAACTGAATGCATCAAAAAACTATATCCATATCCGAGGACTTCTAAGCTCAACTGTTAAGTATATGAGCCTGCAAATCATCAGCAATGAAAGAGCTGGATGTGATTACGCAGATATCTGGATCATCCATCTGTATACACATACTCTCCACTTCAGCAGAAAAACATATACCAGAATACCAAAAGTGCTATATATAAATCTTAGCTGTGATGCTGATAATTAGGAACACATCACAGACCTACCAAGTAATTCTGCAGCTGAAATCTAGGCACAAATACAAATCATTCTGCAGGACTCAACTTGATTTTCAATTAACTATGAATTCCAAACACAGCAAGATACTTACAGGGGTTGTTTAGCAGGAAGCTTTGTCAAAAGAGATTGTAAGCTATCAAGCCTGGTTCCTAATATTGTAATTTTTCTCCGGATAGCAGACGAATGCCGCTGTGCTTCTGGCCCCGTCCCAAAGGAATTCCTCTCTGATATCATGCTGGTGATGTCATCAGCAAGTTTAGAGGCTTCATTATATTCCCTCGACCACGGATCTGATGAAGAAGCCATTTATCTGAAATATAAACAACACAAACCCTAACACATTAATCACCGGATAATGGAGACCTAATGCTTCTTACAAATATGCAATCCACTCAGTAACTTCCAAAGCAGTACAAGATCTATGAATGATGAATCATTGTATGCAGACAGGTGGCATATTTCAAAGCACCCCTAATTAGGGCTCACAAAATTCAAAAACCGGTTTATCTGTGAAATTAAAGCGTCTATGCTCTTCTTACGGAAGATAACATAGTAGATTTGACAATTTTGCTATCATCGCTACATAATTTTCCAAATTCTCTGAAATTCGGGCTCACAAAACTCAAAATACGGTTAATCTGTGAAATTAAGGCATCTATGTTCTTCTTACGGAAGATAACCTAGTAGATTTGACAATTTTGCTATCATCGCTATAGAATTCCCCAAATTCTCTGAAATTAGGGCTCACAAAGCTCAAAATACGGTTATCTGTGAAATTAAGGAAGCTATGTTCTTCTAACGGAAGATAACATAGTAGATTTGACAATTTTGCTATCAACGCTTTTAAATTTTCCAAATTCTCTGAAATTAGGGCAACGATAAAATAATCGGTTAAATGATACGGTAAAGCATCTGTTTCTGTGACGAAATATGATCCAGATCGGAGGAATTTTAGGTATGTGATCACTTGACGCATAACCGATAGAACTGCAAATTAAGGGCGAAATTCAACAAAACCGATGGAACTGCAAAATATTAAGGGCGAAATTGAACGAAAACCTATAGGAATTACCTCAACGGATCAGTTAGGATCAGTTATTCAGATTGTGAGATTGAATTTGGAGCTTGTTGTTAATGGTGAAATTCAACGAACTTGTTGAAATTGAATATATGAGACACACGGCGCCACCATTAACCGGCGACCTTGTCTTTCCTTGACGTCGTCTTCTGCATTTACTTTAAAAAGGCAATAACTTTTATTTTGACGAGATATACAACTTGATTACTTGTAGATACAGGTCCTCCCAAACGACGTCGTACGGATGTGGGTGGAGATAACCGACGGGCCGGCTACGTTCTTATAAACCATCATAAGTTCATAACTAGTTAAAAAAAACAATAATAATAATAATAACATATATTTGAGACTTTGATATAAAAAGAATAATATAAAATAAAAGATAAACTTAAATTGAAAAGAAATATAATAAGTTAACATTGGAGTCGACTGAAATTAACATACACGACTCAAGTCAATATGCAGGAAAGGCGGGCAACAAGCTGCGGCGCTAACCCTTTTTGAATAGCAAACCCTAGACGTAGGAAAACAACATTCTGCAATTTAGAGGCCGCGACATTTCCGTACATGACTTTTTGAATCCGGCGTAACATGGTCGCCGCCTCCGACTCAAGATGGCCAAAGGTATCAAAAGCGAAAGGAACAAACACATGTTGATTTTCAATGCACGTTTTCTCGTGTTTGTTCACTTTCCCAGCAGCCGCTTTGGACGCTGCCGGCCTCGCCGTGAAGGTGTTGGCCCTCAGCCCCACAAGGGGAGAGACCCCCGTTAAATCAACACAAGCGTGCCTCCCATTCTTCCACCCAAAAACAAGTATGTCAGCCCGCCTGAGGGTTGAGCGCCCATCCAAGGGGTCAGATAAGAAGTTAACAGGAGCTTCTTTTCTGGCCGAGATTCCAGCCCGTCTGAAAATGTCAAACAGAACGTCCTGAACCACATCATGTCGGTGTTTAAACCCCGGGAGATCTTTGCAGTGAACGACGTGCTCCCCAAACGAATCCATACACGCCTTGTTGCAGACGGGGCATTTTTCATCCACGGGGAACAGGGGGACCATGAGGTGATATTTGAGAATTGCCCGGTATTCGACAGGTGACATGTGTTCCCCCAACCCGTCAATAGAGAGAGCATGGAGGAAATCATGCGCATGTGGTTGTCGGAGGCATTCCCAAATGGCCTTTTGCCTAACTGTCATCTCATAAGTAGCTTCCATCTCGAGCATGTTTTTACCAAAGAGGGCATTCGCCAAAACGTGTTGGGCTTTGGGTGGGGCGGTGTCCTTTTTAGTGAAACCGCTCAGATCAAAGCCCGGAATTCTTTCATGGAGACCAGCGAGAGCATTGTCGTAGTCGGGGCCCATATCACAACCCCCGCTCCCCCGTAGAATATAGTCTTGCAGCGCCCAAGTTTGGACACGCGAGGCCACAAAGGCGTACGACGTCGCCTCGACCGCCGAATATACCCCAAGACCCCCGTGCCGAATAGGCAAAGAGGCAAGTCGCAATTGCAAGTCCCCAAAGAAGGGCCCCCCACACACGACAATATCCTCAATGGCCGACCGCAAATCCTTATCAAAACCAACCGCAGCCGCCATCATGTGAGCGGGGGGACATGTTCTAAGGCCAAATAAAAGCTTGGCGATACCCATGCACGAACGAAGCAGATAAATATTAAACTGAATAATACATAATGACAAAAAACCGATAAATATTTAATAATATTAAATACCCGAGCATATGATATGAGAAACATGAAATGAAATATAACATGAAACTAAAATAGATATAAAACTAAAATGAATAATACATAAAAATAAAAAGAAAATAAATATTAAATAACCGTAAACTTACAACTTTGAAAAGAAAAAAAAAGGCTTAAAGAAGCTTCCATACATCAACATCACCTATACCAAAATTTACCATATAAGTTGCCTTTAATCGGTGACAAAAATGAAAGTGGGTTGCTTGCAGTTGCACCTGTGAGAAGTGCTGGTTAGTTTGTTGAATGAAAACTAATTTGGTTTAATGGTGTAGCTATTTGTTCTTAATGCATAATACCTTGGTTAGTGTACAGTTGCCTTTTCATCGAGCCCTTGTGTAGAGAGGACATTGGGATATTAGTTGTGGCTGCCTGAGTTGAGTTGGTAAATGCAGGGGTGTGGGGACAGATGAAGGGAAGAAACTGTTGGCTGTAAATTTTATGAAATTGTTTAAATATCGCTCCCCGAACGAAGCGGATAAATATTAAACTGAATAATACATAATGACAAAAAACCGATAAATATTTAATAATATTAAATACGCGAGCATATGATATGAGAAACATGAAATGCAATATAACATGAAACTAAAATAGATATAAAACTAAAATGAATAATACATAAAAATAAAAAGAAAATAAATATTAAATAACCGTAAACTTACAAATTTGAAAAGAAAAAAAAGGCTTAAAGAAGCTTCCATACATCAACATCACCTATACCAAAATTTACCATATAAGTTGTCTTTAATCGGTGACAAAAATGAAAGTGGGTTGCTTGCAGTTGCACCTGTGAGAAGTGCTGGTTAGTTTGTTGAATGAAAACTGATTTAGTTTAATGGTGTAGCTATTTGTTCTTAATGCATAATACATTGGTTGGTGTACAGTTGCCTTTTCATCGAGCCCTTGTGTAGAGAGGACATTGGGATCTTAGTTGTGGCTGTCTGAGTTGAGTTGGTAAATGCAGGGGTGTGTGGACAGATGAAGGGAAGAAATTGTTGGCTGTAAATTTTATGAAATTGTTTAAATATCGCTCCCCGCACAGAATAGTTGTCCCAGAAAACTCGATGCGCCTGCAATTAAACAGAAATTATTAAATTCATAGGCGAAACAAAAACTTTTAAAAACCAAACAACGGTTTAAAGATCAGATCAATGTATAAAGTGATCAAGAATATCTAATAATGTTTAACATCTATAAGGATACCTTATTTCAACAAAGTTTAACATCAAATTCAAAAAAACCAATACGCCATAATAATAAATATAAAACCATGACAGAAAATCATCTACAAACAATAAACACACTTCATATAAAACAATGATAAAACGTCATCTATAAACTCAAAACACACATTTATGAGCACACCCACCTTTTTTATTTAGAATGCATCAACAGATTTAAAAAAAAATTAGAAACCGATGAATAAACTCTAATAACAGCACATGAAATCTTATATGTAAAAGATTGCAAAGAAACAAAACAAATAAGGGAAATCTTTAAAAAAATGTAAAACTGATAATAAATTTAAAAACAACATTAGATGAAGATCATAGTATAATTACGTTAAATATTTCCAAATAAAAAGAACAACAAAGCAAACACAAACAAAACAAAAAAGGGAGACTTTTAAAACAATGTATAACTAAAAAGAATTAAAAACAACATTAGAAAAACAGAGACATGCAAACAAAATTTTTTTAAAAAAGTAATTAGAAGGTACAACCATTGAAATTCTTTGCAAATTCTAAAGACATCAAATAAAAAGTAATCCAATGGCAGAAGTACAAAAATCAACGGAGGAGGGGTGGATAATCACCTGAAAATCGTATCTGACTGGGCTGTTGTGGATGCAAGTTGGAGAATACCAATCTGACTGTAGTTTCCGATCAATAAAAAGACTCAAAACAACATGCAGAAAAGACACATTAAAGAACAGCTTATGCAAAATCTTTAAAGATATGGAAACCAAAGGTTGTTTCAAAAGCCAACGATGACTATGTGGAAGACACCGGGCGACCCGACGCTGTTGAATCGGGTCGATCACAAAGCATCTAATGTTTTATTTGGTGTCAGCAGGTATTTCAGGAAGACCTATCGGTAAATGAAAGGTTGCTGGTGGTCAAATATTTGTGATAACTTAAATTGAATTTCCAAATCAATTTTTGTTTTCAAACTATTAAACTGCTAGTATTCGTGTTGGTTGATCAATTTCTGACTTGTTTTTTCACTTCGTCTTATTTTGAGGGGAGTTTGTTTTTCAAATGTTAAAAATGAAAATCTAAAAATAGAGTTTGTCATTTTTAAGGGGAAAAAAATTAAAATAAAAAAACATTAAAAAATGAGAAATTATATCCGACATGATTGAGAAATGATGGTACATTGGCTTACATCGTCTGATTCATGGATAAACTAGATGAAAAAGCCATAAGATCATTGATCGATGTGTAAGGTAGGCTCGGTAAATCAGAAAGTATACGAATGTGATATACATTAAATCTGATGATTGACCTAGTGGACAACATCTTGATGCATATCTCATGATATATCAAGAAAATGATTTGTGAAAAATAAAATGAGAAGTCACTGTGTATACATGTGTTCATTTTGCAAAGATTTAAACTTGCTTGATTTTCTTTATTTTCTCAAACGATCGGACTTTCTTTGCGTATCGAAAGATCGACCTGATTGTTGTTCGTTTGTGGTTCTGCTTTATTTTCTTGGTGTTTCGTATAATTCATCGGACTTTCTCTGCGTGTCCACAAGACCGACCTGATTGTTGTTGAATTATACAATGTCAACTTGTTTTATTTTTATTTTGTTAAATCCGAGGCCTTATCTGCGTATCGAAAGATCAACCTTAAGGTAGACGATTTAACGTTCTTATTTCTTTTTGCATGGAACATAGTTGACTATATCATGTATACACTCACTATGTGTTAAATCACAAGTGAAATCACAGAGTGTGATAAGCAAAAACATATTTGAGTATGTCTGATCGTGTGAGGTACACTGGTCAAAGCAAATATAATCAATACCTTAACATATCCAGATGTTATGAGTATGATTATGCCTGATTTTAAAGTTGGACAAAGTATATCTGCAATCGACATGACTTATGTGCTATAATAATCAAAATTGAAGTGTAGTTCAGCATTTATGTTTAATATGATCCTAAGTCGTGATCTTTCTCACAAAAGACAAAAATAGTGTCTGATTCTGTATTGCATTTACTTTTCTATATCAGAAAATACCAAAAAGATTTTAGGTGTGTTTTGATATAAAGTTTTGAAAAATCAAAAAGATTTTATTTCTTATTTCTTTTTTATTGATCAACACGGAATACGAAATCAATTTCAAAATCAACATATCTTGGAGTCTCAAAGAGACGTTTTGAGCCAAGATTATTTATGTTGGCAAGTTTCTAAATGGGAAGAGATCATTATAACTTAAAGTCTTCTGAAGCTGTTGATAAAGAGTTTACACGCGCTGAAATGTAAAGTATTCGAAATCAGACTCATCGTCAAGTTGAGGAAGAGTTTGATTGAAGATACAAGTTTCTGTGGAAGTTGATACTGCACACGTCGAGGGAGAGTTTGTTGATGCATAATTCTAGATCGTCATGTGAAGTATCAAATACAAGACAAATGGCTACAAAGGTGTGTTGTCCGAACTAGAGGCGAACTGCCAGTTCGGACTCACATGAACTTGTCCAAATTGCCAGTTCGGATGATCGTAGTTTTGCACTTTGAAGTTCAACTATAAATAGTTTGTCTTGTATAGAATTCACAACTTCTGGTCATATCTTATGTGTGTGTTTTCTGTGTAATCTCTCTGTGGCTAATACAAGTTTCTCTGTATGTACTCATCATGTTCATACGTTTTACATTGATTTCTTCACGACCGAGTAGATGATCCAACGCTTACGTATTTACACAACAGTTTGTTCAGAATTCCAGTTCGTTAAGATTTGTTGGTTCGTTAAGATTGTAGGTTTGTTGAAGATAAGTTCGTTGATTTTAGATTTGACTTTCTAGTTCGTTTGGTGATCTCAGTTCGTTAAAAAAATATTTAAATCTTGGTTCATTGACTCGTAATTTTACAATTTTAAAATGAATGATTTTCAAATATTTTCGGCTATGCAAAATATAATGCAAATAGTGTTGAATTATGATAATGAAATACCAACTTGTAACACCCACCCACCTTTTATGGTATATTAAAATGAATAAAAGACGTCTCGGAAAAATTTTCTTAATTACGAACGGTTTACCATAAGTAAAACCCGTTTATGTTCCAACATGTTCAGGTTTAATGACATCATATACAAAATCAGAGTAGAGAGTATTTCATATTCATACAAGACATAAGGATTAACTCATGTCAACAAAAGTGATGATGATGTTCGGTTCCTTGACTCCAAGCTCAATCTCGACCCGCTACGCACTTCTCTTATGACCTGCCATCATTTACTAGTAACGTATTAGTAAATAATGGCATTTTAGTGATTATAACACACCTTGATGCATTAAACAAACAAAACAAATGAAAAACCTGAAATTGTTGAGTTAGGCGTATCGCCTAAAATTTCTTCTGTGGTAGGCGATACGCTTACCGTAGCAAGTGTATCGCTTGTTGTGATTCCTCCTCCAAGCAATACACCTGGAACGAAAGTTCCAGGGATCAGCTTCCCTTTTCCCCTGTTTTCACACTTGGTTAATTTCTTAGCAGATTTCCAGATTTTGGCTGCAATTAACCCAACACTCACAATTCTTCCTTTTTCCCCTGTTTTCACACTTAGTCAATTTCTTGGCAGATTTCCAGATTTTGGCTGCAATTAACCCAACACTCACAATTCTTCAAAGTCACATCTATAGTCAATAAAATAACCATACTTACTCTTTTTCACCATCTAATCTACAAGTTAAACAATTACTAATCCCTCTTTTGGAAATTAACCTGTTTGACCCATTACATAAAATTTAGGGAATCTTTAACCAGTTCACATTATCACACTATCACCCGAAGGTGCTTACTTTGAAATGTATTAAATACAATTCTCCTCTTACCCGAAGGTGCTTACTTTGAAATGTATTAAATTCAATTCTCCTCTTACCTCTAGTATACATACAAATTTCATGTCAAGTGCTAACACACTTGACTCCTTCTTCCATATTAACATTTTGATGCATACTTTTTAGGCTTCATTTAACCTAATCATTTTTTGGCATTATGACATCCTACATATATAATTTGCATCACTCCAACATGGCACATCACTTGAGGATCAAGAACCTTATGAAACTTTTCACAAATTTTCACCTAGGCATTTTATCAAACACCTAGAGTGCATAACTTGAGTTTCTACTAACATATAATATTCTACTATCCCATTATCCCACCTTTGATCCCATGAGTGCCAAATTCACACATTTTATGAAGATTAACACAATCAATACAGAATCCACACCTTATATGATCTAAACATCCAAACCCAACTCCCCCCCCCCCCCCTTTCAAGATTTTCGATTTCTATGTGTAGGGTCTAACCCCATCACAATTTTCACTAGAAAACACAAAACACAAACAAGCAGGGTGATTCCATGCTTAATCTACGCATATAACACATATACAACTGATTTCTCATGTCAATTGAACTTTTAGATGATGCTCATACTTTCACCTATCATGGGGGAATACTTACATGATGAAGGAAAACAGAAATTGATGATGGAAATGGATTCTAAACACCCTCTTTACTTGAATTCCACCCTCCCCTTTCCAAAATCTCCCCAAAACACTAGAAATTGAGGTGATTTGATCAAGAATCCCTCTTTTCTCCCTCCCTTCTATCTGGTTCGCGACTGGGCTCTCCTTAGGGAGAGTTCCCAAAAAAATTTTGTTTTGTTTTAAAGCCCAAGTTACATAACCAGCCCCTCTTCTTTGGTAGATTTCAATTTTTTTGCTACATCTTTTAATTTACTCATTAAACCCTCATCTTCCAAGTAATATTTACTTGCCACTAAATTATATAACTATTAACAAATTTTTATCACTTGATAACCCCTACCCGAACCGACTCACAACAAAATTTATTAAAATAACATTACAAAAATTCGAGATGTTATAGAACAAGTCAGGAAGTTTCCAAGCTGTTAAGGTTGGAGGATTATCACAATTCGAAGAAAAGATTCGAAGCGTATATTTGTGCTCTTGATGTTGATTTTTGGATATCCATTGAAGAAGAATATACTTACCCAATAGCAAATGGGAACCAAAAATACGAAGTGATCTTGATTCTGAAGAAAGAGAGGTTTATACAAGAAATAAGAAGGCTTATGGTAATCTTACGATTAGAGATGTGCACTATTCGGTTTGGTTTGATGTTAGGCCCCAACCGAAACCGAAAATTTGGTTCTTGAAAATTTTAAAATCGACCGATTTCGGTTTTTTCGGTTTTGGTTTCTCGGTTTAAATCTAGAAAATCCAAATATACCCAAATAAAGCAAAATTTTGAACTCATTAACTACTCAATTTAACTTCTGATTTTATTGCCTATAGGAAAAAGTCCAAACGAGACTCTTGGTTAAGTTTAAAAAGAAGACTTATTGAGGAAAGAACCCAAATAGAGCAAAATTTTGAACTCATTAACTACTCAATCTTATTTCTGATTATTGCCAATAGGAAAAAGTCCAAACGAGACTCTTGGTTAAGTTTAAAAAGAAGACTTATTAAGGAAAGAAAGACTCAATCCTTTTATAAATAAATATTTGATAAGATTTTCATCTTACATACAATGTGGAATAATAAATGAACCACTTTTTTGCTAAGAGTTAATTTTATAAGGTACCTATATTTAAGTATTCTTCTGCAATTTTCGATGTGGGATCTTAACCAAATGCTATTGCACTATAAAAACCTTATAACCACAGCTTGTTTCTTATATACTCTACAGAATCTACGTTCTTATTTCTTGATTGAAAAAAATGAGCAACGCATCCTATAAATGATGGCTTCAAAGTGATAGCTGTTGAATAAACACAAACCTACTTGAAAATGGCTTCAAAAATTCATTAGTTTGAACACAAATCTACTATGGTCACCAAACTTTCATTCCAAAAGTAGTATGGAATTCATGAATTTGTAACGAAACAATAAAAGTTTGGATTATTCAGTAAATAATATGTAATCCATACCTAATGTAGAATCATACCCACCGTAAAATGCAAAAATCCTTAAAAGAATGCAAAAGTATTTTACTCTTTGTTTATTTATCTAAACTACTCTTGTTCTTGATTGTTCATACACAACTACACTCGATTTTAAGCATCAAAATTCCCAATGTATAGGATTCATAGGCTTTTAATGAGTATTTTCCATGTATATGAGCTTCAACTGTTTCTAGCCAAATATGTTACTAATTCCAATTTCTATTAAAATTTTACTTGGATAATAGAAAGGAGAACTTACCAAACCTGTTCACAACCTATATGGACTTTTTTTTGGATACTTGTTGCAGAAAGGATCACATTTATCTTTAATATTTGTTTTTGTAGGAAAACCGTTCGCAAATTAAATAAAATAAATACTTTTTATTTTATGGTATGATTACAACAAACAAAATAACTCTAATCTATTACAATACAATGAGAATAATCTACTCCTACCAATATGATTACAAGGAAATAATTGAGGTTACACGGAAATCAAAAATACAATACAAAGAAATGAATAATGATTACAATGAAATGAAATTACAATACAAATGAAATGAAGTGAAATTGATTTAAATGAAAGAAATAAAGACAGAGAAATAAAGAAAATGTTTTGAATGATAAAATACTAATTGAAAGTCAAAGAAAGTGATTTGAGAAAAAACTTTTGATATTAGTTTTAGAAAAAACGAGAAACGAAGGCTTCGGGTCAAAACCCGAGTCCCTTAAAACAAATTTCGGGTCTACCAAAGATCCGTTTTGTTTCCCAGGGTACAATCGCCTAAACCGTATTGTACGGCCGTGATAACTCTAAGCTTGAAGTTTACCTTCGAGTTCTTGAAGATCCTGACGAACAGGATGAAGATTGGAAGAAAGTTTTGAGAAGAGGAGAGAGTTTAGAGAGAAGAAGAATTCTTGTGAATTCTGGTGTGTTTAGCCTCAACTAATGAGGTTGTATATATAGTGGTGGGAGTGGTTTGTTGAGCACACAAAATTAATTCGTAGTTAAACTTTGCATTAAACGTCTTTAATGCAAATTGATTTCTAATTAACGCGGAATTACCTTAATTAGCTCAAACGCGTCTAGAGCTGTTAATCCGGAAGTACTCCGCGTAACAGCTATTCTCCGGCTGAACTGGCGCTTCCGGACCAACCTTCCGCTTGAACTTCAACCGGAACTACTGTTCAGGTTGAACTCTGTTCCGTCCGGTTCAACTATTCCGCTTGGTCCCATCCGCTCGAACTCGTTCCGCTTGAACTTCTCTGCCTGGTCCCCAACCAAACCAACCATTGCGGCCACATTGCGCCACATTGCCCACGTCGCGCGTGCGCGTTAGGGGTGAAGCACCCCTCAGGGTCCAAGGGATGTGTCCTACTAAGGGAAACACTAGTTGATAAGGTTCCCACCTTATAAAGCACTTTTGGTTTCATCCCCCAACCAATGTGGGATGAGTTCTTATGCTATACTTAGCATTTTCTCTCTTATTTTCGCAGCTTTGACAGCTTCGAACCCTCAACTTTGAGCATCGATATCTCATTCATACGAGCTCCGTTTTGGACGTGGTGTGGTGCGTTGGAAAGCTCTCACAACGTATTACACAAACCCATAAAGTACAGAAGCAACAATCTATGTTATCTGTATTTTATTTTAGTTCAAAGTTGGTGAAAAAATCATTTTCACACTTAGTGAAAAAACTCATTTTTCACTAGTTTTACTCTCAAAATTCCAATAGTTTCTACTTTTGTACAATCTGACTCGTCTTCGGTGAATGTCTACTTTAGCAATGTTCGGTACATCCTCATGGTCATATGTTTTTCAAAACAAGTTGGAAAGGTTGAACATTGGGTGAATAAAATACAGGTGAGAGGCTTATTGATCCCATATTGTGTGTTAGAGGAAAATAGATGGAGTAAGGTATTACAAAAAATGATTAAAAAACCTTACAACAAACACGTTTAGAACCTCAGACCTCTCAAAAAGATTAATAATCTCTTACTAACTCAGCTGGACGGATATATAACTCTTATTTATAAGTTTTATATCTAAGTATGAAAGTTGTATATTGTTATAACCATAATCTATCGGTTCGGTTCGGTTTGTATTGGTTTTGTAGATGATAAAAACTGAAACCGAACCATAAATTTCGGTTTCGATTTCTTTGGTTCGGCTTTTTCCGTTTTTGTTGTTTGGTTCGGTTTTTTCTTTTCGGTTTTTTTGGTTAATTCGGTTCCGGCTTGGTTAATTCGGTTTTTTGCTCACCCCTACTTACGATGGCATTACCAAGAGAATTGTTGCATCAGTTCAAAACTTGTACGAAAACTAAAACTTTATGGGAAACTTTAAAAGATAGATGTGGAGGGAACGGACAATACAAAAAGAGTTGAAAGAAAGTTTTGAAGAAGGAATTTGATAATTTCAAGCATTACTCGAATGAAAATGTTTCATATTTGGTTTCAAGGTTTTTTCATCTAATTAGTGAACTAGAAGTTGCGAAGATTATAAAAGATGATGATGAGTTGAAAGAAAAAAAATTAGAAGCCTTACCAAACAAGTGGGGAAATTATGTGTTGTTGTTGACTAATGATAAAGAGTACTCAGGATGGTCACCTCATAAATTGTGTAGGATTGAGATCTAAAACGTTTTAGATTAGTTAACAAGATTTACTTGTAAGAATAACCTTGCGAAATTAAGTTAATCTTTGGTCTACTTAACGGGTTAATTAGTTGCAACACTTGTGAAAATTAGTTGTTTTCATAAATATAGTAACACATGAGGTAAATATTACTCGGCACTATTTGCACTTACTCAACAATACAGTATTACACGGTGTTCTTGCATAAAAAGGTTGAGTGACTAACTATGCTATATATAGTGTTAAGGGAAATCAATGATAGCCATTGATTTCCATATGATCATCTTGACTGTTAAAATACGAAAGTCAAACTAACTACCAAAAGAACATTCTTCGATTGACGAGGTGAATGGTGTGTGATCAGCAACATACTATAAAAGGAGAGCGACTTTGATGATAAAAGTATTCAACCAAGATGCTTTACCGATGATATGGAAAACTGATGTGATGTTGCAGGAGATAATCCGGTTGAACTCTTTATCTGACGAATAATATAGTCCACACGTAATGTGACAACTGCCAATTCTGTTAGTTCCGTTAACTATTACAGGTAGTTCCGTTAGTTAACACCGTTAACTATTTTCGTTAGCTCCGTTAGCAAACCCGTAAACCGTTATCTAAATGTTTATATATAAATACATTACTAATTAATTTAGTAATTTAATTCATGACTTTATGTGTTTCTTGAAAAATTGCATTTTTGTAAGAAAACGGGTTTCGCACGTAATTTAAGTTTTATGTGCGTACACGGTAACTACACTTTTCCCGACTAAATATTTCATGTTAAATAAGTTGAAAACACTGGGAAACATTCCTAGTATTTTAATTACTAAGTTTTGGGTTTAAAACCCACTCATTACTTGTTTTGGGTTATTTGTGTATGAGATGGAACTTGAGGGACCAAAGGTGTAACATTTTATAAAACAAAATGCAGCCACTTCTCCTCCTCCCCCCTCATTTCACGATTCTTTCTCCTCTCCTTCCAAACCCATGGTTCTTACACACACTACACACACACACCTTCAATTTCTTGGAAATTCCTTCAAATCAAGCAAGATTTAAGGTGTTTAAGCTCATTCAACCTTCAAGCAAGCTAGGGAAAGCTTCCATCTCGTCTCATCATCATCCATCCGCCATTTCTCCTCCCAACTTGTAAGCCCTAAAATCTCTAACTCGAAATTTTGTTGAATGCAAGTGTTAAACTTGTGTTTATGTGCAATTTGGTGTGTAAATGCGTTCTTGAAACATGTATTATGTTAGGTTAAGTTAAATTATAATTTGGGACTGTTTTATAGTGATATAGTGGCTGTGTTTTTGAAGTAAAAACATGTCATTGGTTGTTCTTGCTAAATCTTGTGTGATAGAACATGAATTATAGGTAAAATTGCTTATATGCAAGTGGCATACTTGAAATATTTATGTGATCATTGTATGATTGTTATGACAACTAGAAATCCATGGTAATATGATATCCAACGTGTTACAAGTCCTTACTTGAAGTTAAATGATCAAAAGATTGGCCAAAACCGTTAAAATGAATTTTATGCATTTTGACCCATTAGGACATATTTTGTCCAAGAAAATGGGTCGACTTCCGAAGGCCATAACTTGCTCAATTTTTATCGAAATCAGTTGATTTTTTTCCGTAGTAAAGTTTCATGTCTTAGCTTTACGTGGGCTACTCGCACGTCTCCTAAAACCTCCATTTGGTCATCCAAAACACTGCTGCAAGTTAGGTGTGCATTGCTGTATTTTATAGTGAAAAGTATACTTTACATTTTGGTCGGGCATGATAACCTTGTTTTAATGAGGGGTTTGTTAAATTAAAATGAGTTTTATATAATAAAAGTAAGATCTGGAAGGTTTCATGTTCAAACTCTAAGTTTTGAATGAGTTATGCAAATTTTAAACCTACTTTGACTATTTTGCAAAAAGCTAAAATTTCCAACTTCCGACGCGCATAACTTTCTCAATACTTATCCGATTGAGTTGATTCTTTTTGCAACATTCCCTAAATGTTGATTAGTTAGTGCCTGCAAAATTTTAGGAGTTAACTCCAAGAAATGGGCAATTTAGCTATGTCACCAAATGGTGTGTTAATGTTTGACAAAGCTGATTTTTAGCCAACTTCGTACGCGCATAACTTCCCCAATTCTTAACCTTTTTAGCTGATTCTTTTTACAACATGTTCTAAATATTGGGAAGTATATGTCGGTAAAATGTTAGAACCTAACTCCAAATATGGAGCAAATTAGGCGTATTCCCAAACGGTGTGTTAGTGACAATAATGTTGATTTTTGCAAACTTCTGACGTGTATAACTTTCTCATTTCTTAACCTTTTGGGTTGATTCTTTTTGCAACAAGTCCTAAATGATATGTAGTATATGCCTGTAAAATTTAAGGAGTTAACTCCAAGTAATGTGGATTTTAGCTATGTCACTTGATAGGTGCTTGAAGTTTGACTTTCTGGGTCAACTTTGACTTAAGTTGCAATTTCTCGATTTTCTCCCAAATTAGGACTTGTATGTGCATTATGTGACTTGTATGATCGCATGAAACATGTTTAGGTGCTTATGTGCTACTTTT
Source organism: Deinandra increscens subsp. villosa (assembly GCA_039602395.1). Lineage (NCBI taxonomy): Eukaryota > Viridiplantae > Streptophyta > Magnoliopsida > Asterales > Asteraceae > Deinandra > Deinandra increscens. The sequence continues at coordinate 60,551,839 of JBCNJP010000008.1, read as the reverse complement.
CGACCTAGCGACACATTTTAATTTGATTAAGCATATTTACCCAAACAGGTTGACTTTGACCAACCTGTTGAACCAAGTGCTGAGTAACAGTGCACCCTAAGGTGAGCTCATTTACATTATTGTTATGTCCATTCAGGGACGATAGCGCGCAGGTGGTTGCATCCGGTAAGGATGGTAGCCCAAACGGTAAGGTATTCCTTACTGAGTAAATTTCTGACATAAATATCATATATGCCACACTGAATTGAACTTCATTTATCAAAAAGTCCTTACTTTCGAGCCGTTAATATAGAATAGCGAGGTAATATTGAGTAGTACTACTAGGGACTGACACCCCCGCTCAGCGGTGCACGTGATGCACCCTCCCGACTAGCGGTCAGACTAAGATCAATGTTAGCCTACCCAGCGTGATCCGTAAAGACACGGGAAGACAAGGTTCATAGGTATCCCCTATCAAAACATTGTCAGCTTCGGTTACGAACAATTCAGGTGTACATAACCATAGGCTAGCTACCTACGATATGGAATTTTACTGGTCTTATGATTTTTGATTGTGGTTTACCTTTCTTTATTCATATATATTAGGTCTACATGTGACGTGTAGACCGCTTTAGTGAACTCACCAGCCTTGGCTGACACTTGATTGTTGTTTACTTTTCAGGTCGTTAAACGGATCGGGCGGCGGCAATGCCTATTTTTTTTTTAAACCCGTTTGGAAGATGTGTTTCCAACACTTTTGTATTACTTGTGGAAAAACACAACTGTTTTGTAAAACTTAAATTGCTTCCGCTGAAATACTATTTAAACTTTGTCTGTAAAGCCACTTTCAACTAATTATATTATTTTGATGGCTTGGTTGTAACTAAAGTTTTGGATCCTGGTCTGGATCACTCCCCACACGGTTATACTCCGTTAGTGGAAATTAGGGGTGTGACACGTAATATTCGCTTCCGGTTCATCTGGGCTTCTTCCGGTTGAATGGTATTTTCCGCTTGGACAAAGACTTCCGCTTGTACCTAGTTCAGCCGGAACTTCTTCATAATCACTAATCAACCAAATATATCAAAAGCGATATTCCTTACAGTCTCTCCCTAAGCTGATGCTGTTATATTATTTTCTCGTCATCGAAGCTATTCACAAAAATTGACTTGTACCAAACATCTTCAACAACTTTCTGAACCAAGTGGGTTTTCCCCTGGGTTGTTTCTTTTTCTGTGAATTATTTTCTTTTTCTTCTTCTTCTCATCATTAGAATCATCGTATGATTTTTCAACAAGAGGTAATTTGCCTTTTCCCTTGACTGAAGGAGAAGAAGTCTCGGCAGCCATTGATTCAGATGCAAAGTTTGGTGGTGGTGATTGTGGTGGTACATTGGTATCTGTTGGTGAGGGTTCATTTATGGTGAGAGGAGGTAGGAGTAGAGATTTTGATGCTGGTTTACTGGCTTCAGGTGCAGGGCTTGAAGGTGAGATGGTGGAAATATCTCAGACATATCCAAAACAGGTGTAGGCATTGGTTTTGGGTTAATTGGAGTGTAGGGAGTGAAGTTGTCAGTTCTGAATTTTGGGTGGAGATATTTGGATTTTCTTAGTTGAAAAGGCTTGAATTTAGTTCGGCCTTTTGGTTTGATTAATGATGAGAACTGGGTTTGTTTTAGTGCAGGGAATAGTTCAAGGGAGGTGGTGGCATTTCAGCATTGGTGTCCTCTATCTCAGGTTTAACAAAAGGAATTGTTGATATACCTGAAATTGTTTTGGAGGGATGAGGCATGACCAGGCTTGTGTTTACAGCAAATGCACCACCTTTCAGCTTTTGATATAGGAAATCAATATAGCTGCCGAGTTTACCCCCATATTGAACACTTTTTCCTCTGTTTTCTAGTTCCTCACCACTAGAATTCTCTTAACTTTTCTGAGAAGTTCATAGTTGTCATCATTCTTCACTAGATTTGTAGGCATTCTTGAGGCTATGCTCATCAACCCATCATTTTCATTGTCATCCATTTTCACCAGATCATATACCTGCATTCTCCATTCAGCTGATCTCTTCTTTGCTTCTTCAAACACTCTTTCAACGAAAAAATCCATGGAATATAGTTCCAATTCATCCTGGAATTCCTTTGCCAATCTTGCATTTCTGCATCAATTCTAGCAGCATCTACAAACTTGTTAAGAGCAAGAGCTTCATCCGTTTGAACAACCTTTAGAATAGCCAGAACGATTTCCGCTTAAACAACTTCTTCCATTTGAACATAATGTTGGCTATTGTGCATGGAGACTAAGGTATGAGCAATGTCTTCCGCTTCTTCTTCCGTTTGATCTTCCGGTTGGTTTTCTGGTTGAATAACCAGTTGATCAGTACCAAATATGGAGACAATTTCTTCAGTAGCCTTTTTTTCACCACATCCCGTTGAATAACTTCCGTTTCTATGACAACGGTCAAATATTAGAATCGGTAACCCGACCTGTTTTGATTAATTTAGGTAACTCTTTAGCAAAATTGTTTTAAAAAATGATCAAAATAAATTACTAAACTTTTAACGTGTAATAAGTGTGACTAAATGATTTTTAATTATTGTTTTCGTTATATATTAAATGTGTATGATATATAAAATATATATATATATATATATATATATATATATATATATATATATATATATATATTGCAGGTTGCTGGGTTTGAACCCGCGACCTGGAGGTTTTAAGTGAGCGCACAGACCAGTGGGACACAACTTGATTAGTGTTACTTATTCGAAACAGCAAGTACATAACCCGTCCGGGACGCGCCTGATTTTCTTCTTCTTCCTCTCCCAAGCGCTGTTTACTCTCTCTCTCTCTCCTATTTTTCTTTCTTCGACCGTAACTCCCTTTGACACATTGTTCGGCCATTTTGGTCGACTAGAATTAAAGAAAAAATCAGTTTTATGTTCCAACCATCAACACGAGTTTAATGACATATAAATCACCCAAAACTGTTGTCTAATGATGATTATTCAACAAAACCCCCAAATCCTCTTAAACCCCATTAAAACCGAACCTTAAACGTAAAATTAAAGCACCTTTGACCTTTATTGCTATAAATTGAGGATGGATTTTGTTTTGGTCAAAAATTGTGAGGCAAAACTAAGTAACCAAATTCGTTTGTGAGGTATGGTGCCCTGAATGTAAAGTTTATTTAATCAAGTTTGTGAGTTAAAATCCAAGGTATAAATGAAATGAATGGAAACACAAGCAATAACTTCCTTGAATGCAACTATAAACAACGAGATTTGAAAGGGGGAAAAGCCCTTAATCCTTGAATGTCTTCAAGGATTGCCGGCATAAAAAACCCCTTCGGCAATGATAACACACGTTGCCTGTTTATTGCCAAGTGAAATATTCCGAGTATAAGTATTTGCGTCTTGTTTTCTAGGTGGTAGTGTGAATACAAGTGATCGAGAATGAAAAAACTAAGTCCTATGCCGCGTACAAATACATAAGAAACCTAACTAACATCCCGAGATTCCTGGGATCACCTTTTAACTACTTTCGGTCTTTATTTGACCGATTTTGGTGGTGGGCCTCTTCTTCCACGTGCTTCTGACTTTGACAAGGTCTATATGACCGTTATCTTCCTTTTCGTTCCTGGCTTAAGCACACAAAATCAAAGAGATAGATTAGTACTGCTTTCCTAGCATGCAGGGTACCCGTGCATGCTGGGATTGAGTAGACAAATAGATTCAGAGTACACTACATCCTGGGGTAATAATTAAATAAAACATAAGCAGAAATCCTGAGTTAGGTTACCGAAAACGTAGTCCCTGTATGTTCGATATCCAAGGGTCCTAACCTGTCGGAGATTATTAGTAAAACATAGGATCAGAATTCAGGGTATAACAGATTTATGTTCTAAACCTCCTCACGAATCAAAGCCCTCCTCCAATTTCAGATTTCATCCACCGAACTAAAAACCCCTAGTTTCTAGAGTTCTTATCTCGTTCGTTCAATTTTGGGTCCAATTCTTATCCGAATTCATCAAGTAATTTGTCTATTCCACTTGGTTTTTCATTATCTACAAAACCTCTCTGTTAATTCTGTTGGGCTATATATATTAGAGGCATGAACATTAGTTATGGGCTTTGTAGTTTATGGGCTTTTTGGGCTTTGTTAGTGGGCTTTTATAGTTTACGATTGGGCCATGTGGGCTGATTTATTGTTTACGATTTGTACTAGGTCTTTGGTAAGAGGCACTATATAAGCCTCACTTGTTTATGATTCAAGTAAGCTTTTCAAATACAAATTATTGTTTACGATTTCTGTGTTCTTTCAAGTTTACGATCAGCTTCACAAGTTAGAGATTCTCATTCAAGATTCAATCTTTCTCTTAGATTGAATCTATTTCTTCTACTTGTTTCTTGAATCAATCGTATTTGAGGATTCCGCACTCATATACGATCATATATCGTGTTGTTGGTTTGATCTCGGACCTACAATTGGTATCAGAGCCAAGAATCTTCGATTCGAGGCTCACACGATATAGATTCAAGCAGTTTTTTGGGTTTTCGGGCTGTTTTTGAAGATTTGAAGGTGTGTTTGGCGTTTACGATTGTACCTGCTGCTGTTCTTTGTGTTTGCGATCGCTTTTCTGGGTTTGTTAGGAGTTTACGACATCAAGAACGGATTTTTAGGTGTTTACGATTGTACTTTCGGGCGTTTACGATTTTTCCTGGTCGTAATCGACGTTTACGATTTTGTCTTACCGGAATCACGGAGTCGGAATCATAGTTCACGATCATCGCTAATCGTAATCGGGTGTTTACGATTTACGGAGTCGTAATCGTTAGTCGTAATCAGAGTTTACGATATTTTCAATCGGAATCTGTGTTTGCAATTTGTTTGGATCGTAATCAGGTGTTCACGATCGTAATTACAGTTTACGATCGTAATCAAGTCTTCTCGATCATAATCTCATTGTTTGGACGTTTGGACTTTCGTTTTAGGTTCCCTTTGCTATCGTAATGGATTTTGAACCAAGTATGTATCAGAAATTGGACTTCGAGATTGGGTCTATTACACGTCCACCTAGACTTACTTCGGCAGATAACTTTTTGGAGTGGAAGTACAGGTATGAAAACCATTTGAAGAGTGTTGACTTGCGATTGTGGAGAGCGGTAATTAATGGACCACACATACCTACTCATGGAGAAGGAGCTAAGTCAGGAAAAGCTAAGATTGAAGAGGAGTTTGAAGATGAGGACTGGGAAAGGTGTAACAAGGCTGAGAGGGCGTTTGCAATTATGACCATGGCACTAACACCTGACATTGCTCAAGGGTTTAAGCATTGCAAGACGGCAAAGGAACTCTGGAATGCATTGATTGTTGCCTATGAGGGAAATCCGGACATTAAGGCAAGTCGAAAGCAAATGTTGAAGCAAAAATTCAATTTGTTCAACCATATCCAAGGTGAATCGTTTGAAGCGCAAGTGCAAAGGTTTGTATCGCTGATGGCAGAAATGTCAAGTTATGGTGTGGAGCCGGAGTTGGAAGATAAGAATTTGAAGTTGCTAAACAGTCTACCAAAGTCATGGGATACCAATATCTCAATTATTAAGGACAACAACAAATTGAGTGAGCTGTCTCTGGATGAAATGATTAACAAGTTAAAGTCGAAGCTCATTGATGATAAACAGCGTGAGTTGAATCATATAAGTTCTTTGAGTTTGGCTGGGAAACTGAATCAGGCTTTGTTGTCGGAAGAGGTAGATGTTAAGCAGAAAGGAAATTCTGTTGGAGGTGGATCAAGTTCGGTGACTCAAACAAATGCTTTTGTAGCACAACCTCAATCTAATTCGAGTGGAGGTGACAATTATGAGACCAACAACGATCCCAACTTTGCACTGGGTATGGGATTCATGAACAGTTACCATGCGTTAATGGCCGGAACTCTAATTCCTTCTGAGATCCTTTCGGGGGAGCTGAATCAGATTAATCCAGAGGATGTGGAGATGTTGGACGTCTCTTGGCAAATGGCTATGGAGGTGTTCAGGGCTAAGAAGTTCATGGCGACTACAGGGAGAAATGTTTGGAAGGATCAAGACAAGATCAGAATGGGGTTTGATAAGACGAAGCTCAGGTGCTACAATTGTGATGAATATGGGCATTTTGCTAGAGAGTGTAGCAAGCCAAGGAAGGAGAAAGCAGAGATGAAGAAGCCGGCTGATGGGAAGGCAAAGGCTGAGACAAGTGCTTTAATGGTGCAGGAAGGAGGAGGATATGACTGGACCTCCCAAATGAAGGATCTGAGCCTGACACATGCTAGGATGACTGCTATGGATGATGATGAGGAGGAAGAGCATGCATTTGTCGTGACTGAGATGAACCTGAGGAGAATGAAGCTATGGCAGCTGACCACACCAAGGTATGTTCCAACCCTGTTTGTCATCGTATAATTACTGGTCTTAGACAATTTTGCAAAAACTTTGAATTAGAATTGTTTGAGACAAAATGTGAAAGAAGCTCATTTAAGGGTAGATGGCAAAAGAACAAAGAAAAAGTTAAAGCCCAGAAATTAGATATAGTGAAATATAAGAAACTTGCAACTGAGAATGCCTATTTGTATGACAACGCTAAGTTAGAAATAGCTGAGCTGAGTAAGCAGATAGATGACCTTAAGCATAAGAACAATGAGTTGCAGGTTAAGCTTGACATGAACCTTATGAGAAGCAAAAGAATGTTACAGGCTAGTAAATCTCTAGATACTTGCATAACTGAGGTTAGAATGGGTAAGGATAAAGGTGGAATATGAATTAGCTTTGCTAACAAGAACGTTGTTCCTCAAGATAAAACTAGAGACGTGATAGGAATGATCTTAGAGGAGGATCAGATAGATAGATCTGCATCGGAAATGCATGAAGAAGGACCTCCTTTAGATAGTGTCTTGGTTGGAGTAAAGCCTATGACAGTAGAGGAAATTGAAAATGAAAAGCACATGACTTATGGCTTGGGTAATAAGGATAGTGTGAAGACAGATGCGTGTGAAGCAGGTCCATCATATACTTCTTTGAATAACTGTGTGAGCACTTCTGATGTATCTATTTATTGTGCAGATGAAGTAGAAATCAAAGACATTTCTGAGGAGGATGCAGAGTGTCAGAGAGTGGCAGAGAGTCATGAGTCTAGTAGTTCTAGTAGTTCTAGTTTGTGTTTACCTAAGGATGATGTATTGGCACTTGTGTCAGAACTAGAAACATCCAAGTCAAAACAAGTAGCTGTATCGTTGTTAAAAAATGTTTCAGAATCAAATGAAAAAGTGTCTGGTTTTAAAATTCGTGTGCCTAACACAAAAACAGGTCGTGAGACTAAGCCCAAAGACTTCGTTGCTTATCCCCAGGTTGTGTCAGCTTTTAATAGAACAAACAAATCTAAATCGGAACAATTTTGTTTAATTACACAATTTGATAAGGATAAACAACGTGTTATACACAAATGGGATGATAAGCCAGAGTGGAAGTCGTCTTACCCAAGACGTACGTACCTCTGTAGCCATGTCAATGGGCCTAGGCTCATGAATTGCTTTCAATGTGGAAAGCCAGGACATTTTGCAGCTAACTGTGTTAATAGACCTTACCAACCATACTATCCGCAAAACCCACGGACTAGTATGTTGGAGAAAATGATGACCGGAGAAAAGCAAAAACAAAAGCAGAAACAACAAGCTGTGTTTCAGGGGAAGCAGCGTTCTGAACCAATGAAGACTGAACAGTCTAAGGTTTCAAACACAAAGGCACCTGTGACAAAGCCTGTTGTTGATAAGTGGAATGTGACCAGAACTCCAAAACAAACTTATGTATCTAAAGGAGTTTCCCACAAGATAAAACCAGAATTTGTTGAAAAACAAGTGGCTAAAGTAAAAAGAGCTAATCAACCTAATGGCAAAGCGAAAGCCGAGCAACAGGTTTTGAAACAAAAAGGTGTCACTCAAACAAAACAACTTGTGTATACTAAACTGAAACTTGAGTGGACACCGGTTAGAAAGCCAACTGGTAAAAAGGTCATTTCACCACAAAAGAAACCTGTGATTGTCAACAATTCAACAACTGTGTTGAAACCAGAGAAAACCACCACATGGAAACCAAAAGTCAACATTCAAAATGAGAATGTGTCTGGATCAAAGTCTGAAATGATTCTTCAATTAGTTAACTACATTGATGCAAAAGGTGTGCCCAGATCTGTTATGGCCTGTGTACCTGGATCTCATTAATTTCTGATTCTTGTAGGGACAGCCAAGAAAATCTATCAACAATCTCTGGTACGTTGATAGTGGTTGCTCCCGACACATGACCGGAGATCTGTCCCTTTTGGAAGATGTAGAAGATTTCGATGGTGGAGGAGTTTCATTTGCAGGTGGTGTGGGTGGTAGAATTAGCAAGAAAGGTGTGGTGAGGAGTGGAAATCTGTCTTTTTCTGACGTTTATTATGTGGAGGAACTGTCGCACAGTTTGCTGAGTGTTTCTCAGATCTGTGACAAAGACTTTTCTGTGATGTTCAATCGGAAGGAATGCATTATTTTGAAGCCCGGTGTAAAGATTCCCGAGGAGTGCATTCTGATGCGTACTCCAAGACGTTCAAACTCATATCTTCTCAACATGGGCAATCCTCCAACGTCAGAAGAAGCATGCCTCATCTCAAATCAAAACGAAAATTTGGCTATGTTGTGGCATCGTCGTCTGGGGCATGCAAATATGAAGAACCTGACCAAGCTCGCGAAGGGAGAGCATGTCAGAAAGCTGTCAATTAAAGACTTCTTAACTGTTGAAAAATGTGTGGCATGTGCGAAGGGGAAGCAGCACAAGTTGCCACATCGTCCGAAGATAGCAAACTCTGTGTCATCAGTTCTACAACTTCTACACATGGATCTATTTGGGCCTATGCAAGTTCAGAGTATCAGCAAGTTCTCCTATTGTCTAGTGATTGTGGACGACTATTCAAGTTTTACTTGGGTCTACTTCTTGTCAAACAAGTATGAAACTTGATGTGCTCGGAACGACTCTAAAAACTACTATAAAAACCTAGACCTAAACTAGACCTAGACACACCTAATTTTACCGAAAATACCTAAACTAAACCGAACCCTAAGGCAAGTGTACCTATCGGATAGTAGAATAGCTAGGGCAAGACCGGAATATCGAACCTAGGACACTCTATAGACAAGACTTAACCTAGACCTAGAAATTGGAAATACTGAGTAAATTCGATTTGGGTTTTTGAATTGAGATTTAAATTAACTAGAATTACCTAATCAACGAACGATCAGACGAAGACAGGAAACTTTGGGGAGGCTCAGATGAGAAGAGAATATACCACCTAGACCTAGACTTGCAATTGATGCTTAACTTTACCTCGGCTCTAACTAATCTGATGGTGGCTAGTTCACCTTTTAAGTCCTTCCTAGACAACGATTCTAACGCTCGAACAAGGGTTCACCTTTTAAGTCCTTCCCACTTCAATTACCCTAGCCACCCTCGGATATACCTAAGGTGCACCTAGACTAACAGGAGCTACCAATAACTACCATGAATGACACGGAATAGCAAGCTAGACAAAACCCTAGGACGCTTCCTTTTGAGACAACGCAACCCTAAGACTTTAACCAACCCAACTACCCGTTAAACCTATACCTTTTAAGTCTTCAGTTTAGCAGCACATTACAATCAAATAATCAACCAACCGAAAATGCAATAGTTCAAGGTAACCCTAAACTACACTTTAGCAATCAACCCTAAAGTTAACTACTTTGGTTAATCTACCTAAACCGAAAGACATTCGCGGGTAAATTAAGCATTAACAGTCAATTAACAATCCGATCATAACACACATAAGCATCAAGCATGGCAATTATTGGAATTGAATAGAATCGTAGCATCAATCAATCAATCAAAACCAAGAATAAAGTCAAAACATCAATCACTCATCATAACGGTCTAGATGGCATAATAGGTTTAGCCTACAATCATGGTCTGGACACTAAACATAATAAAGTATGAAAATTTATCCAAATACATAATTGCAAGTAATGAAAACACAGAAACCGAAAGAACCGGATAGCGTATGATGATGAAATCTTGGTCTTCCGATGATTCTCCTTGATCTCAGCTCCCTTCTCCTCTGAAATTCGTCCTTGGTCGCTCTGAAATTCGTCTGAAGTTCGAAGAATGACGAATTGAAACCCTAACTTCGAATTTATATCAAAATTCCTTTTTCTGCGGGTTTTGGACCTCCAAGCGTATCGCTTGGAGGTATTGTCTTCCTAGGCGATACGCCTAGTCCTCAGGTCGCGACAGTTTAGTCGGTCAAACCGACTTACCCCCCGTTGACTTTCCTTTTCACGCGCGTATCGCTTGCCAGTGATCAAGTTCCAGGCGATACGCCTGGAACTACTTCTTCAGCATTTCTTCTTCTTCTCTTCTTAACTTTCAACTTGGCTTCGGGATTTTATCAAGAACCTACAAAACTTATAAGAAAACATAAAAAGGACCAAAAGACTCAAACTTTAATAAAAGCACTTAAAACAAATGGAAACTGACTCAAATGGACTCAAATACATAACAAAAGACTTAGGAAAATCGGATGTGTTTGCAACACATCAAACATCCCCACACTGACTCTTTTTTCGTCCTCGAAAAATACTGCAATGGAATCACAACCAGGAAATTGACTTCTAAACCTTAACCTTTAAATTTCACAGTCCACCAAAACAATTCCACATACCATAATGTAATCACACACTAACTATGATTGCCGATATTTCTATCCGATTAAACCCAACCACCAACCTTTTCTTTCGCCCCCATGTGTTTATAAATTTACCAGAAATAAGTTCAGTCGCAATGGATCCCACTAAAGAAAGGTCAAGTTCAACCTATTACCGAATCATATTCAGTCAAAGCAACTGGAATAATTGATTTAAATTTATTTTTCTCCACCACCCTTAAACCAGATACTAAGATGTCCAAGGAATAACTATTTATTATTATTTTTTTTCTTTTTTTTTTGAGCATTTATTCCTCTAAGCTATCATATTTTTTTTCTTTTCTTTCTTTTCTCAATTTTTTTTTTTATAATTGGTTACTTTTACCCTAAATTACCGACGGACATCACCAGAGGTATTCTTTCACAAGGTCTTACCCCCGAAATCATACATGAGTATTTTGCCCGCGAGATCTGGAACATCATCAGAGGTACTTACCACGGGATACTATCCTTAGTTTGTACATGAGTATTCTGCCCATTCACTCTAATTCATTAACAAAATTATTAACTACATGCTCATTTGAAATTCTAAGGACATAGGAGTATCTAGCCTAAAGGGGTCTCTTTCTTCCTAATCATCAGATTCAGAATCCCTATCACTCCTAAAATGGGAACCCACTAGCAGACTGATTAGCATATTTATACAACAATAAACACACAGGCTATTTAAGCTACTCCTAGATCAGCTGGGCCTACCGACACATCATAGACTAGTAATGTTTTCCATTCAACCATACTTAACACATTTCCCAAATTTATTTATTATTTAACATTCAAGCATAAAATTAGACAACCAATTCCCAGTTTTATCTATCATTTTCCATTTAATTGCAGCCAGAATCTCGGACATTTTTGAACAATTTTTTCAATTTTTTTTCAAATTTTCAAATTTTCTGACTCAATAACACACCAAAAATAAAAGACTCAAGACTCAATACGAAAGTATCTCATCCCCACACTTGAATCACACATTGCCCTCAATGTGGAATGGAACAAAAATAAAGCAGAAGTAAAATAAATAAAATAAAACAAGTAGAAACGTGTTCACCTGAAACTCCAGAGACTCAGCACATCAGCCGCAGCGAACCACCACCAAGACGGTAAATAGAAAAAATTAAAAATTTGAAAAATTTCTGACTTACCTCCCCTAGGCGTATCGCCTACAGCCTTCATTTCCCAGGCGATACGCCTAGGACTTCAACCAGCTGCCCGCCTGAGACTTCCAGGCGTATCGCCTATAACATCCAACCTTCCAGGCGATACGCCTGGAACGACTTTTCCAGAGAATTTTCCAGATTTTTGGCCTCCAAAAATATTCTATCTCTTTCTCCAAAACAGGCCTCTAGCCGAAATTTGCAGCACAAACCTGCAATTTCGACCTGCACACTCTCATAGTCCAACTCTTGAATCTCCAGAATAACCCGCAAACACCAAAAACACAAAACCAAAAGACGCAAAAGGCACAAAAACTAAAAAAAAAAAAAAAAACAGAAAATTAAACACAACTACAATAATTTACAAACCGGGAATTTCACCAATTAGCACCAAACACAAGAACAACCTCCAAAACCATCCGGAGGCTTTGATTTCACATCTCTAAGCACGAAACTACCGGATTCCACCCGGTTCCTATCAGCACAACCATCAACTAAAATCTTAACCCATAAAGCAACCAACTTTAACAAATGTAACAACTTTTTAACCTTCCAATGCTTAAACCGACCCGGGAGAAATCTGATCTTCTCTAAAAAACTTACCTCCGGGTCATTCTCACTAACAACCACAACTAACCTCCCCACACTTGGCCTAAACACAACCCTATCCTCGAATTCACCTATGTCACCAAGTGTGGCTTTCCTCAAACTATCCTCAACCATCAAACACTCTCCGATCACTAAATTCTCATCAACGGGTTCTACTAACGGGTCAAAAATCTCATGTCTATCAATTAACTCATTTAACCCCCCGAGCTCCTCCCCACACTTATCCTCAACTACTAACTCACCTTCCAACATATTTCCAACTACCAAGTCCTCACCAGTGACATAACTAACACAACTATCCACCAAAGATATGAAAGATCCTAGAAAGCATACGGACTCGCTGTTCTTGTCACCCGATTTACCAACCCTGAATTCAACCGACTCATCATCTACCCTCAAAGTGATCGTGCCCGCAAAAACATCAACTAACGCCCGAGCAGTCCTAAGGAAAGGCCTACCTAAAATCAGAGGGCAGCTAGCATCATATGCAGTGTCAACTACCACAAAGTCTATAGGGAACAAGAATTTGTCTACCTGAACAAGCACATTTTCCACTATTCCTTTGGGTCTAACTACCGACCTATCCGCTAAGGAAATCGTCATCCTAGTCGGCTCTAACTCTCCTAATCCTAGGTGCATGAAAACAGAATAAGGCATCACATTAATGGAGGCACCTAGATCAGCTAAAGCACAAGTAACAGACAAGTCACCAAACGAGCAAGGAATTGTAAATGTACCCGGATCAGTCAGTTTTTCAGGCAACCTATTCTGAACCACAGCAGAACACTGGGCATCAAGTGTAACATCAGAAAAGTTTTCAAGCTTCTTCTTATTAGTTAACATATCTTTCAAAAATTTAGCATACTTAGGCATCTGTCTAATAACATCAGTAAAAGGTAAAGTGACCCTAAGCTGCTTAAGAAGCTCTAAAAACTGCCCATACTCTCGCGCATTCTTCTGCTGGACCAACCTCTCAGGATAAGGAACACGCTTCAGATCATCAGCAGTGATCGGTTTCGGCGCGAACCTCACTCTCTTCTTCTCCTTCACCGCTTCCCACTTCAGCGGCTTCTCTCTAACTTCTTCAGCCTCGACGATCGGTGCGGTACTTGCTGGCGTTACGCTCTCGTGCACCCTCCCGTCAGGCGTCTCCAACTCAATCTCCTCATCGACCGGCTCCTCATCAACCACCGCTGGTGATGGACTCTGGACAACTCTCCCGCTCCGTGTGGTAACAGCATTAACCGACGCATTGGGGTTTTTATAGGTGCTACCGGAAAATTGACTCCCTCGGGAGTTGAGCTCTTTCAGCTGCTTCGCTATGTCACCGACTGAACGCTGCAAGTCAAGGAACGAAGCCTGTTGATTCCTCAGTAAAGTATCGTGCTCTGCTAGCTTCTTCTGTGTGGCCTCATCCCTCGCGTTCATCTGCTGCAGAATCTGCGTTTGGTTCATGACCAGCTCTGTAAGCTCCTTCATGGTCGGCCCCTCAGTTCCTCCACCAGTCTGATTATACCTCGGTTGAAAACCAGGTGGATTTCCTCCCTCTCGCCATCCTGAATTTTGGCCACTCCTCCACCCAGACTGGAATGAATTACCGAACTGGTTTCGGTTTCCAATATAATCCACTTGCTCAGCGGGAGCAAGCGGGCAGTCTCGGGTGTCGTGAGCGCCTCTGCACAGCTCACATTTGGCTTTAATATGGAGTTTGATTTCCTCTAAGGTTTTATAGATGTTTTCTAACTCCCTAGGCGGTATGGTCTCTGAGCCAATGTGATGGACACCCCGGGTAGATGTAGAAGGTGTGAGCGATCTAGTCGGGGCCAAGGTGGCTCTCCGACCTCCGGGTGCCTGCTGTTCAGCAAGGGCGAAGCTCTCAAAAAGTGATTTGCATTCATCTACTGTGAGCTTCTCCATCATATGTCCTCCAGCTGAAATATTGAACTCTTTCTGAACAGAATAAGGAAGTCCGTTGTAGAACTTCTCGATGATAGCCCATTCCGTCAACCCGTGTTGCGGACATCTACTCAGAAGAGTGTTGAATCGTTCATATGCAACCGAATAAGGCTCATCGGGGTCCATTTTGAAGGAATGGATTTCCTCCCGAGTACGCGCGACCTTAGCTGGAGGATGGTACTTCTTCAGGAATTTTGCGGTGAGATCGTCCCAGGTGGCGATCGAATTAGGCGGAAGCGTCTCAAGCCACTCGGCGGCTCGAGACGTAAGGGAGAATGGAAAAAGACGCAAATAAATGGTGTCGTTCGCGACTCCGGTGAGTCCGAACGTGTTGCAGATACGCGTGAACCTGGAGATATGCATCGGTGCATCTTCGTCCTCACGTCCATGAAACTGGATCGAATGCGTCAAAGCGTTGATGACGTGGGACGGAACTTGCCAATTCGCGGTGTTGGCAATAGCAGGCTGTGCAATAGCAAACCGGGCTTCGGTGACTCCGGCGCTAGCCTGCTCGTGGACGGTGCGACGTGCCGCCATGGATGTGAGATCGGGGAATGGAATGGGTTTGGTGTCGCGTGGGGATGAAGAGGATGGTTTCGAAGGGGTGGTGGTGGAAATGATGAACGCCTCTAGCTCGGTGCGTAGAAGGCGGAACCGCTCACGAATGTCCGCGTCGGGATCAGATAAAGGTGTAAGCTCAGGAGGACCTCGCGAACGGGTGTGTGGCATATAACGGGAATGACTCAAGAAAAATCAAACGAAAATTAAAACCTAAAAATTCTAGACTCGAAATCAGAAAATCCTAAGACTCTAGACACGGAAAGACCAAAAAGACTCAAAATTTCCTCACGACGACCAGAGTTAATCTTGCCAATTGCCAAGTGTCCCCGGCAACGGCGCCAAAAACTTGATGTGCTCGGAACGACTCTAAAAACTACTATAAAAACCTAGACCTAAACTAGACCTAGACACACCTAATTTTACCGAAAATACCTAAACTAAACCGAACCCTAAGGCAAGTGTACCTATCGGATAGTAGAATAGCTAGGGCAAGACCGGAATATCGAACCTAGGACACTCTATAGACAAGACTTAACCTAGACCTAGAAATTGGAAATACTGAGTAAATTCGATTTGGGTTTTTGAATTGAGATTTAAATTAACTAGAATTACCTAATCAACGAACGATCAGACGAAGACAGGAAACTTTGGGGAGGCTCAGATGAGAAGAGAATATACCACCTAGACCTAGACTTGCAATTGATGCTTAACTTTACCTCGGCTCTAACTAATCTGATGGTGGCTAGTTCACCTTTTAAGTCCTTCCTAGACAACGATTCTAACGCTCGAACAAGGGTTCACCTTTTAAGTCCTTCCCACTTCAATTACCCTAGCCACCCTCGGATATACCTAAGGTGCACCTAGACTAACAGGAGCTACCAATAACTACCATGAATGACACGGAATAGCAAGCTAGACAAAACCCTAGGACGCTTCCTTTTGAGACAACGCAACCCTAAGACTTTAACCAACCCAACTACCCGTTAAACCTATACCTTTTAAGTCTTCAGTTTAGCAGCACATTACAATCAAATAATCAACCAACCGAAAATGCAATAGTTCAAGGTAACCCTAAACTACACTTTAGCAATCAACCCTAAAGTTAACTACTTTGGTTAATCTACCTAAACCGAAAGACATTCGCGGGTAAATTAAGCATTAACAGTCAATTAACAATCCGATCATAACACACATAAGCATCAAGCATGGCAATTATTGGAATTGAATAGAATCGTAGCATCAATCAATCAATCAAAACCAAGAATAAAGTCAAAACATCAATCACTCATCATAACGGTCTAGATGGCATAATAGGTTTAGCCTACAATCATGGTCTGGACACTAAACATAATAAAGTATGAAAATTTATCCAAATACATAATTGCAAGTAATGAAAACACAGAAACCGAAAGAACCGGATAGCGTATGATGATGAAATCTTGGTCTTCCGATGATTCTCCTTGATCTCAGCTCCCTTCTCCTCTGAAATTCGTCCTTGGTCGCTCTGAAATTCGTCTGAAGTTCGAAGAATGACGAATTGAAACCCTAACTTCGAATTTATATCAAAATTCCTTTTTCTGCGGGTTTTGGACCTCCAAGCGTATCGCTTGGAGGTATTGTCTTCCTAGGCGATACGCCTAGTCCTCAGGTCGCGACAGTTTAGTCGGTCAAACCGACTTACCCCCCGTTGACTTTCCTTTTCACGCGTGTATCGCTTGCCAGTGATCAAGTTCCAGGCGATACGCCTGGAACTACTTCTTCAGCATTTCTTCTTCTTCTCTTCTTAACTTTCAACTTGGCTTCGGGATTTTATCAAGAACCTACAAAACTTATAAGAAAACATAAAAAGGACCAAAAGACTCAAACTTTAATAAAAGCACTTAAAACAAATGGAAACTGACTCAAATGGACTCAAATACATAACAAAAGACTTAGGAAAATCGGATGTGTTTGCAACACATCAAAACTCCAGCCCTAGTGAAACAGTTTGTCACTCTCATAGAAAATCAGCTGAACAAGAAGGTCAAAGCTATCAGATCGGATAACGGAATAGAATTCAAGAACGCTGACTTGAATATGTTTTGTGGGGCTAAAGGGATTGACAGACAGTTCAGTGCACCCTACACCCCTCAACAAAATGGTGTAGCTGAGAGAAGAAATAGGACACTCATTGAAGCTGCAAGGACAATGATGTGTGAAGCTAAACTCCCGATCTTCTTCTGGGCCGAAGCAGTCAATACGGCGTGTTATGTGCAGAATCGCGTCTTGTTGAATAAGCGTCATGAGAAAACACCGTATCAGATTGTCTATAAAGAAAAGCCGACAGTGGGGTATTTTAAGACATTTGGATGTCCGTGCACGGTACTGATACAGTCCGACGTAGGGAAATTCGAGGCGAAAGCTGATGAGTGTTATTTTGTTGGTTACTCGGGAAATAGTGTTTATCGTGTCTATAACAAGACCACCGGTTTGATCATTGAAGCATTCAACGTGGACTGGCTTGAGGACAATCCGTCGGACGCAGGGACCGGACCTGATTGGATTTTTAATTATGGGTCTCTGTTTGAAGGATTCAAATTTTCGAATGAGCTTCACAATTTGGGTGAAGAAGAAGAGATTATCACTCAGCCATCTGAATCAAGACCTCACTCTGAAAGAGTCTGTGAGAAGACACCAGTTCCTGTCCCCACAAATGTCAACGTAGATGCTCCGGGAACTTCAGGAACGTGTGATAATGATTCAGAGATACCTCAAAGTCCAGGTATTTGTGATATAAATGATAATGTTGTTTCTTCTAATCTGCCTGTTTCTGTGTCTGTGCCAGATGTCCAGGTATCCAGGATTAACAAGGATCATCCAGTCAGCAACATACTTGGACCAGTGTCTGCAGGAGTTTCAACTAGAAGCCGCACATGGGATATCAATTTCTGCATGTACTCATGTTTTATCTCCCAGATTGAGCCCCCGAATGTGATGGTTGCTCTCAGAGATCCGAATTGGATAGAGGCCATGCACAATGAGCTTAATCAGTTCTCAAAGCTGGGAGTGTGGCGACTTGTGAAGAGGCCTGATGGCAAGAAGGTGATTCCCACGAGGTGGCTTTATAAGAACAAGAAGGATGATTCGGGGATCATTGTAAGAAACAAGGCGAGGTTAATAGTACAAGGTCACAGGCAAGTTCACGGGATTGACTATGACGAGGTATACGCTTCGGTGGCGAGATTGGAAGCAATTCGGATCTTTCTGGCTGTGGCATCGTATCTCAATTTTACAGTCCATCAGATGGATGTGAAGACTGCCTTCCTGTATGCAGAGATGAACGAAGAAGTTTATGTAACCCAACCACCAGGGTTCATAGATGAAGAAAATCCAGATCATGTTTATCTGCTGGATAAGGCCTTGTACGGTTTGCATCAAGCTCCTCGTACCTGGTATGAAACGTTGTCCAATCACCTGGTGGAGAATGGATATACAAGAGGAGTTGTTGATCAAAGTTTGTTTAGAAAGAGGGTGGATGAGGATATAATCATGGTGCAAGTGTATGTAGATGACATCATCTACGGTTCAACAAACGAGGAATTGTGCACCGAATTTGAGGAGATTATGAAGAAAAAGTTTGAAATGAGCGATCAGGGGGAGATGAGTTTCTTCCTGGCCTTGCAAGTTAAACAAGATGAATCTGGGATTCTTATTCACCAAGCCAAGTATGTGAATGAGATCCTAGAGAAATTCAAGATGCAAGACTCTAAGCCAATTTCAACTCCAATGGCATCCCGACCTCTCCTGTCAGCAGATGCAAAAGGGGAGTCAATGAGTGAATTCACGTACCGATCGATGATTGGTTCTCTGATGTACTTAACAGCAAGTCGGCCAGATATTATGCATGCAGTTTGCTTGTGTGCCCGCTATCAGGCTAACCCTAAACTTTCTCATTTGAATTCTGTTAAACGTATATTTAGGTACCTAAAGGGCAGGCCTAGGCTTGGCCTTTGGTACCCAAAGAACACTGACTTTCAATTGTATGCTTATACTGACAGTGACTATGGTGGAAGTGACTTGGACCGGAAGTCAACGACGGGTGGATGTCAATATCTGAGCGATCGACTCATTTCCTGGCAGAGCAAGAAGCAGCATACCGTATCTAAATCAACTGCCGAAGCTGAGTACGTGGCAGCATCTGCCGGTACTTCACAGGTAGTGTGGATCCAAAACCAGCTCACAGACTACGGTATGGAATTCGTTAACACTCCTATCTTTTGCGACAATGTTGCTGCTCTGGAAATTGTGAAAAACCCTGTCCAACATTCTAAAACCAAGCATATAGACATAAAGGTACATTTCATTCGAGATTGCTATGATCGGGAGCTAATTCAGCTTCAAAAGGTAAGCTCCGATCAGAATGTGTCGGACATTTTCACAAAACCCCTCCCGCGACCAAATTTTGAAATGTGTGTCGAAGGCCTTCGGATGATTGCCTTCGAGGAATGATCTGATCAACTTTTATTTGTCAATATTGTTTTTTAAGAAAATTTAAAATAATAATAATAATAATAATAATAATATAAAAATAGAAAATTTAAAAAAAAAATTTGTTTTGTTTTCAAAAGCCTCATAAAAACAGGGGAAGAAATATAATTATCTCAGTAAAATTCAAAAAATATCTGTTTGAGATTTTTATGATGTCTTTTGTCTTTGCCTTGAGTTGATAGGAAGTGATATAA
This sequence comes from Deinandra increscens subsp. villosa, assembly GCA_039602395.1. Lineage (NCBI taxonomy): Eukaryota > Viridiplantae > Streptophyta > Magnoliopsida > Asterales > Asteraceae > Deinandra > Deinandra increscens. The sequence continues at coordinate 60,532,048 of JBCNJP010000008.1, read as the reverse complement.
ATTTCCATGACGATCGGAGACTGACACCTGTAAGGCAGAAGTGAAAGACGTCTCAAAGATGATGTTCTGTAAGCTAAATCAAAAACAATGATCATCCATTGTAAGTGCAATAATCTTAACTCTTATATATGTTTAGGTTTCCATCCTAGTTTACATAGTTTAAAAAACTGAGACCCGGCAAAAATGGGTTGAGAGTGGTAATTTACCTAGTATTCACTCTCTCACACGCCATGTTTAACTGTAAAAGACAACACCACAGAAAAAAAATATATATATATATATATATATGAAAATTGTGAAAAAGAAAAAGAAAAAGGAAAGAAAATTATTTTGTTGGTCTTCTCTGCGTGCTTATGCGGCCGACCTGATCACCAACCGATAATTCAAGAAAATAAGAAATAAGTGGTTGTCAAAGCAGTGTTGCATGGTTCCTCAAGTTGGGGGTTTGTGAATCCTCAATAAACTCTGAGGTTGGGTAGGTTTTGCTATGAACAATTGGGTGTGGGGACGGTTAAACATGACGGTAATTTTGTACCACAATTAAGCACTTAAAATATTTTATCTGGATGTGAGTTTATGAGATTTCAAAAGTTTTGAGCAAATGTCTAGAGCGTCGAGTAACGGAAGCTGAAAAGGGTTCCTCAGTTAATGATTTGTCTGGGTTGATCCATGAAAAACATCAATCTCAAGGTAAGTATGTTTTTGTCTCGTATTTGGATTATCTTAATTCTGTGTATTGTCAATTCTTTTTGTCTTTAAGTATTTAAAAAAAAATTATTTAATTTTTTTTATCAAGATCAGATATTCGGGGCTAAGTTTGAGGGGAAGCTTCGTAAAATTCTCAAATATTTCACAATGTTAAACATTTTTTAAGAGAATTGTTAGTTTTTTTTAAATGTTTGGGAGGTGTGTGCATTTGTGTTAATCTTTGAGGGGCATAAATGAAATTTTTGAAAAAGGATATAAAAGCCCTAAACCATTTACGATCCATTTTCATATCTTTCATCTTGTTTACGATCCTCTCCACCGAAACCCTAATCTCCGCTGTCCCTCTTGCCGGAAAAGCGATCTGACCCACCTCCGACTGTCGTTTGTAAAAATCGAGCCCACCTTTACCCTCACAATCATTTTCCGACCAGAAGACACCCGTCAATCAAGTGTTTTCTCATCTCTGTGTCGGCTCATTTGCGGTTTTTCAAACTTGAGTTTACACGGTGAACTTTTTGGTTTTCCTACTGATTTCGAGTCAATTTCTCGAAGTGTTGAAGTCGGAATCGTGTTTGGAACACTTGAAAGGTAGTGTAGGATGCTTATTTTGCTTGTTTGATGAGTGTTGATGTGTTTTTTAGTTTTTGCAGGTACGAAAATGGTGGTTCACGGCGTTTACGATCGTCTCAGTGTAGAAGACAACGATCCGGTGTTTCAGATCCATGTTTACGATCTCTGTTTACGATCCGCGTCTACGATCCGTGTTTACGATCAATGTTCACGATCGTCGTTTCCGATATTTGTTTACAATCGGGCTTTAGATGATTATGATTGGGCTTAATGTTCTCGATTGAACCTACTCTGTCCCAATCGTAAACCCATTGTTTGGATCGTAAACCCATTCTGAGAGTCGTAAACTCATAATAAGAACTCATATACTTAATTTGTTTTAATCTCATCAAACTTAAACATGTTTAAGATAAAATTAATGGTGTTTGTGAATTTTGTGTGCTTAAATCTATTATTTTCCATAAAAGTTTAAATTGGAGTTTTCAGAATTTATCAAATTAAATGAGTTAATCAAGTGAATCTCAAATTGTTTTCAATCAAATCAGTATTGATTAAAAATGTCTGATACATATGTCTTGTCTTTCTCAGATGGCTGAAGAAATGCTGATTGAAGATATAAAATATGAGCAGGATCACTGTATGCCTGCTTATCTGGAAGACCCGCCAGAAAAACATATGGAGCTATTCTACTCGCTGGTGGCAGGGATGAACACATGCAAAATCAACCACGCCCTGAGGACGAATGTACTCATTGATGAGATGCTGGTCAGGGAATTTTGGGGTACTGCACGGGCAAATTCCGACAAGACAAGGATTATCGCAACGGTCCAGAACAGACAAATTATTATTGAGGAAGAAGATATAAGGCAAGGGCTGAACATTACTGATGATGCTTCTCATCCTATCAAGTATCCGAAGGAGGTAGTTCTGGCAGGTGCGCAATCAATGGGGTATGAAGGAAAATTTCCGCCCATCTTTAAGAAGCTCCTGCCACACTACTGGAGGTGTCTGGCACATTACATGCAGAAATCTTTCCTTGGGAAAAGAACGAGCTTCGATCAGTTAAATCAACTTCATGGAACTGCCTTCGTTGCATTGGCCTTAGATTGGAACTTTAATTTTTCAAAGATGATGCTGCTTGATTGGATAGGCAATGCAGAACTGAGTGCCAGAGAACAGTTTTTAATGACACCAAGGTTTGTCCAAATGGTGGTGATGAAGAAGTATCCAATGATTGAGGAGAGGGTAGAGAAACTTGATGTGAAGGTGATGGATATTGGGGTATTTGGTCTGCAAACCCAGGATAGACCAGGTAAAAAATCTTTTGAAGGTAGACTGGAGTGGACTAAAAGGGGTGCGTTCCCAGAGGTTGCTAGAGAGCAAGTGATGGATGAGTCTGAGCCAGAAGCGGATGTGCCCAATGTCAATGCATCTGTTGCAGAAGACCAAGACTTAACAGCAACTCCGGCTGTTAATGTACAAGAGGAAGATGTTATTCCCTCCGATGAAGAAAATGTAATGGATGACATTCTTGCTGGCCAGGACATCACAGAAGATGATATATATGGAGACTTGGAGCCTCTAACCCATAAAAGGTCAAGGGATGATATGATTGGCTCATCTGGCAGTGACACTACACCTCCAGAGCTGAATTTAACTGTAGATGATGTTGTTGAAGAAGAACCCGTCCCTGCTCGCGAACCTTCGCCAAGAAAGAGGTCAGATCCAAGAAGCATCAGATTCAAGCTATCAAAGACCAGCTCAAGCATCTTATTAGTACATCCAGCTGGGCCCAGTTCTGAGGGTCCCAGTACTCAAGAAGAAACAGCTGCTGAAGATGTACAAGATCGACCTACTTCTGTGCAAACTGAAACTCCAGTTCTAATCGAGCGTAGCCCAGTTCGGGAAGGAACTCAATTTCTGGAGGTTGATCATACTTTTGTTGCTCCAAGCCCAGTGAGAGTAAGTGCAGCTCCTGCGGTAACTCAGCCAACAGCTGCTCCTAGCTTCAGGCCATTTCAAGCAGCGGAGCTTCCAGTAAATATGAGGATAAGTGCTGATCCTCAGATCAATTTCCTGATCTCTTAAAACAGAATTAGAGAAAATGAGATCAAGGCTCTTCAAGCTGAGAACAAATATATGAGAGAGAAGGAGGTGGCGGACAAAGACAGGATGAAATATCTGTACGGCATGCTGGTGGATCTGAGGAAGAAGTTCAATGATTTAAAGGATGTAGTAGAGTCAAATACTACTGGTGCGTCTGGTCAAAGTTCTTCACAGGGTCTGCAAGGTGCTGAAGCGTTGAATGAAGACGATGGTGATGAAAACATTGAGATGTCTGACTATGCTAGAGGAGGAAGAGTGATCTCCAAAGCTCCTGAGGGTCATGATAACTGGTTCCGAGAATTCTTTCAAGGACCAGCCCCCACTACATATGCTCTTGATCTTGGAAAGAGCTCTATTGACAAACAGGGGAGCAGTGAACCAATCTTGTGCTGGCATTACGACGCTGAGAAGAAATTATTTGCTGTGATCCGTGAAGGCTACAGTCCTGTTGAATATTATAGAAATCGTGCACAATTCCATTCATGGACTGAGCCTGAGATCAGAAATCTGCTTCGTGCTCCTTTCATAAACAGGTGGAACAGCCCTGACGGAGACCTCATCAGAAACAACCTGCTGAGCCATCAAGAAAACAACTTTGCAGATTTTGAGTTGAAAGAGGTCAGATGGAGAGAGGCAGGGACTGACCCAGTGACAGGGGAACCAATTGGTGAAGCTAGGAGGCCACCCACTAAGCGTACAAGAGTCATTAACATGTTGGACGAGATCGATGATGGCACATTAGTCAGAAATTTTGATTGCTGGTACTACGATCCGACAACTCATGAAGTGGTGGTGCTCTGCAAGCCAATGAGGCAATTCCGATTCTATGATCCGGTGGACTTGCTAAGATTTGGAGAGCGAGACATCAAGCTCCTAGCCACCCAACCCATACTTGGAGATGAAAATGACATGATGAATGCTATAAGGGTTGGTATCTTTGATGGAACTGCAAAGCGGATCGTAGAGAAGGGATGGTGGTTCAACAACGTTCAAAGCTCATTCAGGTTTGATCTGTTGCTGCCGTAAAAAGGTCTAATGGTTCATGCCTAGGGGAAGATTGTTGGGCTATATATATTAGAGGCATGAACATTAGTTATGGGCTTTGTAGTTTATGGGCTTTTTGGGCTTTGTTAGTGGGCTTTTATAGTTTACGATTGGGCCATGTGGGCTGATTTATTGTTTACGATTTGTACTAGGTCTTTGGTAAGAGGCACTATATAAGCCTCACTTGTTTATGATTCAAGTAAGCTTTTCAAATACAAATTATTGTTTACGATTTCTGTGTTCTTTCAAGTTTACGATCAGCTTCACAAGTTAGAGATTCTCATTCAAGATTCAATCTTTCTCTTAGATTGAATCTATTTCTTCTACTTGTTTCTTGAATCAATCGTATTTGAGGATTCCGCACTCATATACGATCATATATCGTGTTGTTGGTTTGATCTCGGACCTACAAATTCTGGGTTTCATTGATTATTTCAATTAGGTAATTTTAGGGTTCTTCGTAATTTAAGAAATTTTTCATACAACTTCATGTTTAACCTAATTAGTATATTCCATACAACCTACTGCAATTATAATTTTATCAAAAGTCATAATTCATCATCGCTCATAAATTCTAAACATCTTTACGTGAGTAATCTATATTATTTCATAAATTTGGTTATTTTATTTCACTAATAATTGTTACATTTACTACTATATTTTTAATGGTACATTATTATGGTCAAATGACCTAATTAATAAAAAAAAATACAATCAAGTTGTAACAACTTCAAGAAAGTATTCTTATATATTGTGTACTAGGTTAGTAACCCGTGTACTACATGGGTTGAATATAGATTCATAATGTTAGATAAATACAAGTTGTTGATTGTTTTTTGTAAAATACTAAAATTATTGAATAAATTAATAAAATCTAAATTTATTTTATCAAAATTTTAGAATGTAAAATTTAGTTTTGACAAAATTAGTAATTAATCATAATTAATGATTTACTAAATTGATAAATGATTGTAAGTTTGACATGTGGCGATGATGATGTGGATACTTTATAAGTGAGACATGTGGCATAAATTTTATTGCTTTATTAGGATTAAGATTATTTTTATAAATATATTTTATATCTTTATATAGGTAATAAGTTATATCTTATACAAAACAAACAATTACTATAGTGTTATATGTATTCGTGCCTATCGTAATATTTCTATATATTTAACCTGTCATTTTATAGATTTAATTAATTGGTTTCACTAATTACCTTATATATCAATTTTGCTGGCTTACGTGTACACTAGAATTAAACTATTCCTTCCGAATGTAATAATTTTATTGGGGAATGTTGACGGTGCGACGTGGTTTAATCCTCGTATTCATCTCACCTAACGCTCATATCTCCCCCTCTCTACACCTACAACTCTCCTCTCTCTCTCTCTCTATCTATCTATCTATCTTTAAACACACCGACCACCCCCTCTCTAAAATCCGGTGACGTCCAAGCTATCGGTCTATGCTCCGGTGACGTTGAGCAACCACTGTCATCGAGATCTGACCCCCTCTCTAAAAATCCGGTGACATCCAAGCTCTCAGGTCGATGCTCCGGTGACGTTGAGCAACGACTGATGGAGACCCACCAAGATCTGATTCTGTCCCTAAAATTCCGGTGATGTTGAAGCAAGCAAATCGATGCTCCGGTCACGTTGAGCAATGACGGTAAGCCCAGATCTCAGTTATGTTTGCTTTTGTCTTTTCAACAACCCAGATCTCATTCCGGTGACCTTTTAAGGGTTCTTGAACCATTGATTGTTTTTCCGGATAGTTTGTGGGATTTCTTTTGGTTTTTCAGTGGTTTTTTTGAAAAATCGTAGAAAACGGATCTTACTAGAGGTTTGCTTGATCGTAGAGTGAGAACAAGATGAAATCGAGATGTAAATAAAAGTTTGTTTATTGAAATCACCAAGACTCAATTACAAACTCTCTCAAAAACACACACTTAATATCTGGTCTCTCTCAACCCGTCCTCCATTACAAAGCACAAACTTCCTATATATAGACGACTGGCCGAACCCCAGGCGAACTGGAGATTCGTCTTATCCGAACCTGAGGTTCGGATCCAGTTCGTCTGACAGCTTGAACTTGTCTTGATATTCACATCGTCTTGTTCAGATACTTCACACGACGCACAGATTATGTATCAACAAACTTCCCCTCGTCGTGTGGAGTATCAGTTCACCAATTAGAACATATTCTTCGAACAAACTCCCCCTCAATTTGATGGTAGCTTGATCTTTGAATACTTGATGATGCACAGTTTCTTTCTTCCTTATCACCAGCTTCAGAAGACTTGAAGTTGTGATAAACTCTTTCCTTTGAGTATCTGGCCAACATAAATAATCTTGGTGCCAAACGTCTATTTGAGACTCCAAGATATATGTTTTGAAAATGTATTTCGTATCTTGTGTCGATCAATCAAAAACAAACAAAAGATGAAATTTTTTTGGCTTTTTACAAATTTATATCAAAACAGACCTAAAATCTTTTTTATTTTTCAAACTTATGCTAAAATACACCAAAAATCTTTTTGAATTTTCTGAAATGAAATATGAAATGCAATACAGAAGCAGACTCTATTTTTGAGTTTGCGAGAAAGATCACAACACGAGATCATATTAAACACAACGCATCTAGCACATTTCAAAGATTGGCCTTAATCAGCATGCAAGTCAAGATAATCGCAAATACAACATTTATGTTTATTTCAGCATGCACCAATCATATTTATCGTTTTCAGATATGAGTAAGATAATTTTATCATGTACTGATGACTCGGCCTCCACCCTATCAGAAATACCGGCAAATCATCATGTTTATCATATAGAAACAAATTTTCTTAGAGATTTAACCATCCTTGATGAGTCATGCAAAAATAAAGCAGAACCTCAAATACCTAGCAATCAGGCCGATCTTGTGGACACGCAAAGAAAGCCCAAGTATTTGAGAAAATAAGAAAGCAAAACAAGTTGAAGTTATATAATTCAACAACGATCAGGTCGATACTTCTGTATACGTAGAGAAAGTCCGATAAATTATACAAAACACCAAGAAAAATAAAGCAGAACCTCAAACGAACAACAATGAGGTCGATCTTTCGATACGCAGAGAATGTCCGGTCGTTTGAGAAAATAAAGATTATCAAACAAGTTTAAATTTTTCGAAAGGAAAACATGCATTCATCGGGATATCTCTTATTCTATTTTTGTCAGAATCATCACACATCATTCATCAAGAAGCAATAACCAAAGATCATCAGGAAAACTTTATGTTTATATCTTACTTGAAAATATCAGATTAGTCATGCACATTCACAGATTATGCAAGTACCTACAACCTTTAGACTTATTCTATCCATGGCATAAACATATATGCTGATGTACCATCATTTCTCGCTTTTGTCGGATCAATTTCTCAATTTTTCTGTTTTTTTTATATTTTCCAATTTATCCCCCCCCCCCCCCTAAAATTCAAACAAAACACTATTTTTTGAATTTTCAAATTTTCTCCCCCTAAGAATATGAACTAAAGAAAATGATTAAGAAAAATGAAAAAGATCGATCGACACTTGACACATTTTTTTAAATGATATTTTTGAAAATCAGTTTTTCAAAAATAAGAACGATGCATTTCAACTTAAAATAACCACAAGTATCTCACTGTCAGCAATCTCTTGAAATGACACTGGAAAATAATAAGTTCTTAAAACCTCGACGCTCATCCATAACGATGGTAGGTCGTCCAGTGTCTTCAACAAAATCATTGTTGGCCGCTGAGACAACCTTTGGTCTCCATTTCCTGTTTTGGTTTCAAAATTTATGGTGAACCATTGTCAATTGATGAGTGACAATCAGAACTGCTACCCAACTTTTCCGAAGTAAACTTCTTTTTCTAGAAAAAGTTAGTGTTGGGTATTGGTTCACTAAAAATAATGCTATCAGGATCAACATACATTGTATGTTTGGCATTAAATGATGAATTGTTAGTTGTCGTAGGACAATTATTTGCATAATGACCCTTCTGACGACAAACATAACAACGTCGACTACCAGTTGAATTGATTGAAATTGGTTTTCCAAACTGATCAGTCAAACATTCAACATAAACTTTTGAAAACACAGGTTTTGATTTCTTTGGTTTGTGAAATTCTGGAAAACATTTTGGAGAATCATAAAAATCAGAATCATCTCCATAACCAAAGAATTTATCTTGACGATAAAACTTGTTAGAATTAGCAAAATGAATCTGAATTTTTACCGCCTGGTGGTGGAGCATCAGATATGCAAGAAGACTTTTCAGAAGAAATCTTTTCATCTGCAGATGGTGAATATACTTTCTTCTTCCAAAACTGAGCCTTCTTATCTGAAAACATTTTTTTTTCTTTTTCTGCGTAGCTTTGAATTCCTTCTTGTTGGAATTCTTTATTGGAACCTCTTTTCCTTCATATCCCAAACCACCATTCTTTTGCTTAGGATGTTCTTTCACAGAATGCCCTTGTGATGCTAGACGAGAAAATTCATCTTTGATAGCTTTAACACCAACTTCCTTGTTCAGCAAAGATTCGTCAATCACAATATCAGAAAAATCAGGAATCTGCATATGTTTAGGTTTGCCTTCAAAAATTTTCTCAGCATCAAGAAATGTAGTCTTGGAATCAAACTTCAATCCTTTACAATAATCAACCTCCTTTATTCTTCTTAGATTTTAACTTCATTTTCTTTCCTGAACTGGTATCAACATATTTTGAATAATCATGTTGTTCAATACAAGATGGTATAGCTGGTACATATATTTCAATATCCACAGGAGCAGGAACTTGATGAAGATTTGCATCTTTACCATTCTCCTGACTCTTCTCCAACTTATACAAATAATTCAGAAAAGTCGGTGAATTATTACAATTTTTCATTTTCCTTTGCAAATCAAAAACTCTATCTTTTGTTCATATATTTTCATATTAGCTACCAACAACTCTTTCTGTGAAGCAATGTACTTGTCAGACAATTTGTTATAATCACTTATATGACATTGTCTCAAGCGACACTCTTCCAGAACTTCTGCAATAACTTTCTCTACCTGTTTCTGATAGTAGACAACATCTTGTTTCAAAATGTTATTTTTCATTCGAACCTCACCATTTTCATCACGCAACTTTGTGAGTTCCTCCTGAAGTTGAATTATTCTATTAGCAGCTTCGACGACAATTTTATTAATATTTTCATATTTTTGTTGAAGAGGATAACACTTCTCAAATAAAGCATCAAACTCTTCAATAACTTCCTTTTCCTTAGCTTGAGCTTTATTACATTCTTCAACCAACATTTTCTTCTCTGTCCACCATTCTTCCTTAATAATAGCAATTTCCAAACAATTTGCACATGATGCAAACACATCCTTTTGAATTTCTGCAGCTAAACCATCACAAACTTTATTTTTTATTTCTCCACCTCTTTTGTCAGAAAAATATTATCTTCAGTCAACTTTCCCACATTATTCTCTAACTCTTCAATCTTACCTTGAAACTTCAAATCTTGATCAACTATTTTCTGAAAAATGTTAGACATATGTTCCTCACACTGTCTCTTTACAATATCCCATATCGTCTTTGCTTTTCGATAATTTTAGACTTGACCTTTAAGAATCATAGGCAAAGCTAACAGAATAAGTGCAGCAGCCTTTTCATTTTGATCATACGATTTCCTTTCTTCATTTGAAAAATCCCGCATCTCTTTGAAATCACCATCATAAGTTGGATATTTATATTCATTTGTAACCGATAACCACAATGTTGTATCCAAATCAACAATATATCCTCTAAAATTTGTTGCCCAACCTTGATAATCTTCAAGATTCATCAACTTTGGCATATTCTAACGATGACGCTCAATGAATACATCAATTTCAAACATTTTAAAAAATTGTGATATTGGATATCAAAACTTCAACCTTGAAAATGAAGGTCTTAGAAGTGGATATTGGGGGTCAAACTGGAGGGCACTGGCCGTTAGGCGAGTAAAAATGTAGATCTCTCCGATACGGTCGTTTTGGCTGGTATTAGCTCTCGTAACTCCTAACGGTTCTCAAGTTACGCCAGTTTCCGTGAAACAACCCAAAAATCCCAACCTTGTCCGAACTGGATGCGAACTCAAACAGTTATCCGAACTGCAAACAAACTGAAATCTTCCACCCGAGTTGTATCCGAACTCTATCCGAACTTCGACTTCGTTTAACCGAACTCCCTCCGAACTTAAACACAGTCAATAGTGTCCGAACCCTATCCGAACTCTAGCCGAACTCTAGGCGAACTTCATACGAACTCTATCCGAACAGAATACGAACTAGAATCTTGGACTAACAGAATACGAACTCTATCCGAACTGAAGGTTCGGAGCGGTTATTTAAGGCAAACTTGAGGTTCAGATGACGGTTATTTGGCAGACTCCCGAACTTGACCGAACTGAAATTTTTGGTCAAAATCGTGATTTTGAGCAGATTTGAACAAGATTTTTAGTAGTCAACGTGGTTTTAACAACATAAAAGTTTCAGAAATGAATTGTACTCGAAAAGCTCAAAGATTGACTCGTTTTTATAGAGAAACACTCGGTTTTATCACAAAAACAAAAACGATCAAAGCAAACGCAATAGAGCAACCTGGATTTGCTCTGATACCAATTGAAAAATCGTAGAACGGATCTTACTAGATGTTTGCTTGATCGTAGAGTGAGAATGAAATGAAATTGAGATATAAATAAAAGTTTGTTTATTGAAATCACCAAGACTCATTTACAAACTCTCTCAAAAGATCAATCAGAGAAACAGTCTAAAAACACACTTAATATCTGGTCTCTCTCAACTCGTCCTCCATTACAAAGCACAAAATTCCTATATATAGACGACTGGCCGAACCCCAGGCGAACTGGAGATTCGTCTGATCCGAACCTGAGGTTCGAATCCAGTTCGTTTGACAGCTTGAACTTGTCTTGATATTCACATCGTCTTGTTCAAATACTTCACACGACGCGACACACATATTATGTATCAACATTTTTCTAGGGTTTTCAACGCTATGTTGCGATTTAGGGTTTTAAGCCCTGGTAGCTCTTCTCTGATGATGGTTTTACAATGATTTATTTTCAGCCATACGTATGCTATTTAGGGTTTTAAATTGTTGCATCTTGCTCATCAGTTGTGTTGATAGAAGCTATTGTACTGTTGGATTGTATTTCATTTTGTTTTATCTCTGTTGATTTCCTTATTATGGGTGTTCTGTTGTTAATTGATCGACTTTGTTCAGTTTCTGTTTTCTTCCACCTTGATGCTTTTACCTTCTAAGATGTTTGCTTAACTTTCCAAACTGTTCTGGTCATCGATTTTGTACATTTTCCTAATTCTTTTGCTCTCGATCATCCCATTTGTTTGTCTATCCTTTTGTGTTGTTTGTTGTATTTTATTTTGTGTTGCTTGTGTTGATTTGGTCCTACTTCCTTCTTTGCCGGTTATCTGACCTGTTTTATATTGGATGTTGAATAAGTTGTAATTTTTTCAAGACCTTTGATCTCTATTGGAGTATTGGTATTGATAATTGATTTATCTTCGTTCCTCATATTTTGCTTTTGTTGTTGTAAAATTATATGTTCCATCATTATTTATGTTTGCATGTCAAAATTTTGATATTTTTCCTTTGTTAATTTGCTTATAGTGAATCTTATTATATAGTTGTATTTGCTAAATATATTACATAAATGGGTATACTAGGTTGTTAAGCAGTGCGCAAGTTGTAATATTATTGTTTAATTTTTACTGATCTTTTTTTGTTTTTGTGCAGGCATGTGTGATTTTTTCCCCTTTGGTCTCTCTTGGTATGTATTTATCTTTGTTGCTCATATGTTGCTTTTCCGGTTGTAAGATTATTGGTTCCTTATTTTTTATGACTGCATCCCAAATATTTGTTATTTTGTTCTTTGTTTATGTGCTCCCAGTTGATAGTTAATATCACAATATATGCTAAATGCACTAAATGGGTTTACCGGGTGTGCCAATCTATTTTTCACTGTTTCATCGCTCTTCATTATGTTATCATGTTTTTGAAGCATGTATTGATGAATTGGTTAAACATAGTATCTTGCTTAACTCAAATCTATAGGTTTTTGAAATTGATATGTTGTTGCATTTATATTTAATTTAGGAGCTTTGTGCATAACACTTTAGTTCAGATTGTTTTTAAGATGTAATAGGTTGAAAATAAATTTTTATGCCAAAATATTGATAACACCAAAATGAGTAGTTTGTATGCTTAATTTTAAATGCTATTTTCCACTTTGAATGTTCAGTTGGCTTCTTTTGATTACTTTTATTTCTCAAGAGCTTCTTAGGGTTCACACAGAGGTTAGAAAGCAAACCATTTGATGATCAATATATTAAGTTGTATTTTCTGAAGTTGGTAAACCAGAATCACTCGATCATACACACAACAGATTTAAGAGAAAACGAAATTGTATTAGAACTCTAAGAACTGATTACAAAGAAGCTTAACAAAGCTTTTATACACCTAACTAACAATAACGGTCAAATAATGCGGATTAAAGAAGTTACAAAATAACCCCTTATACTTTCATTGGAATTACAAATGAGACTAAAACTTAACAAACTCCCCCTAATTCCAACAAATGACAACCCAACATTAGCATCATGCAATAGAGGTCCGATAGACTTATTTGCACTAATGTGTTGAGCTCCCATTCACAATGGAATCACTGAGATTATAGAAACACTGCAACTCACTTGAATTCATCCACACCTAGCAAATTTCTCAACTCCACAAACCTTCATTTAGGAACAGCTTTGGTAAAAACATCAGCTCTTTGCAAACCACTTCTCACAAACTCAACAATGATCTGTCCTTCTTCAATGCACTCCCTTATGTAATGATACCTAAGGTTGATGTGTTTAGATCTCCCATGAAAAACATGATTTTTCATAAGAGCAATTCCCGATTTGTTGTCCACAAACAGCTTCACACTACCTTGAGAAACTCCTGTTACTTCCTCTAATAATCCCTTCAACCAAACTGCTTGGCAAGCTGCTGAGGTAGCAGCCATAAACTCAGCCTCACAGCTAGAAAGAGCCACTGATTTTTGCTTAGAAGAATACCAGGAAATAGCTGACCCATTAAAGAAAAACACATTGCCTGATGTACTTTTACCATCCTCAGAATCCATTAGATGGTTGCTTGTAGATGCTAGATTATGAGGCTTGTAATATTAAATAAGTTGGGCTGGGCTTAGAGGGTTTCATTAGAATCATAGATTAGTTTGTTATTGTATTTAGGCTAGTTTATGATTGGGTTTGGGTTTACTATTGGGTTTATTATCCACAAGGGGCCCAATAGTAAACCCATTGGGGTGCCTATATAAACCCCACTTGACCTCCTCATTAGGTTACTTGAGTTTACGATTTCCAGAGGAGCATTGCTGATTACGATCATAAACAGAGAGGGAGAGAGTTTACGATTTTCTGATTTGTACCCGACAAGTTTTCTTGTGTGCAAAGATCAAGTATTTATTGTTTAATCATCGTATTCTTCGTGTTTCTTCTCTTCTCTATCTTGAATCAATCACCTACGAGGATTCCGCACTCGTTTGTGATATCGATATCGTGTTTTGGGAGATTTTCTGGACCTATAATTGGTATCAGAGCCAAGAATCAGTGATTCGAGGCTCACACGATATTGATTCAAGCTGTTTTCTGGGTTAAAGTCTTGGTTTTTAAAGATTTGAAGATGTTTTGGTGTTTACGAGTTCTGCTACTGCTGTTCTTCGCGTTCACGATCGTTTTTCTGGGTTTCTTTGGAGTTTACGACGTTTGGTGTTGAAGATCAGGATCGGAATTGGGTTTACGATTTCAAGATTGCATTTTTATCGTGTTTACGATCCGGAAAATAGGTGTTTACGACTTTTCTTGGTCGTAATTGGAGTTTATGATTCTGTGTTATCGAAATCTCGGAGTCGTAATCGGTGTTTACGATTTATTCGTGTCGTAATCGGTGTTTACGATCTATTCCAATCGGATTCGGTGTTTACGGTTGTTGCTTGGATCGTAATCAGTATTTCTGATAGTAATCGTGTGTTTCCGATCGTAATCAGTGTGTTTGATCGTAATCTCATTTGTGTTGGACTTTTGGACTTTAGAATTTAGTTTTCCTAAGCTTTCGTAATGGATTTAAGTTCCTTTGCTGCTGAGGTTGATAACCTCAAGGTATGTTCTGATCCCACTTATGCTCGTATAATTCCAGGACTTAGACAAATATGTAAAAATTATCAGATAGAATTATTTGAGATAAAATGTGAGAGGAGCTCATTTAAGGGTAGATGGCAAAAGAATGAGGAGAAGGTAAAAGCACAAAAGCTAGATATAGTGAAATATCAAAAACTTGCGACTGAGAAAACTCTGCTATATGACAACGCTAAGTTAGAAATAGCTGAGCTTAGTAAGCAGATAGATGAACTTAAGCATAAAAACAATGAGTTGCAAGTAAAACTTGATATGAATCAAATGAGAAGCAAAAGAATGCTCGATGCTGGAAAGGAATTGTCACTTGCTGTTGTAACTGGCCAAGTTGGGAAAGATAGAACGGGGTTGGGTCAGAAAAGTCTGATAAGTCTCTGTCTGCGAACAACATTATTCCTCCACCAGTTCCCAGAGACATTATAGGAATACTTCTTAGTGAGGATCAAGTTGAACGAACCGAGTCTGATTATAAAGAAGCTGCTCCTCCTATTGATAGTGTCTTGGTTGGAACTACACCAATGACTCAAGAGGAGATTGACAATGAGACAAAAATGACTTATGGTGAAGGGAGAGTAGAGGATATATCAGACAATGATGCTGAGTGCCAGAAATTTGACACGTGTCACAACTCTAAGTCTGATGATGCTGGGGTAGAGTTGAAACCATACCCTAAAATTGAAACCCCATACTTCAAAGTAATTGACAAAGTCGAAAGGGAAAAGGTGATCTTGACAACACGGCCTGAGGGGAAGATATTTATGACATCTGGATCAATGTTTGACCAAGAACCAGATGTAGGATATGAATTACCATCCTTCTCCTCCAAGTTCAAGGGAATAACCGATGGAGTGATAAGTGAACCTAAAGTTGAGAGGCCAAAGATCACCATCAAGCATCCGAGTATGAAGCCAACAGCTGGAGTGAAGAATGAAAAACTCAAGGGAGTAGCTGTGTCTCCCATTTCTTCAGTTGCTTCATGCAGTTGTAAGTGCAGTTGCAAGAATGGTGCTTCTTCATCAGGAAATCCAGAGAGCACAAAGACGATGAGGACAGGTTCTACTCAGGCTTCAAGGAACCAGCAGAAAGTCAAATCTGGAGCTGCAGACAAGGCAAGGAAGCAGACACAAGGCAAACCAGCTCCATATCAGCCACCAAAGTCAAATGGGTACACGTCTGACTTCTATCTAAAGAAGCAGACTTGCTTTAATTGTGGCGTCGCTGGTCATATTGCTAGGAACTGTCTTTATCGCCCCTATGAACCCTATTTTACGAAAAGTCAAAGGGTTTCATCTCAGGAGTCTGTAAAGTCTAAGCCGATGATGGTGCAGAAACCTAAGGCAATAAAGACTGTTACTCCTAAGGTTAAACCCTCTGATCAACATTGGGGTGCTGCCAAAGCTGAAAGAAAATCTTTAAATCAAAACAACAGCTTTCCAAGTTACCAACATTTCCAAAAACAGGTGAAGAAACCATTTTCAAAACAAACAAAGTCTGAAAAACCCAAAGTTACCCCTCCCAAGGTAACTAAATCTGTTTTGAAAAATAATCCTAAAATGAAGAAGGTTGAAACACCTAAAGTCACAATTCAAAAGGTGCCTAAAACAAAAACTGTTTCGAAAAATGAATATAAAACGAAGAAGGTTGAAATACCTAAAGTCACAACTCCAAAAGTGACTAAAACAAATGTTAAATCACCTGGAACTTGGAAACCAAAAATCCAGGCAGCTCCATCCCAACTTCCTGATTTTTCAAAAGAAATGTTTTTAAAAGAAATTTCATTCATTGATTCCTCAGGAGTACCCATAAAAACAATGGCCTGGGTACTATTAGCTAACTAATCTCTCACTCTGTGCAGGAACGATCAAGGAGGATTATCACTAACGTTTTTATTACTAATTTGTTTGTTGATAAGTGATTGTTCCAGGCACAGTTTAGGAGACGTATCTTCATGTCATGTCAAGTAATCTATACAATGGAAGGTATGTCTCTTTGAGAGGTAAAATGTCAAAATCGTCATGAAAGGTACTGTTCTTAATTTGGTTGTTTGAATGATGAGGCAGCAAAGGGTCTTTTGAGTCAAACCTATTTCATTAAAGTTTCAATTAAGTTGTTGATTGATTATGTGTTTGACTTCAAATGCAATGAAGTGTGCATGTCATGAAACCCAATTTTCTAAAAAAAATTCAAATCAATACTTTGAAAGTTAGCTTGGCCAGATTTTGTGTTTTGTTCTTTTAAGTGTGGTTGTGTGTTTTATTTTTTATTTGTTTGTTTGTTTATAAAAATTAAAAAAAAATGATGCTCACAAGATTGTGACATTAAAAATCAAAAAGCAAGGGGAAGAAATGTAAAGATGAAGAAAAAGTTGACCCCTCAAAAAAAAAGTGTGCTTTTCAATTTTTAATTGTTTGTGTCTTGTTTTTGAGAAGTTTAGGAGAAGTAAAATGAATGGCCGGGTTGGAGATGGCTGACACGCGTAAGGCGGAAGTGAAAGGCAAGCTCCAAGGTGATATGCTCGGTAGGCTCGACCTAAACTTATGACCTCTAATGAAAGTGCAGTGAACTTAAAAGATATATATGTTTAGTTTCTCATCCCAGGTTGCATGGTTTAAAAGACTGAGTCCCGGCAAAAATGGGTTGAGAGTGGTAATTACCTAGTATTCACTCTCTCACACGCCATGTCTGTGCTGTCATGACAACACCACAGAAAAATGAAAAGAAAAAGAAAAATGAAAAGAAATAAAAAAAATGGAAAAGAAAAGAAAATGAAAAATAATCACTCAGTTGGTCTTCTTTGCGTGCTTAGCGGACGACCTGATCACCAACTGATGGTTAATGAAAATAAGTGGTAGTCATAGCCGTGGTGCATGGTTCTTCAAGTTACGGGTTTGTGAATCCTCAATAAACTTTGAGGTTGGGTAGGTTTTGCTGTGTTCGCTTGGGTGTGGGGACAATTAAACATGACGGTAATAATGTACTATATTAAGCATGACGCATTCGGTTGGGATTAAACGGGTTTGAGTTTAAAGCGGACAAACATACCGACAATCACCTGGACTAGTCGAGTAACTAAAGCTGAAAAGGGTTCCTCAGTCAGATTCATACGGTTTGATCCCTTATAAACTTTCTCATGTTTGGTTTGGTAAGTATTTGTTTAGTTTATATCTTTCGTGTGTGAGTCGTTAAGTTCTTTTTCGTGTGTTTTCGTCTTGGCCAGGTTGATTTGAGAAGTCAAAATGTGTTTTTCATGGGTTTTAATGCATGACAATATGCCCCCGACAGATCTTGCCAAATTTTTAGGGGAAGGAGTATGGGATAATAAGTATTATCCGAAGGGAACTCGAGGATGATACTTATTATCTAATGGAAAAGACTTCCTCCGTCAGATCTTGACAAATTTTTAGGGGAAGGAGAGGGGATAATAAGTATAATCCGAAGGGAACTCGAGGATGATACTTATTATCTAATGAAAAGACTTCCATAATACATAGTATCTGAAGGGAACTCGAAGATAATATGTATTATCTCAGGGGAAGTCCTTAGCTGAGGGGAAGTTATCAGCTAAGGGGAAGTCTTTAGAGGTCTTGGGTTCAGGGAAAGTTTTATAGAAAACCCGTAATCTATATTAGGGTTTTTGGTTAAAATAATGTTAATTTGAATCAACTGAACAGATGATAATTACCTCCTAACCCAAAGACCGGTCATCAAATGTCTGGTGGAGTATATTTTTTCAAATGTGTGTCAGACAGGTTGATGAGAGAAAGATGTTGCTGATGCTGCTGCTGCTCAAAGTTAAAGAACCAGCCGGACAAGACTTCCATCTGGAAAAGCAACTGTTCAGGGGAAGTTGTTGGTGTCTTTACAAGTTTTCAAAAGCTTCAAAAGTTTTTCAAAGAAAATGCTCACAAGTTTAGGGGAAGCTGAAGATTTCAAGTCAAATATTTGAAAAATAAAATGATACGGAGAGCAGTCAGAGATCATGAAGTTTGAAGATCAACAATCAAGTTCTCCAAAGTTAGGAGGTTTTCAAAATTTACCCTCCAATTTTTGGAGATTCAAGACAGTTACCGAAGATTCAGCAAGAACCAGTTCTTTCAAAAGAAGCAAGTCATTGAGAATCCTCCATCTCATTAACTTGTTCATTTCAAGAAGTTCGAGCTGATGCTGATCAAGAGGAAGTCCCAAGTGCCCGTCATGAAACCCATTGAAGATTTCTGCGGAAAGAATCTTCATCAACATCCATGCCAGCTAGTCAAGAAGAAGAAGTTCATTGATCGAAGACATTTAATATCACAAGCCTAGGGGAAGATTGTAGAGGCTAGATTATGAGGCTTGTAATATTAAATAAGTTGGCCTGGGCTTAGAGGGTTTCATTAGAATCATAGACTAGTTTGTTATTGTATTTAGGCTACTTTATGATTGGGTTTGGGTTTACTATTGGGTTTATGATCCACAAGGGGCCCAATAGTAAACCCATTGGGGTGCCTATATAAACCCCACTTGACCTCCTTATTAGGTTACTTGAGTTTACGATTTTCAGAGGAGCATTGCTGATTACGATCGTAAACAGAGAGAGAGAGAGTTTACGATTTTCTGATTTGTACCCGACAAATTTTCTTGTGTGCAAAGATCAAGTATTTATTGTTTAATCATCGTATTATTCGTGTTTCTTCTCTTCTCTATCTTGAATCAATCACCTACGAGGATTCCGCACTCGTTTGTGATATCGATATCGTGTTTTGGGAGATTTTCTGGACCTACATTGTTGTCACTGAAACCTTCCAAATCTTACAGCTTCTCTTTCTTGTACATCAAACCAAAATTCAAAGTACCTTTAACATACCTGATGATATGTTTTACTGCTTTCAAATGAGCCTCTTTAGGCTCCTGCATGAACCTACTTACATACCCAACAGCAAAACTAATATTAGGCCTAGTTTGTGTGAGATACCTAAGTGAACCTACTAATTTCCTATAGTTGGTTGGATCCACAGCCTCACCACCCTCTTCCTTTTGCAACCTTAAACCTGGTTCCATAGGTATGGCACTCTCATTACACTCTTCCAAACCTGCTAATTTGACAATCTTAGAAGCATAAGAAACCTGTTTTAGAACTATTCCATCATTCCTTTGAAGAACTTCTAACCCTAGATAATAACTCAAAGTCCCTAAGTCTGTCATTTCAAACTGTGTTTCCATTTCTTTCTTAAACAAGTCTATCTCTCTTTGATCACTTCCAGTAACAAGGAGATCATCTACATAAACACACAGCAACAAACTTGACTTATTTTTCCTTCTATAGTAAACAGCTTGCTCATGCTTACATCTCACCAGTCCTAACTCTTTAAGAACCTTGTTCAATTTAGTATTCCAAGCTCTAGGAGCCTGCTTGAGCCCATACAAAGCCCTCTCAAGCTTATACACTTTATCCTCAGATTCCTTCCTAATGTAACCTTCAGGTTGTTTCACATAGACAGTCTCACTTAACTCTCCATTTAAGAAATCTGTCTTAACATCAAGGTGACAAATTTTCCAGCCCATTCTAGCAGCAAAGGCTATCATCATCCTAATTGTTTCTATCCTAGCCACAGGAGAAAATACTTCCTCAAAATCAACTCCATACCGATGAACATATCCTTTGGCCACTAATCTTGCCTTATGTTTAGTAATCTTACCATTCTCATCTCTTTTTATCTTAAACACCCATTTCAAACCTATTGGATTACACCCTTGAGGTAAATCTGTTAACACCCAAGTATGATTTCTCTCAATGGAACTAATTTCTTCCTTCATAGCTTTCTTCCATTCAGAACTTCTAATTGCCTCTCTAAAAGTAACAGGTTCCTCCTCTTGAGTCAATAACAACTCCACTAACTCAAGTTCCTCCTGTCTTTGTTGAGTTTGCCTAATCCTATTATCTAAGACAAAATCTCTCAACCTCATAGGCACTGCAGTCTTCCTACTAGTTCTCCTAGTATGACCTTCTTCCTGAGTTTCATGTTCTACAGGCTCTAAATCATCTGCAGCTTCAGGACTATTAGCTTCCGGAGTAACTTGTATACCTTCCGGAGTAACTTGTATACCTTCCGGAGTAACTTATATACCTTCCGGAGTAACTGAATCAGTCTCAATAGGAACATCAACAAAAAAATCCTCCCACTCAGGACTATTAACTTCCTGCACTTCATCCTTTCTAGTTACAACACCTAGCTTCCAATCCCAAAACTTACTTTCATCAAACACAACATCCCTGCTTATCACTATCCTTCCACTCAGAACATCCAGCATCCTACTTGCCTTAGACCCTTCCTATACACCCAAATACACCATAGCTTTGCTCCTATCATCAAGCTTCTGAACTCCTACTTGTGTATTCTTAACATAACCAATACACCCAAACACTCTCAGATAACTCAAGATGGGTTTTCTTCCTTTTACTACAGCATAAGGTGTATTATCTCCTAATATGCTAGTTGGCAACCTATTCATCACATAGACAAAATGCCTAACCCCTTCTGCCCACAATTCTTTAGGTAAACTAGTTGCCTTCATAAAACTCCTAGTCATATTAAGAACAGACCTATTTCTCCTTTCTACAATCCCATTCTGTTGGAGAGTATAAGGAGCTGTAAGCAACCTAGCAATCCCATTCTGTTCACAATACTCACTAAACTCATGTGAAGTGAACTCACCCCCTCTATTTGATCTCAATGCTCTCACTTTCAGATTTAACTTAAGTTCAATGCTAGTTTTGAAAGACTTAAACACACTAAATGCTTGATCCTTAGTTTTTAACATGAACACCCACATGAATCTTGAGCAATCATCAACAATAAGCATGAAATATCTATTTCCTGCCTTTGTTGCAGGGGTAATAGGACCACATAAGTCAAATGAAACTAACTCTAAGGGTGTCTTAGCTCTATAGGTTGACACTGGAAAACTCTTCCTAGACTGTTTACCAACTAAGCAGGCTCACATAGTTGTGTTGGTTGAGACAATCTAGGTACTCCAACAACAAGTTCCTTCTTAGCTACCTGCTCTAGTGTTTTAAAACCAATATGACCCAGCCTGCCATGCCACAGCCAAGCTTGATCATCTAATGATGTCTTAAAACACATAGGCATTCCTGTTCTGAGTTCTATCTTATACAATCTATTAGGTGATCTCTTTACCTTCATCAACAGAGAACCATTTCTCTCATACAACCACAACTGATCATCCTTCATCCTCACTTCACATCCCACTTCTGTAGCTTGACCTAAGCTTAAAATGCTACTCTTAAGACTAGGTATGAAGTAAACATTTGTCAACAACTTCTGCTCTTTATTCTTACCTTCTAAAATGACAGAACCTTTCCCCTCAATCCTAATCCTAGAACCATCACCAAATGACACATTTCCTATAATATTATTGTCTAATGTGGCAAAATGTGAAAAGTTCCCTGTCATATGGTTAGATGCCCCATTGTCTAGATACCAAACCTCCTTATCATTTTCTTATGACTCATACTTAGAGGGAAAACCTTTTGTTCATTCAAAAACACAACCTTTTTTCCACTCTCATCTCTAGATACCATTAACAAAGTGGGTTCATCTTCATCTACCATCTGTGTAAGATTGATCTCAGGATCCTTAGGCTCTATCTTATGACACTCACTTGCATAATGACCAAATTTATCACACTTGAAACACCTAATCTTACTCTTATCTTTCTTAGTCTTAATGAAGTTTTTCTGTCCTTTACCATTCTTAAAGTTGTCCTTTGCCTTAGTAAACAACTTATTTCCCTCCTCACTAGACTTAGATGATCCTGTGTTTCTATCTCCTTTCTTGTTCTTAAACTTAGCCTCCTTATGCCTAGATTGCCACTCAGTGTAAGAAAGCAGTAATTGATCATCTTTTGTGGTATTACCTTTCAATTTTGATTTCATTTCTGTCATCTCTTCAAATGCTTTTAGCCTACCTATTGCTTCTTGCAACAATATTGTATCTAAATCTACAAACTGCTCAATAGATGCTACAATATGTATAAACCTCTCAGGGACAGAATCTAGGAGTTTTCTTACCAATGTAGAATCTTGAATTGGAGATCCCAAACTGGCAAACTGGCT
Organism: Deinandra increscens subsp. villosa; assembly: GCA_039602395.1. Lineage (NCBI taxonomy): Eukaryota > Viridiplantae > Streptophyta > Magnoliopsida > Asterales > Asteraceae > Deinandra > Deinandra increscens. Next base: position 60,509,211 of record JBCNJP010000008.1, on the reverse strand, counting down.
TGATAATGCAGTCAATGCTGCAAATTCATCAACACTCTCTGACTCCTTCATCTTCAAGGCTTCATACTCACTCTTGAGGGTTTGAAGTCTTGCCTTCTTTACCCTGTCAACTCCCACATATCGAGTTTTAATGGAATCCCAGACATCCTTCGCCGATTCCATACTTGACACTTGTAAAATTAACTCTTCAGGGAGTGATTGATACATGTAGGCTATCGCATCATTGTTTATCTTGGTATCCATTTCTGCACCTTCTTCCGGTTGAACAGTTTCCCACAAACCATGAATGTTGAAGATTACCTTCATCTTGACCGCCCACACCGTGTAATTTAACTGTGTTAACATTGGACATTGAAGGGGAATGGTTGTGAACTCTTTCACTGACCGATTTGCCCCCTGTACCACCACTGCACCATCCGTCATTCTTGGCCTTAAATTTCGATCTGGAGATGAAATTGGAGATCTCCGAGGCGAATTCGACCTTCGCGGTGAACCAGTCCTTCTTGGCGATAACAGAAAATGGTGAATTGTTGATCGCAGGAATGAGGATCAGCGATCCCCTTTCTCAATTTCAGATTGATTAAGAACTCAGATCAACAAATAGATCGAAGATGAAATCGAGCTCTGATACCAATTGAAGTTGGTAAACCAGAATCACTCGATCACACACACAACAGATTTAAGAGAAAACGAAATTGTATTAGAACTCTAAGAACTGATTACAAAGAAGCTTAACAAAGCTTTTATACACCTAACTAACAATAATGGTCAAATAATGCGGATTAAAGAAGTTACAAAATAACCCCTTAGACTTTCATTGGAATTACAAATGAGACTAAAACTTAACATTTTCTCCATTTTTATTGCTAATAGATTGCATTTAATTGACTGCTAAGAATTGTTTATTTCCAAATATGTCTTAACATTTTGCTCTAAACGTGTAGCATATTGCAGGGACGATTTCTGTAGCAGAATTATATTTTATATATGATGTTTATATATAGATGCTTCTTCCTCGGACTCTAGCCTTCAGGTATAGCCAGGGGCGGATCTAGTATGTATCCACCGGGTTCACGGGAACCCAGTGGATTTCGAATTTTAGTAAAAGTATATATAAAAAAGTGGGAGTGAATCCTCATATAGGTTAGGAGTGAATCTTAATAACAAAATCATTTAGCATAGCTGGTTACACTCCTTACATATAATTTTGAGGATCCGAGTTCAGTCCTTGTCACTCTCCGTTTTTTATAAATTTTTCTTTTAATTTGCTGTTTACTGGTGAACAAAATAAAAAAAACTTCCATCGCCGGTTCTAGAACTCGCGTCTGTCAAGTGAAAACCTAACATCTTACCAACTGGATAATAAGTATTTAATATTAAGCTTCTGTTTTGGTTTAATTTTATACAACTCCAATTATGATAACGATTAAAGAGTAAACATAATAAAATAAAGTAATTAGTAATAAAAAAAGAGTAAACATAAAGTAAAGTAATTAGTAATAAAAAAAAGATTATAACTTATACATGTTAAAAGTAATAACCAATTATTAAACGAACACCTTATCGAATATAAGATTAGAAAATACACCCGACCTGAACCGACTAAACTGGAAATTTTGACATTTGGTTGCTAGAATTCCGACCACCAAAAAAAGGTGAACCCAATGAAAAAAAACCTGGATCCGCCCCTGGGTATAGCTTGATGGTTAGGTATGCTATCTCATTCATGTTCTTTTTAGATTGAATATAAGAGTTTGACATCCTTATCAAATACTTCAAAATAAATACATTTGCTTTTGCTCCTGATCTGCTATAGTTTTTACCTCATCTTTCATATCCTTTATTTTTGTTAACCCTTATCTTATTTGTTCTTCAATTTTAAAGCTACCATCAATTAGTTCCGTATCTGTAAATGTGCTAAAGTAGCTTCTTCTCCTATACCATAGGATTTCGGTTGTTTAGTTTTACCAAGTTCTTGAATAATTTTTAGTCATGCTCCTCCAAAAATAATTCCGAAAGATTTAGCCGCTTATTTCCTTATAACCTCTTAAATTGATCTTTTTATTAGTAGCAAAGTAATTATACCTATAACCTCTTAAACTGACCTTTTTATTAATAGCAAAGTAATTATACGTGAATATGATATATTTATATTAGTCACCGGTAAAAATTTATGTTTGTTTCATTCTAGATACAATGTCTTTAGACTTCGATGATGAGTTTTGATCTAAGATTAAATTTATATTTGTTTTATTCTAGATACAATGTCTTTAGACTTCGATGATGAGTTTTGGTCTAAAATTAGAAATCTACATTTGATAAAGAAAGTGCTCATTATAAGTGTCAAGCTTTAGAAATATCACCCTGATTTTTTTTTTCTTATTCGATCATAGGTACAAATGAAGTGTTTTGGATTTGAAAGAATTTTTTTTTGCTTGACATTTTGAAGGCCAAAATCAGTTGACATGTTCAGAATAGATGTTTGAAGATTACTATGTAAATGTTTTGTTCAATGTTTTGGTATTGTTAAATGAACCTTTGTAAACACCATATTTAAAATATTTGGTCCAATGTTTGGGTATACTACCAATGAATGCGATTCTTTGATTTCATATCATATTTATAGTTCATGTACTTCTTACAAATGACTAATGACCCCGCAACAACGAGCGAGTCTTTTGCTCGTAAAGATTATGTTAATTACTAAATTTAGGATGGTGCAATTATTAAATAAAAACTTTAGTAACGTATACTTAAATAGTGTCAACTTTATAAATGTAAAATTTACATTTTTATTATTTTTATCCTATTATAAATACTCATAATCTTCTATGTTGTAATGCAACACTAATAACTGTTTTGACTACTATGTATGCAAACTTATTATACATAATATTTCACTAAAACTTTTTGGTTTTAAACAATATGATATTGTTATCCAAATTTCTTAAACTATATTTATTACCAAATTCCCCAAATTCGTATGAACTTATATAAATCCCTAAATTCAATCAAGCTTGTCTATCCTTGTATTCACACTTACTCTAATATTAGGATTATACCTTGGAAACTCTTGACCATATTCGTTTTCATCATCTTGCGGATTCTACTTTATCAATCTAAACATGTGAGTTCATAGCCCCTTTTTCTTTACATTTTCCAAATTATTTTGGGGTGGAAAACACGCATGAACATTTTCAATCATCATTACTTTATTTTCAAGTAAATCATATTATTCATCATGCTTATCATCATAAATCATTGTGAAACTTTAATCATTCAAATATTCATATATTCTATGCAAAGTAAAATATTGTTGAATACATTTATTTGCATGTATCTGTGTGATATCGTGTGATTATATACTTTGTCATGCTTGATATTGTATGCTATGTGGGAAACTTTATTCTTAAGGCTCCTGAGCATCAAACGTGACGTTCCTTGTGAAGAACTGAACATGATGACATTAAGATCTTGCGGGGGACTGAACGTGGTCCCAACGTTGAGATTCTTGAGAGGAACCGAACAGTAATCTTAGAGGTTTCTCGATAGGGGAATTGAACACGTGGACAAACTTTGTTACCGGTTGTTGGTTTGCAAACCATTAATCGGGCGTCCTGTTTATGTGATGAATATCTGTTATGTGATGAATACTTGTTATGTGATAGATATCTGTTTATGTGATGAATATTTGTGTGTAAATGTTTATTCAGGTATGACTTTGTGAAAACCTTTTTTTAATCATTTATTATCACTAAGTAAGTCATGTACTGTTAAATAAATTGCTTGTATTTATCTACATTATACCGTATTATAGGGACCTGTACGGAAGTCTTATGAGCAATCGATGAGATTCCTTTGAGGGAATTAAACACTTGTAAGTCTCATGTGCATCATAATCGTAGAGGTTTCTTTGAGGAAACTGAACATCATAATCGTAGAGATTTCTTTGAGGGAATTGAACATCATTGGTACTGGGTGACGAATACGTGTGTAATTAGAGTAATACTTGCACATTTAACTTAACAGTATGACTTTGCAAATCATTATCAAAATGTTTTTCTTAAACTGTTTTTCTATTAAACCTATGACTCACCAACTATGTAAATAGTTGACCTTTTTGCGTGTTTTTCAGGTTAGTGACCTCGAAATGGAGAAACATCATACATAAAATCACAAAGTTTAATTCCCTCTACAAAGAAATTAGAATCAACATGAGAACGTGTTGGCCGACACGCTCCAGGAATACCATCAACAAATTGGAAGGGACTTCGAACATAAACCGGTTTGGGAGTTGCTGAAACGAAACAATGTTTTAGTTCGACCTCGTCCCAATGTTTTTATTTTAGCTTTCTTAATGTAATGATTTAAATTTTAATTTTTAATGTAGTGGTCTAAATTTGAATTATGTATTTTTTCAAGTGTTTTAGTTATGTTTATTTAATAAACTCTTTAATTCTCAATCTGTTAATTATTAAAAATAATATATACAAACAAAAAAATAAATGATTACTTAACTATCACATTTATGTATATTTTCAGTACCCACTACACCACTTTTTCGTTTTCACTGAACTGCCTGTGTGACACGTTTTTAGGCTTTGAAGAACCACAACTCTACACATGACCTTATGACAACAATCTTTACTAACCTCTTAGGTTGCATAAAAATCTTTTGCTGCCTTGCTACTATGTTTTCTTGAGTTACACATTCTTGTTGTTTAATCTGCACATATACATCTCCCATTGCCTCCGAAACAACTCGTCCTATGGAATGAGTTTTCCAATACCCATGCATCCACTCAATCACATTTTGCATGTAGAATAGAGTCTACATAAATAGAATGTTCACACTGTTATTTTTTTTATAAATATTTCTATTAAGCTTGCGATGCTATATAATCATTTCTAAATCTCATCATCCTGCTACATTCAGGTAACCACACATCCCTGCAATGCACGATTGACCTCTAGTTATATATATATATATATATATATATATATATATATATTCATTAGAAAACTAGTTGTATATTATATATATTGGAAAATATGAATAATATGCAAGATATATATGAAATATTAGAAAATTAGGTGGAAATTGATATAAAATACAATGGATGGATTTAGATTCTTAGCATGGGAAAAAAATACATAAACTATATACTGAAGTTTGATATAAAAATAGATTCTCCGTGAACTTTATTATAAAAATAGAATTGCCAATCTAGTATTTATAAATTTACCAAATACGGACGCTCCAGATAGTATACAACTTTGAAGAAACTCATTTCTTTGACATAATATAAAGAATAAAAGCAATAAAATATAAAGTTAGTAATAATAAATAAAGTTGATTGACAGACTCGAAGAAGAAATGAAGAACAAAACTCATGTGTTTCATCATTCGGCTGAACATCAATAACATAATTTATAACTGAAACAGACAAACTATCAAATAAATTAAAACTAGATTGAAAGAGGGACAAATGTTTTTGGATATGACAGTAATGAACATTCAAAACATTTGAAACAGTTTGTATGAAAAATCATACGTATCTTTCTTAAGAATCAATTAGCAATACATCTGAAACAGTTTTTATGAACATTCAAAACTTTCTTAAGAATCAGCTAACAATACATCTGAAACAATTATGCGGTTAATTGGAAGTCAAGAAATTACTAATCATTAATGTGTTAACCAAGAAAGTTTACCTAAAACATGTTGATCGATGACACTAATAAACATTCAAACATGTCACGAATTTTTTATCAAGTTTAATAAGATGAAATCATTCATATGAACATCAATAAAATAATGTTAAGCAGAACAACAAACAACGTATCATGAAATCATATTAACATTAATCAAATCGACATCAACCTTAAGGATTAACAATAAATTTTAAAATTAGGGTTTCTTCGGTTAAGCAATAACGAAATAAATAGTAGATGATGATGGCCCAAGGAATGAGTTTACCTGAATTGATGGATTGCCGATCTTGATTTCGTATACAATTGCTCCGAGTTCGTTGATGATGGCTTCAAGATTGGTCGTATGTTGGAGAGTGTAGAAGAGGATTAAGAACATGAATGAGGCTGCGATCGAAGATTAGGGCTTTTCTTCATAACAGGGTTATAAGAGAAAATGGGTAGATCCTTAGGATACGCGTATGTTTTTTGAGTGGGCAAGAAAGGCGTTATTTAGGCGGGAAACTGAGCATGAGGAAGGTTGTTATGATGCCACATCAGCCAAAACATTTTGATTTACATTTAGTATAGATTTCACTTTTTATAGTACTAATTTTCTATAAAATTTGAAGTAATTTCTTTTTAAAATAACTCTTACACTTTTTATAGTACTAATTTTCTATCCAATCGAAGATGGCTAAAGACCTAATGACAAATCATGTTCGTGAGGCTGACCATGATGAGTTTCAGAGCCCATATATTTATATTTCGATATAACATTTCGTTAAACTCCCATAGCTAAAGCACATCGTTATTTGTTACAAAATCACTATCTTATCTAGGGATGTTTGGATGGATATGGATTATTATTATTGATTAACAGGGTCATAGTTTGGATTATTTAGATTCAATCCCTCTTCAAATAAACGGGTTAACCCATTTATAAAATGGGTTAGATATGACATGGGATGTTTTTGTGTTTGACAAATCTGATTTTGAGTTTATATGATGCGTAAGGTGTATGATCCATTCTTGATGGAGATACGTTAGATCATTTTTTATAGTTGATAAATGTTGCTATAAAAATTCACCAGCTATAGTTGGAGACTCGTGCAGTAGTACAAGAGAGTGACTCCTCACGTTCAGATCTTCTCATGAGAGGGTATGGAACTGTTGATCTTCCTCTCAAGTCAAGAGATACATTGTAACCATACAAAAAAAAACTTGTTAGAGGGACCTGGAGTCATAGCTCCGAGGACAATCCGCTAAACCATATGTAGATATACTATTAGAGAGACATTTGAAGTAAAGTGGAGGGGAGACAAATTGCTTAAGTAAGGAAGTGAAGACCCCTTATATAGAGAGGGGAATACATACCTAACCCTAACGGGCTCATCTTGACATGGGCCTACTATAGTTGGACCAACTTGGTTATTGGTTTACCCTTTACAACAATGTAGATATACTATTGGAATGACATTTGAAGTGAAGTGGAAGGGAGACAATTTGCTTAAGTAAGGAAGTGAAGACCCCTTATATAGAGAGGGGAATACATACCTAACCCTAACGGGCTCATCTTGACATGGGCTTACTAGAGTTGTACCAACTTGGTTATTGGGTTACCTTTTACAACAAACATGTAAAATTAAAAGATAGTGATTGTAGGAAATAAGTTCACTTTTATTGAAAAAATAAATAAAATAATAATAATATTAATAATAATAATAATAATAATAATAATAATAATAATAATAATAATAATAACAAGATGGTGACCCGCCCGCGCTTCGCGGCGGGCCACCCATTTTACTGTCAAAATTAAAAAGTTAAGAGGTATAAAACTTAAAAGTTTTGAACTTACGTGGTTAAAATATAAGAGTATAACATTTATACTAAAAGACGTAAGTAGAAAAGTTAAACGATATGAAATGTAAAAGTCAAAAAGTTCATTGTCAAAGTATAAAACTATAAAAAAGTCATGCCAAAGTCGAAAACTCTAAAAGTTTTGTACAAAATGCTTAGGCATAAAAAAAATAAAAGAGAAAGAAGAGACACGTGTCGAAAGAAGAGTGGTAGAATACACATGTATTTGACAGGTGTCAAAATACAATTGGCAACAATATGAATAGTGAAATCTAAAAAACAAAAGTAGAAAAGTTAAAAGATATGAAATGTAAAAGTCAAAAAGTTATGTGGTCAAAGTATAAAACTATAAAAAAGTTGTGGCCAAAGTCGAAAACTATAAAAGTGTTGTACATAATGCTTAAGCCTGAAAAAAAGAAAAAAAAGAAAAAACAACTTGAAGACAAAAGAAGAGTGGTGTATGTGACAAGAAGCTAGTGGACTATTGGCTGGAAAAAAAAAACTAATTTCCTATTGGCCACATATGAATAGTAAAACCACTCACATAAAACCAATTGATATTGTAATATATATCAATAATAATAATAATAATAACAATAATAATAGTAAGGATACTCTCATTACTAAATGAGAAATGTGTGGTAACAAATACCGTAATACAAAATAAATTACTAACAAGAAAGTAATGAAAATTAACATTCCATAAGAATAATAGATTCAAGCCAACAAGTCTTTAATTATCTGTAAGATATGTCTTGACAATGGCTTCTTAGCTAATAAGTCTTCAAGATATTCCATGAATACAACGGGTCTTCAAGCTTGTTTTTCAACAAAAAGTTATTGAGTCTCATCTGCTATAAGCATGAACAAACGATATTAACGGTTGTGGCTGTACCTGAGGATTCATGTTTAACACGGGTCCCTTACAACAGATTTTGGGTTCTATACAAGAACTTGTATGTCTGTATTTGGGAATGTCCACACACCTGAGGTTGCATCATGATTCAATGTGTTTAGACATGATATGGTATTATGAAGTAGGGATGATGATGTTACAAATAGAGAATACTCCTCGCTATTTAGAATAAACAGATGAGATCATCCACTTTTTGTGTATAAAACAATGCCACATATGCCTTGCATATATACTAGATCACATAGCGATATTAATAATCCATGAAGAGTCAAACATATATAAGAAGTATTACATAAACTCTAGCAAATAATCTATGGAGAGTTATGTTAGACTTTGTTTAGCTTGTGGCCCAAGTCACATTTATTCTTAAAGATCTTTGACCTAAAAAAACCCTATAGTTTCCTAACTGGCATTTATTGATGGACGTAATTGCCCTTACTAACATATTTAGGGTTTCCCCTTGGGTGTATAAATAGAGCTGTTAGGGAGAGACTAAACACCTAATGTCACTTCATATAGAATCCGTGACCTATTCTCTCCCTTTCTACAATTCGTGGGTCTTCCACCTTAGCCATCCTAACCATACACCCTAAAAGGGAACTCGATCAGTAGCTTCATGAAATCCTTCAACATGACTGCAGATAATGTGCTATCAGGTAATCTTTACTTTTCAGTCATGTTTTATTTATCATGTTAGAGGAATCATCCAACATGTGGCATCAGAGAGATGTTGCTAATTCGATTCCATATATTTTGTTTACACACGTATATCGAAATCAGATCTGATCATAAAACTCGGTTTCCTAATCACATAAGTTTTAAAATCAAAACCCTAATTCATTTCTGTGTTGAAAATTATGTTTCAAACTTATGTCGTTTTTTCAGAAACCCTAATCTGATCATAACAGATCTAATTTTGATTTCGACTAATTTGTGTGTAACGCGAAACGAGCCATTACGCTATAATGAATCGTTAGGGTTTTAATTTTCGAAGCGAAAATGAGGCGTTACAAATGTAACGACTCGTTGCGGCCTAAATTTTTTAATATGCCACTCCGCTGCATAACGGGTCGTTTCACTATAACGCCTCGTTACAAAGCTTCTGACTAGTGAAAACCTTATGACCCGCTGATTGTTTTGTTTAAACCTTAATTACTTATGGTTTTCACAAAACCTAATATTGAATCGTGTCAAAACATGTTTTCGTCTTAAAACCGTGCGCAAAGAACAAAATGGGTTGTTATACTATAACAACCCTTTAGGTCTTAAATGTTTATTTTAGACCTGTAAAATGCTCCATAATGACCCGTCTTAGAGTAACGAATCGTTACGATGTTTTGACCAACAGAATCCTAATGATGGTTTTGCTTCTGATTCCTCATTGTTTTGTATCAAACCTCAAATGTTTTTGTTTTTACAAAACCTAACACCAATTAATTAACTGATTAACTAGTCTTAATTAAAGTGATAGCATCTTAGCTGATAACGGGTCGTTATCTTGTAACGTCCCGTTACGTTTTGCTACTTTTTATGGGCCAAAGCTGACTTGCGACCTTTATGATGTCATTCAACTTCACTTTACTAGTTAACTTAGCTAAAACTGATTTACTTGCTTACCTTGATAACATCTAAAAAGTTTCAATTCTTGCCAAAGTTGATTTGTTTCTTTTATTATGTTATTCAACTAAATTAAGCATTTGCCTTACACATACAAATGTTTCACTTCTGGTCGGCCAAAGCTGATGGGTTGCATTTATATTTAGCGAAACTAATATGTGCATAAAACTTAAATGTTTCATTTCTGGCCAAAACTGATGTGTTACATTATTTTTTGTACCCTTATCTTGTTCAGAATGCTTAGGTGATAGATAAGTAACCAAAGCGGAAGCTGATTCATTTAAGTAGAACCTAACTTAGTCTATTATTTTGGTGTTGTAATAAACTATATCACATCTACATTTGTTTTATTATGCCTTATCTTTGTGCCTTATGATTGTACTTTATGTCAATGCCTTATTAATAGTGCCTTAGTTTATCAATGCGCCTTAGTTTATGATTGTGCCTTAGATTATTATTGTGCATTAGTTTATGTACCTCATAGAATCACTCTAAGATCTTATTTTGAACTAATATCACATTCAATCTCCATAATTAATCCACTCTAAATCTAAAATCACTAAATGTTTCTTTAAAATCTTTACTCTTATCATAGTGATCTGAATTATCTATTAAGACAAAAGACTCTCATTGCTCTTCCTAAGAAAGGTATTGATATAGCCGAATCATTAGAAGTGGGAGAAGTTTATTAAAGTTGTCTCTTATTATGATCAAAATCCCTTAAATGTTTCAATCAGGGGAGATATTTCAGACTTCCTAATCTGGACATTATGTGAATAATAAAATTCAAATAAACTTCTTAAATGCATGAAAAACTTTACATCAAACATGATTAACACAAAGTGTAAATTAGGTTAATAGTTTAGTGAACATATATTAATAATGGAAAACATGACCCTTATCTTAAAGGCTTAGACATGTTTTACATCAAAAGATTTTCTAGTTCATATCACAATGTATCCTATCTTAGCAGATTTTAATGCTCTCTAAAATTAGTTATTCACTCGCAAGTACTAAAGGAAAATTGTTGTTTGATAGCATTGTGCATAAAGGATAAACAATGCATAAAACTAGAAAGACCAGATTTCTTCACCTCACTGTCACTAACCTTGATTAAAATGAAGAAGAACTTATAATAACGAGGATAGTTCTAAGGCCCACAAACAAAATACAAGAAAAACTTCCCGTTCTAAGTCCTTACTGGGACAAATGGCTAAGAAAGAATAATCATTAATGATACTTTAGCCCATTAACTTACAAATCAACACATGGTGAATTAATATCTAGTCTTATAGAGATTTCTTACAATCCATACACTATAAATAAACCAAATAACAACTATAATGAGAGTTAGTGACAAATATAATGTCAAGGTTATACGAACCATGAAAATTGATCATTGTAGTACACTTTATGATACCTTTCATGTTTCAACATTACTTGGAACCTAGTATACTTACTAAAGTAATACATTGATACTTATAAGGTTTCACATGGCCATAACAAGGTCACTATTACCTTAAACTCTCAAAGTTGTTGGTTATAATAGTTTTAGTTGTCTTCACATGGATTAAAATCTTTATAACTTATAACTAGATGATTTGAAGTTCACAATCTTTGTTATCATATAAGTGAGAACTTAACAAAGATAATATATGTATAAGGGAATAAATAAGGTGTCACTAAGATTTCTAACTTATCAAATCTCAAACATATTAGTGACTCTTATCCCAAAATGGAATATCTGGGCACAAAACATTTATCACTTAAGAAAATTATTACTTATTCATGTATTTAATTAAGGAAAAAACATCTTCCTCGCCTACAACTTTTAAGGGAAAAAATATAAATCAACTTGACCATAACATGAAAGTTGTGAGATTTGGTATAAATGATGAAATACTAAGATTGACATACAAATATTGGTAACGCTCGCAATCCATTAGTAATGACCATGGTAGTGTGAACTAGTGAATCATGTTTGCTACTTCGCATCATCATCATTAAGATGATACAAGTATCCTTATAGACATGATAATAAGTATGCCATCTAATGTCTTACATCTCTTCTTACGGACTGACTCTAAATAGACAACAACTCATATACTAAACAGGGTTACTTAATTTGTCCCTAAAAGCTCATTATGGATTCAGAAAAAGAAGGCAACCAAGTATAAAACATATGATTTGATTAGTTGTTAGTCATAGTCAAACCTTACAAATCCTCAACGTAAGAAATTGTCATGACATCATATGAAGTTTCCTTATTAAATTCTATTAATCTTCATTAGTCACATATGTGACTAACACTAAGCATGCTAAGTTCCTAAGGGATTATAAGGTCAGTGGGAGCAGTAAAAGTCCTTATCCATGACTTACCTAAAGTACAAGAGACGCGGGGGGGGGGGGGGTAGACAAAGTTAAATTTAAGTTCTGAACACTCTGATTACACCTCTTGTACACCACGCTGCGATAACATCGCGCCACTTCCACATACTTAGAAAATAATGTTAATCCTAATATACTTGACTTAAATGCTAAAAGAGGAAATATATGAAACTATATTTGCTTCAATCAAGGCATAATTTGCATATTAATATTGATGGTTATGTAACCTACTTTAATAAAGCTTATACGGATATTGCAAAGATTACTGATCCTATCTCTTATACTAAGCCATTAATAGTAATAAATTTTCTAATGGAATAATGCACTCATTAATAAGATTAACTCTCTAAATCAGAATAACGTTAGAAGTTTAGTTTTTCATAACTAGACTGAAATTCAAAAGGAGAAGTTGGACGTTATATAACATGATTGGTTTCTAAAAGCTATACTTAAATAAGAGTGAATGGACTTAAAACCCTAATACTCACTCAACATAAAGGCATGTTACTCAAATAGACTGAAGGTTTTATGCCTGAAAGTTAGGAGCACTTAGTCTTTAAGATGAAAAAATCCACATAGGTTAAAAGAAGCAAACTTATCAGTGAAAACTTAAAGTTTGATGAAATTATAAATATAATCATTCTTCATCAATGATAAGTGGATTTATGAACCTACCTTAAGATGAGTGGGAGCAACTAATATTGTATTTGCCCTTATATACACTTTTGTAGGTAAGAGTTAATCTAGTGTTATTGCATGAGTCAAGGCGGCTTATTCTCGCTTAATTTTGACATTTAAATCTTGGGGATTCTTCTTATAAAATAAGCATCAAGATACACCAAGATCAACCAAACGAGACATTATTTAGTCTCATAAGGCTTAAATATGTGTTTACACATTATAACATGCAACAATACATTTTGTCTATGAATATAGTAAGTAAAGAAGATTAATAATATAAGTTTGAACAAGTAAATAAGACTATATCTTATGCTTCATTAGTTAGAAGCCTTACGTATATTCAAGTCTGTACTTGTATAGATATTGCCTACATTGCTAAACACTAGAATGATGTAATTACATATATAGCTTAGTTCATTATAAAGCATATATGGCATTCCAATATCTATAAGAAAACGAAAGACTATAATATGAACTATAGAAGAAGTGAAATTTAAAAGTAGTTGACTATTCCTAATTTGACCTTGTTGTAGTCAAATGAATCAAAATGTCAACTTTGGGGTATATTCTTATGGAGGAGTCATAAGAAACTGATAACAATAACCTAAGTTATTATGACATGATATGCTTGTCACTAATCGTTGTTGGTAAAATTGTTAGTAGACTCATAATTATGTAACTCCAATATAACATATTGAAGACTCAATGTGATAAAGTCAGCTACCATAGTTTCTTAAACATTAACGATTTGAGCGGAGCTGCATTAAATTTTTGATACAAGATTATTGTTTATTTAAGAACAAGTAGAGGAAACTAAGTCCTTGTATTGAAAACATTAATGATATGCTTAGGGTACCCATAACTAAAGGTCTATCCTCATAAGTCTTTTCTAAGAGCTCATAATAAAGACGAGGTTTACTAAAGACCAAGCGTATCATACTATGGATGACTAATTATTAATTTTTCCTCGTCTGTTTTGATTTGTTTTGTCTCCAAATATGTTGTGCATGCCTAACGGTACATATAGACAATTTATGTACAAATCAACGTTAAGGGCTTAATTGTCAATTGATCTTAAATCTAAGTTGAGTTTTAAATTTCAGATTGTAGTATGATTAATGGGGGTCTTGAGTTGGATAATCAATTCTATGACTGTATTCCTCTGCTACAGTTTTGGTTTAAAACTGAAATGAGTATTAAATTTTAATCAAACTTATCTAATAACTCATTATACATGATGAATCAGCCAAGTGGGAGAATGTTAGACTTTGTTCAACTTGTGGCCCAAGTCACATTTATTCTTAAAGATCTTTGGCCTAAAATAACCCTATAGTTTCCTCACTGGCATTTATTCGATGGACATAATTGCCCTTACTAACATATTTATGGTTTCCCCTTGGGTGTATAAATAGAGCTGTTAGGGAGATACTAAACACTTAATGTCACTCCATATAAAATTCGTGACCTATTCTCACTCTCTCTACAATTCGTGGATCTTGCACCTTAGCCATCCTAACCATACACCCTAAATGGGAACTCGATCAGTGGCTTCATGGAATCCTTCAACATGACTGCAGATGCTGTGCTATCAGGTAATCTTTACTTTTCAGTAATGTTTTATTTATCATGTTAGAGGAATCATCCAACAAGTTACACATACATGAAAAGTCTCATTCATATAAAAAATACAATAATTATATTGTAACAACTATAATAATAATTAAATTGCAAAATTTCCAATAAGAACATACAAATACATAACTCAAAGTTTTTCAGGATTTTTGAACGAGCAAGTATTGTAAACTCTATGCAGTACATTGAAAAATTTATGAAGATAGATAACAAAGCAGTTTAAGAAAGACTACGAGTATTGTTTTGGTCAAAAATTATGAGACAAAATTAAGTAACCAAATTTGTTTGTGAGGTATGGTGCCATGGATGTAAAGTTTGTAAAATCAAGTTTGTTGGTTAAAATCCAAGGTTTAAATAAGATGAATGGAAACACAAGCAATAACCTCCCTGAATGTAATAAAAAACACCGAGATTTGGAAGGGGGGGGGACCCTTAACCCTTGGATGTCTCCAAAGGCCGCCGGCATAAAAACCCCTTGGCAACTATAACACACATTGCTCGTTTATTTCCACTTAAAGTAATTCGAATAGAAGTGTTTGCGGCTTGTTTGCTAAGTGGTAGTGTGAGTACAAGTGATCGAGAGTGTGGAAAGTATAACCTGTGACAATCCGATTTTTCAAGTCATTTCTGGCATTAACTGAACGTAAACCGTATTAAATGTTGTGTGAATATTTATGTGTCGACTTGTTGACTTTAGAAAATTAGGGTTTTGTGTGATCAATCACTACGAGCATGCACAGAAATTTAAACGTTTGAAATTCTATGATTTTATGTGGAATTAAAACATATAAATACATATATATGATTAAATGATATTTATAATTTTATGTAATTAAAGGGTTTTAATTACAAGTTATTAATAATAGAGTTATGTATAACTTAAATATATAAGTTATGATTTTATGTGACTTTAAATGATTGTGGAGGTATACTCCATAATTTATTTTAGTAAAACGATATTTATAATTCTAATAAACGTTACACGTTTAATATTTTTTGACGTTCCTCGTATATTCATCGTTTAATTATTATGATATATATATATTTTTCTCTATCCGTTATCTCCGTCGAGCATCGTTATCATTTTATCACTTGAGGGACCTATTTTGCTATTTTCCTAAACTTCATTCTATTTAATAAAGTGTGGGGATAGTTTCTATAATTATCTAAACTCTATATCCACCTTTTAATTCTTGAGGGACTAATGTTGTCATTAGCACAAAGTTGGTTGTGGAGACAGATGTAACCGGCGACGACCATACGCCTTCGGGAAATTTAATTCGTGATTAACTCTCCGATTAAATTCTGCCGGTTACGAACCTCAATCACTAGCAATAATTCCACCCTTTATCAATCATTCTACCCCATTCCCATTTCCTCCCTCTCATATTCTTCCCTCTCTCGTCCCTGATTCCTTCGCAAGAAAAAAAAACGCACCACCGTGATCAACGAATTCCGACCAGAAACTTCACCAACCAGTCACCAAATCCACCCCCTGCGATCGCGGGTTGTCACCGAGCAACCTGAAGGAACCACTGGTGCAAACAGAGTTGAGTTCGGTTTGTGCCTCGTTCGAGTTTATCAACCTTTTCTTCATCAAATTTGCATCAATCGCATCTCCGAATTGAGGTAAATCGTCCCCTATGTTAATCGCATGTTCTTCTCCTGTTTGTTGTTAGTTTTGCGATATTCCGGTGACCGGAATAAAACTCCGGCCACCAGAGTTCTTGGGTGAAGAAGATGAAGCCAGGCGGGTACGGGTTATAAGGTTAAGGGTTCGGATATATTACCAGATGCCAATCTGGCCCATTGGTTCGGTTACTCGACTTATACACGAGGGACGCGGGTTCGAGTCCCGGTCTCACACTTTTTAATTCCGCTATTTTCCCCCCTAAACTCATTTCTGGTCGCTACTGATAGATAAAAGCATTTTGATCTGGTTCTTGACACAAACAGGCTTGTTGGCCGAGTGGTTTGCACGCCATGCTCTAACATAGAGGTCACGGGTTTGAACCCGGTGACCTCCATGTTTTCTGTTCTTTTATTATTTTACAATTTTTGAGCTTGTAGTCACTAGATCTTGTACCAAAATTGTTCCTTGTTGTATCTTAAACCCGTAAAAATCATATTTATGATCATAAAGCCTCGCAAACCATGTTTTGGAGTGCCAAATATGTTTAACTTGTCATTTTAAATTAAAAAATATAGTTTTAACATCTCTCTATATATATATTGATATAAAACCTTGGGCTTACATAAAAAGAGAAATATATATATAAATTGTGTAGATTATTATAAATATATATATATACATGACGTTGGCTTGAAGCGAAGTAATCTTTTGTGTAAACCATAGAATGTTTTAGGAAACTATTTAAAAGCGTTGTTTTGACTAGAAACACAAAATACTCGGTTTTGAATTATGATTTACTATAAATTGTAGTTCCTTTTCAAAATAAATATTCAAATCATTGAAATTTAACATGTTTATGTATATATATTTATATCTTGTTGAAACTTTGTTATTAACGTCACTTGAACGTTTAGTTAAATATATATATATATACATTATATATATTTATTTTTGGAATATTTGAACTTAGAAAATATATAATATTGATATATATTGTATTTTCTCGCGTTATTCCGATAATCACTCGGATTTGGCACACGTGCCATCCTCGACTTATTTCGAACTCCACGATAAATCGTTTTTATCGTTTACGTTAGACTTAGTCGTTTGTTTGAACACACACTTATACTCGTATGCCCGTTAGGTGATTGATTGCTTACACAAGACTCGTTCTTGCTACTTGATTTAACTGTTTATCTAGAAACTTTTGCTGTGCAACCTAAGGTGAGTTTCACGGCCCCATTTTACTGTTTTAATCCTGTTGGGGGAGATTAACATGCATGATTTATACAACTGAGATAATTAGACTTTTATATATCACTTGAAGTACTTGTGGCACACTGATACAACAAAGTCCTTCTTATGGTACCGTTAGTATTAATGACAATAGCGGGAAATATATTGTAGTACTACTGGGTCTGACAAACCCCACGCGGGTAAGTCGCTCTGGCACGATTGGATATCGAACGGGTGTTATGTTCGTCCTAAACACAACAAGGCAAACTATAAACAACTGTTAGCTTCGGTGACCATCAACGTGCGAATTTTCATGTATATAGCCTAGCTAGCTATTTGATATATATTACTGATTATGCTCTTACGACTTGACTGTTATTGAACAATCAAACTTAAACTGAACTTGAAATGTTACTGAACTGATAAACCTGTGAACTCACCAACCTTTGTGTTGACACTTTAGCATGTTATTTCCCAGGTCGCTAAACTGGATTGATTGCCACGAGCTAGGATGCACCACTTATGCATTTTGATTACCATGCATGCATATTAGACTTTAAAACTTTTCAAATTAATCATCTTTTGGTTTGCGCATGTTTTGGCGCTTGAACATTTATTACAACTTATGTCGGTTACGCTTCAGCATTTCAAAACGCATTTACTTTGGTTTGATTTTACATTGCATATAGACTATTCGCATGGCTAATGTGTTCGATCCTGGTTTGTCACGCTCCATGCGGCGCGTTGTCACGCGTGGGATTTTTGGGGGTGTGACAAAACCTATGCCGCGTTTAAATACATATATAAGCCTAACTAAATTTCTGAGATTCCAGGGATCTCCTTCCAACTACTTTCGGCCGTTATTTGACCGAGTTTGGTGGCGGGCCTCTCTTTCCACACGTGCTTCTGACTTTGACTAGGTCTACATGACCGTTATCTTCCTCCTCGTTCCTGGTTTAAACACACAGAATCAAAGAGAAAGATTAGTAATATTGTCCTAGCATGCAGGGTATCCGTGCATGCTAGGATTGAGTAGATAGATAGATTCACAGTACATTGCATCCTGGGATAGTAATTAAATAAAATATAAGCTGAAATCCTGGGTTAGGTTACCGAAAGCGCAGTCCTTGTATGCTTGACATCCAGGGATCCTAAACTGTCGGAGGTTATTAATTAAAATTAGGGTCAGAATTCAGGGAATAACAATTGCCCCCCAAGATTCGCAGCTTGTTGATAAGATTTACAGCTGTGAATTTTAAACCGAGATGAATCATCGTCTCCGTTTTAATCTCGTCTGCAGGAAATGCTTTTTCAGTTTCAATCTCATCCCTTGACGTCTCCTCACCTCTGTATCTCCTTTCGCCCATAAATACCCCAATACTCGAGTGTTTTACCTCACCCGAATCGAGAATTACGAGCACCGATCGTCACTTTCACCCATTCCGGCCAGGTAACTTTCTTCTCTTCGACCCTTCTTTCCTTTCTTGAACCATGACCAAGCGTCTGAGTCCGTCGAGATCCTACTGTCTCTCTTGCCGGGGTGGAAGACTTTCTCGATCAGAAATTCCTCCTTCATCCCGAACAAGAAAGATGCACCTTCACCAATGATGAAATCGCATTGGTGAAGAACTCCGGTCTTCTACCTCCTTCTGTTGTCATTAGGGCTTTCGACCCCAGGTTGAGATCAGACTTTGTCTCTCCAACTTGGGTCTGCTTTCCGTTCACCCCGTTTAGCATGGGTTTATCATTCCCCTTTTCCGGTCTTGTCGCCGAGTTCTTTGAGGCCACAGGTCTTTCATACACCTAAACCCTTCTTGTTGTATGGCGCATCCTGGGAACCCTGGATCGCCTGAACAGTTCTTTTGAACATCTGATTGGCCTGCCGGAGATAGCCATGGCTTATGAACTGAAATCCCATGGTTCAAGTCGTTTTCTGTTCAAATCCCTTTCGAAAGACATGCAACGTGTCCCCAATGCTACCCAACATGGCGAATGGAAGGGTAAATTATTTTTTGTCAAGCGTTCCAGCATTCCCGGTGGTCTCCAGCTTCCACAAGCTTGGATTGTAGAGGGTAGGCATACATGCACTAGATGTTAGGATTTTTGTTTAAAATTATATGATCTGACCTTGAATGTTATTCTTTGCAGCAAATAGTTTGAGGGAGATCGGTACTGAAGAGGAGAAAATGGAGAGTAACTTGCAGAAGTTCCTGGGTATCCCTGAGTTTGAACGTGCATTCAAGGCAACAGAGCATCCAACCCTCTCTCAACCTACCGTCAGCATGTCGAGTTGTAAGTTACCCTGCATATTGTTAATTTTTTGCATACCTGATTCGCTGACATCCTGGATTACGTTTTATCTTACAGCTGCCCCTGCATACGATATTGACGACCTCGAGGCGGCCTTCTCCTCCGGGCTGGCTGATGACCAGGACCTGATGATCTTGAGCACCGTCAAGGCTGAACCTACTCCTGCATCCCGAGCCACTACATCTAGGGCCTCTGGACTGAAAAGAAAGACCCGAGGATCCAACATTGCCGCTGCCCAACATCCCCTAACCGAGCTGTCTCCCCAAGAACTCATGCAGCATGCTGAGCTTGTCACCATCAGGTAACCTTTGGTTGTCCCTGCATTTCATAGTTAGACACAAAGTCAATTTTAAACTTACGTTTACCTTTTTGCAGGCCAATTCTCTCCTCCTGGAGCTACTCGAGGCCGTCAAGAGGCGCGCCACTAAGGCTGACACTCTGAAATCCAGGGTTGCCCAGGCTAACAAGGAGGCATCCAAGGCTAGGCTCCAGCATGACAAGGTTTAGAAGTTGTTGCTCGAAAACGAGAAGAAGGCAGTTGAAGCTCAGGACTAGCATGAGAAGACCCTGAAGGAGTACGTGGAGACGTCCAGGAAGTCGACCATGATCTCGGTGCTCCAGACCAAACTGAAGATGGCTAAGGAGGCAAAGGATGCGGGTCACACTAACGCCAATTGGACTGTGCCCCTGTGGCTCAAACAATTGCATACCCTGGGTGGTGCAGTTCCCCAAGGGTACGAGGCTGCTGAGTGTCTGAGACCCAGGGTGCTAAAAACAACCCTGCATGCTGGTGCATCTGGATCCGGGACTGGAGAGGAGCAGCCGACGACCGAGGATGTTGGATGTGAGAAGGATGCTGGTGAGGAAGCTGTGAAGGAAGGAGATGAAGGTGCTGAAGATGCAGCAACCGTGGATACCGTTCAATAATCCACGGCCTTTTATCTCTTTACTTGTTTATTGTGAAGCTGTTCTAAACGACGTCTTCTTTTTTTTGTATGGTTGCCGGAGGTTTGATTCTCGGTGTTACAATGCTCCACCCACGGGTTTGGTACCTGTGGTTTTGACTTTAAGCCACCCTGAGGTGGTTGGACACCTATGCCGCGTTTAAATACATAGATAAGCATAACTAAATTTCCGAGATTTTAGGGATCTCCTTCCAACTACTTTCGACCCTTATTTGACCAAGTTTGGTGGCGAGTCTCTCTTTCCACACGTGCTTCTGACTTTGACTAGGTCTACATAACTGTTATCTTCCTCCTCAATTCATGGCTTAAACACACATAATCAAAGAGAAAGATTAGTAATACTGTCCTAGCATGCAGGGTATCCGTGCATGCTGGGATTGAGTAGATATATAGATTCACAGTACATTACATCTTGGGATAGTAATTAAATAAAACATAAGCAGAAATCCTGGGTTAGGTTACCGAAAGCGCAGTCCCTGTATGCTTGACATCCAGGGATCCTAAACTGTCGAGGGTTATTAATAAAAATTAGGGTCAGAATTCAGGGTATAACAAGTATAACTAACACTTTTCCTTAGAGTATTCACAGGCCTTTACCTAAAAATCTATAGGTATAGTCCCTAAATTTGAAAGTGTGGTTGTGAGTGGAAGAGAGAAACAAATCATTGTTCATCCCTATACTTGAGGAAACACTATAAATTTCATATATTTTTAAATATTTTTATAAAGTGGCTGTGATTGAAATAGAGAGAAAATATAATGATAAAGGTATAAAAATATTATTTAATTGAAAACAAAAGAGAAGATATAGTGTTTTTAGTTAAATGATAGGGATGAGGATAAATGATGAGTTGTGAATGCTTTTATAGGTTAAAGTTTTAGGGCTTGTTTGGGATTGCTTATTTAAGGTGAAAAATGCTTTTGGAGAAAATTGTTTATTAGCTTATAACATTTTGAGAATGAGTTTTCAAAAAAAATGTTTGAATTAACTTTTGTGTTGGAAAAAGTCAATAAGTCAATAAGTTATTTTTTAAAAGTATTTGGCTTAGCTTTTATATGTAAAATAACAAAAATGAAGTTAAGTAGGTATAATGTTATGTGAGTATAAAGTTAAAATAAGAGAATTATGATAATTCACCACTCAAAAAGCTATAAGGAGTTTTGAAAAGCCAGAAAATCATGACTTATTAAAAACTGGCTTATTAGCTTTTTGAAAAGCCAAAAGTAAAAGTGTTTATTAAGTTACCAAACATTCAAAAGTGCTTATTGGCTTTTCAAAAAGCTAATAAGTCAATAAAATTTTGAAAAGCATTCCCAAACAACCCCATATATGAACTATAATATGTCTTAATTGGATAACAAACAAAAAGAATCACATACCTTTGGAGGTTAAAAGTTTTGAAACCGACTCTTAGAGTATTCATAGTAGGTTTCTCAATAGTATCAAAATAATCATAATCTAAGATAAAATGACTAATTTTGTCTACTTTTACTTCTATATTAGATTCCCATACCTCATACCCCAAATTATGAGGAATACTAAACTTATCCCCCATATTTATTTTTCCAATATTCATCATACCCCATATTTTTATGAGTGGTTGTGTGTAGGATAGTGATAAAATGTAACAAAAAAAATAAAAATAAAAAGTTACATATTTTGTCCTTTATCTTTACCACTTTTGCATATTTTGTCCTTTATCTTTTTTTGTTGCATCCATTATCCTTTAACTTTAAAAAATTTCCACGGTTGTCCTTTATCCCAAATTGTGTTAAATTCGACCCTTAACTCCCTCACGTGTAGATCACGTGAGGGCAAAATAGACTTTTCCTAATTTCTTTTAGAAAAAATTACATATTTTGTCCTTTATCTTTACCACTTTTTCACATTTTGTCTTTTATCTTTTTTTTTTGTTGCATCCAATATCCTTTAAATTTTAAAATTTTCAACGGTTGTCCTTTATCCCAAATTCAGTTGAATCCGACCGTTAACTCCCTCACGTGTAAATCACATGAGAGTAAAATAGTTTTATCCTAATTTTGTTTATTTTCCTCATTTAGTTTAATCGGCTCATTAAATAAGGATGCTATGATGGCATCCATTTCAATTTAAGAAATGTAAGTTCTACATAGAACTTACATATTCAACCCACACAAAAAACCCACATCCAGCATGCTGATTTAGGAGGGAAAAAAATATGAATTTAGGTGAGGGCATGAATTTAGAAAATAACAGAAAAACATGAATTTATGTCCATTGCAAAATCGGATTCAGGCAGGAAAGATTTTTACCTGGTCGGGACATCCATAAAATCTCCTTCATGGTTACGGGGTCTCCTGGAGGTTTGAATGTGAGCTTCTTTGCCACAGTAGCAGAAAACCATAGTTCAGCCCTCGTCGATGAAAAAAATTGATGGGAGAAGATGCTGCAAGAAGAGCCCTAGCCGGTTGTCGAAGAAGATGGAGGTGGTGGGATTTAACCCGATCGATCGTTGTTGGTTTGTTTAATGAGCTGATTAAAATAAATGTGGGAAGTAAAAGAAATTAGGAAAAGACTATTTTGTCCTCACGTGATTTACATGTGAGGGAGTTAACGGTCAGATTTACACGTAAAATAGTTTTTTCCTAATTTTGTTTATTTCCCTCATTTAGTTTAATCGGCTCATTAAATAAGGATGCTATGATGTCATCCCTTTCAATGTAAGAAATGTAAGTTCTACATAGAACTTACGTATTCAACCCTAACAAAAAACCCACATCCGGCAACCTGATTTAGGAGGGAAAAAATATGAATTTAGGTGAGGGCATGAATTTAGAAAATAACAGAAAAACATGAATTTATGTCCATTACAAAATCGGATTCAGGCGGGAAAGATTTTTACCTGGTCTAGACATCCATAAAATCTCCTTAAGGGTTACGGGGTCTCCTGGAGGTTTGAATGTGAGCTTCTTTGCCACAGTAGCAGAAAACCATAGTTCAGCCATCGTCAATGAAAAAAATTGATGGGAGGAGATGGTGCAAGAAGAGCCCTAGCTGGCTGTCGAAGAAGATGGAGTTGGTGGGAGTTTAACCCGATCGTTGTTGGGTTTTTATATAGGGTCTGTTTAATTAGCTAATTAAAATAAATGTGGGAAGTAAAAGAAATTAGGAAAAGACTATTCTGTCGTCACGTGATTTACACGTGAGGGAGTTAACGGTCAGATTTAACGGAATTTGGGATAAATGACAACCATTAAATTTTTTTAAAAGTTAAAAGATGATGGATGCAACAAAAAAGATAAAGGACAAAATGTGCAAAAGTGGTGAAGATAAAAGACAAAATATGTAATTGTTTCTAAAAGAATTTAGGAAAAGACTATTTTGTCTCGCTGGTTTACACGTAAGGTAGTTCACGGTCGGATTTATCGGAATTTAAGATAATAGACAACTGTTGAAATGTTTTAAAAGTTATAAAGGACAAGACGTGTAAAAGTGGTAAAGAAAAATAACAATATGTAATTTAATGAAAATGAGAAATAAAATTTACTTGAAATAGTCATAAATGTGGGGTTTAGAAAATGAGAAATAACGTTAGTAAATTGATGATTAATTTTTCCAATATTTATCATACCTTATATTTTTATGAGCGGTTGTTTGTGGAAGAAAGAGAAATATAATAAAATATTAAAATTATCATTTATTTGAAATATGGATAAATATGAGGAATGACACGTAAGGTTTAGAAAATGAGAAATAAATTTAATAAATTCATAATTTTTAATTAAATTTTAAGAATGAGGCTGAAACCTGTTCTGTATGCTCTTAGCGATTAAACATACCAAAAGTATATAATACGAACTCCAAGTCTGTCGAGGCTTACAAATTGTTAAAATCAAAAGAATTGGGAAGAAACAATTTTTAAGTTGTCGTGGTACTCTTTTTAACTGGAAGTTGAACATAAAATTATGTTGTGTGCCTTTGATGCCAGGGTTGTAAAAAACGGCCCAAGCGGCCGATTAATCGGCGCCCAGGCGCTATGCGGGCATCGTCCGTAGTGCTTTTTGGCTAGGCGGGCTGTCTAGGCGCCCTGGGTCAAAATCGGTCAAAGTCGGCTAGGCGGCTAGGCGGGTCCTAGGCGGGTTTTAGGCGGGTTAAATTAAAAAAAAAAATTTTTTTTTCTTTTTCACTTAGAAGTCTTTATTACTACTAGTTTTTGAAGTGTTTTTAGTATTTTAAGTTGTATCCTTTTGTTAGGACTTATGACTTAATACTAGTAAGTGCTAACTACTAACTACTTATGTAGTAACTTTTGATATTTGACATTTAGACATATTACAATATATAGTCTCTAGAAAATTTATAAATCTTTATAATTTACTAGGACCGATTAATCCCCGCATAGGCCGATTAATCCTAATTGCCTAGTCGGCCGCCTAGGTACCGCCTAGCGTCTTTTGCAACATTGTTTGATGCACAAATCACTCTTGGGCTCACCTTCCATTTTAAGAGAGTACACCGACAAACGAAGAATTGTTTCTACCGAAATATTTCAATTTAACTTAGTTTGTTAGCCTCAACATATTAGAGCCCGTACTTCCACATTTGGTTGAATTTTCAAGGACTATCTGTCACCTTCTTTTATCACGTCACTGCTTCGAACTCGTATTGCAATATGACTATGCAAAGTGGTGTTGCAATCGAGGTTGCATAAACACCATTTTTTGCATCGAGCTTTTTGGATACCATCCGACATTTCACACAAATCATAATTAACTCAACCCGCATGGTATCTCCCTGTTGGTATGATATCACAAAGTCTGGTTCCATATGATCCACATAGTCTGCCTTTTAATCGTTTTTCTCTCTTTTTGTTTAGAGAAGTTGAAAAAGTAGCGTGACCAAAGTAATACACCCACTACCCATTCATACTATCATATATACGAGGTAAATGGTCAGAAATCAACTTTCATACGAATATAAACTAGGTTTTCTTGTACTAGCAACATTAACAGTCTAAAAAAAAGTTTCAGCTGACTAGTCCTAAACCGATTTAAAAAAAAAGGTTAACCAATTACGAACCGATAGTTTGTATCGGTTACAAACCGCTCCTCAAGTTTTCGGTTACACTTCTAACTTCTAAAAGTTGGATTTAAGGTATATAAACTTATGAAGGAACCATTGTGTAATTAACTCTAACCTTATACTCGAAGTTCATGGACCATTCATGTAACTTATAGAATTACAATTTTTCCTTTTCTTTTTTAAATTAGCCAAGCTCCGGAAAGGCTCACAATTGCGAGTGCGAATCGAGGGTACGTACAGTTGGACACTCTGCGGTTCCATCTTCAACATTCATCTGCCCAAAACGCATCTTCAAATTCAACTACCCGCTCAAAGGTCCATTCCATTTCCAATTTCAAACCATAAACCTTTTCCCTCTTTTATTACTTCTCTCTAGGGTTTCTTCATTTCCCCCAATCTTATGGCATCTAATCTCGTTCAATTCCGCAGGTTTTCCTCCAGTTTCACCACTCAATTTCATCAACGAGCGCGAGCCTCACCAATTCTGGTCACCGATCGATTCGATGATGGATGAAATTCATGAAACGGAGACGGATATGGATATGGATGCGGTGGAGGTCCGATCGGGGAGTGCAGGGGAGAAGAGAGCGTTAGAGGAAGGAGATGTGACGGATTTGGTTAGAAAAAAGGCTAGGGTAGGTGGTGAGGTGCGATTGGGGGGTTGTTTGAAGGAGGTGGCGGAGATGGTGCTTGTTTTGGCTACGATGGGGAAGATGAGGGGCGGTAGGAGGCCTACGGCGGTGGAGGTGAAGTTGATGGCGGAAGCGAGGGGGAAGTTGGCGGAGGTGTGTGGGGAGTTTGCTCCGAAAGCTGTTTTTCCGACGGATGCGTTTGGGACGGTTATTGAGGATCTAGGGCTTAACAGACTGCGGGAAACGAAATTAGGGATTCTTCCTCAGAGGATGTCCATTGCTCAGAAGTTACAGCTTACAAAGCAAAAGGTGATGTTTCATGTTTATTGTTTGCTAAGTAATCAGTTACTAATTAGTTGTTATGAAATTGCATATTTCCTAATTGCTAAAATCTGGTAGTTTTTTAGGGCATTTTAACTTTTTGCCTTTTTTTTAGAATGGGAACTCACACACACTCTAAATTTACTCCTAAATCAGTAAATTTGCAGCAATGTGCACCATGGAGTCATGGACTAGAACCACCCACCACCTAGGGACCTTTACCATACGGCTAGGCTACAAGCCTTTGGTGGCTAACCTTTGCTTTTGTTGCTTTTTAACCATGTATGAGTCAGAATCTGTGCACTTGACTTGTTTCCCATTTAGTAGGACTGTTTAAAAGAACAATTGAAACTGAAAAGAGGTTAAAAGCACAATGTGGTTCGGTATTGGTTCAGAAAAGTGGTGACCACATTATGTTGTCCTGTTTTGGGTTTGGTAATTACAATATGTTAATCAAACCAAACCAGGGATAACTATATTTCCCTTGTCTCAAAATTCAATTTCTTAATGAATTACCATAGAAGATTCTGATATTTATTGTTTGTTTTAAATTGTTTTGAAATCTTGTAGCTTACTACTTTATATCTACCCTTTGATGTCAGCTAAAACATAATCTCAATATTTTCAGTAGAGTGAGATGTGGATTGTCATGGAACCAATACAGAAATAAAGTTTTTATTTTATTTTATTTATTTATTTTTTATTTTAATTAATTTGTATTATCGTATAAAATTGACCACTAATAATGGTTTATTGAAACAAGGTTAATCGTTATATGACCACTTTTACCAAGTTTGAGTATTAAATTCTATAGTGAGTTATGACTACTATAATGTGCTTCTCACTGATGCATCTTTTCCTTTCTTTGCATCTCAAACAAGATGGAAAAATCTGAAGTGTTTCCATTACATTCTGCTACTTATGTACCTAAGGTTAGTGGACCCCATGAAACACCACATACTGTTCAAACAGTGGCATCAGGCAAAGCTGATCATACACCCATTTCGTCTAGAAGCTTCCAGAACAATTCATTTGTGGTTCATGCTTCCCAGCCTTCCAATTCAAGAACTTTACCATATCAATTGCCCACAAGTGAAGTAAGACCTGTGGGGTCCAATGTTTTGATTAGCAGTAATCTTGGAAGAGGTTCTACTGTATCGCCTATTGAACAGGCTGGGAGACAACATATCAGATCTGATGGCAGATTAAATGGTGGTTACTTTTATATTGTATTTTTTGCACTGTTTTCTGGTTTTGTTCACACGCCTTCCGGATCAGAAAAAAATGATATATTGCTGAGGGGGTGTTTGGATCTGCATTTTGAGAATGATTATCTGATTTATTGTGACTTTTAAGTTTGCAATGATCAGTTTCTAGTGTTTGTGTAACCTACTAATGTTGCTTACTATGTAGGGGTTTAGTAAAACTACATGCATTCCTTACTTTACCCTTGTTTTATATGACAATTTCAGCAGTAGGAACACATCCAAACGATATCTCCTGCAACACTTTTTATGATGACTGATTATTCATGATTACATATTTATTCTCAAAATGCAAATACAAACACCCATTTAGGATGTTCTCCTTGTTCCTCAATGCTACTTCCATTAAAGGATGTTCTTCTTTTTAAGTGATAGGATCCTGTATCAGCAACTTGGTATAAACTTCAATAGTAAGTCTGTTACAGAAGTTTGGATCGATGCATTCTGTGTTTTCTTATATTTCTATGTAACTTTTCTGCTTTCTCTATATCTGAAATTTACATTAGAGGAGGATGGCAATCAATAACAACATTCCAGTGGGTATTACTTAAGTTTCTAACTTTATTAATCGATTATTTGTTCTCATAATTTGCAGCAAATTCTGTTGGAGATCACAAAGCATCGCACACTCCAACATGGTCTATACAATCTCAATCTGCTTCGTCTAATAAAGCTGGATTAAACAACGGGTCTTCTCATTTGACAAACATAAATCATCATATGCAACATCACATGAACTTTGCTCAACCTCCTGCTGCTAACACCCACAATGAAATTGCTAAAATTGTTCAGAAAGTATTACAGCCACATACACCAGATCGTCAGACATGGAATCCACCTTCAAGAGATTACATGAATAAGGCGTTGACTTGTCTAACATGCAAAAGTATGATTAATGAGGTGGATACTGTACTTGTTTGTGATGCTTGTGAGAGAGGGTACCACTTGAGATGTCTGCAATGTAATCCAAAATCAATTTTTGGAGATGACTGCCGTGAGTGGCACTGTGCAAAGTGTTTGGCAATTAGCAATGGGAAACCTTTACCTCTTAAGTACGGTCGTGTTATGAGAAACGTAAATACACCAAAAAAATCTGCGAGCCCAACAGGATCTCAACCATCTTTAGAGAAGAAAGTACAGTCATCTGATGAGAATTTCAATCAGCGTCTGATGTCAGCAAATGGTGACTCTGTTTCACAAACATCAACAGATATGCAAGTTAGTGGGACACATGAATGTGGACCTGAAAAGTTATCATCAGAAAAATGTCAAAGTAATTTACAAGCCCTTGGAAATCGTGAAGATGCAGATGCTTGTTCAAAACCATTAACTCAAAATGGAATAAAACTAGAAAGCAACCCAAAAGGTGAAAGCGGGGAGAATGAGGGAGTAGTTGAGAGGGGTAATATTGTCAAAACAAGTGAAAATGGTATTACAGACAGGGAGAACGCGGAAGCAGTTGAGAGGGGTAATATTGTCAAAACAAGTGAAAGTTGTACTACAGTTAGGGAGAATGAAGGTCCTTTACCGAGTATTATGCATGATGTTGAATGGGTAGGGGGTGTAACAAATGAAATCAATGGGAAAATGTATTATGGATCTTGCTGCATAAGTGGAACCACATATAAACTTCAGGATTATGCTTTATTCAGCTCTACTGGCATCAATCTTATGCCTAATAAACTACAGGTAAGCAGCTTGTTTGTTGCTACACACTCGAATTTGATGCTTTATTCAGCTCTACTAGCAACAATCTTATGCCTCTTTTGCAGTTTGTTTTAGTTATATTTGTATCACTTTTCACACAAATTCTGCTGGTAGGAACATATGATAAAGACCAAGTTGATGCATTGTTTTGTTTGACTTGATGAAAGTTGTTAGTCAAGTGGTAGTGACATTTTTCTTTTACGTTTTATTCATCTTTCGATTGTTTTTCAAACATTACTTTCATACAGAACAGTTTTGATGCTTTATTTGCTCTTTTTTTAATACGAAGGATTTGCTTGCAGGGCATGTGGGAGGATAATATGACAAATAAGAAGTGGGTTACTGTGACTCGCTGTTTCTTTCCTGATGATTTGCCGGAGGGTGTTGGCCGTCCTTGTGCTCCAGAAAGCAATGAGGTAATTTTTTGGATAAAATTTGATAGAATCACAATTTATTCGTTTTCTTATGGTATAGAACAGCTAAAGGTTGCCAGCAAAGTTGGCAAAATGGGTGGATAATGGGTCAAAATAGGTACTTATTTAGGTCCTGTCAAAACGGTACGGGTCCAGTTGGACCGAACCACAAACACTCTTTTTTCCATTTCTTGAATTATACAAGTACATAGTGTGATGTTATAGACACCATGTTATTACTAAAGTAATCTACTTTTTATAAAGTGACCATGTTATTACTAAAGTAATCTACTTTTTTTATAAAGTGATGTAGGGGTTTTTTTTAACCTTTAAATACACTTCAGATAACTTTCAATCTGTTTGTGACCCTTTTGACTTTGTTTTTTTCTAGTTAAATCTTTTAGTTGAACTTATTTGACCCGTTCGAGATATAATGTTGCCCAAAACAACCCATACATATGTAAATGGGGGAATATTGTCATCTCTAGTTATTGTTATTGTAACAAGCTTTTCATTGCATTTTTAAATTTTTGACTTTACATTTTTACTGTCTTGAAGTGGGTTAAAACTTCATGGTTGTTAATACCATAAATTACTGCGCGTGTCCTCTTCCTCGTAACTTTTAGCAATACTGCTGTACTTGTTCTCTCCAAAATCTTACATGACCTCATGTTGTGACCTGCTTATAGGTATATGAATCCAACCATGAAACAACATTAGCAGCTGGCCTGATTCATGGTCCATGTAAAGTTCTTCCTCCACGCAAGTTTTCTGAAGAAAGAGATACTCAAACTCATTCACAGGCAAAAACCTCAGACAAACCAGAGCAGTTTTATCTCTGCAAGTGCGTCTCTTATCTTTTCCCCTAATTGTTCTTTTCCCAGTTTAATTGAGGAGGGAAGTTAAGAAACACTCATAAAAAATTGAAAAAAAACGGTGCCCAATTTGAATTGAGCTTCTAAGTAAATACCAAATAGATTATTTGCAATTTAACCATTAGAAAATTAAAGTAGTTCCAGAAACAACCAATCACCCTCCAAAGAAATGACTATTGTTTGAAATTGTTTTTATTGTACGCTTATAATAGTTGAGACGGTAGTCTTTTGCGTCTAAGTTTGGTTTAGATGGTTTTTGGACCTTTTTAGTGAGTTGCCAGCTATTGAGTGATGGGTATGAGTGAGTGTGATGGTTTCCAGTCACATCGAAAACTGGCAAGTTGCATAATACTATAACAAGCTATCAAACTTCCATTAAATTTCTATTTAGGGTAATATTTAGTTATTTACTATTGTAACAAGCTATCAAACTTCCATTAAGTTTCTGTTTAGGGTAATATTGTCTCCTCTCTGCTACAAGGAACGATAAAACTTCTTTTCCATTTCGGGTAACAAATTCATGATTTTTCTTTGTTTTGGGCAAGTGGGTGTTAGGGTGTGCCTGAAATTGGTTATTTCCACTTTGGTGTTCAGTTTACTACTTACATAAGTCAAGTGTTCCAATTCCACAAATAGAAAAAAGGTTGAAGGTTTGTAACTGTTTGGATAGAATTTAGTAATAGGGCATAGCTGATGCACAAGCGCTCCCCGCATGCGCGTAGGTCGCTATTTCGGGGTCGATAGCGCAGTGGCGGACGCTATTTAGGTTCCAAGGTTAAAGAGCGCGCTACGCGCTGACGACTTTTACCGCCGACGTTCGGCGAATTTCTGGCTATTTTTAATAGGTTTTCGGCTATGTTATGAGTAATGGCTGGAGAAAAGAGACGAAAGTTTCGAGAACCCTGATGAAGAAGATTTTACGGGTTTGTACGTTGAGAAAAGAGGATGATGAAGAATGGCAAAAGCGACAGCCGTGTATTTCTATAACATTATGATTTACATAAAGCCTCGTCTACACTACCTTAAAGAATACAATTTTGTCATGTTGCTGCATTACATCTTATTTAATCTTCCCTGTTTAAGTGCGTTTTTTTCCTCGGGCCCACGCTCTTCTGCACCTATCGCCTAGGCCCTGAATCCGACCCTACTGCGCCTTGAGTGCGCCTTGCATTTTTGACAACGATGGCTATTTTCACGAACCCGAGGTCACATGGCAACAACCTCACCGTTTGGAGAGGATTTAGTATCAGGGTAAATAAAAATTTGATTAAAGTTTGCTACTTCTTTTATGCAATTAGCCGTTTGAAACCTTAATCATATCTGCAAATATAACTTATGTTTATGATTATTCATATTCCTCTCTAGGAAAATTCATTTTTGTGTTCTTAACAGTAGCATGAGAATGTTAAACTAGCAATAATGATTAAAGGCACACTAGCGCGCCTAGGCGAGATGAGGCTAGGCAAAATTGAGGTGCACATTCCGTTTTTCAAAGAACCGTTCTAAACCGGTTCTTTGCCTTGCAGCCATCTAGGTGCTAAGGCGAGATTCCATCCAAATTCTGTAATTTCCAGCGAAATTCTGCGCTTTCTGGCCAACCTGTTCTAAAACATTCAAAAAGGGATTGGAACCAACCTAAAACAGTCTCGTAGTGATATGGACATGGCCATCTCTACGATAATTAATCACAATTTTCTTGCAGATGGTTCTATGACGAGAAAAAACGTCTGTTTCGAGATGTTTCATGTTAGCAAGCAGCACGTCAAACACATACTAGGGATCTCGTTCCTTCTCTTGCATTGGTGCTACCAGGTTCTCCTTTCGCAGGTACACCTCACGTGTTTCTACAGGTGGCTAAATGTTCTTTATTTACAGGGTGGGGGAACAAAATGTGTTCAGGTGATTGGGTCAAAGTTGAATGGTGGAAACTGGGGGAGCAAAATGGGTTCGGGTCAAAATTGGATGAGCCAACATGCAATATGCAAACACTTTATTATGCATTTTTTAAATCTTATAGACGGTAGATGCACCAAATATGATTAATTAACTACATTATGTTTTTTATTTACAGGGTGGGGGTGGTTCTCAAACGTTTTCAAAATCAAATGGTTTTCAAATGAACCTGGCCCTATTTATATTTATATATATAACAAACAACTTTTATTACAAAAATTCCACAGTTATAATATATTTACACAGCCGGTTCCAACTTTCAAACCAGACCTAACCGTTAAACCTGCTAAAACCGTGAAAACCGAATCATTTGGATCTCAAACCAGCCAACTTGCTTCAGTTTGGTCTATTTCAGCGGCTTATGAACACCCTTAGCTAAACACTCGTATCACATATTTCTCGGTTATAGTTTACAATCTGCTCTGTTGATTTTCAGGTCCAATTTCAAGAATGTGAAGCAGGAATAATATTTTTGAGCTGTATATGTACCGGTGTGGTGAATATGTTTTGAAGCAATTGATTTAATGGCACATGCTTACCAGTCAAATTGAAATACAAGTTACAGCTCCTAACAGGGTATCTCCCAAACATGTATTAGATCTTTAAGCTGGTGTTTGTTTGCATCTTAGTCGGTATTATATGATATTGTTTGTTAAAGTTTGTAATGAATCAAATTATGGTAATATTCAGGGTCAAATGGATCTGAAAAATGTGAATGTTAAAGATGCTCCACGGTGTAGCATTTTTTTCTCAAACGGACCATAAAGCCTTACCATGTTCAGTAGTTATCAATTTTTACAGTATCCAATTTACAAATCTTAAGATATAATTTCACCCGAGTACGATTACAGAGTCGTTAAGAAAATATTCGGCCTTTGCAAAAGAAGAGACTGTGAAAACAAAAGATAAACATGTGTGCAATTCAAACACTTGTGGATGGATTTGTAAGCAGTTCAAGAGACTTTTTAAGATAATCTACAGCGACAAAAACATCATCAAAAGCCAAAGCTCCAACAGCAAACCTTGCAGCCTTGTGTGCTTCTGCAATTTTCTCAGGGGCAGGTTGGTAATTACTGTCATACTGATATGACTGCACAGAGGGCGGTACAGGTGCAGGTTCTGGAACTGGACCCGACCCGTTTGCATGCATTTGAATTGTACTGAGCTGCAAGCGGATAATCCGTGGGTCTAGCAGCTGAAGAAGAGTAAGGTGGTTCAGGGCCTTGGTAGTAAGATGAATGGTATTGATTTGGTGCTGGTGGAACATTAGCTTCAGAAAAACTAGGGTAAGACTGGAAATTGGGATATGTAAAGGAGGGATCTTGAGAAGGGTAATTTTGGGAAATGTGATGTTGAGGTTCTTGTTGATAAGATGATGGATGTTGATAAGTTTGAGAAGGATGTTGCTGAAAATTATTGGATGGATAATCATCAGAAGGATATGTAGTTGGCGGCTGTGGAGGCGGAGATATGGCAGAAGATGGTGGTTGAAAATTTGAAGGTGGTGGTTTTTGGATGTTTGAAGATGGTGGAGGTGGAATATCATGCATCGATCTGCTTGTGAACAGCTGGGAATCCTTTCTTTCATAAGACATGGGTGGAGGTTGGGATTCTGGCGCGAGTCCAGTGGTTGGTGGTGGCTCACTCCTGCTCGGTTCCAGGTCCTGCAAAAACACAAACTTTAAACTTGGGTCGACCGACTTGTTTTATCCATTTATAAATTTCTTCAATATAAACTCGATGCATTATTATTAATTATGATTACAGAAACAATATTCTTACGTATCCGCTGGTTGACGTATCGGTAAGATCTTTATCTTTATCACCGCCAGGGGGGCCTGGTACAGGCTTCCTCCCTTCTTTAATAGCTTTTCTTATATCTGCTGCTTTCCATGCTGCGTATTTCTGCTTCTGCTCAAGCTTTTTAACAAACAATTTCATTATGCCAACATTTTCGTTCGTTTTTTAAGTCCTTAATTACTAAGAACAGTGAAGCAGTTAAAATTGCCAGTGGCAAAAAAACAGTAAAGAAACTGGACTAACATCAGGCTGGACATCACTGAACTGGTAAAGGACTTCAAAAAAGATGCTGGCAGCATAAAACGTCTTTGCTGTATTACTGCGACAGGTTTAAAATTAAGTATTAACATCACAACGAATCATGAATTTCAAATTTTATTTTCAACCAAGGGCAACTGTTTTTCTTCTCAGACGCACGATAAATCATCTGTATTGCATAAAATATTTACCAATTTAGTGTTAAAATAGACGTATCATAATAAAAGAGTTATCATACAGATCAGCTTTCCCAGCTCGGTCTTGCTTATCTGCCTTTGCAAAGACATTTGAGGCGAATCCTTCCAGGTGGAGATGGTCATCAGGACCCAACTGCAGTGACTTTTTATCCTGTAAATGAACAAACAAGCTTAGCCGGCGATGAACACGAAACAAAAAGATTTGCAACACACAGAAAACAAATTCACCTAATACCTACATGGACCATTACTTCAAGTTATTACAAAAAAAAAAAAAAATCAGTACTTGCTGCCAGAGATTTGCAGCATTTTCATAAATTTGGTTGCAACAGGATTTCCAAAGTAATCAGACTACAGAATTCAGCCCATAGCTAATCTAAATCTTGATCTAAGATCATAGAACACTAATTCAGAAGATAATCTTATCTATTGACTAACATCTACAACCGATGTGCCAAGAACAAAACCGTCTATACTAATAAACTAAATACATCCAACAAACTGATCTAATCTAACTGAGCTTAACATAGAATTTCCAGCAACTAATCAGCTTGATAATCTCTAAAACAGAGTTTTTAGCCAAATTTTCAAACTGAAACAGGCTAATTCAGAAGATAATCTTATCAATTGACTAACATCTACAACCAATGTGCGGAGAACAAAACCGTCTAACAAACTAAATACATCCAACAAACTGATCTAATCTAACTGAGCTTAAAATAGAATTTCCAGCAACTAATCAGCTTGATAATCCCTAAAACATAGTTTTTAGCCAAATTTTCAAACTAAACAGGCTTTGAGAAGAAATCGGACCTTTTCAAGCTGTTTTATAAGCGAAACCAGGAGAGAACTGGTGGTTTTTGTTCGTTCACTCTGAGGAATCTTCAAACCTCGTTCCATCGCATACAATCGACCTGAAAATTAAACGATTTACGAAGAAAACCAAAAGCAACTGCGATTACAAAAAGTGGTGAGAAATTAGGGTTTAGAAAGAATATATATACATACAGTAGTATGCAACAAGAGGCTCGTGCTTTTGCAATTCATCGGCACGTTGAAGGTAAGGTAACAGTAGCTTCGCCGGTTCGTTCTCGTTCGCCATTTTTACGATCAAAGCTCAGATAGGAACCAGGGGTTTTAATCGAGGTTGGAGTTGCTGACTATACGCAATAACTTATGATAAATGTGCAGTTTTGGTCCTTACACTATTTTTCATGTCTTTAAATCCTTAGTTATACGGAATCCATTAGTGGTAGGGATCATTGAAAAGCTTGAAAGGGTCAAGTTTAAATGAGCTCGAGCATGATATATGACTCGTTTAATAAACTATCTCGAGCCCTATTTTTACATATCAAGCTCAAATCGGTTCGTGAGCCTAATGAGCTTTTGTAATTATATATTATCTTATTTAATATCTTATATATGTTTTGATAAATAATAATTATTATATATAAAATAAAAAATGATAATAAAATAATATGTGCTTTGTTAGATATACAACGTATAATTATAAATATACACAAATTGATTAAAAAATACTATAAAATAATAATTAAATATTAAAAGAGTCGAGCAGAGTTTGAGTTTGAATAATTTCTAAAGTGTCGAGCTCGAGCTTTAAAATAAATCTCTAAACTAGCTTTAGAAATAAATCTTTAAACGAGCCAAGCTTGAGCTAGAGCTCTATTATTATTATAAACGAGTTGAGCTCAGGTTCGGCTTGGCTCTTTTACACCCCTAATTACCGGCATCAAAAGGGAAAAGAGCAAAAGTTGAAGGCAAGAGAAATGAGAATGTTGAGGTGGATGTATGGACATACAAGAATGAACCGGATAAAGAATGGAACTTTAGGGAAACATTAGGGGTCGTATGTATCTTGGATTAGATAAGGGTGAGTAAATTGAGATGGTTTATACATGTGAAGATGAGACATGAACAATACAGTAAGAACCGTGAAACCCCTCCGAGTGAGAGTAGATAGGCAAAGACATAGACAAACAAACTTGGAATGAGTGGTTAGACATGATTTGTTAAACTAGCTCGCCTCCGAGGATATAATCAGAGATAGATGTTTTTGGAAACGCTAAATTATAGTTATTGAATTTTGTGGAATATACAGGTGTGTCATAGACATACCTTTAACTTGGCCTTAGGTTTGCATTAGCTTTTGGCTTTGATTGTGCTTTCACTGCATCTTAGCCTTAACTTTATATTAACATTTGCCTTATTGTTTGCCTTAACATCATAGTTTTAGTTTGCTCTGATTATCAATACCTTTAGAGATGGAGATAACAGTGGAAGCAATCTCTCTAACTTTTAGGATAGGTAGGCACATACCTCTCTAAAAGTAAAAAGCAAAAAAATAAAAAAATAAAAAAACAAAGATAAAAAATATGATTGTTTAAAAGGATTATTGGTTTCAAATTATACTGAAACCAAAAGAGAATTCATGAACAAAATTAAAAATTTGAAGACTGTCCCTAGATGGGGAATTATCAATTAGTAACCTATTAGAAAGAACATTGTTTAGGAAAGTAGCAACTAAACTACTTTCACAACCAAGATCCATGTCTATTCACTTTTCAAAACCTGACCCTGATAACATGACACCACCACAATAGGTATATAGGACTCTTTTCACATATGATGATTCACTTCACAAAACACTCCTAAGGTGTAACGGGAGCAGCATCCATTTTCGATAAAGCCACGTAGTTCAAAGGAGCCACAGGTCTTGTATTTTCCCTCTTCAGTGACCTCGACCCGTTTTGATTTATAGATAACCGTCTATTAAGAGCTCCATTCGAGCGTGGGCCCAACACCTTCTTCGAGCTACTAAGGGGCCGCAGTGGGCTTGGTTTTGTTCCAAATAGTGATTCTTGCTCTGCGTTTAACTGTTCATTCATTTTCTTCTGATCCTGTAGTACACATTTTTTTAAAAAAAGTTAGTGTGGTGCCCTTTAAAAATTATTTTTTTCTGAAAAAAGTGGCTGTAATGCCAAAACTGACCCTCATCCTTCTTTTTTCTTCTTCTCTTTCATGCCTCAGAACTGCATATTTGTCCAGCATGGTGAGTAATGGAACACCATCATAAGCAAAAGTCAATCCATGTTCCTCTTCCCATGTTCGAGTTTTGGAAACCAGTGTTTCAACAAGACCTGCATACACACGCAGCCATAAATGCGTCTAACTGCTTCAAAAGTCACCCAAAGGAAAATTTTAATGCATAAAAACACTTGAATTGTTTTATTTTAAAATATATCTTATTTATATTTGATTGTATTTGTAGAGCCTGATATAGATGGTAAAGATCTTAGTTCTACAAAATGGTTATTAAACACCAAATTAAATAGTATTTGACTATTGGCTACCTGGAATTTTGCTGACCAAAACTCGGGCCTTCTCTGCTCGCTTGAGATTTAAGTGTGCCCCTCTGCTTCCATTGTACCTGTTGTCATCCTGTCACAAATATCTCGAAACCATAAAAATGTCATAGTAATGTATGCTTATAAGGAAACAAATCAAACCGCCGAGAATTCAAAAGTCAGCCAAACTACTTCTCAATGCATAAAACCTCATAATCATTTTACTCAAAAAATCTAATTTTTAACTGAAATAATACTACTTATCATTATGAAACATTTGAAGTTGGGACGAAAATGATTTCTGGTCAACCCAACCCGGCCCATGCAAGAGTTAAGAGTCGAACCCTGTTGTAATCCTCAAGCCAGCTCTCTTCTTCACAAGCAGACATCCACTTGTCTACTTTATCCAATATATCTTTTCTACTAAGAGCTTCTTCTTTTGCTTTACTGATCTGTGCATCCATGTCAGCTAACAGCGTAGAAGGTTCCACATTCCCAGATTCAATCGACGACAAAATTTTCTCATCGGCAGCCTTTGTGTCAATCTGTATGTGTGCACGTGCAAATATCTCTACAAGTTCACTTTGCCTCTTAAGAGCAATCTCTTTCATTCTGCTCGCTTTTAATCGATCCAGTCTTTCAATTTCCACCTCAGCCTTAAGAACGAAACAGAAAACATCACTAGTTAATAGTGGTTAATTAACTACAGTTACTTTATATTGTATTATTATATTTTTATTCTAAGGTACCTGTTCAATCAAATAGAGAGCGAGAGCCCCGGGGGCAGTCACGTCATCAACTGAAGCTGATATGTTACTGGTAACATGATTGAACACGCTTCTTTCATCCTCAGACGTGTCCATCAAGTTCCAGAGTTCAGTTAGCTTTGCTGCTAAATCTTGATACTGAAAATGACAAGAAACTTGTCAAACTTCACATGTCAAGTTCTTTTACAGATAAAATGTTTGGGTGGAATGTGGAAACTTATAGTTTTTAGTGCCATCAGACCCATAAACAATTTTTCCTTTTATTTTTAAAATTTTATAAATAAGTAATGTGTTAAATATTATTAAACAACTACATGATTACAATTACAATTTACAAGCCCCACTTGACCCCTTCAATCCATGAATATTTTAGCTAACCATTTGACCCATTAGATGGATATCAGATGTGAAAGTGAATGATTTTGGAAGAAAATGAAGAGGTGTGAAAGTGTATACCTTACATAACCTTTGCTTCTTAACTTCTTTTAAAGCTATCACTGCATTTTTCAGCTTGGCTAAAGTGTCATTACTAATGCTTTTAGATTGTGCACCTTTGGCATCAATCAAACTAGGATGGACATCCTTGACTGTGCTATAAAAATCAATCCCAAGAACACCACATATATCGTGTAAAGTGTTGACATATTCAAGAACTTTGTTCAATCTCTGGCTCTGCAAAACAGATTTTTATATTAATCACCTCATCGCATATAAATGTACCTTTACAAGTAGATGGTTGATTTGAGTTATTCTTCATATCTATCGAGTCAAATAGATAAAACCAGATATTTAATCTAAACCGGAAATAGGTAGGTCGAAAATCGCTCAGAGTCAAATACTAAAACCCTCTCAATCATTTCATACAAAAACCTATATCATTATTCAAACACTTTAGTTTTTGTAATCATATTTGACGTTTAAATTATTTATGAAATACAAAACAGGAAAAGACAATAAAGTGCTTGCAGGTCGGCCCAACCGGGCCCTCCCATCTATTCATTACCTTTTCCTTTTCAAGTTCCTGAAGATCATCGTGAAATTCTTTTAACTTCTTCAAGGATAGATCGGATTCATCGACTTTAAGGCTTTGTACCAGCTCATTACTCCCTGCAAATTCTCCACATATTTTCTGAATTCGTGTCTGCACATCTGAAAACTCTTTCACCCTCTCTTCTTTCTGCTTCAACATCTGTTCTAGAGCCGGTGCAATAGAAGCAATACGTTCTTTTATGGTACCTGAAGTCTTATCAGGCTGCAATTAAATCACAAAATGCTACATTACATACAATTGAATAAAATCTAACCAATGGATAAAAAATGTAGGTGCCCAATTACTCACAATGTTGACAGATGATTTCTCTCCAAGAGATACAAGAAGAGTGGAGAGTTCATGTTTAGCATCAGCCAGTGCTTGAAGAAGACGTGCCTTTGACTTTGCCGCCTGGTCAACTTTCCTCTTATACACATTCAAACACTCTTGTTCTAATTGAAGAAGCATTTTATCCCTTTCCTCATCACTTTCACCAACTTCATCCCAGATTTTCTTCATTAACACAGAAAGTTTATTACATCAAACAAAAATTAATGAAAGGAAGTGACAAATGATGTTCTCAATAATGATGAAATCAACATATAACTAACTAACTAGAGTGAAATATATTCCACCTGCAACTGAAGCAGTAAAGAACCACAAGTTGTTTCTCCAGAATGAGGATTTTGAACACCAACCCCTGCCATCTGGTATCCTGTTTAAAATACAACAAGTATAAAGCCCATAACAAAAATATAAAAATCGTTTGACACATTTCGGGTTACCGATCTGAACCAGCAATAAATTTAGAAGCTGAAAATGATTCCCATTAATCAAAATTCCCAAAGTTACAGATCAAGAGTATCAGTATACAACAACCAATCAAAATAGCCACATTTTGATAAACTTGATAAGAAAACCTACATTAAACCGCAATTACACTAAATCTAGAAGTCAATTTTCGCCCAATTTACTCGAAAACCTTTGAAAAAACAAAAATTGAGATCAAGAACCCTGAATCATAATTTCATAAAAAGTTAAAAACACTTTAGCAATTCGTATCTCTAAATCCCTTTGCAACCAATATATTCACAGAAACAACTACTTTCACGAACTCCAAACGTCATCGATCGCAAAATGAGCACCAAATTCAAGCGGAAAACAGAACGAAGAATGTGCAGAATCATATCAAAATTGTACAAGAAACTCGCACATTTGTACAGATAAGGAAGTAAATTGGATATACTTACAGTCTTAACAGCAATCGGACGCTAGATTAGGGTTTTTGCGAAGTTTCGTAATCAGTGTTCTTCGAGAGAGATAGAACAGTAGAAAAGTAGAAAACGCAGCGAGATTGTGAAAATTGAAAATGCAGTCGTTTCTGTTATAACGTTATTAATTATATTTCCTTTTTTAAATCGAATATTTAATTGCATTAAAACGGTTATTATTTTTTCCTCCCGCTTTCTATAATTAAACAAAGTTTTTGAATCTTTTTCAACGGGTGAACTTTTTTATAATCGCCTGATGGTTTAAATTTTAATATAGATATTTGAGTGTATTCTAGGTGATGTGAATTATGTTACGCGTCGCACTGTCGTTATGATGCAAACAAGCCAAGTTGCCCATGAGCAGTAGCGAACCTAGAATTTTTTTGTTGAGGTTTGAAAATTTTCAAGGGTCGGTCATTCACCCCTATGTACAAAATTGTTTGGTCGGGTCGGGTCACGTTACATGATAAAAAAGACCAACTATTTTTTTAGACCGGTTTAGTTCGGATTGAGTTGGGTTGGGTTCAGTTTAGGCCTAGACTCGTGCTCGGATCGGCTTGGGCTCGACTCGTTTATAATTAATTTTTAATTTTTATATATTATTATAATTCAATTTGTATATATTTAGAATTATTCTTTTTATATAGAAAACGAGATGTTTACCACCCACGCGCGTTGCTACGGGGTTGAATTTGTATACTGAACGAAAGTAAAAAATGTTAATGATATAAAACGTAAAAGTCTGAAAGTCTCGTGGTGAAAATATAAAACTATAAAAGTATACTAAAAACGAAAGTAGAAAAGTTAAAAGTTTCGTAGGCAAAGTAGAAGACAACAAAACCTAAAACAAAAAAAAAAGTTTAAAAGTTAGAGTGTAAAAAGGTTACGGGGTATAAAACGTAAAAGTATAAATATAAAAGTCTTGTAAGGAAAGTATAAAATTATGAAAATGTACTAAAAACGAAAGTAGAAAAGTTAAAAGTTTCGTGGCTAAAATAGAAGACAACAAAACTTAAAATAAAAAAAAACTTTAAAAGTTAAATGGTACAAAACGTAAGAGTATGAAACATATGTGGCCAAACTATGAAAACAAAAGTTTACTATTTCGTTAAAAAGAAAAAAAATTGTAAAAGTTTAGGGTAGAAACCGTCAAAGCACCAAAGTCACGTGGCCAAAATTTAAGAAACAAAAAGTTTACTATTAATCTATGAAATTTCATTGTATTATTAATAAATAATACATATTATTTTCTTATTTTATCATAATTTTATAGGAAAATTGGAATAAAATAATCCAAACTTTTTGATATTGGCCTACAATAATCTCACTTTTCAATATAACCCACAACGGTCCCAACTTTTCACTTAATTATTTAAAATGGTCCCGCCGTTTAAAAAAACTAACACCGTTAGTTTGTAATCCTAGTTGGCGCTGACTTGGATTTTTCTTTTTTTTTAATGTTCTAATTATCCACATCATTGTCCACATCATTTAAGTTTTTTTAATAATCAGAAGAAAAAAAACGTGGTACCTGATCTTCCCCATTTACCTCCCCTTTTACTAACCCTAATTACTTCCTCACACCAAGAACGAGAGACGAGAAACAGATGGTGCCCTAATCTTCATCGTTCTCAGCTTCAAATCAGAGCCCTAACCTTCAATTTCTATTCCTAATTTCTACTCCGACGCCGGCAACTTCCCACCGAAAATCTCATTAACAGCGACGGCGGCGCCGGCGGCGCTAGACCCTAGATCGATTGTATCTTGTTCGGTTTACAAATCCGACCAGTCTATTGGTTTCAATTCCAGATTTATTTCAATTTGAGGTGCATATAAAAAAAACAGTGTCATCTTCTTCTTAAGCTCGTTAATGGCGGAATATTCAGAACATAGCAAATTCGTTAAATCTACATCCTTAGACGTCTAAGAATTCATTTCTAAGTTCATATCTTTGAATCAATCAAATTCTATTTGCGATTTAATTCACAGTTCGTTGGTTCTTTATCATTCATCACCGTGCTCGACTTCGAGTTTCTCAAATCATCACGAAATGTATCAATAATGGTGCTAGTTTTATTCGGCTCTTCGATACGAGTTCAATGCAAGTTTCAGAATCGATTTTGGTTAAAAAACAAGAGAGTTATCGCAGTTTGAAAACCTGCGTTTTTGCCGGAAAAACGAAGTTCGTCGGAAAAGTCTGTTTTCGCCAGAAAATTCTGTTCTTCGGTGGATTGGTTCGATGTAACTGTTGTCTGGTTCGCAAGGGCTGTTCTTCGGTGGCGATTCTGGTTTTTTGACTTTTGCTTGATTCATCAGAAAGTTGTTGGTTCGCCGGAGTATACCTCCGGTTTATTTGGTTTGCCGTCGAAGTTTTGCCGCCACTGAGTTCTTCTGCTTTTCAACATCTCAAAATCATAAGATTTACATCAAATTTGATATTCTGGTGTCGAGTCTGTTATTACAATCAACCTGGCATTTT
The DNA here is from genome assembly GCA_039602395.1 of Deinandra increscens subsp. villosa. Lineage (NCBI taxonomy): Eukaryota > Viridiplantae > Streptophyta > Magnoliopsida > Asterales > Asteraceae > Deinandra > Deinandra increscens. The sequence goes on along the minus strand of JBCNJP010000008.1, from coordinate 60,464,884 downwards.
ACAGGGCTTGATTTTATTAAATGAATATAAAGAGGAAAATGACATGGAAATGACATTGAATAAACATTTAAAAAAAAAATACACGTCAGCGCGCCATGTAGGATTAAAAACTAATAGTTTTTTAGACGGCGAGACCATTCTAAATAATTAAGTGAAAAGTTGGGACCGTTGTGTGTTATATTGAAAAGTGAGATTATTGTAGGCCAATACCCAAAATTTGGGATTATTTAAATCCAATTTTCCTAATTTTATATATTAAAATAATTTTTTAAATATATTTAACAAATCACATTAAAAGGGCTAGTTAAGTCTCTTGTGCTCGCTACGTAAAGCTCGGGCTCGAGCTCATTTAATAAATGAGCCATATTTCAAAAGCTCGGCTCGAGCTTGTTAAGGCTCGGTTCGAGCAGAAACATTGGTCGATGGAGGGAGGTCGGAGTGTGGCGGTCACTAATTGATGTGAAATCGCCAAGACGGGATCGGAAAATCGGGATGGCCACCATTGACGTTCTAGATTTATTGGGTAATTGGGTTAAAATTTTTAATATTGTTGGGCTCATTGGTGTTGAATCATTAATTAAATATTCTAGTCTTATAGATTAGCTTTTTATAGATTAATTTTATGATAAATTGTTTGTAATATATTTAAATTAATGAAACTTTAATTTTTTTAAAGCTATAAAATATTTTTTTGGGGGGTTTAGGGTCAGTATAAAAATTTCATAGGGTTTGGTGATCAAATTTTTTGGGGTTCGGTTGAGATAAAATCAAATATATATTAGTATGCAAAAAAAAAAAATCATGGGTGTCGGGCGAACCCGTTGGCTTTGGCTTGGGTACACCACTGCTCGTGAGGTATTTGAGATTGGATCAATAAAGATTTCGAAACGAGCCGAGTTTTAATGAGCTTGAGACGAACTCAAGATTTGAAATATGGCTCGTATAATAAACGAGTTCGAGTCCGAGCTTTACATGTTGAGCTCGAGCTGGCTCATGAGCTTTAAAGGGCACTTTAATTTTATATAACTTATCATAATATTTTAGAAAATTAATTATTATCATATATAAAATTATGATAAAATAAGTAGATAATACGTATTATTTTTTATATAAAGAATATAATTATAAATATATACAAATTTAGTTATAATAATAATATATAAATAAATAAAACTTAATAATAAACAAGCCAGGTTCGAGCTTAAATAATTTCTCATAAACAATTTCGATTCATTTTAGGTCGATTTCAACTCTATAAAATATACAGAAATCAATCATACTTAAATATAACTTGAAATTACTACATGTGTGTTGTCAAGGGATAACATGGGTACAAATGACAAACAGTTGCATTGCTAAAACGCAACGTAAATAAAATAAAAATACAAAAAAACTACGTAACGGTGTTAAAATTAAAAGCCTAGTTAAACATCAGAGTATGAAAAAGTACATGCATAAAGACAACAGTGTGAAACTAACACTAAACTAATGAATCGCTATAAAAACGAGTATGGTGGCTTGGGAATAGGCACACCGAAAGACTGAAACTTAGCAATGCTTGCCAAATAGTGGTGGAGATTCAAGCAAGATCAAAATGACCTTTGGAGGAAAGTGATTTGTAACATACATCACGGTTCGCGTTCATATTCTTGGACATTCATCCTTAGGTTATTTACAATGGTTCGGTGGATAGCTCGGGATTGTCTACGTGGACTTCGGTAGATGTGGTGCAACCGCTATGTGGCGCTGCGGTGACGAACTTCGGTGGATAAATCGTTCTCGGTCCCCCGCGAAGAAAAGAGATGGAGATGGCACGGTGGTGTGGCCCACCTACCCCCAACTCTTGATTTGTTCGGACATACACATTTTGTTGTATTTTTTTTAAATCAAATAAAATAATAATAAAAATAAAGTGAGGGGAGTAAAAAGTAAAATGTGGGTGTTGGGAGTGAAAGTAAGGAAAGTGAGAGGTAATGATATGACGCCAAGTTAACAAAAAAGTTAGATAAAAGATGATAGGTGATAGAAAGATATTGTGAGTAACCTTACAAAAATATCACTTCGAGGCCCTTGGAAACAAATCACAAAGTTGAATTGGCAAAGTCACATATAAGAATAAGACACATATCAGAGTAGGAGTGAGTTATAGTAAAAATTAGAAATTAAACCTAAAAAATAAGTAAATAACCCATTCACATTTAATTTGTGAATTCGCAAATGAAAAAACAAATGTTGCAATGGTATCTCAGTGATAGCTTAGGGCTTGGGCAACTTCGTTTTGGGAGCCCCAGGTTTAAATCTGGAAAGTGGGGAGTTTTATCACCTGACCTTAAGTGGGGATGGGTTTCTTCCAGAATGATGTATAGAGATGGTGTCCGAGGGCTAGGTTCGACTGAATTCGCCGTTCAAAAAAAAAATAAAAGTACGAAATTTGAGAGATTTAAAAGAATCGAATGTAGTCGGTTCATCACATTTACTGTCAGGTCATGTAATCCAATATGGATATATTGTTTATAAAAATATACAAAACGAAAATTGAATTTTAATAATCTCAACTTTTAACTATGAGTCAGCAATAATAGATTCTTTAAGTATCTTTGTTATCAGTCTTAATCTTCAACCTTATTTTTTTTTTGTTGGACCCTCCATTATTTTTTTCTAAGTCCGTTAAACATCTAATGAGGGATATCAATTGCCAGATGAGATAGATGAGGGTGTTTAAAAAGGTATTACATGTCATCTGTCATGTTACAGGATTTTTAACGGAGTTAAAAATAACGAAAGGTCTAACAAAGAAAATAAGGTTAAAAGTTGAAACTGGTGGAATGATACTTAAAAGTGGGAATTTTCTTAGGGTGGGCGGTGTGGGGGATAAATTTTTTAGGATGAGTAAAATGGGATAAGTTGATGGACCAATAGGAGAGTGACAAATGAGAGAGAAAAAAGTATATGTCTTTTTTGTTTTTTGGAATGGTATGGGTGGGATAAGTTAGGTGGGATAAGTTGGATAGTTGGGTGGGAAAAAGTATATTGAAAACTCTCGGCAATCTTCGGCAAGTGGTTGCCGTTCTTTTCATTTTTTTTGCCGAAAATCCCTTTGCCAAATGGTATGGTATGGTTGCCACATTTTTGCCGAAATTCCCACTATGCCGAAATCCCTTTACCGAAAAAAAAACTCCCCATACCGCCCACGCTTATAAAAAAAATGTACTAGCCTTGACTTTTATCTAAAATGGAGGACAAGATGTGTAATATTATTTAGAATACAAATTTGACTTTCTGGGCAACTCAATTATTAATGTTATCGTGTCCTTCGATCAGTTTTACTCATGCCATCTGCTTCCTCGATCTAGTTCTCCATTGAAAAACTGTAAGTTACAGCTCTTGTTCTACTTTCAATTTCAATAGTTTTTACATGCAGTTAATAGATAATTCTTTTTGGTTTTGTTATGGTTTAAAAATTTGAAACAATGGACTAGTTCTCATGGTTTAAGAAACAACTTCAATCGGTGGGCTATTAATCAGGATTTGATCTAATTTGGATTGAGCAAAATATTGTTAAAAGTGAAACTGGTTTGATAAACAATCATATAGACTGACTAATAGTGACATGAACTAATTATGTTCTACTAAGAGTTTTTTTTTTAACGGCAAATTTGGATCACTGACGGGGACATTACACCACCCACCCGATCATCTCCAGTCAGTCCCCATCAGGAGTAAACTCACCCCTGGTGAGAAAACCCTCTGGCCCAACTTGTAAGCCCTATTTTTTATTTTTTGTTACAAGTGGGACTTGAACCCAAGACCTCTTGAGAAGAGTTAATTGCATAAATAGTCGCCATCAAATCAAAGATTTAGTCCCCAGATTTTAAAAAATTGCAAACTTATTAGTCCACTACATGCATATATGCATCGATCACTAGCTACTAAAGTCTAAAACTGTAAATTTTAACAGCTATACGTAATTAAAGGAAAAAACGACCGGCCGATATGAGAAGTATAAAGAATGGAAATCAGGGAATTCTTCTATTGATTAATTGATTGGGAACAACAAGTGTACAGTGAATAAGTAGATCAAATTATAATCGTAAGATAAGGAATGAAAAATACATTCCTAACAAGGAGGCTATACCTAAGGAATAGATATGCATAATCAAAGGAATCGCTAAAAAAAATTCATTACTCCCCCTCAAGATGGAGCATGAAGGTTACAAACGCCCAGGTAGGAAACGTAACTGTGGAGCCCTGAGTGCCTTGGTCAACAAATCCGCAACTTGAGACTTATAATCGATGTTTTGGGGCTGCAATTCCTTGGACTCAACACGTTCACGTACAAAAATAGCAATCCATTTCAACGTGTTTGTACGTTCATGATAAATGGGGTTACTAGCAATGTGACGTACAACTTGGTTATCACATAACAAGGGTGTTGGTTGAGGTTGGGGGTTCATTAAGTTCCTCTAACAACCATTGCATCCATAGAATTTCGCTAACGGTGGATGCCATAGCACGGTATGCTGCTTTAGCAGAAGAGCAGGAAATCACCGGTTGTTTCTTGGATTTCCATGAAACTGAGGCCCCTTAAAAATGAGAAGGTATCTGGTGAAAGGAGAACCCAATCAATCCGAATCACAATAGGCATTCAATGTAGTTCCACCTTCCTTTGGTAACAAAATGCCTTTGTTCGGGGTACCCTTATATAATATGCAAGGTGGGGTCAAGTTGCTTGAAGGTAGAGAAGCCGCCTAACGAGTCATTGATATTGGCTAGCATCAAAACGTGAACCCCATTCGTCATTATCAAGTTTTAAGAATTGTTTTATGGGAAATATGCTCAGTTAGCAACTTTGTAACCCACAATCTTCCAATATGTCCAACGTGTACTTTCGTTAATTTCACACGAGCTCCTCTTTTATTAATTTGTGTTCCATTGGGTAAGACGTAGTCACCTCTCCCTTTAACCTCCACACGGTCTCCATTAGGTATAGTAACCGGGCGTTCATGTGCGGTCTTAATCTTGATTTCAAGAATGAGGTCATAGTGGGTGATATGGTTCGTAGCTCCTGAGTCCACCACCCAACTGTTTTTAAAAGAAAGGTTACATGCAATGTTAGCAATGGGTGAAGTGTGTGCCATGTTCATAGTGGGTGCACCCTCCTGTTTGTGTTTGTTACCAAACATACTTAAGAATTGTTAGTATTGCTCTACGGTTAAACCCGATAGTGGGCTCCCATTGACTTCAATGCAGGCCATCTTCCTCAGCTTTGTCTTTTCTCCCTTCTTCCCCGACCACCATTCCGGATAACCGATGCATTTGAAACAACCGTTAGATTGTGTCCATCCTTTCTGCATAAGTTATAGTGTTCCATCAGCTGATTGGGACTTCGTTTTTCCTCCTTTTGTAAGGGTTTGTTTGATCGCTGGGTCAGATCTCGTCTTGGGCCTGTCGACACTTAAAAGGGAGTGGAATCAGCAAACGGTTTCTTTCCTTTGGCCATGAGACGCTGTCGTTTATCTTCAGAAACAAGATGATATGTGGCTCCCAAGGTGGGTGTAGGATTTATCGCCAAAATTTATGTCCTGATCGTAGAGAATTTAGTATCCTAACCAAACAAGAATTCGTAATTTTTTTCCTTTTCTTTGAGTTCAACAAGCTTCTTACCAACCCCACAAGAACACCCCTTGCAAGAACACTTTGGAGCGGGAAAAACCAATTGAAGTTCAACCCAGAGGACTCGAAGCTTTGTGTAGTAGTTAGAGATGGAGACTCCATCTTGTCGTGTGATGGTGAGCGACCGTTCAATTCGTATGCTCTAGGAGCATTTTATTTAGCAAACCTTCCGTTCAAATTGGACCACACTCTTTGGCAGTGTCGGCGTATGTTTCTGATTTCTTTTTCGTTGGTCGTGTTGAGCCATCATTTGACCATGGCATCGCATCTCATCCATGCCATGTAGTCTTCATCTCCGAAGTTTGGCTTCTTTATGCTCCCATCAACGTACCCGATTATATTCCATCGGCGAGGATTCATTCATGTTCATTTGTCCAGGGTAATCACAAGGGTGTATGTAGAAAGGTGAGTCATGGTCGATTGAAGAACCATCGGTCTTCTTTGGTTTAGTTTCGTCAAGCATGATGATGATGATGATCGACAGCTTACAGGTTTGGGATTAGGGTTCCATGTATCTTTTGCATGATACCATATAAAGAATGGAAATCCGGGAATTCTTCTATTGATTAATTGATTATGAACAAAGAGTGTACAACAACAACAACAACCATACCCAATAAAGTCCCACAAATAACACATACAATGTACTATTAGTAAGCTCCCGGAGAGGGGGGGGGGGGGGATGTAGGCAAACCACACCTCTACCCGAAAGGATAGAGAATTTTCTTCTAGAGAGACCCTCAACTCCGAACCATAAGAGAAGGCGACACCGGGAGCCGAAAAGAAAGATAAGAAGGACATAGAAACCACAAGCCAAAAAAGTATCATAGATACAAACCTAAATAAAAATAAAAATAAATAAATAAAATACATAATGAAAATAAAAATAAAAATAAAATAAAAAATATTAAATAATAATAAAAAAACAAAAAACAAAAATAAAATATTAATGATAATAATAATGCTAATAATAATAATAAATAGATACATAAAACACATAAATGAATAAATAAGTAAATTTTTATTTATAAAGCAAAGAGTGTACAAGGAATATATAGAGCAAAATACAATCAGAAGATAAGAAATGAAAAATACATTCTTAACAAGGAGGCTATAACTAAGAAATATTTATGTATAATCAAAGAAGCCGAAAATAAGGTTCCATTTTAAGAAGAGATGCCCGATCCAATTCATTCAACCACTAGATTGTTTTTCATGGCTTGATTACGAGTTCTCTTCAAATGAACTCTTTAGGTGCTACAAACGAGCCAATTAAGAGGTAAAAGTAGTTAAGGTAAAAAGATGATTTTGTAAACAATCTTATTTTCAATTCTTAGTACATAATTGATTATATATTGCTATTAACTAGATCATCCTTATCAATTTGCATGCATAACATACTATAATATGACCCCTTCACAGGTTTTATAGCTTGAACTTGTGAGCAACCTAAATTTACACACAACTTTAGTCAACACTGATAATGGCAGCTACCACGTCTATTCATCATCGATGGACATACAATGTGTTTGTAAGTTTTAGAGGCGAAGACATCCGTAAAAGTTTCATGGATCATCTTTTTAAAGATTTCAAGCAAAAAGGAATTCATGCTTTTAGAGATACTAACGAGTTACCGAGAGGAGAAGAGATATCTTCTCAACTTTACAAAGCTATCGAAGAATCAAGGTTCTTAATAGTCATATTCTCAAGAAATTACGCGTCCTCATCATGGTGTTTGAGGGAACTGGTAAAAATCCTTGATTGCAAGCAAATGGGAAATGGTAAGCATGAGGTTCAGATAATCTTTTATGATGTTAGGCCTGATGTGGTGAGAAAACAAACTGGGAGTTATGCAGAAGCCTTTGTAAAACATGAAATTTCGAATACAATAGAGGTTGCTAAATGGAAGGAAGCTTTATCATTTGCAGCTAACTTATCTGGATGGGATCTCCAAGACATGGCAAATGGGTAAGTTTGTGGTCAACATTACCAGTCCATATTTATTGATCCAATTTTTAATAACAAATAAAATTCAAAAGGCTGCTTGTATTATTTTTTATATGTATTACAAAGGGAATAGATGATCAATTTATAGGAGGTACAAATAAATATAAATGGAAACAGAAAACTAATCGTAGGCTGGAACATTGGCTGGAATTTTGACTAAATTAAAATTGACCCTTTAATCTTGGGATATGATGTAAATTAACGATCCCATGATTTTTATTTTTATTTTTTAACAATTTTGTATGTTTGTTTTCGTTCAACAGGTATGAGTCCAAGTTCATCGATAACATCTCTAAAGAAATCCTCCTAAAGTTGTGCAATGGCCCCTTACATGTTGGTGAAAATCTAGTAGGTTTGGATGCTCGCGTAAATAAAATGAATTTGATTCGCCTCGTTGGGGAAGTTAAGGTTAATAGGATTGGAATATGTGGTATTGGTGGAATAGGAAAGACAACCCTTGCCAAAGCTATATATAACATGTTGTATATATACTTTGAGGAATGTAGCTTTTGTGAAAATGTCCAAGGAACCGCAAAGCGGCATGGCCTAGCTCAAGTGCTAACACAAGTTCTTAATGACATCATGAAAACTAAAGTTGGACCGGTATCAAATGTTAGTCAAGGTATTACGATACTGAAGCAAGCAATCGCATCGAAACGGATCCTGTTTGTTCTAGATGATGTCGATCATTCAGATCAGTTAGAAGCACTAGCGGGTTCATCGGATTGGTTTCTCCCAGGAAGTATGATTATTTTCACCAGTAAAGATAAGCACTTGTTAACTTCTCATATGGGGGATGAAATACATGACATGGCATTTTTAAACAAAAATGAAGCTTTTGAGCTTTTTAATCTGCATGCCTTTGGTAAAAAATATCCCACTGAGGGCTTCAAAGAGCTTGCTGATGAAGTGGTGCAATATGTACAAGGTCACCCTCTTGCCCTCAAAGTGTTGGGTCGTTCTTTGAATACGAAAACCGTGCCCGAGTGGAAAAGCGAACTACAAAGGCTCCGGGTATATCCTAATGCAGAGATACAACAAATGCTTCGTGTGAGTTTCGATGGGCTAAGCTCGGATCAACAAAGCATATTCCTTGATATTGCATGTTCATTTATTGGAGTAAGCAAAGACTTGGCAGCAAGTGTACTAGACAGTTGTAATTCTTTTGCAGATGCAAATATCAGAGTTCTTGTTGATAAGTCATTGATCACAATTTCTAGCCCTAGTAACTCACTTCAAATGCATGACTTAATTCAAGCAATGGCGAGAGAAATTGTACGTGAAGAATCTGATAGCCCTGGAAACCGCAGTAGATTATGGGTTCCAACGGATGTTCATGATGTATTGAGTAAAAATAAGGTAAAAAAGGTGTTCTTTAATGCTCCATACATACATACATGCATACAAGTTTAAGAAATCACATATGGTACTTATTTCATTGTAAGTTTCATATTTCTAACAGTTACTATATCCAGGTAACACAATCAGTTGAAGTTCTAGTCCTTCTACTGGAGAAATCTTGTAAAAAGGTTCACATAGACTGTAAATCTTTTTCACATATGAATAGCTTGCGGATCCTCAAAATTTATGATTTGGAACTCGAAAACTCTGTGCATATGCCCGAATCGAAGTTACCAAAGGAATTTAAAATGAACTTCTATGGAAGTATGAAATTTTTGTCCAATGAGTTAAGGTTGCTTTCTTTCCATGGATACCCTTTGAAGTTTCTACCATCAAACTTTTATCCAGAAAACATTGTTGCCATTGACTTGTCTTATAGCAACATTCGAAATCTCTGGAGAACACCTCAGGTATATTACTTGTTTAGGAATTTCTTCCCCACTTAAGATTAAATGATCTAATTAGCACATTCTTTGGTTTCTTTGATGTAGTGTTTTGGAAGGTTAAAACTTATGAAGTTAAAGCATTGTCATAACCTAACAAGTACCCCCAATTTCTCAAACATGATGAATCTTGAAGAGCTAGTTCTTGAAGGTTGTGGGAATTTGGTTAAAGTTGACGAGTCTATCGGAAGGCTCAAGAGGCTTGTTGTCTTAAATATGAGAAATTGCACCCGCCTCAAGAGTTTCCCTTCCAAAGTGGAAATGAATTCTCTTCAGATTCTAGATCTCTCGAGATGTTCGAAAGTGGACAAACTGCTTAAGGTCTTCAGCACTGTAAATACATTGGTGGAGCTGCATGTTGATCATACATCAATAACAACACTTCCTTATTTGTTTTACACTCTAACAAACCTTCAGGTACTTTCACTTGGTGGACATCAGAGGGTAGAGCCTAAAATGTGGACTTCTGTATTTTGGCGTCAATGTATGCAAAGAGAATCACAACAACTCCAAAGTTTGGCATTGTCTTATTTGGCATGTTTACGTTTTTTAAAGCGCTTAAATGTGAGTGAATGCAATATATCTGAAGTGAGCTATGACATTGGAGGCTTATCATGTCTAGAGGCTCTAAAGTTGAGCAGGAACACTTTTACTTGCTTGCCTGCAAGTTTGTGTCAACTTTCTCGACTTCAAGTTCTTATTCTCGAGGACTGCAATAAGCTAGAATGGTTGCCAGAACTTCCACGTAGCATCATTTCTTTCCGTGCATCAGGATGCACCTCCTTACAAAAACTAGGCAATCTATTGGTCACACAGAACAGCTTTCATCGACGCGTTTTTCTCATGGGTTGTTCAAAATTGGTTAAGGTTCTTAAACCCCTTATGTCAATGTCACCTCATCAGGTTCCATTCCTACTCCATTTGTCTATAACTTCCCACTCATTTAGATACCAAAATGTTTTATTTAAACTAGGATAAACAAGTGCAAAATTTTCTATTGCAGAAGTTGAATTACTTATCTCAGGAGCTGGATGCACTGTTTTACCAAAGGAGAATTCTAGAGTGGTTTACAAAAGGAAGTGTTGGAAATTGTAAAAAGGTGGAATTGCCTCAATCTTGGTGCTATAGTAAGTTTAGAGGATATGCAACTTATGTTGTTTTCAAGCCCCAAAGATCTCGTAGTAGCGAAGCTAACAATGGTCATCTGGGATTCTCTGTGAAAAACTACGATAACGCTCTTTTGGATGATGTTCGCATGCGCCCGACTCATCTTATTACTGAAAACATGTTAATGAACATCGGATCATACGTCACATGGTTCCATTATTCGACTAGTAAACCATGTTGGATGGAAGCAAAGAACTTTGTAACTTTCTTGTTCAGAGGTTTTGGCAACATTGAGGTGGAGTGTGGTGTAAGAATTATTTGTGAAGAAGATATACAAGAACAAACATGTTCAAATACTATGCAAAGTCTCCTAACTCCAACACAAGATGGCAGTGTGTTCCACCTTAGTCAAGACTGGAGTTCTGCAACTATTGACAATGTGTCTCCACATTATAATAGACACATTGTTTGGTCTTCAAATTAGGAAAGACCCGTTTGTTTTTAAAAGATTTATGCCTGAATCTGAATACCACTTATGAATGTTAAGAGGTAGTTTAAATGTCTAAAAACCGAATCTTTAGGAGGTGGAGGCCGAAGGTGGATAACTAGTCGCCGGAGACGGAGCTTAGTCGCTGGAGAACGAACAACTCTTTTTTTAGGGTTGAGAGGTTCTAAGGTGTTCTAAAAGGTCTTGATGGTTAAGATGCTATTAAGATGTAAAACCTCTTAATAATTGGAAAAAACAAACGGCTCTACATCTGAATACGTCTAACCGAATCAGATGTAACCTCTATTCAGAGGTTTTTTTTTTCAAAAAAACAAACAGGGCCGAAATCTCTATTTGGCGATACATATCTTTAGTTCCAAATCTCATTACCGGTGAGTTATTGGTTTTCTCTTTATTATATCTTGCAAGGTAGTTTAGATTTCCATTTTGTCTTAAAAATTATGATGCTGATATGCATAGCCGAATCTTAATACTTCAAGTCCTATATTAGATACCCACAAATGATTACCTCATAACTCCTAATAAACCTTTATTGATAACCAAGAAAATACAGGCTCAAAAAAACTTGATTACAAAGGATACTTTGACTCGGTATTTATAACGACTCCCTACCTTGCTAGATAAAGCATATTTATTCGACTCAATATCTACACCAATTAAATAGATATACTACAACATTACAACAAAATGAGCATGTTGCATTAGGTCTAAAACAACCCATCTTAAAGGGTTGTGTTAGGTGGAGTTGCATTAGACCTAATGCAACCTTTTATTTAGATAATGCAACATTTTCGTACATGTTGCATGTACTCTTCAAAGGGGACCTTTTTAGGATGCAACTTTAATACATTCTACGATAATAGGTAAGAACTTAAACTGAAACATTCTTGAGCTACAAAGATAATTATTAAATTGTTAGCACCGCATAAGAACATTCATCCTATAATAGCTGCTAATACAAATACGAGAAACTCTGTTATAGCCATTTATGCACATTCAATGTACTCTACGGATAGAGGAACACATAGAATTGAACATAGTAAAATAAGAAATTGAAGGATTTTGGGTTGGATTTCCTCTACTCACTATATATCCTTATATATTTAGCCTATTATCTTACTATATATCTTAAGTACTCTAAGAGACTCTAATTAATGCAACATCCATGATTGAATACAATTAAAAAAAATCTTACATAAATCCTACTATATATTTTTATTTTTATTCAAATAAAAGTGAAGCAACAATGAAGGCGATAATAAATATAAAAGTTGCGGTCAATAAGCTAGGCATCATTAAAACGCCAAACCATCCGATGGAAAGACGGTTTTCGTTGCTGGTTATCCAGTTACAAAAGCGACCCCATAGGTTTTCACTTTCGCGTCTCTCTAAAATTGTAGTCATGGTAAAATCTTGGTTTATTTAATTTTCAGGGACTCCCAAGCGCACAAATTTTCAATAGGAAAACCAATTGGAATTTCCCTACTGGTCCAAGTCATTACAGGACAAACATATCATTTATGATGAAGAGGATGATCTTTAGTGCATTTACCCCACATACAAGTATTTTTGTTGGAAGGATGATACATAACTAATGGAATCTTTAGAGTATCCCCCGTTACCGGATAAAATGATTTAATCAGTATCGATACAAAAAATATGTCCTTCATGTTCGGCTATAGCAAGAGCCTCTGATTCTTAATTCATGAGTTGTAGGGAGGTATTTATGTCACCAAAAACAAATACCAAATCAAAGGGTTTGGTCCACTATTCAATCAAATGATATTGAGCATGTTTCTCATATCTTATCGAGAAACAAGTGGGTTATTTCTTAAGAGGGAATCATCCATACCATCGGTTAAATTTGGAAACTACGACTAATCCTGAAAGGGAATGAATTGGAAAAAAATAACATGTCGTATCAATTAAGAGTTCTGAGAATATTTTATTCTTTCCGGCTCGATACAAAGCCTTCATTTAATCATTTAAATTATTAAAGGGGAGCAAATCAAAGTCAGTTTCAAGTTGGGTAGAATTAATAAATAAATAGGGCCCCATGGCTTTAATTAATTTCATTTCAATTATAGGGAAATAAAAACAACGAGCCTCCATTTTTAATTTGAATGATTACCCAATCTAGTTAGACGTAAAAAAATATTAGAGCCCAATACGAGAAGGCTTTCACTCAGGAATATATTCTTGATTTTTTAATGAATTCAAAATATTACCACTCTCCATTTCATAATGGAGAAGTATGTGTATAAGAAATAATATACTGATAAAAAAATATTGCAAAATCAAAAGAGCGATTGGGTTAAAAAAATAAAGGATTTCTAATCATCTGTGATCCTATAATGAAAACGAACATAAATACTTGAAATTAAATAGGAAAAGAGAGGATAGAAAATTTGTTGATACGTTTATATGTATCCGAGGTATCTATTCGACTTGTACTATAATACCATATTTTGACTATATCACACTATGTATCATTAATAACCCCCAAAATCCTCTACCTTTCATTTAAATAGAATTTCAAATGGAGAACTTCCAATGTGAGTTGATCCTCGTTGTTACTGCTCAAAGGAGAAGTAATAGGTAGGGATGACAGGATTTGAACCCCTAACATTTTGTACCAAAACAAACGCACTACCAAGCTACGCCTCTGATGCACCGAAACATGAGATTGGTGCCGTACCCCGTACCCGAAGCGCCATGGGGACGGAAACGCCGAACGGAACGGCTGCGGAACGTTTCCACGGCGCTTCCAGTTTGCCGGAGACGGCGGGTTGATTCTGGGGACGTATCCGGTCCGCTTCCGTTCCTGGTCGGTCAAGGCGAGGGCTAGGCGATGGTTAGACAACACTGGATTTATGTATTCCGGCGGCCGGTGATGCATTTCCGCCGGAAATCAGGAAGGAGGATGAAGCAACAGAGAAGAGGAGGCTGGAGGCTGCGTGATATGTTTTTTTTTTTGTTTTTAGGGTTTTTTAATAAGTTTAGGTAATTTAACATTTAGCCCCTCTATCTTTCATTAGTTTACAATTCACCCCTAAACTTATTACTTTACTTTAAAACTATAAAACTAGTTTGGATTTATAGTATTTGAATTTATAAGTACTTGTTTTGTTATAACTAAGTTCTAGTTCTATGAATTATTAAGTATTAATGTGGATTTGAAAGTATTATTTTGGAAAATTGGATTTTAATAATATGAGTTTTAACTCATTGGCGGATAATAATACGAGTTTCAAAGTTGGCGTACAATAATACCAATTAACAACTTCGGTGTCTAGAATGATACACCGTTAGTTTGTCACTAACGGTGTTAGTGAAATGGCTCTTTTTGTCATTTTTAAAAATGGAGGGTCTTTTTTGAAATAGTTATAAATATATATAAATATAAATAAAATAGAAAAAAGAAAAATGGATCTGACGGCAAACTTGTTCGACGGAGATCAAGCACCACGGCGGCGTTTGGCGGCGAGGTAATCTTCCATTGCCTGGATCTGTTCTTTCGACGACGGCGTTTCGTTTCTCCGGCAGCGGTAAGGTTTGGAACAGGTCGCCGGGGAGGTCGGAAAACAGTCGCCGCCTTGTCGGTTGTCGCCGGTGGTGACCCCCGCCGGCTAGCTAGGTTTCCGACCCCTCTGCGTTTCCCGTCTTCGCTCCTCATTCAATTTGCCGGTGAACGGCTGATGTCACCGGATGTTCAACCTCCGCCGCCCCTCGTCAACTCCACCATCCGCCACAACCTCCACGCCGGCGCCGGAACCCTAGCTGCAACCAGCCGCCGGATCTTAAAATAGCGTCATCTCCTTCTCCAATTTTTTTTTAAGTTTATAGAAAATAAATAATTTACAAAACCAGTCCCTCAACTATAATAATTATCAAGAAAGAACACATTGTATGCCACGTCATCAATCGACTAACCTCGTTATATTTATTTAAACGACGTATCACTGATAGCACCTGGTGTTTAATTGGTATTATTGTACGCCAACTTTGAAACTCGTATTATTATCTGCCAATGAGTTAAAACTCATATTATTAAAATCCAATTTTCCTATTATTTTCATATAAATGTATATATATATATATATATATATATATAGGGTTGGGGTAATTTGGAACCCACGTTGAGTTGAGGAAACTTTGAAACCTCGTCAAAAACGAGGTTAAAAAGACGTTTTTTTTTCTAAATTTTTTTATGGTGGTTCTTTAGGTTATAAACTACTCGTATATGAAAAAAAATCAAAAAACCGCCTAGTAGATTTTTTTTAAAAAAAATCTCAAAAAAAAGTTGTTACATATGTAACTTTAATGTGTAAACTGTATATATATGCGTTTACACATGAAAGTTACATATGTAACCAATCTTTTTTGAGATTTTTTTTAAAAAAATCTACTAGGCGGTTTTTTAATTTTTTTTCATATACGAGTAGTTTATAACCTAAAGAACCACCATAAAAAAATTTAGAAAAAAAAACGTTTTTTTAACCTCGTTTTTGACGAGGTTCCAAAGTTTCCTCGACTCAACGTGGGTTCCAAAATACTCTTTCCCTATATATATATATATATATATATATATATATATATATATATATATATATAGGGTTAAGTTCAATGGAAAACTAAGTTTTAGTTGGAAAACTGGAAAACCAAAGGAAAAATATATTAAATGAAGGCTATTTAGGTCATTTTGGTGCTCCTTTTTTTTTCTTTTTTAAATTTCCGTGTCTATCCAACTAATTTCCACCTTACGACCTTAAAAAAAATAAAAAAAACTAAAAAAAAATTAAAAAAAAACTAAAAAAAAAAACGTTCTTTTTTTATGGGTTCGTCCGACTATGTTACATATATGCAATATTGTATGTTTTTTATATTGCATATATGCAACATATGAAACATACAGTGTTGCATATATGCAACATACTATTTTGCATATATGCAACATGTGAAACATACAATGTTGCATATATGCAACATACTATTTTGCATATATGCAACGTATGCAACATACTATGTTGCATATATGCAACATAGTCGAATGGACAAGATGAACAAAAAAAAACGTTTTTTTCTCTTTTTTTTTTTGTTTTTTTGTCTTTTTTTTGTCTTTTTTTGTTTGTTTTTTAAAAAGTTATCATGTGGATATATGTGAAACCAAAAAAAAAAAAAAAAAAAATTTGTCAAATTACCCAAATAGCCTTCATTTAATATAACTTTCCTTTGGTTTTCCAGTTTTCCAAATAATAGTAGTTTTCCAAGGAACCTTACCTATATATATATATATATATATATATATATATATATATATATATATATATATATAGGGTTGGGGTATATTGGAAACCTTAATGAGTTGAGGAAACTTTGGAACCCAAATGGGTGGCCTCAATCATCCACATCATCTATTTTAATATATTTTGTCTTATACCCTAAGGGGTAAAGAAGACATTTACTATGATTTTGCTTTCCTCTCTCCTCTCTCCTCTCTCCTCTCTCTCTCTCTCTTCTCTCTCTTCTAATTTTTATCTATCCAGATTCTTTTACTTTTAATTTTTTAATTTTATTAAAAAAAATCTATTATTTAAAAACGTTTTTAATAAAAAAAAGTGCTTAAACATTTAAAAAACATATTAAACTTTATTAATAATACTTATAAAAATGTTTTTTTTAAACTTCTGAAAAACAATTTATAAATTCTTTTTCACGGTAGGAGTGTAATTATTTTGTCAGATACGAAATGTTACATATGTAACTTATCTAGGCTGGTGTAAAAAATGACAACTTTCATGGTACAAGTGTAACTATTTTCTCAAATGGGAAATGTTACATACGTAACTTTTTTTGGTTCGGTGTAAAGAAGAAATTGATATAATATATATATATATATATATATATATATATATATATATATCTAATTAATAAAAGAAAACATTACCATTAACACTAAATATAACAAATATTTCATACAATTTAAAAAAAATTCATAAAAAATAGAAAATCTGACAAAAAAATATAACATGATAACAAAAACATATAAAACTATTTGTGCTTCCGTTCTTGATAATTATCTTCATATTTGACACAAGAAGAATACATTCACCTATGAAGAAAAAAATAATTCATTAGTTTTAACATATGGTATATAGACAAAAGTAAAAGTTACATATGTAACATTATCAAAAAAGTTACATATGTAGTATTATGTTACACTACTTATGATGTCATGTAAGTGGTTATCTCAAAAGACATTTTTATATCTTTTATATGTAACATCCATGTCTTATAACTATATTAATACTGACACTTTACATCAAACAAGGTACGTATGTAATATCAAACAAGTTACATATTCAACATCAAAAAAGTTACATATGGAGCATTATCAAACAAATTACATATGTAACTTGTACGAACAATACTAAACATATCCATTAGACACTTTAGCATTTTTTAGGATTTTTTATTAGAAAAAAAATTCAGGAAACAAGTTTAGTTGATAATGTAGCATTATCAAAACAAGTTACATTTGTAGCATTATCAAACAAGTTACATATATAGCATTATCAAAAAAGTTACATATGTAGTGTAATGTTACACTACTTATGATGTCATGTAAGTATCATCTCAAAAGAAATTTTTATATCTTATCCGTGTCTTATAACTACATTAATATTGACACTGTACATCAAACAAGTTATATATTCAACATTAAAAAAGTTACATATGTAGCATTATCAAACAAATTACATATGTAACTTGTATGAACAATATTAAACATATCTATTAAACACTTTAGCATTTTTTAAAGATTTTTTATTAGAAAAAAAATCAAGAAACAAGTCTAATTGATATATGCATTTCACACATGGTATATAGACAAAAATAAATAAAAAAAAACTATCAAACAAGTTACATATTGAATATCAAAAAAGTTATATATGTAGCTTATCAAACAAGTTACATAGGTAACTTGTATGTACAATATTAAACATATCATTAAGACGCTTTAGCATTTTTTTTAGGATCGTTTATTAGTAAAAAAATCAAGAAACAAGTTTAATTGATATATGCATTTAACACATGGTATAGGCAAATAAAAAAATCAAACAAGTTACATATTTAACATCAAAAAAGTTACATATGTACCATTATCAAAACAAGTTACATATGTAACTTGTATCAAGTTACATATGTAACTTGTATGAACAATATTAAGCATATTATCAAGACACTTTAGCATTTTTTTTTTAGGATCTTTTATTAGTAAAAAAAATCAAAAAACAAGTTTAATTGATATATGCATTTAACACATGGTAAAAAAATAATATATACAATTATATATATAAATATATATATAATACATAATTAAAGATAGATTAGAAAATATAAAAACTAATGTAATTACCTATTATAAAAAATATAAAAACTAATGTAATTACATGTTGAGCAGATTAGGATCATGACGGGTTAATCTAAAATTACTATAATAAAACTAATAAAGAATTTATGAAGGAACGAAGTGAATAAATTGAAATAATGCTTTCATATAAAAATGTTTTTATATAAACACATATGACCTAGATAAAAAAACTCAAAGAAAAAAATCAAATAACAAAATAAATAAAACTATGATGAATTAATAAAATAAATAAATAAAAGTAACCATTGATTTATAGTTACTCTAAATTAATAAAATAAATAAAACTATGATAATTAAATTTCAAGTCTCATCCGCTTTTCAAGACAATATGATGAAGATACTAAATAAAATAACAAAATAAAGAAAAAAAACTATGATGAAAAAGATATATATACCGTCTTCAAAGATCCGGCGAAGAGATCGACAACCATTTTTACTCATTTCCGGCGAACAGATCGACCACTATTTCTACTCATCTCTGGCTTCAAATCGACGGTTTCGATCGACCACCGTTTCTATTCATCTCGGGCGAACAGATCCGCTCAAAGATCCGATCTGTCTTTACCACATAGATTTGCTGTGTCTCCGCCTAACTCCGACGACTGAAGGTGTGCATCGAAGATGGATCCAGAAAGTCGATTCCTCGATTTAAGGGCGGTGGTAGGTGGTGGTGGGTTTTGGTTGAAGATGAATGGGAATCTGATGAAAATTTTGAATAATTAAAGGAGGTAGTGTGGTGATGGTAGCGTGGAGGAGATGGGTCCGGTGGTGGTCAACGGATGATGGTGACGAGGGATGGTGATGGTGATGTTGGTGGAGCTGGTGGTGGATGTGGTAGGTGGGGGTGTAGGAGGATTTTGAATTTTTTGAAAAATGGAGATCTGATCATCTTTTTTGGGGTTTAATGAAAGAGGTGAGATGATGGGTCAGAAAAAGTACATATGAGTTGGGAGAAACAAATATAATACGGACTAAAATACCCTTCCAGCATATATATTGTTACTTTTGGGGGTTAAAATTAAATAAGAATTGTATAAATAATATGAGCCCTTGGATGAAGTAGATCAAGGGTAGAGAAGTGGGTTCCAAAGTTTCCTCAACTCATGATGGGTTCCAATTTACTCTTTCCCTATATATATATATATATATATATATATATATATATATATATATATATATATATATATATAGTGAAAAATTCATTGTAGACACCCCCATAAGTGTAGACAGGTAGACACCTTTTTTCACCATTAGATCTTTTGATCTAATGGTTATGATTAATTTCTTTTTTTCTTTTTTTCCTTTTTTCTCAATGTTCAGAAAATTTCACATGTGAAAACACATGTGAAATAAAGTAATTTCACATGTGAAATAGGGTGTCTACCTGTCTACACTTATGGGGGTATATATATAAATATATATATATTGAGGTTTGTGTTACATTATCTATAGCATATATATATCTTTTATATTTTTTTATTGCCGTACCCGCTTCTTGGATTTTTGAGTTTTGCCATTTCCCGTTCCCGTACCAGTACCCGTTTCCCGTTCCCGTACCCGTTCCCGTGCAACATAGAGCTACGCTACATCACTTCCATTGGTCTACAGTGCCATTGCAGAAAATTCCTGTATTGTTTTCCGCATAGTTATCTACTCTATTAAATAAATAACAGAAATGTTTCTTTCATAGAAACAATACAACATTTACTTTCAGGTCATTTTCAAAAATTACAATGAAAAAGTTCTTCAACCCAGGCCAAAGAAAACATTAACTTACTTCTCTTTCTCGGCTACAAAGTTTCTTGTTCATTTACCGACTTTCTACCTAAGCTACATTTGCCACCAAACCTTTTCCACAAAGTAACACAACAGAAAAACACATACCTGGGAACAAAAAATGTGTGTTTGGCTGCTGTTGTTCCTTCATGTTGTCACTCGATTACGTATTCAATATCCGATTGTTCTCTCAACCATTCAAGCACTTTTGCTCCCTCTAATACTTCTTGCACCTAACAACATTTAATGAAAAGACAAGGGGTGTAAAATTATAAATTTATCAAGAAAAAAAAAGGTGGAGTTGTAGATATAAATATTCTACGATTCGGGCCGATTTCTCTTCCACCCACATTAGGATATAATTTCTATTTGGATACAACTCAGTTTTAAATAAAACTTATATAGAAATGTAGAGGAAAAAACAGAATATAACTGTACATTTAGATTTTTTTTTATGAAATATAATAAAACTTTTAGAGAAAAAAATTGAACTTATCTTACATAAAATATTATATGCTTGCTGTTGACAATCTGTTCAAAAAGTTTATGTATTTCATTTTTTATTAGAAAATATACAAAACATGAAGATGGTTTTATATTCTAGCAAAATTGGTTATTTAATCACCCAAAAGATATTTGAAAATATTATGCAGAGAACAATTTTATTTTTATTTAAGGAAACAAGTATTATACCTGGTCTTGAATGCTTTCTTCATCATAGTCCTGCTTGTGTTTTTTGAACTCTGCAACAGAGCTCTCAACCTCTTTTACAATCTCATCAGTTGAAACCTGTGAAAAATCAATGTTTCTGGTCATAAGTTTCATATCAACACGTACTTTTTTTAAATAATTTATTTATTAAAAGACACGAACCTGCAGATTTTCGCGTTTGAAAATGTCTCCAACAGCAAGATTCTGCTTGATTATACTTTCTATGTTCTCCCTCTGGCTTTCCAAGTATTCTCTTACCGCTTTGGGGCTTGAAAGTGTTGCTATCTGATCTTCAGTTAGTTTCATGTTGCCCTGCATGTAGATTTGACTTTTCAAGGTAAAAATGCATTCTGTTATCCCCATTTAACTACTTATTAATAATATAAAAGAATCATTTTAAAGAGACAAAAAGACTAAAAAACTGGTCTTAATACTGTTACGTTACTAGACCTGTATTTGTAGTAGTTTGGCTCCATAAAGCTGCCTGCCTTGCTCTTCAAACAGCGTTTGAGGAATTTCAACTTGAACCATCTGGAATAGAGTTTAAACAGCTTACAAATGTCGAAGAAATAAATGCTTATTATTTATTTAATTCTTGTACATAATTATAACCTTTCGAAGCTGGTCAAGAATTGCGTTATCTGTTGCTTGATCTTTAGCTGTTTGCTCCAGTTCTGTACATCTCTCCAACATAGACTCCTTAACCTGCAAATCCAGACATCAAAATAGAGTTTTAATCGGAGATATGAACCAAATGTTCGCCAAAACATGCTGATGAGGTGAAGTATTGTAGAGGTGGCAAACTGGACAGGGTTGGGTTGCGCTAGTCCCCAAACACTTTTTTCCCATGTATAATTTTTTTTATTAAGTACTTGAAGCGTTAATCATGATAAGAGAAAAAAAGTTATAACAGTATTATTCTAAATATTTGAATAATAACAATTTAGGTGCATGTATGCTCACAAATAGACTTTGGAGGACTTTCAATGCGTTCTCCTTTTAACAAACATTCTATTTGCACATTGACTTGTTTGAGATCAAACACAACCCAAATTGACCATTCTTTGGTAAAAGGGTGAAAAGGGTAAAAGTGACCCATTTCAACTTGACCCGTTGCTTAGTGCGCAGTAAAAAAAAAAAAGTATTGCGTGTTGAGTATAACCTGATCGATAGTGGTGCATCCAGGAAGAAGCTTGTCAGCAATGGCATCATTCATTTCCGGTAATTCTCTATAAAAGAGTTCTTTGCAATCAACCTAGGAATAAATTGAACAGAAAAATAAATTTCACCTGAAATTTCTCTTTACAATAAAGCCAGTGCTTTGCAGGAGGGAACTTACAGTAAACTGACAAGGAAGACCACGAAGATCTTCTTGTTTCCATGAATCTGGAAATACAAGTGGGAAAGATTTTGTTTCACCTCCTTGAATTCCAATTATCGAGTCAAGAAAACCAGGAATAACTCTGTCTCCATCTTCTGTATCAAACTGGAAACCTGCAAATCCAAGGAACATAATGTTGTTTGACTGAAAAGGCCAAAGAAATAAAGCTTGGCTTGAGACAGTGGATGAGTATACCTTTACTCTCTGCAGCTGGAACGTCTTTTACTTCGGATCCGTCTTGTTCCACAGTTGTTGCTGATATATCCAGGACCGCTACATCACCTACCTGTGGAAATGCAGTCCATTTCAACTCCTAAATACTTTTTTTGTCTATTTTATAAAGTTTTTTGTTATAAATAATTAACGTGTTAGTTACTGTTACTAAATACATTATCATAATTAATTTTATCTTTAAATAAAGCATTTTAGGAGGCCAGTATGAATTAACAATGGACATCAGGTGACGTTCAAGCTGTCTGGTCGTTTCCTCTTAGCTAAAAACCTATGTGACCCCACTAGAGATAAAACACAGCCCAAATCAACTCAATCATAACTTCATAAGTAAACGGGTCGAAGTTGTCACCTTTAAAGATAGAAATAGACCCATTTTACATAACGAGGTCGTGAACATTTTCTACAATAATTAGGGAACTTTATTTGATAATTAGAAACAAGGGATTTTGAAGCATCTGGTACCTGTAGTCCTCTATCTGTGACGATTCTCATTATACTTAGAGCCTTGTAACGACGTTTTAATTCTCGTTCAGCGGCTATTTTTGCATCTATTTCACTGTCAAGCTCAACCACAATTTTTAAATTCTTGTAGCCATCCTCTGGAACCCATTTCACTTCAGGTGCTACATCCACAATAATATCATACCTATACCAACAGCAAAAGTTGTATCATGATTTAGAAAAGAAAGCGTGCAAATACTTTTTAACAAGACTCCTATCTTTATTTAACTATAAACATAAGACCTTTGACATACTTTAGGATGTTCAAGGAAGAATAAGTTTTTTCCATCTCTAAAAATGTGGTTGTGATGCGGATCGAGTCCTTCAAAGCCCGTGCTTCTATCTGTGAAATAAGATGCTCGAGATTATGGCATAATTATATTTTCACTTGAATCATAGATGCAGAAGCAGTTTACTGGAAGAAGTTTATAGTTTCTAAAATACTCAGCGTGCATACTGAACAAATTCGATAACTTGTTGGTTTCTAGCTCATCAATGATAAAAACTGTATTGATGTTTCTAGATAGAGATTCGAAACCCTCTTTTTCTTCAAATTTAGAATTTATGGTTTGGAAAATCTAAACAAGAAAGGCTACATACTGATGACATGGCATGTGGAAGAGTTCTCTTTAGAGTGGCTTCAATAGTTGACTTTTTGATATTCTCCTTCCCGACATAACTTATGAGAAGACTTTCTGGAACTTTCTTCCCAGGACGAAATCCTGGAACCTGAACAAATAAGCAACAAAATGTAAGTAATCCACCGACTAGTATTATGGAAGCTGTGTTTTCCCCCAAATATACATCTTGAAATTTGAACACAAAAAATCAAGTATGCAAAATAGAAATAGAAACAAAAAGTGGTTGGCAACCAGATTATGAAATTTAATTGTACCTTTGCCCTCCTCATAAACTCCTTTAAGACCCTTTTGTAACAATCATCACATACGATAGCCGGAACTTCTACGCTTAACCGAACCTGCAAATTCAAAGATTAAAAAGTGCAGAAAAAATTGGCAATTACACATACATATATAGCGGATAAGATTAGGGAAGGGAGATTGAGATGGTTTAGAGTTTAGACATGTGAAGGCGCCTGTTAGAGTAGCAGTAGACCCTAGCTATGAAGTGGGGGGGGGGAGGTGAGTTAAGAGTAAAAAAGGGAAAGAAAAAAGACAATTTAATTTACTAGCTAGAAAAGATAACATCCCATTAACTTTTGATGTCAAACTTAGTAGATTTCATATAAAAACCATGAATTCTGTCTCTTATTCAACACCAGCATTATTCATTTCCAATGCTTGTTTTATAATAGTGATAAGAGTAATAATAATGTCACTGAGGACTTTCATCAAACAGTTTGCGTGCATATAAGATGATAAATACTTACTCCCTAATAAAACATAGAAATTGCAGATGAAAACACAAAGAATCAAAGAAACAACAACTCAATCGAATAAAACTCACCCTGCAATTCGCTTCTTGGGTTTCTTCAACAACAAGATCAGCGGGCAGAGGGTCTTTAACGGTCTCGGAAACCGGTGGCGCCGTTGAAGCCCTAGCGCAGATTGAGAAGTTTCTTCGGGAATGAGATGATTGGTGGCATGTTTGAGAAATTCGGAGAGAATGGAATCGGTTGGTGGGTTTGAAGGCGTTCGATAAGGAGATTGGAAGAGAATTGGAGGAGAAAGAAGGAAGGGTTTGAAATGGAATGAAGTTGGAGGAGAGGAATAGCAGA
The DNA here is from genome assembly GCA_039602395.1 of Deinandra increscens subsp. villosa. Taxonomy (NCBI): domain Eukaryota; kingdom Viridiplantae; phylum Streptophyta; class Magnoliopsida; order Asterales; family Asteraceae; genus Deinandra; species Deinandra increscens. The sequence goes on along the minus strand of JBCNJP010000008.1, from coordinate 60,439,972 downwards.
GCTCCATTGGTGAAGAGATGTTTGAAGCTCTGTGTTGAAGATAACGGTAGAACAGCCCAATGGATAGGATGTTGAAATAAAGTCTCTTTTTTTTGGCAGTTATTCCGGTTTTTTTCCCGGTTGTTTACCCTTCCTGGTTAGGCAATTGGTGATTTGGTGTTTACGAAGATCCGGTTTTAACGGTTTTTAGGTTAAACTGTTAGTAACGGTGATTTATTTTTAAAAAAAATCGAAGCCGAACCGTAGAATTTCAAAGCCAAGCCAAACTAATATTGAACAACTGGAAATTAAAGGAAGAAAAAACGACTGTGAAAATAAAACGATGACCGGTTTGAGTGGTTTTACAACTTTAAACTTTAATCGTAAACAACCATGCCGAAAAAATTGTCCGAGCTCTGGAATATTTGTCGATAAGTTTCACTTGTATTGTTAAAAGACGATTGTAGTTTCATAATCATCATAGGTTTTTATCGTTTAACTAATATGAATGGCAAATATGTTCATACTAACAGTTTAGCAAATAACACTTCAAATTTTTATTTTTGTTTTCAAGGGCACTTTTGGTTTTGGTAGCATAATCATCATATATTTACACTTCATTTTCACTTGTTTTGCTTGTATGTTTTTCTATTTTGTTCAGAGTTTTCCATTATGCTATCGATTTTGCCATTGACAACCAAAGTGAAAATTATGAGTGTCATTGGTCAACCTAATTATAAATTATTATCGGTCAATAGATCATAGTTTGGATTATTAAAATCCAATTTGTTTTTTTTTAACAGATTTTGATTTGAAACTTTTCTTCGTACATAAAGTTTGTTTCATGTTTTATCTTTGACTCGTTTTAGTAAATCATGAATCTTTTATAAAAGAGTAGTTATAGATTAGGTTGTGAGTGATTAATTTTCTACCAATAACATATATCAAAGTTAACATGTATATTAATCAAAGTACCTTTTTTAAAACGACAAACATACACTGTAATTTACTTTTAAATTACACTATAAACTTTCTTGTTAGGGATTAAACCCTTAAACTTCTTTTTAAAAGGCTTACTCCTCTGTCGTTTGGGCTAGCCTCACATAGACATCAATCATGTCTTCCATAAGATCGACCAAACCCTTTATATTTGGAGGCATATGTGGGCTCTCACCCTTCACTACGTACGTTTGTTTGCTTTTTTCCCTCTCATACAAATCGATATAATATAGGTTATCGATATAATATAGGTTGTATATGGGAATGATAAGTATAATAGTATTTATGTACAATAAGTCTGCGAAAAAAACTGATAAACAAAAACTAATATGACATATACATATGAAAATGATAAGTCATGTAATTAGGGACAACATTTTTTTTACCATAGAAGCATAATTCCTCATAAGTGAAGCATATAGGTGTAAGGAATTCGGTTGCAACATGTGAACGTGTGTCACATCAACCGACCATATTGAAATTCTCATGTTCCTCATTTTTTACTTTCTGATTGTCTGCGTGAATCATAGAATACTCGAACCTCTAGTGGGTGGCGTTTCACGGCGTTATGGGGCATTACACATCCACTAAGGAGCCATAATACACGGACTTAGAGTTTTCATCTGATATTACACAGAGTAGAGTTTCATGTGACACTAATATAGCACCAACCAAGCGAATACATGAAAAATAGTCGAATAGTCCAAATCTAACAAGTACCAGGAAAAAAAATATAAAGCATCTATATTGCAATTTTAACAACGCAATTGTTTTATGCACGGACGAAATGCAATATGTTTTATGCACCGACGTAATCTCCGTAACAACATAGACTATAAAACTTAGATCTAGTTGGTACTATAGATGAAAATAAACTTTACATATATCAAGGGTGAAATGATTAGTCAAATCAAGTGTAAAATCAGGAAAATAGTTTCAAATGAAAACACCAAAAATTCAAATCTAACAGTAGGTCTTGTATTTTGCTAATGGCTCTTTTGCTGGAGTGGTGTAAGGTGATCACCTTATATCCATCGTGGTACGCAGGTCTCTATGCTTGATCCCAGCATTATATTGTCACTGCAGGCATGTGAGCTACTAAAAGATGAAGAACACGAAAACTGTTGATGTGATCTGGATCCTGAGAGCGACCGGGTTTGTACCACCAGTGGCAGGACTAGAGATAACTTGGGTGTGCTATAGGCTCCGTGCGGCTGGGTTGGACCAGCTAACGGTAAACTTTACCAGTCTGGGTCACCTTATAAAGACGTACCATGAGAATTATATGTTTGTTGGTCATTCAAAGAAAACATTAGGTCTTTATATTTAAAGATCTAAGGTTGGGCCAAGTCTGCACTCAGTCATCTAAAATCTCCTTAAGCGCTATAAATCGTCTTCTTGTCTTCATCAAACCAAGCTACATCAGGACTCCATAACTCAACACAAAGTTTTTCTTATACTTCCTTAGAGTTAGAAAAGATTAAATTTGTGTATATTGGATGGACCATGAGAACTCAAGGCTTCTAGTCTTATGGTATCACGTTAAAACTTAGTTAGAGTATTCACGGTAGAGTCCCTATAAATCTGTGAACATAGTCCCTAAAGTTTGAGATGTAGTTGTGAGTGGTTGTGAGTAGAGTGAAATGAGAAAAAGTTACTGTTTATCTATAAGTTTGATAAATAAAAATTATTGATTTAGTAGAATATGAGTTTTGATGTTTGTAAGACAATTAGAGAAAGAGTATAATAATAAAATATCATTTAATTGTACGTTGTTAGTGTAGAGAATATAAATAATGATAAAAGTATAAACTATAAGGATATGAACAAGATAAGAAATCTAATTGTGATTGCTCTAAGCATCGATGTCCCTTACTCCTTGTGATGAGGTTCGCGAATTTAAATCCGATAAATTATAATAAACTAACAACTAATGATGCCTTAAGAGTAGAGTTGGTAGATATATTTAAGTCGGAGACCTTGAGTTCAAACTCACACAATAATGTAATTAGAAATGGGTCATCTGCAGTTTGTGAAGTGGTATCAGACGTTAGGAGTATATTAGATTCAGTCGTTAAAAAGATAGATATCTTTAAGTTCAATTAAAAAAGGCGATTTAAATTTTCACACAAAATCCAAACGATCGTTTGAAGCTAAATGGTTGTTTGGGATCAAATGGTCGTTTGAGTAGGTCGTTTGGGTTATCGAAAATGTCGAATGTTAGGACCCAAATGGTCCACTTAAAATCCCGGAAGGAGGCGGGTAGTTTGAAATTATATAAAAAAAATGTGACCCCCTGAATTTTAAGGTTGTCGTAACGTCGTGACACGTCACCTTGTTTTGCCTGAAACGACTCGTTTTAAGCTATTAAACGTTACCCCGTATGGTTAAACATTAGCAGTTAGCAGCTAGAAGAAATACTGAGTTTCTCTATGTGCATAAGATTTCAAAGAATTGGAATATTCTCCCAACCCACACGTGGCGGTGCGACCCCCCGCTAAAAACCTCAAGAACCAATCTAACGACTTCCTTTTAAACATGGTCCACTAGTCAGTCTCTTTGAAAGCTCAAATTAACACTCATCTCCACGAAACTTGTACTCTCTCTGCGTACTATCTCTTCTACTCTACTCTATGGAAGGAATCGGTTCGCGAACCGGCCGGCCGTCTTCCCGGTACGGCGCGGCGCCGGTGTTCACCGGACCGGTGAGAAGGTGGCAGAAGCAGTGGGTCCACGTCTCATCTTCCGTCTCTTACAACCATACGAGCAACAGATCCAATTCTACTGCCAACAATAACACTAACAACATCTCTGCTGTACGGATTCGGCGATGGACTCCGGTTCCGTCCGTTCACTCCGGCGGCGAATCGGAATCCGCGGCGGAGGAGAGGCCGAAGCGGAAGATGCGATATGCACCGGTAAGCTGAAGTTTATTCTATTTAGGGTTTTATTGAGCTTATTTTAGGGTTTATAGGGACGGAAACAGTGTAGAACTGTGAAATTCTGTTTGTTTCTTCATAATTTCAAATTGATAATCTATGCTTGGGAAACAAGTTACTACAATTTAGGAAGTTTTACCTCTTATTGATGGAATTAGGGCATGTTTAGCACTAGGTTGAATTGCTTTCCGTGGTCGTTAATTGTCTGCGAGTTTCATCACGTGTTGTAAAAATCGGGATTAATCGGCGTCTAGACGCTAGGCGACAGTTTACCGACTAATTTTGGGCTAATCGGATAGGTCAAAATTGGTCTAGGCGAAAAAAATGAGGATTAATCGGGTGCAGGCGGTCAAAGTCGGTTCTAGCCGGACAAAAATCGGTCAAAGTTGAAGTTTCATCACGTGTTGTAAAAATCGGGATGAATTGGACTAATTTTGGGCTAATCATTAACCGGATGGGTCAAAAATCGGTCAAAAGTCGACAGGCGGTCAAAGTCGGTCTAGGCGGGAAAAAATCGGGATTAATCGGTAGGCGGTAAAAGTTGAATTTTTAAATACTTAGACTACTTTTTATGGATTTTTAAGTACTTGGTTTTGTTATATTGAAGTTTGAATTATATAAAATTTGAAGTACTAATGTGAATTTCAGAGTATTATTTTCACATAAATGTGTGTTAGTTTGTATATATATAAATTTATAAAAAATACATACAAAAATTACAAAACGATTTATCCCGATTAATCCCTAGGCTGTACTCGACTGCCCGACTAGCACCTAGCGAATTTTACGACACTGGTTTCATCTTGTAGATTCACAGCTGAATAGTGAAGTTCTTGATTTGGTAGTTCATGGATGCTGCTTATTGCGTGTTTGCGTGTTCATTCAATCATATTCCTTAAATCAGCAATGATGTCTGATTTCGTTATTAAATATTGAGCCCCTGTGACTTTTGTAATCTTACTGTTAATACCAAGATTTTGAGCTCTGCTGACTACTGCAAGTCTTTTGGACTCGAATTCAGTAAAAGAACTTGTGACGTGATTCGAGGCTTCTAGCTTTAAGTTCCTACATATTATGGTTGTTCACCTAACCTTATAACCACATAACCCTTTTTTTGTTATTTTACATATAATATAAGTGATCTCACTATAAAAGCTAATCCAAACACTTTTTTCTAAAACTCATTTTTAAAAAGTCATAAGTCAATAAACACTTTTACCAAAAGCAATTTTCACTCAAATAAGCACTACCAAACATACCCTAAAGCACCCATGGAATTAAGTTTCGGAACATTATTGTATAGAGATCTGACTTTTTCCTCTTCATGTTTGGTGGATTTGGGATTCTCTATCCTAGGATTCTTCCCTGTTTGGCCACTAAAAGAGAACTTAACTTAAAATGTGTGGATTCCTTTGCTTTTACAACATACCAAAAGCACTGGACAATACAGAATCATCTTATTGTTCTTCTTGGTTTCATTTCAGTGGGGAATATGATTCAAGTCATTCAACCATAAAGCAGATGCTGACAAATAACCATTTTCTTTTTCTAATCAGTTTTTTAATGGGTTTGTTGGTGGATGATGCAACCTTAGGCTACTATTGCTAGAATTTTTATTAACCCATACAATTTATCCTAATCCTGGAAATGATCCGACGCCACCTTTTAAAATACGTGTAATAAGTTTGTTAAGTACTTGTGCAGATTGTTGTGCTTGAAGGTAAGAAAAGGGAGGCTGAAAAGTCTGTTCTTGATGACAAAGAAACAAGCAAGACAAGTCAATCTGCTGCTAAAGGAACTTCAGAAAATGATGATGATGATGATGAAAAAAAGGACTCTGACAATGTTCCTGCAGCAAAATCTCAGGTAATGAAGCAGAAATAACATTATTTTTGACCATTTAGTTGGCTCGCGTTATGTTTATCTCTAAGGGTGGGCGGTATGGGGGATAAATTTTTTAGGATGAGTAAAATAGGATAAGTTTTTTGACCAATAGGAGGGTGACACAGGAGAGAGAAAAAAGTACAGTAGAACCTCTATAATTTAATACTCGATAAATTAATAACCTCGATAAAACTAATAATTTGTCCGGTCCCAACTTGGGACCAGTACAAAATTGGACCCCAATCGATAAAATAATAAGATAATAATTTTTCTGAAATCCCAATGTAAATATATTGGTCCCAGCGAAACTATAAATTAATAATTACTAAAATATTCTAAAATTCTAGGATTGTCTAGTAAAAAATGAATTTATAGTCACTTTCTTTTTTTGTGAACTTCAAATCTATATTTAGTTCATCTTTAAATCTCTCCATTGCACTTAAGAATTAAGGCACTGTATTCTCGTATTGCAATAAGAAGTTGTGAAGAGTTGTTGCCGTTTGCAATACTTCTTTTCGAGTGACCGGTTCCAAAGGAACAATCATCATCAACTTCATCATCAACCGGATTTTGAACGGTATCATTAGACATTTTATAGTGAACAATCTAGATCTACGTGCATTGAACTTGACAAGTTCATTAATATGTGAATGTAAAGGTCCTTATTTCTATTTTTATTCAAATAGGTAAAGTGAACGAACACGGAAAATTTTAAAGATCAATGCATTAATTTGATAGTTGCTCATAAATATAAGCCACCTCTTTAAATTAATAATTTATTAATTTATCGATATAATAATATCTCGCTAAATTAATAAAATATCCAGATCCCAACATTATTAATTTATAGAGGTTTTACTGTATATGTCTTTTGTGTTTTTTGAATGGTATGGGTGGGATAAGTTGGGTGGGATAAGTTGGATAGTTTTTTTTTATTTATTTTTTTTATTTTAATTTTTATATATTATATTTAAAGAAAAACATTATTATCATAAAACATAAAACTAAATTTTTCATTAAAAATAAAAAACTTACATAAAATTTTTGGGGGGTTTATATAGGAGAAAAAGTTGTAAAAAAAACAAAAAAAAAAAAATATTGAATGCTACTAGCCGTTGGCTAGTAGCCAACGTTCGAAATCATGCAACGGTCACCCCAACGGTCCTCGGCAAAGGTCGGCAACTACATGCCGTTTTTTCTTTTTTTTTTGCCGAAAAATGGTTGCCGAACATGGGGGTATGGTTGCCAAACCATTGCTGAAAAATCCTCCTTGCCGAAAGATGGTTGCCGATTTTTTTTGTCACCCATACCGCACACGCTAATGGGTCAAGCTTGTAAAATCCAAGGTTACCTAAAAAGGTAATAGATCAAAGGGGTAGAAAGTTGCCACTTTATTAAGAAAATAGATCATCATTATTTAAATCATATACTCTTTGGACTCATGTTGTTTAAAGAACAATTCTTCTTGGACAAAAAAGTGTTCGGGGACAAAAAAAAAACAGTTAAATGTTGGTTTTTGTTTTCTCACAATCTCTGTCTATGCCTATAAAACTGCATCTAAAGTTGAAATTTGCAGGCATCACAGAAGGGCACACCACCAGCAACAAAAGACTTGAACGATCAACCCATGGATCTGGATATCGGTGATGATGATGACAACGAAGACCATGATTTAGGTGGTACCGACAAGGCGACTGACTGGGTGAAGGCTGCGCAGAAGGATTTTGCATGTTGAAGCCACCTACCACTTTATCTTATAAAGATTGTGTAAAAAAGATGGAAGTTATCATGTAGTTGTAGGTGTATGTGGTACATCCTTGACTTATGTAGCCAATCCTTAACTATGTTGTAGATAAATCGCCTTAGGTCAAATAACCAACTCCTTTGATCCCTCTTATTTATGTGTCATGTATGGATTAGGATAGGGGAATGAATTGGAGAAGCTTGCAATTTCGACCCATTGTTTATTTATTACCAGGTCGTTTTGGTTGCGTTTTATATCCAACTGCCAGACAACTAGAAACCAACTGATCAATTGGTCGAGACAACAAACCGCATTCAGTCTGTTTAAAATTAGATCAAAACCCACCAAACTATTGGTAAAAACTACTACAGCTGACCCACTTTAGCGCATACTGAAAGATGACTTGTTTCGACTCACCATAGAACCTGCTTACACATCGCATTCCATGGCGGAAAAGATATCTATACCTATACTCAAGAATTGAAGTTTCAGGAGACTCATGTAACCATGTTTTATTACAGGTGATTCAAAAATTAAGCAAATAAAAAAAGTTATAAAGAAACCTCTTTTCCACAGGGAGGACTTATCCCCATCCTAACAAAACGTTCAAAAATCTTAAACAATATCACCAAGAGACTGTGTGTCAATCCAACAGTTGTTACTTTAGCCGGCCTTTATGGTCACCCCAACTTCAGCAGGTCGTATTATCCGATCGTGGAGCGTGTATCCAGGCTGCAAAACCGAAAGAACACGATCAAGTACAGGTAGTCGGGTGACGGGTACACATCAAACTACAACAGTGACCAGGAAAATAAAATGTTTTTTTTTAAACAAATTTGCTATGGTGGCATACCTTGAGAACAACCGCAACAGTATCAGGAGACTTGGTATCATCTGGTACTTGAAACACTGCATTATGCCTGTTTGGATCAAACTCCTCATTTGTAGGATCATATTTCTCCACTCCAAATTTCTTGAAAACCTGAAATCAACAAATTCAATAACCTCGTAAATTGCTTTATTATTAAAAACCCAGATCGTTATTTATAAAAAAACTATAGAAAAATGAAAACAAAAAAATTCTGACAGTTACGCTAGTTTTGAAGCGTCCCACTTCACAGATATTTGAATGTCTTGCTAAAGTCAAACACGAAGTCATCTAGAACTAAGGGATGATGCTGATCAGATTGGTAGTAACAAAGTTGCCGGCATTAATAGTTGGCTAGTAGTGACTATGGTCGGTAGTAACAATAATGCTCTAACGTAATTGGATGTCATTAGAAACTAATAGTCTAATACTTGATAAAGAGTTTCTGCCGATGGAGAATATATTAACCTAAGGCTAACATGTTTAGGTGGCTAAGTTGTCAATTCTCTTCTTGCTTTAAACTCTGTTAGAAACCGTTAAGAGGTAGTTAGAGAGAGTCGAAAGTGGTAGGGAGAGAATGTTTTGCAGAACTTTAAAAACTGTTGTTTATTTAGTAGCTCTAATTCTTTGTAATCATTGATTCTTATCAATAAAGATAGTGTTGATGAAATACTTTAAGTTTTCGATTCTCAATCTGTATTTCTCTAGTGTTTAGAGTGGATCAATTTCAGATTCATTCCTCATCAGCCAAACTATAATTTGAAGGAATATGTTACCTCAGCTAACTGCTTTTCGGTCATCTCAACACCTTCTAGAAGTGTTTTCAACAGCGGGACAGCTCCAGTAGTGTCCTTAGATGTATCAATCTTAGCAAAACTCTCTTTTACAACCGAAGAAGCCCTATCTAGATTATCTGCAACATCCAGCAAGCTCTTTGCAAAATTCTGCACCATAGAATGCATAACACACCAATATAAGAGTATGAAATACATTTTAACAAAAACAAAAACAAATATAGTTTATCATATCCAACCTGAATTGCAAATTTCTTAGAGTTCTCTGCCTCTCTTTTTGTCCTGTCCATGATGTTTTCCATATCTGCATAGGTTCGAAGAACTTTATCTTTCATTTTCTCGTTCTCTTCTTGTTTTGTCTTCAAAAGTTCCTCCTTCTCAGTCACTAATTTAATCAGATCCTCCATTGTCAAATCTTCCTCTCCTTAAACGTCACAAGGGAAATTATGATTTAGTTAGTAATAATCCAAAGACATTTAATATATTATTAAATTGGATTTTTATGGAAAACCTTTTCCTTCGTCATCGGAACTTGTATTTTCTTTTACATTATCGGAGTTGTCTGTAGCTGTTCCTCCATTTTCAGAAGTTGCCTTTTCATTGGATTGTGGAGATGCAGATGATGAGATCCCAAATCTTTGAAAAGCCATCGAATTAAGAGCACGACTATGTAATAAAGATATGTGACCTCCTATCACCTGCAACAGATAAAAGCATGAGTAAAAAACCTTAAACCTATTGAACCAGAATGAAGTCCAAACTCTAAATAGTGTAACCTAGTTCATCATCATGATTCTACGGAAGTAACAATCATGAAGCCCAAAAATGAACTAGCATCTAGATTCTTCGCTAATTGCTATATAAGAACGAAAGCATGAATGAATGCATGAGCGTAAACGCTATCAACCTTTTTAAAAGAATGACGACATCATTCAGATTGGTGCAAAAAAGAAAGTTGACTTGTTAGTTTTAGAACATATACTATATACGAGACAGAGGAAAGCCCTGACCCTATCATGATGCAAAACATTTTCTAATATGCCTTGATCGCTATAAATAAAAGTGATAGCGACTTTAAAGATGACGTAGAGTGAATATTTACGCAGAATGGACACGTGTTTCATCAACTGTTTGTTGCCTAAATTTATCAACTACTCCAATATTTAATTTGGGCTTAATGATATGGTCAGTCTTAGTTTGTTGCCTAAATTCTACGATTAAGATCCATTGAAATGAACTGTTAGATCCAACAAAAAAATAGAATCACTTCAATTTGTTTCATCAACTATTGATAAAAACTCAAAAGTTATGTTACCTACACAACAAGTAAACATGTTGCTTCCCCAAATGCAAATTTGGAGTGGCTACTAAGAGTTTTCACGGATATTTGGGGTGGGCTGGGGTGGGGGGCAGTGGCAAAGCTTGAGCAAATATCAAGTACGGGCTGTAAACCAAGGGGCCATACTCAATACATATAAAACTTTCGGACAAAAAACCGCGAAAATATACACCACTGGACTATAAAACAGCAGGGGTCACACACCCACCTCCCGATTTATAACTAAGCTTCGCCAATCTGGAGGAAGGGGGGGGCGGGGTATATCCATAAGCTACTCGCCAATTTTTAAGTTTCTTCATATGACATACATGTTTGGACAATTTCCTATGAAAAGGTTGATATGAAGCATGCATCCTCCTGACCAAACTCATATATAGAAAGGTAAAAAAAAATCAGACACACACATCAAAACACACACAAGGAATAACAGGGTACTAAAAGATGTCAAACATCCGGAGTCCTAAACACCCCGTCCTAATAAGTCACAAATTCCAGAAGTACTATAAGCCATCAAACATTGAGTAATGAACACTTTTAAAGTGTTTGCTATTGCTTATTAGCTTATATTGTCATAAAATAAGAACTTTTTAATAAGCATAATTGTGGAGCCTATAAGCCTAAGCTGAAAGTACTAATCCCAAACAACCTTGGGGCTGTTTGGTTTACCTCTTAATGAGGTCTGAATGGTAAATTCTCTGAATCGCATAGATACAGACTGTTTGTTTGAAACCTCTGAACGGTAAAAATGTCTGAATCGCTAAGAGATTTACCTTAAAAAATGTCTTATTCATCCAGTCTCCTACACAAGTCTTTACCATCCAGACGCTTATTCATTCAGCACTTAATAAAACAGATTGAACCAAACAGCCCCTAGTAATAAGTCACATAGTTGCGTATATGATTAATCAGAAGTCAGAACAACACACCTTTCAAAAACCAAAGGGTTGCTTAAACTATGATGACAGCTTTGGTGTTATCAAACCAAAGAAATTAAAAAAAAGAAGGAACAACCAGTGTTGTAAAAATCCAAATTAGTCAGCCATTAACCGGCGCCAATCTAACGATTTTTTCCCGATTTTTCCCGATTAATCACTATTGCATCCCGATTAATCCCTAAACAAGTAAGCTATTGAACCCATAAGATAAAATTCAGGCAGAAAAAACAGTAAATCAATTCATTTGTTGCCATTGAATATCAAACGAACAACTAATCTAAAAGAATATACAGGTTGGAAGTACTAGCACGATACGAAAAGGAACATGAAATCCGTAACAATAGGTATCGCAGATATTCCCGAAAAATCCCTTTCATACACCGACCAAACCCTAACAAAACCCTAGCTGGTGTATAACGTAAAATGAAATCAAACGAATGAGT
>JBCNJP010000008.1:60392571-60427548 GCA_039602395.1 Deinandra increscens subsp. villosa | reverse complement strand
AATTCCTTACTGATATATGCTTCACTTGTGAGGAATTATAAGTAAAAGAGTCTGTACTTATAAAGACAAACTATGGTTACAAATTTAGAAAACAAAAAAAATAACTAGCTGGTTAATATATAAAGATCTAAGGTCGGCCCAAGCCTGATTTTTTTTCAAAAATGGGTGTTTTCAATAAAAACATTTCAAAAATAGGACTTCATCTTTTTTTAAAACATTTTTAGTATTTTCGCAGTTAGGAAGTGCGAAAATAGGTTCGGGAATTTGGTTCGGAATGGAAATTCTTGTACGACGCACACATGTCAGCCCATTTCGCACTTGCAAAATGCGAATTGTCAGTAAAAGTAGCATTCGCATATGCTAACTGCGAAATTGTTGAAGACTAATTCAAACTTGGTTCTGCCGTTCCAAAAAAAAATTCAAAAAACTTGGTTCTATTTCATCCATGTGGAATAAAGAAGTCATGCAAGGTGCACGTGGGTTGTGCTAGTCTTTAGTTATTTGTTTTTGAATAAAAGTTTGTTTAAGTTGTTATGCATGAACCGATTCTTTTGCTTTGAACGGTCAAGCTCTTCTACTATTTAAAGCCACGTACTTTCCATTTGATGTATGCTCAATTTCTATCGATAAACATTCTTGAGTTGAGTTTTATCTATTCACAAAATCTATTGTTTAAACCATCTCTGAACCATCAGAACGAATTGTTGTTTTGTTTATGGGTATGAATCACCGAGAAACTGCACGCTCCGTCATCCGCGGCGGCAACGGCGGGCAAGATTGCATCCAGGAGAGAGTCAGGTGCGGCGTTTTATTTAGTGGTTTCATGATTACTTCATCATCTTCCTCCAAATGAAGATGATGTCATCTTCATCCTCTAACTGGGTGGCTTCAAATCATCCCAGCGAAGGAAATGCAACCGAAAAAGTGATGTCAGCGCTTGCCGGCGCATGCTCGGAGCAGGAGCTGGGGGTGGGCGTTAGCAAGTCCGATGAGGGCGTACGTTCAGTAAGCCATCGTCATCATCAAACAAGAAATAATAAGCTTCGAAGAAGAATCAAACACCAAATTTGGCTGCCATACCTTTATTGTTGTCTGTGGGAAGCTATTTTGGAAAAAAAAAAATCAGGAAAATGGAAAATGAAAATGTTGTTAAGTAATAAAGATCGTTCCACCTGTGAGATTCCTTTTTTTCATGAATTCGCAGTTAGCACCTGCGAAATGGGGTGAATATGTTGCGCCGTCCAAGAACTCGTATCCGACCCTAACTCCCAGCCTAATTTCGTAGTTGGAAACTGCGAAAATCCTGTAAATGTAAAAAAAAGTAAAGGATTCCTATTATTGAAAAGAATTTGAATAAAACACCCACTGTTGAAAAAAAATCCCCAAGCCTGCACTTAGTATCTACAATCTACTTAAGCCCAATAAATCATCTTCTTGTCTTCATCAAACCAAGTACATCAAGACTCCAGAACTCAAGACTTCTAGTTTTGATAGTATTATGGTGAAAGTTAATGTGATATTCCTTACTCGTGAGGTTTGAGAACTTAAATTCGATAAATAATTATAAATAATAATAAATAAAAATTATGCTTAAGAGTAGAGTTAGTAGATATTTTTAAGTACAATTAAAAAATTGGAGCATCATAATACAATATCATCAATTGGGACTTGTTTTAGTGGTATTGGTGATATTGGAAAACTAGTTGACCAAGATGTCACTAATTCGATTCTTAAGCCTCATAACTTTTACCATCTGACCGTTCGCGAATATAGATTATTTCTAGAATGAGCTCGACTAATATGCCTTGAACACCCAAATACCGAATACAAGTGTATGACTATATTCTATGCACTCCCAAATATAAATTTTCTTTAAGCTATTAAAGTTATCCCCTATGGTTAAACATTAGCAATTAGCAATTAGTAGGGGTGTAAACGAGCCGAGCCAAGCCCGAGCTCGTCTAGGCTCGAGCTCGGCTCGTTTAAATTTAACAGAGCTCGAGCTCGAGCTCGGCTCGATTCGAGCTTTATTTTCGAAGCTCGAGCTCGACTCGTGAAAAATTATTCAAGCTCGAGCTCGGCTCGGGCTCGGCTCGTTTATTATTAATTATGATTTTTTTAATATTTTTATAATTAAATTTGTATATATATAGAATTATACTTTTTTATATAAAAAATAATACATATTATTTACTTCTTTTATCATAATTTTATATATAATAATCATTATTTTTTAAACATATTTAAAAATTTAAATATATATAATATAAATAAAAGCTCGTTTAGGCTCGCGAGCCGGCTCGAGCTCGATATGTAAAGCCCGGGCTCGAGCTCATTTATTAAACGAGCCCTATTTCAAAGCTCGAGCTCGGCTCGAGCTCTTTAAGGCTCGGCTCGTTTTGAGCTTTTAATCGAGTCGATCTCGAGTAGCTCACGAGTGACTCGACTCGTTTACACCCTAGCAATTAGGGAGCAGGGAGTGGAGAAGTTTTGAAGTTGATGAAGTTGGAGGAGAACCAATAGGAGTGTGCCACGTAGGAGAGAGAAAAAGAAAGGATTTTGAAGGATTTTGAGTGGTGGTGGTGAGGTTTTTGAAGAATTTTAGGTGGGTTTATTTTAATGTTTATATTTAATGTTTATATATTAAACCTTTAATTTTTTTATAAAACACTAGATTTATTTAAAAAAAACACTACATTAATTAAAAAAACATTATTTAAATATTTATTTTAATTTTCAATCATTGTTATTTGAATAATAATATTTAATAGCCAACGGCTAGTTTTTTAAACGGTTGTATTTTAGCCAACGGCTAGTTTCCAGAAGATTATAAAATGGAACTCAGCTTCACACATCTAGTCTCATTTCACCACCATCAACCAACCTCTACCACCACCATGTCTAACACACCTCCTGAAGATGTCTCAGAGCACTACCGGATGTTGTGGTTAACCCGCTATGAACAACAACTTCCACCACCACCACCACCACCTGAAACTCAAGTACCCAACCAGTTCAACCACATCCACCATCACCTCCACCAGCACCAGCACCACCACCACCATCATCACCAACCACCACCACCTCCACCTTACCAACCACCACCACCTCCACCTTACCAACCACCACCACCTCCACCAATCACCCAAATGAACAACCTCCACTGCGGCGAGTCAAGCAATGCTGCTGCAAGAAGATTACGACAACCTCGTGTTGGTCGTACACTATCCCCACCATTTGTTGATGATAACCATGCTGAAGAGTGGAAAGTCATCTTTGAGATGCAAAGGGAAGCAGAAGCAGAAGCTGGGGATGAACAACCTAGGATGAACAACCTTGATGATTTTGAGGCTTGGTACTATGGACAAGTACACTATCCAGAGGACTATGTCTCAGATGGCTACAACGGCTACTCGTCTGGTTAATAATCTACGTGTGTGTGTGTGTAATGGTTAGGTTGTCTGTTTCAGTTTTAATAAGTATCTTAAGTTGTGGGTTTATTTTAATGTTTTTATTTATTTGTTTTTGTATTTTATATATAAAAATAACATACTACATTTATTAAAAAAAAACACTACAATTATTTAAAAAAAACACTACAATTATTTAAAAAAAAACACTACATTTATTAAAAATGTGGGTATTTGATAGGTAGTGGGTATATATATATATATAGTGTTAAATTTGAAATTTTTTTTTTTTAATACAACATAGCCGTTCAACGGCTCTTTGAGCATGGCCCCACCACCAATTCACTCCGGCGAAAAGAAGCAGGAAAGCTTCAAATTGGGCGGCGCCGCAGGCCTGGCGGCCGTGTTCGCCGGCGACGCCGCCGGCACCAGCGGCAAAAATGCCCCCATTCCCTCTGCCTTAGCAGTAAAAGAAAATGAGAATAAAATATCAAGGGCGCGTTTAGTTGTGGAAAACATGGGGTGTTTTTCATTTTCGTTTTCCAAGAAAACATGGAAAACAAAAAAACGCGTTCAAATTGTATTTTTTAGAAAACGTTTTCCAGGAAAACAGAAAATAGTGTTTTCTAAATTTTAACTAAAAATAGAAAACACATTTTTTTTAGTTTTCTGATTTCTATTTTCATTTTCCAAATATATACAAAAGAAAAGGGGCGTTTATTTTCTAGAGTTTATACGCACAGCCGCTCGACCTCTCCTCTGTTACCTCCATTGCCGTCTGCTCCACCGCATCGTCGACGGATCTTTTGTTCTTGAATTTTGTCATATGTAAGGAAATCTAATGAAACGTAGAGATAGAAAACAAATAGAAAACAGTTGATTTGAACATGTTTTCTAGTTTTCTAATTTTGAAAATGAAAATTTCATCTTTCAAATTTGAACGCATTTTCAAAAAATTTTATGTGTTTTCTAGAGATGGAAAACTCATTTCATTTTCTAGAAAACTAGAAATGGAAAACTGGAAAACATTTTCCACAACTAAACGGCCCCCAAAGATTTCAAAGAATTGGAATATTCTCCTAACCCACACGTGGCGGTGCGACCCCCCGCTAAAAACCTCAAGAACCAATCTAACGACTTCCTTTTAAACATGGTCCACTAGTCAGTCTCTTTGAAAGCTCAAATTAACACTCTACTCCACGAAACTTGTACTCTCTCTGCGTACTATCTCTTCTACTCTACTCTATGGAAGGAATCGGTTCGCGAACCGGCCGGCCGTCTTCCCGGTACGGCGCGGCGCCGGTGTTCACCGGACCGGTGAGAAGGTGGCAGAAGCAGTGGGTCCACGTCTCATCTTCCGTCTCTTACAACCATACGAGCAACAGATCCAATTCTACTGCCAACAACAATAACACTAACAACATCTCTGCTGTACGGATTCGGCGTTGGACTCCGGTTCCGTCCGTTCACTCCGGCGACGAATCGGAATCCGCGGCGGAGGAGAGACCGAAGCGGAAGATGCGATATGCACCGGTAAGCTGAAGTTTATTCTATTTAGGGTTTTATTGAGCTTATTTTAGGGTTTATAGGGACTGAAACAGTGTGGAACTGTGAAATTCTGTTTGTTTCTTCATAATTTCAAATTGATAATCTATGCTTGGGAAACAAGTTACTACAATTTAGGAAGTTTTACCTCTTATTGATGGAATTAGGGCATGTTTAGCACTAGGTTGAATTGCTTTCCGTGGTCGTTAATTGTCTGCGAGTTTCATCACGTGTTGTAAAAATCGGGATTAATCGGCGTCTAGACGCTAGGCGACAGTTTGCCGACTAATTTTGGGCTAATCGGATAGGTCAAAATTGGTATAGGCGAAAAAAATGAGGATTAATCGGGTGCAGGCGGTCAAAGTCGGTTCTAGCCGGACAAAAATCGGTCAAAGTTGAAGTTTCATCACGTGTTGTAAAAATCGGGATGAATTGGACTAATTTTGGGCTAATTATTAACCGGATGGGTCAAATCTCGGTCAAAAGTCGACATGCGGTCAAATTCGGTCTAGGTGGGAAAAAATCGGGATTAATCGGTAGGCGGTAAAAGTTGAATTTTTAAATACTTAGACTACTTTTTATGGATTTTTAAGTACTTGGTTTTGTTATATTGAAGTTTGAATTATATAAAATTTGAAGTACTAATATGAATTTCAGAGTATTATTTTCACATAAATGTGTGTTAGTTTGTATATATATAAATTTTTAAAAAATACATACAAAAATTACAAAACGATTTATCCCGATTAATCCCTAGGTTGTACCCGACCGCCCGACTAGAGCCTGGCGATTTTTACGACACTGGTTTCATCTTGTAGATTCACAGCTGAATAGTGAAGTTCTTGATTTGGTAGTTCATGGATGCTACTTATTGCGTGTTTGCGTGTTCATTCAATCATATTCCTTAAATCAGCAATGATATCTGATTTCGTTATTAAATATTGAGCCCCTGTGACTTTTGTAATCTTACTGTTAATACCAAGATTTTGATCTCTGCTGACTACTGCAAGTCTTTTGGACTCGAATTCAGTAAAAGAACTTGTGACGTGATTCGAGGCTTCTAGCTTTAAGTTCCTACGTATTATGGTTGTTCACCTAACCTTATAACCACATAACCCCTTTTTAGTTATTTTACATATAAAATAAGTGATATCACTATAAAAGCTAATCCAAACACTTTTTTCTAAAAACTCATTTTTAAAAAGTCATAAGTCAATAAACACTTTTACCAAAAGCAATTTTCACTCAAATAAGCACTCCCAAACATACCCTAAAGCACCCATGGAATTAAGTTTCGGAACATTATTGTGTAGAGATCTGACTTTTTCCTCTTCATGTTTGGTGGATTTGGGATTCTCTATCCTAGGATTCTTCCTTGTTTGGCCACTAAAAGAGAACCAAACTTAAATGTGTGGATTCCTTTGCTTTTACAACATACCAAAAACACTGGAAAATACAGAATCATCTTATTATTGTTCTTGGCTTCATTTCAGTGGGGAAATATGATTCAACCATAAAGCAGATGCTGACAAATAAGTGAATAACCATTTATTTTTTTCTAATCTGTTTTTTAATGGGGTTGTTGGCGGATGATGCTTCAACCTTAGGCTACTATTGCTAGAATTTTTATTAACCCATACAATTGATCTTAATCCTGGAAATGATCGACGCCACCTTTTAAAATATGTGTAATAAGTTTGTTAAGTACTTGTGCAGATTGTTGTGCTTGAAGGTAAGAAAAGGGAGGCTGAAAAGTCTGTTCTTGATGACAAAGAAACAAGCAAGACAAGTCAATCTGCAGCTCAAGGAACTTCAGAAAATGATGATGATGATGATGAAAAAAAGAACTCTTACAATGTTCCTGCAGCAAAAGCTCAGGTAATGAAGCAGATATAACATTATTTTTTTACCATTTAGTTGGCCTCGGGTTATGTTTTTATCTCTAATGGGTCAAGCTGGTAAAATCCAAGGTTACCTTAAAAGGTAATAGATCAAAGGGGTAGAAGGTTGCCACTTTATTAAGAAAAATAGATCATCATTATTTCTCTCTGGCCTCATCTTTGTCACACCAAGTATTGTTTAAAGAACAATTCTTCTTGGACAAAATAGTGTTCCAGGTCAACCAACCCGACCCGCTTGACCCATTTTGTTTGGTGAATCATTTGACTCAGTGGTAAGCGTTTTGGAGTCCTAGTAGAGGTATCAGATTTGAATCCTCTTCTAATGGTTTTCTGCTTTAATCCTTCTGAAGGCCACTTGCCCAACACAACCTGTATTTTATTAATCCCATTGGTTAGCAGGGTATTAATAGGATCCCGTGAGTTTTCACTGTTAAAATAAAACAGTTAAATGTCGGTTTTTGTTTTCTCACAATCTCTGTCTATGCCTATAAAACTGCATCTAAAGTTGAAATTTGCAGGCATCACAGAAGGGCACACCACCAGCAACAAAAGACTTGAACAATCAACCCATGGATCTGGATATCGGTGATGATGATGACAACGAAGACCATGATTTAGGTGGTACCGACAAGGCGACTGACTGGGTGAAGGCTGCGCAGAAGGATTTTGCATGTTGAAGCCACCTACCACTTTATCTTATAAAGATTGTGTACAAAAGATGGAAGTTATCATGTAGGTTGTAGGTGTATGTGGTACATCCTTGACTTATGTAGCCAATCCTTAACTATGTTGTAGATAGCATCCCCTTAGGTCAAATAACCAACTCCTTTGTTCCGTTTTATTTATGTGTCATGTATGGATTAGGATAGGGGAATGAATTGGAGAAGCTTGCAATTTCGACCCGTTGTTTATTTATTACCAGGTCGTTTTGGTTGCGTTTTATATTGACTAGCTAGTCAAGACAACAAACCGCATTCACTTTGTTTAAAATTAGATCAAAATCCACCAAACTATCCACTAAAAACTACTACAGCTGACCCACTTTAGCGTGTACTGAAAGATGACTTGTTTCGACTCACCATAGAACCTGCTTACACATCGCATTCCATGGTGGAAAAGATATCTACACCCTATACCCAAGAATCGAAGTTTCAGGAGACTCATGTAACCATGTTTTATTACAGGTGATTCAAAAATTAAGCAAATAAAAAAAGTTATAAAGAAACCTCTTTTCCACAGGGAGGACTTATCCCCATCCTAACAAAACGTTCAAAAATCTTAAACAATATCACCAAGAGACTGTGTGTCGATCCAACAGTTGTAACTTTAGCCCGCCTTTATGGTCACCCCAACTTCAGCAGGTCGTATTATCCGATCGTGGAGCGTGTATCCAGGCTGCAAAACCGAAAGAGCACGATCAAGTACAGGTAGTCGGGTGACGGGTACACATCAAACTACAACAGTGACCAGAAAAATAAAATGTTGTTTTTTTAAACAAATTTGCTATGATGGCATACCTTGAGAACAACCGCAACAGTATCAGGAGACTTGGTATCATCTGGTACTTGAAACACTGCATTATGCCTATTTGGATCAAACTCCTCATTTGTAGGATCATATTTCTCCACTCCAAATTTCTTGAAAACCTGAAATCAACAAATTCAATAACCTCGTAAATTGCTTTATTATTAAAAACCCAATCGTTATTTATAAAAAAACTATAGAAAAATGAAAACAAAAAATTCTGACAGTTACGCTAGTTTTGAAGCGTCCCACTTCGCAGATATTTGAATGTCTTGCTAAAGTCAACCGAACTAGAACTAAGGGATGATGCTTATCTGATTGTTAGTAACAATGTTGCCGGCATTAATAGTTGGCCATTAGTGACTATGGTCGGTAGTAACAATAATGCTCTAACGTAATTGGATGTCATTAGAAACTAATAGTCTAATACTTGATAAAAAGTTTCTGCCGATGGAGAATATATTAACCTAAGGCTAACATGTTTAGGTGGCTAAGTTGTCAATTCTCTTCTTGCTTTAAACTCTGTTAGAAACCGTTAAGAGGTAGTTACAGAGAGTCGAAAGTGGTAGGGAGAGAATGTTTTGCAGAACTTTAAAAACTGTTGTTTATTTAGTAGCTCTAATTCTTTGTAATCATTGATTCTTATCAATAAAGATAGTGTTGATGAAATACTTCAAGTTTTCAATTCTCAATCTGTATTTCTCTAGTGTTTAGAGTGGATCAATTTCAGATTCATTCCTCACCAGCCAAACTATAATTTGAAGGAATATGTTACCTCAGCTAACTGCTTTTCGGTCATCTCAACACCTTCTAGAAGTGTTTTCAACAGCGGGACAGCTCCAGTAGTGTCCTTAGATGTATCAATCTTAGCAAAACTCTCTTTTACAACCGAAGAAGCCCTATCTAGATTATCTGCAACATCCAGCAAGCTCTTTGCAAAGTTCTGCACCATAGAATGCATAACACACCAATATATGAGTATGAAATACATTTTAACAAAAACAAAAACAAAAACAAAAACAAAAACAAATATAGTTTATCATATCCAACCTGAATTGCAAATTTCTTAGAGTTCTCTGCCTCTCTTTTTGTCCTGTCCATGATGTTTTCCATATCTGCATAGGTTCGAAGAACTTTATCTTTCATTTTCTCGTTCTCTTCTTGTTTTGTCTTCAAAAGTTCCTCCTTCTCAGTCACTAATTTAATCAGATCCTCCATTGTCAAATCTTCCTCTCCTTAAACGTGACAAGGGAAATTATGATTTAGTTAGTAATAATCCAAAGACATTTAATATATTGTTAAATTGGATTTTTATGGGAAACCTTTTCCTTCGTCATCGGAACTTGTATTTTCTTTTACATTATCGGAGTTGTCTGTAGCTGTTCCTCCATTTTCAGAAGTTGCCTTTTCATTGGATTGTGGAGATGCAGATGATGAGATCCCAAATCTTTGAAAAGCCATCGAATTAAGAGCACGACTATGTAATAAAGATATGTGACCTCCTATCACCTGCAACAGATAAAAGCATGAGTAAAAAACCTTACACGTATTGAACCAGAATGAAGTCCCAAACTCTAAATAGCGTAACCTAGTTCATCATATGATTCTACGGAAGTAAGAATCATGAAGCCCAAAAATGAACTAGCATCTAGACTTTTTGCTAATTGCTATATAAGAACGAAAGCATGAATCAATGCATGAGCGTAAACGCTATCAATCTTTTTAAAAGAATGATGACATCATTCAGATTGGTGCAAAAAGAAGTTGACTTGTTAGTTTTAGAACATATACTACATACGAGACAGAGGAAAGCCCTGACCCTATCATGATGCGAAACATTTTCTAATATGCCTCGATCGCTATAAATAAAAGTGATAGCAACTTTAAAGATGAGGTAGACTGAATATTTACGCAGAATGGACACTGTTTTATCAACTGTGTGTTGCCTAAATTCATCAACTACTCCAATATTTAATTTACACGTAATGATAGTATTAATTTGTTGCCTAAATTCTACGGTTAAGATCCATCAAAATGAACAGTGTTAGATCCAACAAAAAAATAGAATCACTTCAATTTGTTTCATCAACTATTGATAAGAACTCAAAAGTCATGTTACCTACACAACAAGTAAACATTTTGCTTTCCCAATTGAAAATTTGGAGTGTCTAATAAGAGATTTCACGGATATTGGGGGGGGGGGGGGGGGGGGGGCGGAGTGAATCATTAATAGGAAGGCTTCAATTTTTCCATATACGTAGATTTAGTTAAGCAAACAACTAAGAATAAGAACTAAACGTGAATATACATAAATATGTAAAGTCTTCAACTTTTGACAATCTTCTTCCTATGAAGAGGTTGATAATAAAACATGCATCCTCCTGACCAAACTATACAGAAAACAAAAAAGGTGAAAACAAACAGACGCACAAATCAAAAGCACACAAGGAATAACAGGGTACTAAAAGATGTCAAACATAAGGAGTCCTAGACGCTCTGTCCTAACTCCTAAACCCCTAATAAGTCACAAAATTCCAGAAGTACTATAAGCCGTCAAACATTGAGAAATAAACACTTTTGAAAGTGTTTGCTATTGCTTATTAGCTTATACAGTGATAAAATAAGCACTTCTTAATAAGCATAATTGTGGCGCCTATAAGCTTAAGCTGAACGTACCAATTCCAAACAACCCGTACTAATAAGTCACATAGTTGCATATATGATTAATCAGAACAACACACCTTTCAAAAACCAAACGGTTGCTTAAAAAATGATGATATCTTTGGTGTTACCAAAACAACGAACTAAAAATAAAATAAAAAAGAAACAACCCGACCCCTCCCATGCAATTTCTGACTTCACATGTCCCTTAACAGAACTGTGTAACTTCATACATCTAAAATCCACCAAATAATGATAATATATAAATCAATGTGGAACAGAAGAAAGCCACAAACGTAAGCATTAATAATCTATATAAAGACCCATGGCAAACAGGTAACTTGAGCTTAAGAAAATGCTAACAAAGCTCTGCAGATTTCATATGAAATCACAAAATAGAAGTTAAAATCTGTTGCCATTTTGACAAGACCAAGAGTATGAGTTACAGATTGTAAACCATATGATTTCAAAATAAAAGGTCAAAGCTGCCTGGCTACATACTTCAAATAAAATGTCAGAAATCTAAAAACAATCCCTAAACAAGTAAGCTATTGAACCAATAAAAAGCTCTAACAGATACAATACATGCAGAAAAAACAGTCTATCAATTCATCTGTTGCCATTGAATATCAAACGAACAGCTAATCTACCGAAAAGGAACATGAAATCCATAACAACTTGTATCGCAGATATTCCCGAAAAATCCCTTTCATACACCGACCAAACCCTAACAAAACCCTAGCTGGTGTATAACGTAAAATGAAATCAAACGAATGAATTCAAATCCTTGAAAAACAACGTAATTCTCTGCAATTACCTTGTTCCGTGATTCAGGAAGAGAGTGAAACTGATTTCCATGGATTGAAATCGAGAGATGATTCGCAGATCCGCCATGGAGGATTAGAGAACTTCGGTAGCGAGAAACCACGGTCCTCGCAATCCGGGAGGTGATCCTGCCGATTACCATGTTTCAGCTAGCAAACCAATTCAGGAGCAAAATTTCAGAAGTAATTTAGGGTTTTGAGTGAAATGAATAGTATTTTTAGGGTTTTTGTGCGTGGGGAGGAAGAAAGAAAAAGAAAAAGGGAGCGCAGATATTTTACTTACCAAATACTTGTCCGACAAATTTGGGTAGGGGTGGTCGGATCCGGATGCGGATCCAACCGGATACGCACATACTTTTCATTAAACGGGTTTTACGCACATACTTTTCATTAAACGGGTTTTAAGAGTAAACCTACTGGTGTAAATAGCCGAGCCCGAACTCATCTAAGCTCAAGCTTGACTCGTTTAAATTTAACAGAGCTCGACTCGATTCGAGGTTTATTTTAAAAACTTTAGCCAGTTCGAGCTCGATATGTAAAGCTCGGGCTTGAGCTTGTTTAGTAAACGAGTCATATATCAAACCTTGAGCTCGGCTCGAGCTTGTTAACGCTCGGCTCGTTTCGAACTTTTTATCGATTCGATCTCGAGTAGCTTACGGTCGGCTCGGCTCGTTTACACCCTAAGTAAATCGGAACGTGCATGAACCGTTTAGGACTTGTGAACCGAGGACCGAACCGATATTAACAGATGGTCATACCGAACAGGTATTAACAGAAGGTCAGATCAAACCGGTTTAACGGGTCGGTTTTAAAGTTTCACAAATCAATCCGTGAAATGCACACCTCTAAACTTGGGCATGTGAAGCTTTATTTATTATTCAAGTCCAATTTGGTTTTCGGTTTTCAAATTATAAGGCGCGTCAAGGGCCCTTGAAGTTGAGGTAATAGGCAAAAACATATGCATCATGTACGTATACGTATACACAAAACATTTTATATCATATGTACGTATTATGTATGGTCAAAAGGTAGACATAGCCTCATTCCAGGGGTGGTACGTGCCACCCCTTAAACCCATACGTAAAGTGAATTTTTAGATTTTTTGGTTTTTTTTATCTATGCTACCCTAAAAAAAATTATAATTGTGATACACCATTAGAAATTTTCTAGTTACACCTTTATATACGGTTGCCCACTATACATGAACGGTTGGTGGAGGAATGCATCTCTTGACTCTTGAGGGTGCATGAAAGTTCTTTATTTGAGAATTTGTTCTACTTATTTTGAAATTAATTTATTTTTAAGCTTTCTAATCGTGAAGTGATTATTGAAAAGCTTTTACATGACTAATTAATCAAACAAAAACTATGATAGAATTTCAAAAATATTATTTTATATATAATTATATTTATTTAAATACGAACTTTTTTTTTCATTTTCAACACACTTGTATTATTACTTAGTTTTATGTCAATTCAAGAACAACATGTGTTCGAAATTCAAATTGGATACCAAAATCGTATTAACAAATCGAATCGATCAAGAACATGAGAGAGAATTTTATTGATATGAACGAAAATTACAAGAACTAAAATCGGTAATCTCAATCTAATTACATCGAGCTAAAACACAGTTATAAACGACTAATCAACGGTAAACTAAACTTAATGCAATCACTACAACTACCTCCCTTCAACTTTGAATAAACTTGCA
Source organism: Deinandra increscens subsp. villosa (assembly GCA_039602395.1). Taxonomy (NCBI): domain Eukaryota; kingdom Viridiplantae; phylum Streptophyta; class Magnoliopsida; order Asterales; family Asteraceae; genus Deinandra; species Deinandra increscens. The sequence continues at coordinate 60,413,970 of JBCNJP010000008.1, read as the reverse complement.
GAAACTACCCAACCTTTTAATCATTGGATTCCTTCATTAAAATAGTTCTAGTTTAGTCCTTCAAGTTTAGATAACTTGTCAACTAAGTCAATTAATTTTTGTTAACAAGAATTAACAGAATTTGCTTCTTATTTCTTATAGAAATTCTTATAATATGATACAACTCAAACAAGTTCTTAGTGATACTAAACAACATTTCTACAATGTTGGTTAAGTGAGATTTTCATATCAAAATATAAACCTAGTAACCTACTTCATTATCTACATTAATATAAAACCTATTTAAAATCTATATCAATGTCCACCATCTAACTAAAACCATTAAGTTAGCTGCTAAAAAAAACTAAAACCATTAACCATTTACGAAATAACACTTTAGGATGGACATAAGGCAATATGAAAGATGAACAGATGAAAATCGAGAGAAAAGAAAAAAAACGAGCAGACCTTTTAACAGAGTATCTTCCAATCAAATGAAAAATATAGAATAGTATAACAAACACATAATACGGAAGCTCCATAACATTGTTTCATATAGGGCTGTAAACGAACAGATCGTTTAACGAACAGTTCGTGAACCGTTTAGTAGCAAGTTCGTTTACGTGTAAAGGAACGAACACGAACAAGAAATTTCGTTCGTTTAGTTAAACGAATGAACATGAACAGAGCTCGTGTTCATTCATTTTTGTGAATGTTCGATAAGATGTTCGTTTATGTGTTATAAGTTTACATTCACTCGTGTTTGTTCATTAGATATTTATATATATTCTTAATATCTATTATTTATCTAAAATTTAAACTAGAAACTCTAGTTCGTTGAAGTTGTGTCTTGTTAAAATCTTAATCATTTAAAACGTAAATCTTTATGACCATGTTATGAGATAATTATGTTTATCATAGTTATTTTTAATTAATACTCTCTTTGAAATAATTATAGTTATAATTATTATAAAACAAACAAAAACAAAAAAAATAATTTTTATTTTTGAAACACTATGGGCGCGTTTAGTTGTGGAAAACAGGGGGTGTTTTCCATTTTCGTTTTTCAAGAAAACAAGGAAAACAGAAAACGCGTTCAAATTGTATTTTTTAGAAAACGTTTTCTAGGAAAACAGAAAATAGTGTTTTCTAAATTTTAACTAAAAATGGAAAACACTTTTTTTTACTGTTTTCTTATTTCTATTTTCGTTTTCCAAATATATACAAAAGAAAATGGGCGTTCATTTTCTAGGGTTTATACGTACAGCCGCTCAACCTTTCATCCGTTAAGAAAAACTTATTATTTTAAATCTTTTATATATGTATTGTATTTACTTTATGTGTTATTTTAATACATTTGTTATTTAATTTGTCATATGTAAGGAAATCTAATTAAATATAGAGATAGAAAACTAATAGAAAACAGTTGATTTGAACATGTTTTCTAGTTTTCTAATTTTCAAAATAAAATTTTCATCTTTCAAATTTGAACGCGTTTTCAAAAATTTTCATGTGTTTTCTAGAGATAGAAAACTCATTTCATTTTCTTAAAAACTAGAAATGGAAAACTAGAAAACATTTTTCACAACTAAACGACCCCTATATGTTTGTTTGCGTCTTTAAACAAATTCAACTCGACAAGGAATGAAGAAAGAATAACAATTTTCGTTCATATTTATCTCTCAACCGTTTATAAACAAATAAACAAATATAAACAATTTTATTAAAAGTACTAAAAAGAACTCGGGGGATCTCCCCTGTTTCATCCATTGCAAAACCCTGAATTAGGGTTAACAAACGATTCATCTCCTCCGGCGATCATTTCCACCGTCGTCGATCTTCTCCGGCGGTTCCATCACGCAAATGGCCGGAGCTTCATCACGATTACTCTTCCGCCTAACCAATCCGGCGTCCCTTCTCCATCGCCGTCCCTTTCCTCTCTCCCGCCTGCCTCGCCGACGCTCTATAACCACCCTATCCACCGCCCCCAACCACCTCCGCCGTCTCACCAGCTCAAATCCACTTCCTCCGATCAAATTCTCCCAAACCTTTTACTCCAGAGCGACTAGTTACGCATCGCAGGAGAACAATCGTATTTCCGCCGACGGCCACCGCTTCCCGCCGTCTCATCCGTGGCCGGAGTGGTCTCGGTTGCTTGAATCTCTATCCGCCGCTGGTTACTCGAGAGAAAATGGTGATATTGAGGATGAATTTGTGGAGAACGAGAAGTTATCGATGGAGTTTGTAGCTGCGGCGAATTTGTGTCTGGCGTTTGCTCATGATAGACGTGATATCTTAGGGTTTGCTATTCAAACTTCTTTCTTTGTTTAATTGTTTTAGTTTGTTACATAACAAACATATCAATCCATCTAATGGAGTTATAAACCCTTTATAAACCCTAGATATCCAATTTCATAGGGATGTAAACGAATCAAACATTCAAATAGCGAACTGTTTATAAACCGTTCGACTAAAGGAAAAAGGTTGTTTACTTTCATGAACAAGAAATTTGGTTCGAATTAAATGAACAAACATGAGCATAAAGTTTGATTATTTATTTATTTTTCTTCATTAAATATTTTTTAGAATAATTATGTTTATGATTATTATGTGAAGGGCTTAACTTTATATTTATTAAAGTTTGATTACGTCTAATGTTTGGTATCAAGAATGTTAACATTTATTTTGAAAAATAGAATTTGTTCGCTTGTGTTGAACAAGTTTAGTTCCTTAAATTAATGAACATGAACAAAAATTTCCGTTCGTTTATGTTTTTGTGAACCGTTCGTGAACATCTTCAATGCTAAACTTACGAAAATGAACAAGGCTTTGTTTGGTTCAGTTTGTTTACAACCCTACTACTACATCTTTTCTCGTGCAAATTTCAAAAAATAAATGCAGAACAACATTGTTACAAACAGAAGCATTAATCATATAAACAGCCATGGTTTGTTAATTATATAAATCATTTAATCTGGATTTTTTTAGGTGGCTTCCAAGGAAGGATATTGAGGTGCTTATCAACGATGGGTATCCATTTCTGTTCAAAAGTGGCCATGAAACTGAAAGAAGAATGAGGTCTTTCTTACAGGTTCCCTTTTTACAGTTTTTGTATGCCTAAACATGTATACTTAATTAGCTATGATCATATAATTGCATGTGAGCTCATTTGTAATATCGAATTGAAGGAAGAGGGATCAAATGAAGCAACATCAGTGGACTTGATGAAGTATATATTGAGTTATGCAAGCAATCCAATCATTTATCCTGAAAGAAACCTCAAGGAAGCTATTGAATCATCGGTCCGAAGCTTGTTACAAGAGATGGCTGGTTTGGCCTATAGGGGCCGAGCAGCAGACGGGTATGAACAAATGCCAAGAAATCTTGGACCAGCAGACGGGTATGAACAAATGCCAAGAAATCTTGGACCAAATATTACGATGAAGAAAGGTGATTGGATATGCCCAAAGTAAGTTGCACTTCTTGCTATGATTCATTTTGCAGGAGTTATTTTTAAGCATATGAAGTTGTAAACTTTATAATTTGTGTTTCGAGCAGATGTGATTTCATGAACTTTGCAAGGAATACTAAATGCCTCGAATGTGAGGAGCCGAGACCGCAGAGACAGTTGGCTGATGGGGAATGGGATTGCCCTCGGTAAACATTATTTCAAAGTTTAAATCATGCATTTTACTAGTGGTGAAACCCTTGTTGCGAATTTGATACAATTTTTTTTTTCTTTTTTCTTTCCTTTTCAGATGTAATTTCTTTAACTACCGAAAGAACGTTGTGTGTTTGAAATGCGAGTGTAGGCGACCTGATTCAGTCACGCTACATGGAAGCAATTCGAGCTATGTTTCGACCAGGCATACTCAAGATATTGATAAAGAAGATAAAACAGAAAGATGGTTCAAGAAAGTAAAGGAATTGCATAATGTCACAAGCCCAGAAAGTGATATTGTACCTGATGATTCACGTAAACACGAAAACCGTTTTGTGGACAACAAACAGAAAGATCAACCTGTTTCTCCTTACCAAAGACAACAGGTCAGCGGCTTTGTTCCATTTTCACCAGACTATTTTGCCAAGAAAGATGACCAGCAACAATTTAAGAGTTCAGAATCAACAAATGGAACTTTTTATGAAAAATCAAATAACGCCACACTTGATCGGAATCTTATGCAAGAAACAAGAAACCCATATAGAATAAACGAGCATAAACCTGAAACCGCGAATGTTGCTCAACAAATTCAAGAAAACCCGAATGAAAAAAGTGGGTGGGCTGGAAAGAGTCTAGAGGGATCGGCAGTGACAGAAACTGATCCATTAGACATGTCAGAAGAGGCTAAAGCGGAAAGGTGGTTCAAACGGGTCGCACAAATTAAGGATATATCCGAGTTAAGTCAAATTCCTGATGAAGATTTCCCATCAATCATGCCAATGCGCAAAGGGGTGAATCGTTTTGTTGTGAGCAAGAGGAAAACACCGTTAGAAAGAAGATTAACATCTCCTCAGTACAGAAAGAATCTAAGAATCATGAGTTCAGATCCAATGAAAAAGGAAGGCAATGATGATAATTGAAGAATCAGGGAGTTAATTTATGGCACCTGAATATAGCAATAGCAAGAACACACTTCCTTTTTGACAAGGTAAATCTCCTTTTGTACCAAATCGTCAACAATTTCAATTGCTAGCTGATTCTCTATGAACCAAATTGCTCCAAGTGTGATGCATATGCATTAGTATTTAGTAGCAACAGAAACCCAAAAATCATTGTTCATAATTAGCATATGAATCAACTTTTTTTGTAATCTTGGAGTATAACAGGTGCCATATTCATTTGACACTTTAAATATAACCACACATGAGAATTTCTGAACATTAAATTGAACCCGAGCCATATCTGATCAAAATCACTAAATGGGATTTCATCCTTTGAGAGTGTGAACTTTTGGCTCCAAAGTTTAGGGGGCGTTCAAGGTCTGGGTTGGCTAGTTTTGAGAATATTGGGGGTCTTGCTGCTGACTACAATTCAGCCTTTCGGAAACAGCAAAACAAACCGGCCGGATTGGGCAGGCCGGACCAACAGTTATAGGTTCTGACTGAGTGGGGTCAAAACAGGTTTAACATATATCCATGACTGACTGGTCCATGTAATCATGTAATCAACTCCGATGCTTATATAATCATGAAGTTCTGAAAACTACACTCTCATTTTTCTTTACATAAACACGAGAGTTGTTATAAGCCAGTTCGAGATGGCTAGTCTCCCAAGTTACCCGTAGAGTGGGTTAGGCTCCAAAGAACTAGATTAAAGAAGGACTAATCTTTCGATTAACTTTTCTCATATCCCTTCAAAATGCAACATACATAGCTTTCTAAGAGCATTCACAACAGCTTCTTTATCTTTATCTTTATAATTTTACCAATAAAACACATTTAATCATAAAATTTTAAGACTTTTAAAACACACCCCACATCACATTTTTTATCCTTAAAAATACCATATTTATGTAATGGATTGGTATATTTACCAATCCCTTATAATTATACCTTAAAATTTAAGGATAAGATTTTATTATAAAGATGCTAATGTAGGAAAAGAAATAGATATTTCTTATATTTTCCATAAATTTTAAGGATAAGATGTATTATAAAGATGTTATTGTGAATGCTCTAAACTAAAGATGAATAAACATGGGGAAGTTTCTAAGTTCTAACTAGTGGGGGAGAAAATGGTCTAAATGGAAAACTAATTTATTTGGTAACTAAAAAAACGTGCAAGTGACTTGGATTTGGGACCATATGGTACGTATCAATAGCACATGATGTTATTTGGATCCATGCTACCGACTTTTTAACTTAAATAATATAAATTTTTATTTTTCAATCAAATATTATTCAAAATAATGAAAAGGATTTACTTTCAAGCAAGCATACTACATAACTGGCCATACTTCCGATTCCACTTTTCACACACCAAATTTAATATAATATACTGTGATGTTGGTCAAAATAACAATTTGCTGTGTAACAGTTTAAGTGCATATGATCAAAATCACAATTTGCTGTGTAACAGTTTAAGTAGCTAGTTGGACTCGCCTCTAAAAATTCCGATCGGTGATCAAGATAGACGTGGAGCGGTGGAGCACTGAAATAAGTATTATTAAGTATATTGGTACTGGGTATTTTGATTTTCAATCGGCGATCAAGATCCTAAAAGTTTTTTTTTTAATGGGTATAAGGATATTTAGTTAGGTAATTGTTTTTTTTAAATGAGTATTTAGATAGTGGTCTATAGTTAGATAATGGGCTAAATGATAAAATAGGTATTTATTTAGGTAACTCACTAAAGATTTTTTAATGTCTAGCACGGACTTATGAGATTTTATAGAGGTAACACACATATAAAATAAAAAATATATATATAGTTGAGATGGTGCACAGGGACCCTCTGGTCCCCAGTTAGTTGTCCCTGATTACATCCCTGTCATGAAACACCTCAAAGTCTGTCCTTGTCGTTTGATTTGGAGCATTATTGTATCATCAAATTGTCCAATCTTTTCAATTTTGTTGTTGGCTTTGATTCCACCATGAATCGTTCTTTTTTTTTTCCTCTGATGAGAAAGGAATGCTCTGATACCATTGTTGTGGTATGAACTAGATACAAGGAAAAGAAGCACAAAGCCAAAGTGGAATAGTTCTAGTTCGTTGCATAACTCTTACATAGAGACTAAAGAAAGACTAAATAACTCATGCTTCTACAAACTAACCCAATTAAAACATATCAAATGGCTAAAAAAGGTTAAAATTGAGACGGGTCAAATGGGCCAAAGTGAAAAGAATTTGTTAGAAAGAAACATGTCAGATAGAATGGAACATGTAATTTAGCATTGACAAACAAACGCCCAAAGTAACAATTCAGCAATCAGACATGCAACGTATATATCTGCAACTGCACATGTGTAATATGTTACATTCGAGTTTAGTTGGTAAACAATGATCATGAACAAAAACAATAAACGAACAAATGATGTAAAAGAATGAACCCGCTCACCAATCACCGGGCCACTTCCCTCTTTCCTCGATGCACACTCTCATGGAGTGTTTTCATGGTGTTAACCAACCGATGTAAGTCACCAAGTGGTTGCATTCTTTGTTCCATAATTATGTTGATTTTCTTGGTTTTAAAGTTATTTTCTCAAGAAATACCAATGGTTTTTCCAAGCAACCATAAAACCAGTGACATCTCTATAGTCACTATGGTGTGTAGTGAAGTTCTATCCAGCATAAACCCAAATACTGTTATCCCAGCTCTATTGTTCTCAAAATACGTCACTACAACAAATTCAAAACATAATTGTTTATCAAAAGTCTTGGTAACAAATAGGTCAAGATTACCACCTACAGTTATTTTGATCTTGTTAAAAAAAAAGGTTCAAGTTATTTACAGGCTAGGATGGCTTTCATGTTCGACCCATTTGACCCGTTTACTTTTACCTAATTTTTCCAATTTCCCTTGACCCATTACTAGTTAAAGACTTTGTTAGGCTATCAACCCATTTGAGCCTTTACTTTTAACCATTTTTTTACCTTGCTCACTCGACCCGTTCATAAGCAAATTCTTTCAAATTGAATCATGTTAAAAAAAAGTTAGCCACTTACCTAAGGCTTGTCGTTTCTGGAAAGAGATGGTGCTATAAGCATAAGCTGGTATGAGTTTAGTATTATCCAACTCATCTTCTTCACTGCCAACATCATCAAAGTCAGAAGACGAAGCTTCACACGGGAACACTTGATTGCCAACAACACCAATTGTAGGAGTTTCGGTATCAGCTTCGGGTGACTCAAAGACATCAATTGTTGCACATACATGCCACTTGGCAGCCAGGCATGTCACGCCTTGCGCTTTGTGTGTGATCCTAGTCGCACTCCTTAGTAGTATCATTAAGCCTGCAAGCAGGCTTACAGAAACCAGCTACAATAAAAGAAACAGAAACACCATATTGTAAGATAAATCATAAATCCTACATCCCAGGCTTCTGAGTAATTTTGATGTGTTTATTTGTGTAGCATTTCATATTTAATGGGTCAAACTGCTAAAATATAAAAAGGAAGTTTAGTTAGAAATGAAATGGGCTACTCGGGTGACCAAAGTGTACTTTTAAGCATAAAACACCATAAATTATTTTCTTTAAAAAATAAGATTATCATTAAAAGGACTATTGCATAAAAAGGTAATCTACCTTCCTCAACTTTCTAAAGCTACAAATTAATTTTTTTTATTAAGTTGTTAATTAATGTAAACAACTCCATATCTTCTCCATTGTTGGTAGCCACCTTTCAGCTTTTTGTTATTTTAGGCATGTTGTCAAAAAAATTGTCATTTCCACACCTATGTCCAATCTACAAATAGAATAGAATAGAATTATTTTTGAAAGTTTGTAACTTCTTAGGATAGACAAAGGGTACATTGCTCAAATTAAAATTTGTCCTTATTGAGATATTCACTCAATAATTGTTGATAAAAAAAAATTGTCCTTCTTGAGATATTCTTTAATCATATATGACCCACTAATTGTTGATAAGAAAAATGGCAAGAAAGGCTCAAGCCTTTTAGCCCCCACCTCCCCAAACAAAAAAACAAAAAAAAAAGAGCTACAGAGACACTTACTGCAAGTTCGCCAGATTTGAAAATGCTAAGTTCTGCAGTGCTACGGGTGGTATTAAGGAGTGATGCAAGCTGACTGACTGTGACTATGATGAGGGCCGACAATATGAAAACACGGTAACGATGACTAATAATTTTCAAATGCCTTCTGATCCTGAGATGTTCCCTCAATACAGACTCGACATCAGAATCAACTTGGAAAACCTGAGCAAAGTCTTGTAGACGGAGGATTTGAAGGTAACAAATGAGGCGAAAGAGGACACAAACAAGGAAAAACACAATGGTTCTGTAAAGCCACGAGCAGAGTTCCAGGGTGCACGCTACTGTGTCACTCACTATAACATTGCCCAAGAAGGGAATGGCTGTGGCACCCGAACTGTACCACCAGATTTTGTAAGCACTCTGAGCAGCAAAACACGGGATAACAAAGATGGAGAGGATTTTAAGAGATCTCTGCATTTACATATTTAGAACAGTTAGGGCCATTTGAGTTAAAAAAGAAAAGAAAAAAATACAGTGGAACTAAATAAGGTAAGTTCTAAATGATGAAACTGTGTTGTTAATAAAAAAAAGTGCTGGTTAACAAAGTTTACACAATTATACTTGGATTACAAGTGGACCATCTTTTATGAAGTTACTGAAAATGGTCATCAAGATCTCTATAATCTAAAGACTAGTATCAACATACAGCAACATGTTCCTAAAAAACATGGTTATGGTCAACAAGAAAACATTAAAATGGTAAAGTTGTTTCTCAACCTGATTATCTCCTTTTCGTTTCATTCATTCAGCAATTCAAAAAAGCAGAAAATTTATTCAAATCATATAGGTCAGAGATCCAATATCTAATCCACCTTACCAGAAAAGAGATACAACATGAAATCAAATGGACTGGTCACTGGTGTAATCAGAATGATCAAAAACATGATCAGGTTTAAGAGGAAGCTGATAAAATTGCCAACAATTTCTCAACAGCAATCATCTTCCTTTTTGTATATGTCATTCACTAATTCAAGTAACTCCAACCATATATTTATCCAAATTAGGTCATAACCAGAGGTTCAAAATTCACTCAATCTACTAGAATCAACAAATTACCATGAAATCAAGTAGACTAGTAAATCTCGGCAACAGAATGATCAATGATGATAACAAATAGGTAACTAACCTATAATTTGCCTTTTTGTTCAACTAATATAGAAATTGAAACCAAAGCAGAAGTTTATTCAAATCAAGTCATACCAGAGATTCAAAATTCAATCAATCGTACTGGAATCAACAAATTACCATGAAATCAAGTAGACTAGTAAATCTATTCACCAGAATGATGACAACAAATAGAAAACTAACCTATCATTTGCCTTTCTGTTCAACTAATTAGAAATTGAAACCAAAACAGAAGTTTATTCAAATCAAATCATAACCAGAGATCCAAAATTCAATCAATCGTAACAAAATCTATGCAACAGAATGATGATAACAAATAGGAAACTAACCTATCATTTGCCTTTTCGTTCAACTTATTTAGAAATTCAAACCAAAGCAGAAGTTTACTCAAATCAAGTCGTAACCAGAGATCCAAAATTCAACCAATCGTAACAACTATCAAAATCGCAGAAACTACATAAAGTAATAAAACCTAACAGAATCAGAACAAACACGTACATTGAGCTGCGCAGTATACCCCTTCCGTACGATCTCGCTCTCATCACAAAGCTTATCAAAGAACAAAAACCTTCTCAGTCCATAAATCCTAACGAATTGCGAAATCGAAACAAACGAAAGCGTCGCGATGCTACTCAGAGACAACTGAACAAGGCTATCGTAAGGTCTAGCGTGCCGATTATCACAATCGCTGCACGCGAGATAGAAATGAGACAAACTAGGAACGATAAAGGTGAAGATGATGAAAACGGACCACGAGAGAGTTGTTGTCCAGCGGTTTGACTGGTCAACGCACATCCACCGGAGCCATGATCGGAAGCTATGGAGTTCGTCGTAGGAGTGTGAGATGCTCCGGGAGAATCCTCGCCGTTTTCCGATCAGAGGTGCCTTTCCTTCTTCCATGGAAATCTGGACTCTGCTTGCTTGTTCTACTGAAATTTTTATAGTTTATAACTGACAATATTTACAGAAATAGCCCTCCCAGTTACAATACTGACATTTCACGCCACAAAGTTCTTTCTTAATTTGTTCTGTATATGATAGAGGTATACGATAGAGTGTAAACAAGCTTAGCTGCTCGTAAAATTGTTCAGGAGCTCTAGACAACTTTGGATGGATATGATTTTGAATGAATTTGAGCCTGTTTTGAATGTTATTTAACAAATGAACCCGATAAAACCTCATATACATGTTTATTTCTCGTTTAATATATTGAATGGTATACTTACAGGTCAAAAAAAGGTAAATTATGTGAATATCTCTGTGGTTTGCACAAAATTTCATATTTCATCCTGAGTGTTAAAAATTACGGCTTTGGTCCGAAGGTTTGCACTTTTGTAACATCTTTAGTCATTAACGGTAATTGCCATTAAAAATTTTCGTTTATACACCACCATTTTAATTTTAAAAAAAAAAACTTTACCACCACTCTATCACTGTCATCGCTACCACTACCATCGTCGTCGTCGCGATCCCTGCTACCCCCGAATTTTTTAATAAAAGGGTAGTGGTATAATTGTCATTACATTAACTTAATGGATAATCTAACGGTAGTTAGCGTCAGAGACTAAAGGTATTACGAAATTGTAAACCTTCGAATTATAACCGTAATTTTTTAAACTTAGAGACGAAATATGAAGTTTGAGAAAACCATAGGGATGATTCTCGTAATTTACTATTATAAATAATAAATAATGCATTACTCTATTAATACAACTGTAAAATTGCTCGACAAAAATAGTAACTTGTTTTTTAATTTTTTGTTAGTTATAAAATATATAGAAAATGAAGTATAAAACCGAATCAGGCCGGTAATGACGCCCCTCAATGCTCCTATTGATCACCCTAACCCCTGAACTATTACGCTCATGATATCTTTGGCTGTTGATTTTTATTTTTTATTTTTATTGTAATCTTCAATCTTTTTGTGTATACGATGATTTTAATTTTTTAACTTTCTATTTCAACTTTATGATATTTTGTGCGTTGGTGTTTTATTAATCTCTTTTTATTTTAAACTATTTTATTTTAATTTTTATAATTAGTCTTTGGCATATTTTATTCCTCTAATACCTTTTAATATAATATGTTTTGTAAAAGATAAATATATATTCTTAGTGTTAAAGTTTGACAGAAAGACAGTTGAAAGTCAGAGGGACCAAAAAGAGAACATGATGGACGAACTTGAGTCTAGACCCAATCATTCTTTTGAGTTTTTAGGGCTTCGCTATGAAATTTACAAATTTGATGATGGTTAGGGTTTTTCGTTTTCCAAATATCTAACCGGTAGTCAAAATGTAAAAAGGTGAAACATGACGAAGAGTTAGAAGTCTCAAGCGGGGGACATATACAATTATTTTCCAAAACAACTTAAAAATGCTAAGAGAGTCTAACGATTTGTTTAACTATTTAATTAGAACATTTTGCTAAAATATTTTAGTTTTGTTCATTGATATTATAATTATTATCGTATTATTTTTTTGAACGGCCAACGAATGCCCCGGAAAATCTGGGGACTATTTACACCAGTTGAGCTCATTCCAGGGAAAATCCACCTCCGCGAGCGGGCGGGTGGTAAAACCTCGGAGCTTAGGGATCGAACTTGTGACCTTTCAGCCCAAGTCTCCCCTCATTGTCAATGCCCCTTCCAAAGTGTTGCCCATTATAACTATAGTTGTTTATCTTTATAATATACATTTTTCTCATGATATTGCGTGTGAAAACCTACTAGTTATAAATAATTAAAAATAAAAAATATATCTATAAATATAGTTCTATATGTATAAAAGCATTCACAACTCATTCTTCATTTTCATTCCTATAATTTAACTAAAAAACATATTTTTAAAAATTTATCTGTCATTTTCTAAAAATCTTTCACATCCCATTCTCCCAATATATCTCTATTCAATTAAATACGATTTGTTTATTCAATTTTTATCATTCTTTCTCTTTCTACCACTTACAGAAAATATAAATAATTGATAATGAATAGTGCAACATCAAATTTGAATAACATTTTTTATTTCTCTAAATATATGGGAATGAGGTATACGATGAAGAATGGGTTGGAGTAGATTTTTAAATGGTTTCTTCAAAATTTAATGGTGGGGTTGAGAATGAGATGAATGCTCTAAAAAGTTAAAATAATAGTTAATGATGAGCTAATTTTTTAATGTATTCAAATTATTTAAAATATAAAATAGAATATCATTTTAGAAAGAGTTAATTACACAAATAATCCATGTGGTTTGGGCAAAGCCAACACCTTCAATCCAATGCGCTAGTTTAGTTGGTCTAATCTATTTAAAAAAAAAAGCTCAGCTTTTAGGGTTTATTGTTAAGTTGCGTTGCTGAATAACTAAATAGAAAAAAATAGTTCTTATTTTGACATAAACATATTACTTCTTAAACTTTTAAATAAATAAAAAAAGTTAATTACACAATATAAATCAAAAAAAAAATGCCCCTCAAAGGACAACTTATTCATTTCACTCTCATGTGCAGAAATTAGTCTTAATATTCATTATTCAAGATTGTAAAAATTTAAAACCCAAATTTGTTATTTTGTTAAAACTATAGGGACTACTAGGTGTAATTAACTCTTCAGAAACAAAATAAAAATATATATAAAATAAAATAAAAGGATGGGGAACACATGTAAAGATAGCAATGGGTGGAAAAGTACCGACATGTGATAATTCATAATATCTCGTGAAATATTCATTTTGTATGGGTTAGGTTCGTCTGTATCGCTGACCACGACAAACCATTTACACCTGTCTGATTTGTTTACCCTTCAATTATGTCAACGCCTTCCCTTTTAAATTTAAATCGTATAAATACCTAAACTAGTTATATTCTTCACGCCTTCTATTTTTTGCTCTTCAAATTTTCACACACGAAAAAAAATTCAAATTAGGTTTTGCAGTAACGCCATCTCGCAATTAACAAAAATACTATATGAGTTCATATTGGTCGCTATAAAATGTATCTATTATATATAAAGGTTTGGGTTATATAGAAAACCAATATTTTGCAAAAAACCAAAAAACCAAAAAAACAAGAAAATTTTTTATTTTTCTTTAAACTTTTTTTATATGTTTCTTTCATGATTTTAAGAATACTGGAAAAAGAAAAAACTTTAAAAATATTTTCGAGTTTTTTTTTAAAAAATAAAATAAAATTCGGATTTTAGCTTGAAATTAATAATGCACTATGAAACAATAATATAAAATTGGTTTATGAATGTCAATTCTTTGTTTTTTACATTATTCGCATAAACCACGCCCATATTTAAGTTAAGTTTCTTCTTTTAAGTAGTTTTAATTATAATGCATTATTATTAGTACTATTGCATGATGCACTAATAAAAAATCACTAAACTTTTTATTTTTTAAATTTTTTCCCATAAATAAAGCTTATAAAATTATAGACTTTTTGGTGAAATTCTTTTTAAAAATTATTAATATATGAAGAAGTTATAGAGAAAAAAAGGTTGGTTTTTTATTTTTTTAGATAATTGTTGGTTTTCTATAGATCTTTTCCCTATATATAAAATAATAATAATTATTATTATTATATTATATTATCATAGATCACGGGGACTCGTTTACAGTTACTAGGGGTGTTCAAAAATATCCGAGTCCGAACCCGTATCCGAATTTTCCGAAATTCCGTATCCGAATTATCCGAAAATTTCGGATATCCGGAATTTCGGATATCCGAAACTCGGATATCCGGAAATTCGGACTTGGACTTGGACAATAGTTTACAAAATTTTCGGAAGTTTCGGATACCCGAAAGTCCGAAAAATTTAAATAAATTAAATATATATTCTATATTTAGGAAAATAGAAAAATAAGGACTTAAAGGAATCAATTAGGGATTTAGGGTTCCCAACTTCCCATCGCCTCACGCAGTCACGTACTCACGCCCTCACTCGCCACTTCGCCGGTGACCCCTCTTCTCCGGTCACGCTTCTTCCTCACTCGCCAGTCCACAATCCGGCGCCGGTCTTCCTCGCATCTCCGGCGCAGGTCTCCTCGACTCTCCGGCATCTCAGTCTTCGTCACATCCGGCGCAGGTCTTCCTCGCAAATCCGGCGCAGGTCTTCCTCGACTCTCCGGCGCAAGTCTTCGTCACATCTCGTCGTCCACCATCTCAGTCCGAATCAGGTAATCCATCTCAGTCCACCATCTCAGTAGAAATTTTAAAAAATACAAATATTCATCACATTTTATTGTTCATGATGTTGATTTTCCGTCGCAAATAGGTTATATCACCACTACACAAATGTGTATCAGCTAAAGAAATAATTTTGTCGCAACTTTCCTATGTACAGTTTAGTTTCTTATGTGAATGATTCCAAAATTCAAATTGATTACTATGTTTATTTATTTTGTGGTTTTGTCATTTTTTTGGTGAAATTGTGGTTTTTTTAACAAAATAGGATTTTCGGATATCCGTTATCACTATCCGAGTCCAGTCCGAAATTTCGGATATCCGAAATTTCGGATATCCGAAATTTCGGATTTGGACTTGGACAGTGAAAACTGATATCCGAAATTTTCGGATACCCGAAATTCGGATATCCGAAATTCCGGATATCCGGTTTTGAACACCCCTAACAGTTACCAGTCTGATTAATAATTAAACTTGGTATATGAAACTTAGGCCTTCTTTGTATTCTCAGCCACCTCTTGACTCGGTCAGGAGGTTGAGAAATTTTAATTGGGTCCGCAAGTTTTTACGCGTGGGTCAGATGAACAGGACCGAGTAAGTAATATTTGTATAAAAAACAAACACGTAATCAAGTCAGTGGTCGAATCTGATCGGACCTGGTTAGACGAAATCAAATAGGGTCTTAGGCTGAAATTTTGTTTATTAAATAAACTTCAATTTAAGTGTCAACTTGTGTTCGTTATTTTTTTTAATGAACTCCATTTAAGTTCGAGTTAAAGCTTAAGCTCGCTTAAATTTAACTCGATTTAAGCTTGGTGTCAAATAACTTACTAGCATCTTGACTCATAGTTAAATAAAAATCCAAATTTATCATAAGGACGTCATATAATACACAGAAAAGAATATAAGATTAAAAACATTATAAATACTTTATTATAAAAATAAAGTAACTGTCTTCCTTTTAAGGATTATAAAACAATATATGGTAGTGATAATTAGTGGTAATTGTCCCATTCATAAAAGGCCACATGTACAGGAACAACGTTAATAAAAGCTAACATCGAAGTCGTGTTACGCACGACTTGTTTTTTATAATACACCAGCTGTCATATAATCACATTTTTCCTTTATTCTTTAATCTTTATATCTTCTCAAGTTCAAAGATAGTCGTTACAATTAATAATATTTAGATTTTTTTTTCAAAACGGATTTGGTAAGACTAATGTAAGGAAGTCATGAAAAATATCATTGTGATTTGTGACTAAGTTTTTATATAACTAGTGTAATTATTATTTTTAAAAGTATATGAGTAAATGGTGGGGTGTTGTTATAAACACCGGTTCACTAATTTATATCACCCATTGACAAATCAGACAGTTGTCTAACGAGTAGTGAGCCCTATATGAAAGGTATGAGTTTTTTTCTGATAAACTCTTACTTTAGACTATCATCTAATATGTTGTTGGACGATTGTTCATCAGATGGTATGAAATTAGAATTCAAATGGTGTGTATGTAACAAACCACAAATGGTCACATACTAACCACATCCAAAGAAAAAGAAAAATAACAGAGAATATATGACTGTGAAATTGAATTGAGCGGTGGCAAATTGGCAATTATATTAGCTAGTAAGTAGTAAGGCTAAGTGTAATTATAAAGCCCCATAAAGTTCTTCTTTAGGGCGCTTTGCGCCATGTGGCGGATGATATGACAATCGGCTTTATGGGCTTAAGTTGTGTAGTCATGAAGCCCCTCTCAATCATTGCTCTATCATTATTTTTTTTATTTAAAATAAATAATAAAAAAAACAAGAAAACTAGCCTTTTAACGGCTAGTTACATGGAAACAATCAAAGGGGAAGATGTTTTGTGGGCAATGCATTTGGGCAAAAAATCACCCATAGCGCCCCGGGGGTGGGGGGTGGTGACCCGGGTGTTATGGGGCGTTTTGGGGGCGCCGTGAGTGAAAAAAACATCCACAAACAACCCATTACGTTCAGCCTAAGTATCATCATTTTCTCGTCTTCTTTGTTGCTAATTTGTAAATCAACAACGAAATCAATTGAAATGGAACAATATTTCAACTGAGGTAATATCCATCGATAATAAAGAAAGTCTAACAATTAGATTGAGGGTTTTCTCATTAGTGGTGAGTTTTCCCCTGATAAGGATTGGAGATGAACGGATGGGTGGTGTAATGTCTTCGTCAGTGATCCAAATTTTTTCGTTAAAAAAATATATGTATGTTACATGATTATTAGGGTGGGGGGGTATGGTGAGGTTGAAGCCTCAAGGCTTAAAATCTTGTAGCCAATAGTTTTTTGTCAAATCAAAAAGTGTATGAGAGATAATATGAAGCCTCAAGCCTTGGTTTTTAGGTGAGTATGAAAGTCTAGAGGCTTCAAATCTTCAAGGCTTGCGTATGGGGTCTAACGACAAAAAAAATAAAAAAAAAATAAAATAAAATAAAATAAAATCGTCGGCTTCCAAAGGCTACTTCTAGCCGAGAAATCCAAAAAATGAAACCGAGAATATGAAATTCATGCATGTTATCAATATGAAATTGATGTAGAATTTGAGGTGATGGGCATAAAAGGAAAATGAAATTAAATGTGTTCACATAAGTTTTTGGTCCTCATAGGTAGGATCCTAGACGAATGTGTGTCTAGGACTCTAGCTGGATCTGAATTTGTTTAGACTTGTGCTTGACCCTTTTAGAAAGAAAAAAAGGAGCTTGAGTTTTGGCCCGAACTTGCTTATAGCTTTATATCTAAAGCTTGATTCGGTTTATGAAAAATTATTCAAGTTAAGCTTGGTCAAGACTCTGCTCGTTTATTATTGGAAAAATTATGCTAAACAATCTCAGCTTTTCACTTTTTACAAATAATAATCTCACCTTTAGATTTAGCAACTAGCAGTCCCAAGTCTCAACTTGTCAACTATTTGTTTTTTTAACACCGTTAACGGAAGCTGACGTGGTGGCTGACATGTAATTTTTTTAGTTTTTCTTTTTATAAATAATCCAGTCATCATCACTATCACCCCACCACCACCTCCCCCCCCACCCCCCCCCCCACCATCACCATCACCATCGTCACCACCCCAAAGCACTCCGACGCACCAGCACCACCCCACTACCACACTCACCCCCCCCCCCCCCCACACACACACACACACCATCTAACAACGTCACACAAAAATTAACGAAATTCGAAACCGATTGTACCATTGAATTCACGAGTTCAAAACGAAACTAAAGGAACCAGACTTGCAGAAAACCGTTAAGGATTGAAGATTTCACCATTGATGAGCTCTTGAAGAACACCATTCTTTGATTTTACGAATCAGACAAACATTAACGAAATTCGAAACCGGTTGTACCATTTAATTCACGAGTTCAAACCGAATCTAAAGGAATCGAACTTGCAGAAAACCGTTAAGGATTGAAGATTTCACCATTGATGAGCTCAAGAACACGTTCACCACCCCCATTTTGCGATTCTGAACAAAACTCAATGAAAATCATTTCGTAACCTACGGTAGATTCATTTTGATGAACTATAACTACTGGAATCAATCACAAACACAAACAAACTCGAATTCGGGTCCAATTTTTTAGTCAAAGTACATGAAGTTTGACTCCAAAAGGTCAAATAAAACGATTTTTTTTTCAAAAAAATGCATATAATAAGAGTCGGCATCGCACGTGTCATTCGTCTGATCGTTTCACGAACTTTGGTGGTGGCGGTGGGGTGGTTGTGGTGGTGGAGTGGTGATGGTGGTGGTGGGGGGGGGGGGTGAGATAGTGATGATGACTGGATAATTTATAAAAAGAAATATTAAAAAAATACATGTCAGCTGCCACGTCAGCTTCTGTTAACGGTGTTAAATTTTTTTAACGGGCGACTGTTAAAAACAAATAGTTGACAAGTTGGGACTGCAGTTGCTAAATCTAAAGATGAGATAATTATTTGCAAAAAATAAAAAGTTGAATTATTTGGCGTAATTTTTTCTTTATTATTTAATTAAAATATTTTATAATCAGTTTTATAATAGATGGATACTCGCATAATGTAGCGTGAAACACTGTACACTAACACAGACGCTCGTAAAACGCTTTAACAATTAATTAATAAAGTTTATATAGGTTTGAATGATTAATAAAAGTTTATAAGCTAAAGTAAATATGAAACAATATAAAATTAAAACGGATTTTTAAAATTTAGTTAAACAGAAATAATTATAATTTTAATATTCAATTACTTTTTTTTTAAATTTAAAGATAATTAAGGTAGTCAAATTAATAAAAGAGAGTTTATCCTTTAAACTCTTCAAAATTATAAACTCTCACTACTACAAAAACTGGCTTTCTTGACGTGCATTGTGCGTCAAGAAAGGGCCTTCTTGACACGCAAATGCGCGTCAAGGATGCGGGGGTCAAGAAGCTTCTTGACGCGCAAAATGCGTGTCAAGAAGCTCTTGACGCGCGAACGATGACGCGCATTTTATGACGCGCATTGCGTGTCAAGAAATGGTCTTCTTGACACGCAAATGCGCGTCAAGGAAGCCGGGGTCAAGAAGCTTCTTGACGCGCAAAATGCGTGTCAAGAAGTTATTGACGCGCGAAGAATGACGCGCATTTTTGCACGTCAAGAATGTTTTTAAAAAATTAAAAAAAAACATTTGTTTGTAAATCACTAATTTCCACATTAAATGGCAATTAACCTCAATACAAAATACAATACACTTACAACAAAATAATGCATTTTATATATATAGTAAGCATTACAAACTTAACATGAGTTTACATAAAAAAATAAACTATGAACTAATTAATACATAATATAAACACTATACTATCAATACTTTACTAGTTGTTGTTGCTGCTACTGTCATTAGTTGCACATCTGCAAAAATATAGTTCAAATTCATAAAATTTCATCTTAAAACTGACATGATTATCAAAATCTTATTATTTAGTCCCTAACTGGTCACAAAAGTAGAATATATTCACTGTCACTGCATATCAAAGCTTCACCTACATTTTAGTTATAATATATTCTCTACTTCAACTTGATCTCCATTCAAATATTAAAAAAAAGAAGCAACAAATAATTCACCTAAAAAAGAAAGCTAGCATAAAAAACTATGAGAAAATGATAGTAATGTCAATTAGGTTTCTACAAGAGTTACAATATGATGTACAAGGAATACTAAGGTAAAGTTTTTCAAGATAATAAGGCATGTTTCAAGATATTTGGCTAGTGTACCTTGATATTAACATAAGGGTGTTGGCAAATCAGGACGGAGCTTCTTGACGCGCATATTTTTAAGTGTACCCCGTATTTTTTTTTATAATTATATGACACAAATTTAATGACGCACAAAAAAGCGCGTCATTTACACTTAGAATTTTTCAAATTACGACGGGTTTTTTATGACGCGCATTTTTGCGCGTCATAAAAGTAGTGTGTGTCATCGTTCGCGTGTCACTGTCGAATGGTGGAAATATTTCAATCTTTTAACTCCATTAACAGGTGGGAAAATGAAGCCAAGCTTAATAACAGTACTTGAAACCAGTGAGCAATTTTTGATTATTTTGACTTTAGAAGTCAAAATCGACTTGTGTAGAATTTTTTGGGAGTTTAACAGAGACGGATTCAAGTTCAAGTGAAGCTCTGGGTTATGGAATTATAAGACTAATGCCATTGATTTTGAGATCTAGTTTGAGAAGACGATTTGAGATCTAGTTTGAGAACTGAGAAGACATCTGCTTTTATTTATGGGTTTTAATTTTTAATGTTTATTTAAATGAGGTTATAAAATGACAGAAATACCCCTGACTTAACGGATCATTTTAACAACGTTAGTGACAAAGGATGTTCTCTGAAACAAATATATAACATAAAGGATGTCTAGTGTAATAACTTTACTTAAAGGACTCAATCTGAAATTTGGGTAAAACATAAAGGACCTTTTATGTAATTTACTCTATAGATATTTATAATTATACTTTGTATATATAGCATAATATATATTGTTTAAAAAAAAGATTATTTTGTGTTGATATTTGTTGTGTTTATATTAAAAAAAATATATATTATTTTGTGTTGATATTTATTTAAAAGAAGATTATTTAAAAAAACGCATAATAAAGTATGATGTTTCTGTTCTTTATTAAAAAAAAGATTATTTTGTGTTGATATTTTTTTAAAAATATTTTTTTTTGTTTTTGGATATGTAAATGAACAAATATACCCTTGAGGTGGGGTCAAACAAAGTCAACTAAGAGATTATTTTAAAAAGAAACTAATACTTGGACTAAAATTGATTATAAAATGAAATATGAGGTACCAAATTGAAAATTTTAAAAAATTTGGACTAAAATCGATTAAAATAA
>JBCNJP010000008.1:60357700-60392071 GCA_039602395.1 Deinandra increscens subsp. villosa | reverse complement strand
ATATGCCATTCCTTCTTAAGAAGGTCTTTGTAAGTGATTTTGGATAATTGGAAGCAATAAAACAAAACAAACTGAAAGCAAAAACATTTTATTGGATGTTTGGATATGATTTTTTTCTACATTGTAGAGAGTTGCATACTAATCAGAATGCCATGTATCATCTACAAAACTACTAGAGATTTTTTCTACATTGTAGAGAGTTGCATACTAATCAGAATGCCATGTATCATCTACAAAACTACTAGAGCAGGACATAAACTATACTCATGATGTACATAAGTGTTGCTTGAAGTTTCCACTTAATTTTTGTTGCAGTTTGTTCCAGGACATAACCGACCCGTTTTGCTCTTTTCTTTTCTTTTTTCCATTTGGAAATAGGGGAGTGACCTCATGTGTAGTCCATGGTACTAAGATTCACCTGCAAGTAAAAGTTACACATGTTTAACATGTTAAAATTGACAAAATAGGTTTAGTATAAATGGCATTATCTTACATGTCCATGTACAATACCTATCACTTTACGGTAACACGATGGTGGCCCGCCGCAACGCACGGGTGGGTCGCCAACTAGTGTAAATTTAATTGGATTATTATTTTATTTTTCTGAAAATTTTCTAATTAATAGTGCTAATAGATTAGAGGAAATTATAGTTTGTTATTTGTTTAATTTACCTACAGACATCAAATTGTTTTTTGAAGCGAATACACTTTGGTCCAATAGATATACATGGATAAAAGTTAGGATGGCCATATTTGATTATAGTATTTTGGTTCGGGTATGTTTCTTTCAAGTTTCCATCTCTAAAGAGTCTAATTGTTATTTTTGCTCTGATGTTGGTTTTGATTTTGCATATACTACATATTCTCGAGTTTGGTTGAAGGTACTTTCCGTTTTTTAATTTAGGGCTTTTTTTGTTAACGTTTCTTTTGCTTCGTTTATGTTTCATGTGGTTGAAATTCATAGTATAACATTTCTCACTGTCAAAAATTCATAGTATAACATTTCTCACACCCATGGCATCTTTTATTTGACCAGATAAATATTTACTAAGAACTATAATATTCGACAACTACTACCTAATGACTTTTGCAATCAGGTGCTAATTTTCAATATTGTTAAATTATATGTTCTACCGATACAGTTTCCACAATGGAGGTTCCGAGGAAGGGTAAATATAGTGAAGCTTCATACGGCCTACAAAACGCAGTCGTCGATGTGCTTTTGGAACTCGATCCACAAACACAGCAGCAGGTCCCAATAGGTTTTACTGGTCGAAGCTGGCCCCTGTTCTATATTGAGAACCAAATTGAACCTGGCAGGTGGCTTATTTTCACGGACCATGGAAGTGATGAACACCATGCGTACAACTGTGAAGTTACTGTGTTCACAAACATTGGTATTGCACTATACCAGGATCCCGAACATCAATGCAGCTTGTCCATACCCACCCACATTCACCCTGATGGCAGCCCCCACTACTTCAAACAGCTGACAACACACACCCTGGAAAGTCACCTACTGGTATTTTCACATCAGTAACAACGGTTTAGTTATATATTTTAATACGTAATTATGATTATCAATTTAATTATATGTTAGAGTAATAAATTACTCTTGCAGTCCATTCCTAAAGCGCTGTTCTGGAGCCATAGCATCCATGTTTCCAATTGAGCAACTTTAAAGTATGGACAGAAGGAGTTACTGGTGAAGATTCTATGGGCAGGTCAAGATGGCAGCCATCCTTGGTTAAGGATGAAAGCAGACTGGGTTGCATTCTTCCACCTTACGGGCCTTCCGATACATAAGTTTCTGCGTTTCCAACTTGACGAGGAACGTAACCAAGCGGATGACACTACCATATTCCATGTCTGTTAGTCTTTGTCTCTTTCGTTCCATGTAACTGGTCTGATTTATGAAACTTAAACTATTCCTATCTTACTTATGCACCATTTCGGCATATCTCCACGTTGTTTATAACTAATTATACTGTATGAAAACTAATACGATCGTTGGTTCTAAATCACTTATTTGTTTGAACTCATTCTGGTGGTTAGTTTATTTCGTTTATGTACACATTAATACTACATTCATATACATGCTTTTAAAAGAATGTTCATTTTCTTGGGATGAAAATATGAAATGAAGCAAAAGTTGTCAACGAAATATTTTTTGGAAATCAATACATGAAATCCTCTGCTTTACGAAAAAAAAAACACTTAAAAAATCAAGATATACAGTTATGCACTAACTTATTGAATAATATTATATTAGTATTTAGTCCGAGCCTTTTTCAAAACGCTTCAAATATTCAAAACAAGAAGTTAGAATTGGTCAAAAGATATCACTAATGATATATAAAAATTAATTCTCAGGATAGAAAATTGAAAATATACAATAAATGTTACTCAATTTTCATGGTACCTAATCAGTGCCTTTAGCAAATAACGTTGGGATAAACTAATCATATAACATTATATTAATGAACGAATACAAATTTCTATCCATCAACTTTGTAATTGAAAAATTCCTGATGGTGCAAATTTCTCACCTTCATCGTTAACAGAATTAAACCATCAGAAATATTAAAACCAAAATAAATAATAGCTTTTAAACAGAAAGGTTAGTTGCCTAAAGAGTGTATGTCACATTGTTTGTTTCTAATTTGTTAATAACAATTTGATTTAAACAGTGTATGTCACATTGTTTGTTTCTAATTTGTATATTGCACACATCGAACTCATCCACACAATGGGCTTTGGCCCAGTTGCTTAGAAAACATAACGAACACATACAACAGTTACAAGGCAAGTGAACGGACAGGCGGTTGCAACTGAATCGACAGGCGGTTAGCCAGGCTACCATTTAAATCAATACTCCTATCTCCTCTTTACAAAACCGACAGAAAAACAGGCGTCAATTCCATCTCGCCGGCGAAAGGTAAACCTTCCGTTAACAATTGTTACATGCTATGAAATCAGCGATTACACGATAAGTAACATTGTTCGTCTTCTTCGTGCAGACAACCCTTACAGTCGTACAGAGACCACCGAAGCCCGTCCATCTCCCCGGTAAAAGGTACAAAACCAGCATTCTGTATTTCGTTTTATCGAAGTTATTTTGGGATGCACACAACTTTTCATGTTAGGTATCCCAATCTTACAAAACAGATTCATGTAATTCTCGGCTTTTGAAGCATATGCCTTTATGTTTTCTTTAATAAAAAACTTACATTGAAACATCAAGGCCGTCATATACTCATTGTCCCTTACATTGCATTGTTCATCTGCTGCATGTAGCTATAAGAAATTTCTAAAACTTAAATGAACACTACCCCAATTAATCTACGTAGGCAACTGTAATCATGGACAGTACATATGTTTTCTGATTTTCTATTCTTCCTCCTATACATAAAGTTCTAATTTGCATACGATTGATCTTATCTGCTTTTTTAATTAGTGTCCGTTAACGAATATTTGTGTTTTGTTACATCTGCTTTGAATGCACAGTGTTATTTCTCTACAACATGATAAATAGGATTATATTATTACGGGGAAAATAATTGAGTGTTAGTTGCTCCAAAACAATTTTAAAACCTACTTCATGAGTCACTTTTATGTTAACAATTCCAATAGCATGAGCATGACAACAATAATAAAAGGATATGGCTGACTGAAAAAAAGTTAATGATTGTATGGATCAGGTGGTACTCAAAATTCATCTTAGGATAAAACGCAATTTCAATTTATAACAATTATCTACGTTCACTTTAACGGATCATAATAGAAATAAAAACACATTAACTACTCATGAGTCACAGACTCTACCTACACGTCTACGCCTGTATCTATGCTTTGTAATGCTGTTTTATTATTTTACGCATGTTGTTTATAATTAGGAAATGGAAGACTATGTCCGTAACTTCTTCATCGCCAGCCACAATGAGACAAACGCTGAACTGTCAGCCGTAATAATGGTGGTAGAAAGGTTGCTGGCAGAAATCAGACAAGCACTGGACACGGTTCTTAGCCGCCTCCTGGAATGATGCGATTCGTATCAAACAGGCACTGTTACGGAATCTACGGACCATACGCAGGGATGCCGAGGCAGCATCATGTGATGTTGACAACCAAATGAAGTCCAGTTTCAGCCCGAACATGTAACCGTTATTTGTAGTTTTATTTTATTTGGTGCTTAGACACCCCCATCAAACTTTGAGACTACTGATATTAAATGAATCTATCTTACTTTATAATTGTTTATTGTCTCCGATTATGGCGCATTACACCTAACTTGATGACTCTTTTATACACTTGATATTATATATGCCAATTAGCAATGGTAGGTTCATTTGTTTTAAACACATTACCTTTGGCCGTGCTTAATCTCAGCTTCTTTACCTACACTGTTATGTTTATTCGCAATCACCGGCGTGCTAAAAACCATTTCATATATATAAACATAATGATCATGTTAGGGTCGGCCAAAGTTCCCCCCCCCCCCCCGGCCGTGCATCGCACGGGCCTGCACAATAGTGTATTAAGAAAAATAAAGGACGGCTACTTTCTTGTAAAACCACTTAAGGGTTTGGTTACGAATTAAACCAATGTTACACTAAAGTCCCTCATGCTTCATGCAAATTTAAGGTATTGACGATTTCCACCCATAACTTTCTTTAGTATTTCTTTTTCATCCCAAACTTGTTTGGCTAGCATTAAAATGAGACATGTGACCTAGAAATAGGATGTTACACCATGACTTTATAAATAGTAGTGCATACCCTTTCGCTACTTAAGCTTTGGTTTGCGAAGTATTTCAAGAATGAAAGTAGTTGTAAGGGATTCAACTTTTCAAGATCTTTATCAATGAAGCTCCTGTTACTGTTATCTGAGGTTTTGACATCATACACATTTATGTGTTCTACCCACAATTTTTTTTGAAATGGGAGATGCCTTTATCTTGATAAATTTGGTAATGGTATGCATTGAGTAGAGCGGGTCTTCTTCAGACTTGTCATTCTTGATACTTCTATCAAATGTTTTTTCTTGAGAGAGGACTCATAGGAGGAGTGCCCTCATCTATGACCAGAAGTCTATCTTTTAATTCTGTCATTTCTTCTCAAATCTGTTTATGCATATTTTACGTGTCAGTGTAGTAGTCTATGAAGGTAGATGCTGATATGAATGATCCTGTAAGTGTTGATGAGTGTGTGTTCTTGCCTTTGTCTTTTGCAACCTTTAAAGACTCTTTTGATGAGGTTGCATCAACTTTCCTTGTACTGACACAGGGGGATGAAGGGGTAGGAGGAGACGACATGTTACCGGTTTTTGTCAGGGGTGGTATACATGTTTTTGAGTTCTTTCTTTTGAGAGGTTGGTCCTCCTCCTCTGCTTCTATAGAATCTTCTTTTTGGAGTTTGGTCCTTTTTGCTGATGACTGTGGTGTGGCAGTATTTGTTTTTCGTTTGAAGGTTGACACAACCTTTTCCTCTTTCCATTTTCCTTTTAGTTCTTCATCTGTTTCTTCTTGGAAAGAGTGTCTGATCTCCAAGTTTGTAAGAGTCAGCTTATTTCTTATAATTCTGTCTTCACATAAGCTGCCATTTCTTTGAGTTCTTTTAACTGAGTTTCTCTTTTTTCTTGAAAGGAATTTCTTTCAACGATTAGTTCTTCTGTTAGTGCCTATAGTCTGTTTTCTTCACCATTTGGAGGAGAGTTTCTCAGTAGGGATTCTTTGGTTTGTTTATTGATATGTTGAGATTTGGTGTTGACGTCTTCTTTCCAAGATTTTAACTATGTGTCAAGAGTTGACAAGAGAGTTGATTGATGGGTTACATGTTCCTGGCTTTCTCAATTTCTTTGGGATTGATATCTTCATTTATCCAAATGTCAAAGAATGTGGTTTGTTTGTTCTCTTTTGAGATTTGCTAGTTTGTTTTTGAAAGATTCAGAGAATTTTAGCAGATATGTTTTAAGAATTATATTTGGTAAACTTGAAGAAAGATCAACAAATGATTTTTCTTTTTCTAAAACTCCAAAGGACAACACGTGTCCTACCGTTTTGACTGATGGATGTCCTTTCGGGAGATCTGGCAGTGCCTGAGGGACCAGCATTGCTTAGTGGACCCACGTCTTCCATATTCATGGTCAGTTCTTTTGAAGAATCTGACTCCTATGTTTTAGAAGTATCCTTTTTAACACAGGTAACAAATCCATACAATCTTCTTCCAAGAGTCCTTGACTTGAGAGTCTCTACTTGTTGTTGCATGTTCATGACTTTCAGATTCATCGAACAGGCTTGGCTAAGTGATTATGTTGGGAATGGATATTTCTGGTGGTGAGGATGTTTGGTGAGGATTGAAGTCTTTGAACAAGGGGGTTGAATGGATTGATGATGGTGAGTTGGGAGTTTGTTTATGTAGGTTAACGGACTCTAAAAAGTGAGATTGTTGTGGGCTGTGAGTGTTTATTGGTGCAGGGGTATTTTGTTGTTCTTCTAAGCTTAATTTATATTTCACTAGAACAGGTGATCCCGCTGGAATAACTTTGTTACACTTTCGGGTACAGAATTGAAGGGTTGAGAGTTACCTGAGTCAAAGTGCAGAATCTTTAGTGATGTTGACTTGTAGGTTTCTCCGGTTGACAAAGCAGTGGTCCATTGAATTTTCTTGTGAATCAACAATGCAAGGAATGTATGTTTTCACCTTCTTTTCCTTTTGTTAGGCTTCGATTCTATTTACTAGATTCTTCCAGAGAATTAGTCCATGGTCTGTGCTTTTATTGAGTATGATTCCTGTCATTATCGAGAAGATAGACTCATTGAACTGATCTAATGATCCTACTCTTGCAGTGAGACAGTTGTTTAGTAAATGAATCATCAGTTTCTATTTTCTCACTAGATGGTTGATATTTATAGACGACATGGTACTGAAGGACGTTTCTTTGTTCACTTCATTGATTATTTTCAGAATTTCCGTCTTTGTGGGCGGATTTTCAGATTTTTCTGGTACTTCAAAGTCCCAAACTTCTCTTAGGTCTTCTTCTTGGAACGTCAATTTTATGGTGGAGTCATCGTTTTTTTTCACAAAACCTTCGAGTCTCTCTATTTTCTTGCCTTGTATAACTTCTGATATGACTGTTGTCACACCCCGACCGATGGCGGAATACGTCAGGGCACGATGATTATCCAGATGCACACAAAACTAATTAATGTTGCGATATTCTTAATCAACCAATTTCATAAGTCATAGATAATCAGAACATTACATGATATAGTTCAATAACATCGAAACTAAATAGCTTAATTAATTAGGCCACTCTAAGTCCGCATGCGATCCTATGATGTCATCAATCATGGCAAATATCATTAAACTGCATAACCTACAACATGTATAAAATAAATGTCAACTATAAATAGTTGGTGAGTAAACATAGTTTTAATGTAATACATAGATTAAAAACATGTGAACCGGCGTGATAAGTGCGATCGAGTATGATAAACCATAATGATATAGAGCACATAGGGGGTGCATGAGCCAACCCTGACCTCAAGGTTTCCAATCACAAGGCGCCACACACAAGGCAAGCCAAGTGGGCTTGTCAAGCCAATAGATCTATTACTGTAACCCCGGCATGTTTAATGTTAATAATTACGTTTATCGTTCAATCGTTCATCGTTCCATCGTTCATCGTTCAATCAATCAGTCAATACACTCATACAAGTTTCAAATAATCATCGAACATATAATACACATGTGAAAATAGAATTTGATAAATGATACATGTTGCAAAACAAAAACATTTAAGTAAAAAGGGGATATGAAAAGTCATATGATGCGGAGACACAACTTAAAAGGACGACACCACGAAATGAGGAGGAAAGGTAACCCGATGTTAATCTTGACAAATAGCGAGATATAGGGAGAATAAATAAATAATTAATTAAATAATTAAATAGCTTAAATCTCACGACACGACTGACTCGACGACTAGATGGTGATTTGGTGAGGTGATACGTACGATATGAGTCCAATCCTAAACTAAGGGTGAGGTAAAAGATTGTTGATACATGAGATGGCAGAATGTTGGATCAGAATGAAGAAAATCAGAGCATAAAACAAGACTTAACCTAGGTCAGCCGAACTGACCCGAACTGAGACGAACTGGTAGCCGAATTGCCAGTTCGGATGAAGTCCAGTTCGGGTAGTCGGGATTTTGTATAAATAGGTTTGTTTTTAAGAATTTTATAAGAGAGTTTTTTATGTGTGTGTTTTCCAGTGTGAAAGTCATTGTATGCTCTGAGTTCTGTTAGTAATCTGGTTAGTCCGATTAATCAAAGGATTGAGTGTTATTTACACTGTTTGTCTCGTTTTCGTATTCAAATGACTCGAGTTTAGCAAGATCCGATCATTCCCGCTCACTTTCAAGTGGTATCAAAGCTGTGGTTGGTTGCTCATCTCATTTCTGAGTCGTTTTGTTGAAAACGAAGTTTTTCTTGGTGTTTTTCTCAACTTTTTCACACTTTTTATTCACAAAAACTCGTGTTTTCGATATCTAATCATTTTTTAGTGTTCCCGACATAAAAATGGTCATTTTGAGTGATTCTGGTCTGTCCGAGTCATTTCGTTCGAAAAACGTTGATTTTCCAGTTCAGTTTGCTTGAGTTCGGAGATCTAAAAAATAACCGTCAACCGAAGTCTGAGTTCGGCTGAATAACCGCTCCGAAGTCGTAGTTCGTGTGAGTTCTTTTGAGTTCGTGTGCTAGTTTGCTTCCAGTTCGGTTAATATTCTCAGTTCGGATCGAGTTTGGTTACTAGTCACTTCGCTTACAATTCGGAACATTTCGCTTGGTTTGTTCTGTTCGGATAAATTCGGATAGGTTTTGAAGATTATCACTTTGCCTTCAGTTTGGTTGAGTTCGCTTACCTTTGTTCAGTTTGGTTCCAGTTCAGATAAGTTCGGACAAGCATCTTTCACTTCATTTGAGTTCGAATAATCAGAATTTTCAATTGTCGAGATGTCGGAATATCAAGCATTTGCAGCGATTCAATCTCAAATGCTAACACTACTGAATTATGACAATGAGATAGGAACGAGTCATAAGGTTCCTAAATTGTTCAAACTCGAAGATTGTCATAATTGGAGAAAGAGGTTCGAGTCGTACATTGGTACTTCAAATTGCAACCTCTAGATTGCGAACGATGACGGATATACTTATCCGGTGGATAACAACAATGTTCAGATTATGCCAAGAAACTTCAATGTTGAACAAAAGACTGATTATGTTCGAGAACAAAAGGCTTATGGTGCGCTTACCCAGCCTTTACCAAAATAATTGTTACATCAATTCAAAGGAACTTTGGAATGCTCTGCAAGGGAGATGTGAAGGAAACAAATATTACAAGAAAAGAAAGAAAAAGGTTTTACGGAAAGAATTCGATAATTTTAAACATTTTGATGGTGAAGGAGTGCCTGAATTGATTTCTCAATTCTGTCATCTACAATCGGAAAAGGATATTGTTAGTTAAAAGATAAATTTAGTTGAATCACTGCCAGCGAAGTGAGAATCTTATGTTTAGATGATCACGAATGACAAAGAATTTTCAAAGTTGACTTTCTTTCAAATGTTAGGTGTGAGATTAATCATATTCATCTACCTATGTATATATTAAGTTACAAAAGTCCAAGGGTTAGTTGTGTCAAATGTCTAAAGTTAAAGTCTAGTGTCAAATTGTAAATATGTATTTAGTTCAGGGGTCTGTTTGGTCAAATTGGAAGTTAAAAACTTCCTGTGTGTCGTACGTATGTATGTATATTCGGTGGTTTCCAGGCCATCGACTAACAACAATTCAATCAATAAGATTTCAAGTTTCTAGTCAAAATTCTCTCAAGTTTGTGTAATCGATCGATCTTTAATCCAACATTTGGCATCAGAGCCACGTTTCACAATCGATTACGTTTTCGATTTCAAGATAGAAGATCCGAAATTCATCCTGTGATTCCTGTCGCTATTCACTCAATCGATTTGCAGATTTCTGTTTTTGTTGATCGCGATTTACGAATTCGAAAGAGACCATCAGAAGGGTTGATCGGATTTTGTGGCATCAAGGGATTGCCACTTTTGTTTTCGTGAATCAAGGAGGGCCGAGATTTTTTTTCGTCCCTGTTCTTATTCATCACACAAATCGATTTTTTTCTTTAAATCTACAAACCCTAATCCGCAAATTACCAATTCGAAAGAGGCCAAACGGGTTGATCGAATTCAGAAGTTAATCGGGGATTGCTTCAAGATTGTGTGGATTGGAAAACGAAGAACACAACAGGAGACATCAAATTTTTCGCAAAAACCCAGAGGCTACGGGCTGTTAGTTTGTTGCGGGAATTCAAAATCATCAAATTCCAGGTTTTATCGTTTATTTACTTTGGAATTTATCTAGATTAGAAATTCTAGATTATTACTATTATACTATACGAATTCTAGAAGAGAATTGCATAAAGTATATTTTTCTACTACTTTGATTTTTCAAAACGAAGATCTTGAAAAATATGTCGGAAGGTGACAACCCAAGTGGCGGTAACGCAATTATTGTACAAAAGGAAACGGTTTCCTCACCGAATTTCAAATGCCCTATATTAAAGTCACTTAATTATACGGTATGGGCCATTCAAATGAAAACCATACTAGAGGCAAATGGACTTTGGGAAAGGATTGAACCGACAGACAATACGGAAGCGGATGTCAAGAAGGACAAGACCGCAAGCGCGTATTTATTCCAGGCATTACCGGAAGATATGATACTCCAAGTCGCAAGTTGCAAGACGGCAAAAGAAATTTGGGACGCATTAAAGACACGTCACGTTGGAGTAGATCGCGTGCAGAAGGCACGTTTGCAAACACTCAAAACCGAGTTTGAGTTGTTGCAAATGAAAGAGGAAGAATCAGTCGATTCTTTCACTTCTAGATTAAATAACATCGTCTCACGGGCAAGTGCTTTAGGTTCAACGCTAGAACAATCGGCACTAACACGGAAACTCTTAAGTTCTGTGCCCGAAAGATTTTCACATATTGTCGACACTATCGAACAATTTTGTGATTTAGACGAAATGAGTCTAAATGAGACAATAGGACGCTTGAAGGCATTCGAAGAAAGAATTAAAGTGAAGAAAGGAGGACAGACAGACGGTCAAGACAAAGTCCTACTTACGCGTCAAGACAACCAGTACAATCGTGGAAAAGGATCTGGGAATAACGGATCAGGAAGATTCAAGTCTTACAACAAGAAGTGAAAAAACAAGAAGTTTAGGCAAAATGATAAAGAAGAAACCTCATCTCAGAAGTCGCGAGAAAATTACTTTAGCAAAGGAAACAAACCTAAGAAGGATATGAGCAAAGAGAAATGCTATAACTGTAACAAGTTTGGACACTACGCTAAAGATTGTCGTCAGAAAGATCAGATGACTGAACAATCTAATCTTGTAGAAGAAGATTTAGAACCGACACTGCTGATGGCTTTCGATGACAAGGTTGCCGAAAATGAGGAAGTTTGCCTTAATGAAGAAAAGGTTCATCCAAAGAACTACACGTCCACCAACAAGAGTCTATGGTACTTAGACAACGGTGCAAGTAACCATATGACGGGGACTCGTACACATTTTACTGAGATAGACGAAAAGATCTCGGGAAATGTTCGCTTTGGAGATGGTTCACGTGTAACTATCAAAGGCAGAGGATCCATATTGATAGAATGCAAAAATCAAGAGCAACGAGTTATATCTCAAGTTTATTATATCCCTAGTCTAAGAAGTAATATTCTAAGTCTGGGACAATTAACTAAGATCGGTTGCAAAGTCATTATGGAGAATGATACCCTATCTCTCTATGACCCTAGTAGGGAACTTCTACTAAAGGTCAAATGTGCGAAGAACCGACTTTACAACATCAATTTGAAGATCGGGTCACCAACCTGCCTAATGTCAAGTTTGGAGGATAAGGCATGGTTATGGCATGCAAGATTGGGACATCTCAATTTCGAGTCAATCAAGACGATGACTCAAAAGGAACTGGTATATGGGATACCTAAGATCAGTCACACAACCCAAATCTGTGATGCTTGTCTATTAGGAAAACACACTAGGACTCCATTCCCACAAAAGGCTAAATTCAAATCAGAAGAACCCTTAGATTTAGTCTATGGAGATCTATGTGGTCCTATATCACCACTAACACCCTCAGGAAAGAGATACATGTTCCTTCTAGTAGACGACTGTACAAGGTACATATGGGTGTATTTTCTTAAGTCAAAAGACGAAGCTTTTGAGACTTTCAAGGAATTCAAGATTAAGGTGGAGAACGAAGTAAAGAAAAATTTGAAGATGCTAAGGACAGATAGAGGTGGAGAGTTCACATCTCACGAGTTCACTAAGTTTTGCAAAGACAATGGAATTGCAAGACAACTTACTGCCCCATACTCCCCAAAACAGAATGGAGTGGTTGAACGAAGAAATCAGACAATGTCACACCCCCAAAATACCACTAACGGAGTTCATACCGTCGAGGGGTGTGAGCTAAACCAGGATCCACAACCATAGTTACAAATACTAAACGAATCGGGGTTAGCTCAAACACAAGTTATAAATCAAAGTCTTGAGTTACATACGCAGCGGAAAATTAATTGTCTTTAGCACTAACCACGTGCTTTACATAAATGTTGTTTTAAATTCCCAAGTTTAGTCTAAACAGAAATAAATATCTTCTCGTGCCATGCCAACCTCTAGCGGATACTCCTTAGCGATCTGCAAAAAGTTAAACCACGCAAGTGTCAACCTAACGGTTGGTGAGTTCACAGTGGGCTTGTCATGCATTGGCCCGGTCTCATAATCATAATTCGTGTCAAGATGTGCTTACAAAATGTTTATTTGTGAAAAGCAATGCTCGTAATTAATTCTCAGTTTATAAATGTTTTGTCCGTGACCACGTCATCGGGTATGTACTAGTTCCGTAAAGTTAAAGGACTCAACCGATATCGCGGGTAGCTAATCCGTTGTTCCATGCTCTAAGGAAGTTTGTACCAAAGCTGACTTATTTTGTGGGGGCCGAGCCATCCCGTACGGTGCGGACATAGTCATCGCGGTTTTTGCCTCCCCCGTGTCCTCTCGGGACCACGGTCAAATAGGCTGATATTGTTCCTCCGTGCACTCCCCGTGCCACGGGGCGGAGTTTGTCAAACTCCAGTAGATCTACCCAACATCCCCTCGCTTTACAATTAATGGCACAATTTTGTTGAGGACTTTTAAGTTATAAGGCATCCTTAGAAAACATGTGATATCATATGGTTCAGACTTTAACCTACACTAGCCATATTAAAACGTTTTCAGTTTTGTTTCAGAAAAATAGTTTGTTCATAGTTCACAAGTGTTTCCCACAAAACACTTCAGTTCATCAAGTGGGTGCCGAGCATCCCGAGTTCTCAAGTTTATCAGTGAGGTGCCTAGCACTCTCGAGTTTAATCAGCATTGTTTTTCGTTAAGTTATTCGGTGTGGCCCAAACGGACTCACGGTAAACGGGTTAGTGACACTCACCTTGGGTTGCACTGCTACACTTGCTAAGTATCCAAGTATGTTGTTTAACGAGGACCTAGAACACGTTTAGGTCTTAAGTATTAGTTTCGTGTCTAAACTTTACTTAACGTTACTATGGCCCATAACATAGCACGTTGCAACTATGACTCGACATACCGACACACGACACCAATGGTTGATCGTAAACAAGGGTTCATACGAATCAGATATCAAACATGTTTCATCATGGCAAAAATCATGTAAGTCATGGTATAACACTTAAGCAAATTTCACAAGTTTGGTTTTTAGGTCAAGTCTTAGTTTCGCTAGCATAGTTTCGCTAGGCAGTTTCGCTCGGTGCACGGGCAGCACTTTCGCTAGGCAATGCCCGGTGACACAGTTTCCCTAGGCTAGTTTCGCCCGAAACTGCTGACGCAGTTTCGCCTAGCCTAGTTTCGCAGAGAAACTGGTTTGAACTTTCGTTCGGGTATTTCGCTCGATAGTTTCGCTCGAGCTGGTCTGGTCAGGTTTCCCGGCGACACTATAGTTTCGCTGGTCAGTGTCGCTGGAAGGAGATATAATTTCGCTACTTAGTTTCGCCCAGAGAACAACAGTTTCGCTGGTCGCGAAAAACATACGGATTTGCCTAAAAATCAACCTAACAGCTTCTGATCATACATGCAATTCATTATCTAGTATCCATAGGCATTTACCAACATAAATCAAGCAACTTTAACACGTTTAACATGCATTTTGTCATCAAATCACCCAAAGCACATATAAAACCCTAAAATGGCTAAAATAGCATAAATCTTTAACATGGTTGGATTTTAGACATAAAGTTTGTGACTTTATAACAGATCTAACCTTCCTAAACATGAATGCAGAAGATCTAACGATTATATGTAGGTTTGACCATGCTTTTAAAGAAAACACATAAAAGGTGCATGTAAATGGTTTTTGGGACTTACGGTTTGATCGAGGATCGAATGAGTGAGATGAGATGATGGTCTAGAGGCTGAGATCTTGGTTTCCTGATGGTATCCTCGGCTGACCAGATTCCAGAGATGTGTGTGTGTGTTTGTGGTGTGGTTTGAGCAAATGAGGCTACTAGGGTTTATTAAGTTTTTTTATATCAGAGGCTAGTTTCGCTGGCAGTTTCGCTGGCTGGCGAAACTGGCCCTGATCTCATGTTGGTCGAGTGGTTCAGCTGGCTACCGGGCGACACTATAGTTTCGCCCGGTAGTTTCGCTGGCGACCAAAAAGAGAGGTTTTTTTCCACATAATTAAGTATTTACAATTTGTCATGCTATTCACAATAATAAGTCATGCATTTAAATCACATTGCACATAAAGACAATCAATGATGAACACATAACACATATGGACGGGTTTGGTGATCAACCAAAGGTCGTGGACGTATTCGGCCTAGTTATGCATTAGTTACTTAAGTTAACACTTATAACGTAACTAACGGATTTGTCTAACGGAAGTTAACCTTGAAATTCTCGGGTGTCACATCATTCCCCTGAAATTGGAATTTTCGTCCCGAAAATTATCCTTGTGTCGTAGCGTTCGCAGCATCAGCTGTCGTCGTTGCTATCGTCGCTGGGGGAAAGAAAGCAAAAAGTTTTAGGGTTGTCACATCCTCCTCCTGTTAAGGAATTTTGGTCCCCAAAATTAAATCATACCTTGAGTTTCTGTGGATGTTTGCTCAAACAAGTGAGGATACTTTTTCTTCATCTGATCCTCACGCTCCCAAGTATATTCAGGTCCACGCCTTGAGTTCCATCGTACCTTCACGATCGGAATCTTGCTACGTTTGAGGGCTTTCTCCTCGCGTCCCATGATTTCTACTGGTTGCTCGATAAATCTCAAATGTTCGTCGATTTCCAATTCCTCCAGAGGAATTATTTCGATGTCTTCAGCCAGACATTTCTTTAGATTGGAAACGTGAAACACGTTGTGAACTCCATCGAGTTCAGCAGGGAGTTGCAATCGATAGGCCACCGGGCCTACTTCCCCAATAATCTCAAACGGACCGATGTAGCGAGGATTTAACTTTCCACGCTTCCCGAAGCGTATCACTCCCTTCCAGGGAGATACCTTCAATAACACTTTGTCGCCTACCTCGAACTTCAAAGGTTTACGGCGTTTGTCGGCATAACTCTTTTGTCGATCACGTGCTGCAGCTAACCGTTGCCTGATTTGAATAATTCGTTCGGTCATATCATGGATAACTTCCGGTCCAGTGAGTCCTTTCTCACCCGTTTCAGCCCAACACACGGGCGATCTACATTTTCTGCCATAAAGTGCTTCAAAAGGTGCAGCACCTATGCTTGAATGATAACTATTGTTGTAAGAGAACTCCACCAATGGAAGGTGAGTCTCCCAATCTTTTCCAAAGTCAAGGACGCAAGCTCGGAGCATATCTTCTAAGGTTTGAATTGTTCGTTCCGTCTGACCGTCAGTCTGCGGGTGATAAGCTGTACTCATGTCTAGTCGGGTTCCCAATGCTTCCTGCATTGATTGCCATAGCCGAGAAGTAAATCGAGGATCTCGATCAGAAATGATAGTCTTAGGCACACCGTGAAGCTTCACAATTTTGTCGATGTATAGCTTTGTCAATTTATCCATATTATCAGTTTCCTTCATTGGAATGAAATGTGCCGATTTGGTTAACCGATCGATGACAACCCAAATCGCATCCGGTTGATTTGATCGATGAGGTAATCCCGTTACAAAATCCATGGATATGTCCTCCCATTTCCATTCTGGGATCTTTGGCTGTTGTAGTAAACCAGAAGGCTTTTGGTATTCGACCTTAACCCTTGAACATGTTAAACACTTAGCCACATATCGAGCAATGTCGGCTTTCATATTCGGCCACCAATAAAGATTTTTCAAGTCCTGATACATTTTATCTGATCCGGGGTGTACCGAGTATCTTGACTTGTGAGCCTCGTCCATCACGAGCTCACGGAGATTTCCAAACAAAGGAATCCAGATTCTGTCATTATAGTATGTGAGTCCATCGGACTTAACTTCAGAATGACCATCTACACCACGCAGTGCTTCAGCTGCGAAGTTTTCTGCTTTCAAAGCTTCTCGTTGGCAGTCACGGATTCGATCCGGTAATCCCGTGTGAATAGTAAGTTGTAGCGCTCGTACCCTCCGAGGCTTTTCGTGCTCTTTTCTGACTTAGGGCATCAGCCACAACGTTGGCTTTTCCAGGATGATACTTAATTGCCAAATCATAGTCGTTCAGTAATTCAACCCACCTTCTTTGCCGCATGTTGAGATCCTTTTGATCAAAGATGTGCTGTAAACTCTTATGATCGGTGAATATCGTGCACTTTGTTCCGTATAGGTAATGTCTCCAAATCTTAAGTGCATGGACAACGGCTCCCATTTCCAAATCATGCGTTGTATAATTCTTTTCAGTATCCTTTAGTTGCCTGGACCCGTAGGCAATTACCTTGTCTCGTTGCATCAACACACAACCAAGTCCTTGAATTGATGCATCGCAGTAAACCACAAAATCGTCAATTCCATCGGGTAACGCAAGAATTGGAGCCGAACATAACATATCTTTAAGCGTTTGGAACGCGTGCTCTTCTTTCTCACCCCATCTGTATTGCACTCCTTTGTGCGTCAAGGCTGTTAAGGGTTGAGCTATTTGAGAGAAACCCTTAATAAACCTTCGATAATATCCGGCAAGTCCTAAAAATTGTCGGATTTCTGTCGGCGCTCTTGGGGTAGACCAATTCTTGATTGCTTCCACTTTAGAAGGGTCGACATGAATCCCATTCTTATCGACAATGTGCCCAAGAAACTGGACTTCGCGAATCCAAAAATCGCACTTCGAAAACTTGGCGTAGAGCTGTTCCTTGCGAAGCAATTCCAAAATAAGACGCAGATGCTCCTCGTGTTCTTCCTTTGACTTGGAGTAGATCAAAATATCGTCGATGAAGACTATCACAAACTTATCGAGGTACGGCTTGCACACTCGATTCATCAGGTCCATAAACACAGCAGGTGCATTGGTTAGCCCAAACGGCATAACCAGGAACTCGTAGTGTCCATACCGAGTTCTAAAAGCAGTCTTAGGAACATCCTCTTCACGAACACGAAGTTGGTGATAACCGGACCGTAGATCAATCTTTGAGTAGTAGCTTGAACCTTGTAGTTGATCGAAGAGATCGTCGATTCGAGGAAGTGGATACCGATTCTTGATCGTAACTTTGTTAAGCTCTCGGTAGTCAATGCACATGCGGAATGTTCCATCTTTCTTCTTAACAAACAGTACCGGAGCTCCCCATGGAGACGAACTTGGACGAATAAACCCCTTGTCGAGTAGCTCTTGCAATTGCGAGGAGAGTTCGTTGAGTTCACTTACAGCCAATCGGTATGGTGCGCGTGCAATCGGAGCGGCACCTGGAGCTAAATCAATCCCAAACTCAACTTGTCGAAATGGAGGTAGACCAGGCAGATCTTCAGGAAATACGTCTTGAAAGTCGCGAACTATCGGGTAATCATCAATTTTGCGCTCGGGATGTGTCGTGTCAGTGACGTTCGCAAGAATCGCGAAGTGACCCTTACGGAGACATTTCTGAGCTTTAAGGAATGAAATAATGCCGGTGACTGTTCCACCTTTTTCACCTTGAACCGTTAACACCTTGCCGTCTTCGAGTGGTATACGAACCACTTTTTCCTTACATAAAATTTCAGCTCGGTTTTCGGATAACCAATCCATTCCTACTATGACGTCGAAACTACCAATCGGGAAAGGCATAAGGTCAATTCCTAATGTATGGCCAGCTAGTTCTAACTTACAGTCCCTAACTATTTGAGTCGTATCATGGAGTTTACCATTAGCTAGCTCTACCACATACTTAGCGTCTAGGGCAATCGGTTTAGCATTAATTAGTCTAGCAACTTTAGTGGAAATAAAACTTTTCTCAGCACCAGAATCAAATAATACAGTAGCAAAGAAACCATTCAAAATAAATTTACCATTAATCACGTTGGCGTCATTGCGAGCTTCACCCTGGCCCATGACGAAAGCTCGACCTCTACCATTTCCACCATTCCCGTTTCCACCATTACCATTGCCATTCCCATTACCATTCCCGTTACCCGGGTTTCCACCGTTATTCCCCTGATTACCGTTCCCTTGTCTTCTCAGCTGAGGGCAGTCTCTTTTAATGTGACCTTGAGCTCCGCACTCAAAGCAGCCACGGGCTCCCCCATTGTTGTTGTTCTGGTTCTGACCGTTGTTCCCAGTGCCCCGATTGTTCCCATAGTTGTTGTTCCTTCTGGGGCGGTTCTGTTGCTCGGGTAGAATTGCCCAACAATCTTTCGCTTCGTGGCCTCCCTTGCCACACCTTTCACAGCTCAGACTCTTTCTGCAAATCACCAGCGTGGTGCCTTCCACACTTGTTGCACAAGGGCAGGTTACCCCTGTAGTTACTCTGACCATTGCCACCCTGGCGGTAGTTGCTACTGTTATTCCCCGATCTCTTGCTTTGGCTTTGGGAGTTGAAAGACCTCCCAGTGCTGTTGCCCACACTTTGAACATTCATCGAGTTTTCAGGAGCTTCATCATCAGCCTTTCTTTTGCCACTAAGGGCAGTCTTTTCAGTGACTTTCGCAGGTAGAGTACCTTTCTCGACCTCTTGATCAGTAAGTTTGTGAGCCAAGCGAATGGCTTGCTGCACGTTTGCGGGGTTGCTGGCAGTCACCAATCCCTTGATTTGTGGCGCGAGGCCTTCCAGGTAACGCTCGATGCGTTTGAATTCAGCGTCGACCATTGAGGGGCACAAGACCTCAAACTCGTGATATCGTGCAGTGTACTGTTCAACCTCAGACCCAGACATCTTCAAATTCAGAAATTCCCCCTCAAGCTTCTTGACTTGGTCACGTGGACAGTATTCTTCCATGATCAGCTCCTTAAATGCTGCCCACTGCATGTTGTTGGCCGCGTCTAGCCCAATCATCTGAATCTCAGAGTTCCACCAGGAGAGTGCAGCTCCTTCAAAGGTACCAGTAGCAAACTTCACCTTGCTTTCAGCTGGGGCAGTTACACATGGAGAAAACCTTTTCAGATTTCTCAATCCATCTGAGGAGTCCTACAGCTCCTTCTTCGCCGGAAAACGTCATCGGCTTGCAGTCCATGAAGGACTTGAACGTGCAGTGGTGCTGGTTTCCTGATGCATAAGTAGTTCGGATTTTAAAATTAAACAGGTCATGATATAATTGCTTTGTGCCTTAACCGGCATAATAGTTACCCTGTGCGGCATATGCAGCTTGGACGGCTGCCACCGCGGCTTGCACATGTTCAGTAATCATTGCTTGTAGCTGTGCCGGTGTCATGTTTATGCCGCCTCTTCCGTTTCCTCTTCCAGACATCTTGCTGAACAGTTAAAGTAGCCAATGTTCAGTCACAGTTATATTTTATACATATCCCATAATATGTATATTAGCCAGTTCCCGTTATCCCGCTATTAGTTCAGAAAATTTTCGTGCAAAATCGAGGCGTCGTCGGAGCAACGTCGTAAGTGCTATCGTCGAAGGTCGGCTTCCCATAAAGTCACCGTCGGCGTAGTCGTCGTAGTAGAAATCAGGACGTAGCGTGTAGCGTCGTTTGTTGCGCTTTCCCCAGAGTAGCGTGCGTATTCGCGGTCGCATTTCGTATTCGTGTGTGAAAATTTCCTAAGGTCTTTTCGTTAGACTACTTAGACACGGTCTATATATATACTCATATATATATATATACATATATCTGTACGTACTAAGCTTTTACTTACACAGCAGAGCGAGTATCCCAGGTTGGCACGTAAAAATTTTGTCTTTGGGAATTTGTTTATTCGCTTTGTAACCAAGGTTTTCAAGTTGCAGTTTCCAAATCGTTTTCAAAAATGATTCCAGTTCTCTGCAACTTATGGCTCTGATACCAATCTGTCACACCCCCAAAATACCACTAACGGAGTTCATACCGTCGAGGGGTGTGAGCTAAACCAGGATCCACAACCATAGTTACAAATACTAAACGAATCGGGGTTAGCTCAAACACAAGTTATAAATCAAAGTCTTGAGTTACATACGCAGCGGAAAATTAATTGTCTTTAGCACTAACCACGTGCTTTACATAAATGTTGTTTTAAATTCCCAAGTTTAGTCTAAACAGAAATAAATATCTTCTCGTGCCATGCCAACCTCTAGCGGATACTCCTTAGCGATCTGCAAAAAGTTTAAACCACGCAAGTGTCAACCTAACGGTTGGTGAGTTCACAGTGGGCTTGTCATGCATTGGCCCGGTCTCATAATCATAATTCGTGTCAAGATGTGCTTACAAAATGTTTATTTGTGAAAAGCAATGCTCGTAATTAATTCTCAGTTTATAAATGTTTTGTCCGTGACCACGTCATCGGGTATGTACTAGTTCCGTAAAGTTAAAGGACTCAACCGATATCGCGGGTAGCTAATCCGTTGTTCCATGCTCTAAGGAAGTTTGTACCAAAGCTGACTTATTTTGTGGGGGCCGAGCCATCCCGTACGGTGCGGACATAGTCATCGCGGTTTTTGCCTCCCCCGTGTCCTCTCGGGACCACGGTCAAATAGGCTGATATTGTTCCTCCGTGCACTCCCCGTGCCACGGGGCGGAGTTTGTCAAACTCCAGTAGATCTACCCAACATCCCCTCGCTTTACAATTAATGGCACAATTTTGTTGAGGACTTTTAAGTTATAAGGCATCCTTAGAAAACATGTGATATCATATGGTTCAGACTTTAACCTACACTAGCCATATTAAAACGTTTTCAGTTTTGTTTCAGAAAAATAGTTTGTTCATAGTTCACAAGTGTTTCCCACAAAACACTTCAGTTCATCAAGTGGGTGCCGAGCATCCCGAGTTCTCAAGTTTATCAGTGAGGTGCCTAGCACTCTCGAGTTTAATCAGCATTGTTTTTCGTTAAGTTATTCGGTGTGGCCCAAACGGACTCACGGTAAACGGGTTAGTGACACTCACCTTGGGTTGCACTGCTACACTTGCTAAGTATCCAAGTATGTTGTTTAACGAGGACCTAGAACACGTTTAGGTCTTAAGTATTAGTTTCGTGTCTAAACTTTACTTAACGTTACTATGGCCCATAACATAGCACGTTGCAACTATGACTCGACATACCGACACACGACACCAATGGTTGATCGTAAACAAGGGTTCATACGAATCAGATATCAAACATGTTTCATCATGGCAAAAATCATGTAAGTCATGGTATAACACTTAAGCAAATTTCACAAGTTTGGTTTTTAGGTCAAGTCTTAGTTTCGCTAGCATAGTTTCGCTAGGCAGTTTCGCTCGGTGCACGGGCAGCACTTTCGCTAGGCAATGCCCGGTGACACAGTTTCGCTAGGCTAGTTTCGCCCGAAACTGCTGACGCAGTTTCGCCTAGCCTAGTTTCGCAGAGAAACTGGTTTGAACTTTCGTTCGGGTATTTCGCTCGATAGTTTCGCTCGAGCTGGTCTGGTCAGGTTTCCCGGCGACACTATAGTTTCGCTGGTCAGTGTCGCTGGAAGGAGATATAATTTCGCTACTTAGTTTCGCCCAGAGAACAACAGTTTCGCTGGTCGCGAAAAACATACGGATTTGCCTAAAAATCAACCTAACAGCTTCTGATCATACATGCAATTCATTATCTAGTATCCATAGGCATTTACCAACATAAATCAAGCAACTTTAACACGTTTAACATGCATTTTGTCATCAAATCACCCAAAGCACATATAAAACCCTAAAATGGCTAAAATAGCATAAATCTTTAACATGGTTGGATTTTAGACATAAAGTTTGTGACTTTATAACAGATCTAACCTTCCTAAACATGAATGCAGAAGATCTAACGATTATATGTAGGTTTGACCATGCTTTTAAAGAAAACACATAAAAGGTGCATGTAAATGGTTTTTGGGACTTACGGTTTGATCGAGGATCGAATGAGTGAGATGAGATGATGGTCTAGAGGCTGAGATCTTGGTTTCCTGATGGTATCCTCGGCTGACCAGATTCCAGAGATGTGTGTGTGTGTTTGTGGTGTGGTTTGAGCAAATGAGGCTACTAGGGTTT
Organism: Deinandra increscens subsp. villosa; assembly: GCA_039602395.1. Taxonomy (NCBI): domain Eukaryota; kingdom Viridiplantae; phylum Streptophyta; class Magnoliopsida; order Asterales; family Asteraceae; genus Deinandra; species Deinandra increscens. Next base: position 60,369,388 of record JBCNJP010000008.1, on the reverse strand, counting down.
ATTAAGTTTTTTTATATCAGAGGCTAGTTTCGCTGGCAGTTTCGCTGGCTGGCGAAACTGGCCCTGATCTCATGTTGGTCGAGTGGTTCAGCTGGCTACCGGGCGACACTATAGTTTCGCCCGGTAGTTTCGCTGGCGACCAAAAAGAGAGGTTTTTTTCCACATAATTAAGTATTTACAATTTGTCATGCTATTCACAATAATAAGTCATGCATTTAAATCACATTGCACATAAAGACAATCAATGATGAACACATAACACATATGGACGGGTTTGGTGATCAACCAAAGGTCGTGGACGTATTCGGCCTAGTTATGCATTAGTTACTTAAGTTAACACTTATAACGTAACTAACGGATTTGTCTAACGGAAGTTAACCTTGAAATTCTCGGGTGTCACAGACAATAATGTCTACAACTCGTAGTATGTTAAAAGCTACAAAAATGCCTCAAGATTTTTGGGCTGAAGCAGTCAGACATGCTATTTACATACTAAATCGGGCTCCAACCAAGGTTGTGTTGAACAGTACTCCTTACGAAGCTTTGAAGGGTAGAAAACCCAAAATGAATCATTTAAGGATATTTGGTTGTATAGCATATGCCAAGGTAACCATTCCTAACCAGAAGAAGTTAGATGACATAAGTGTTAAAATGGTTTACCTAGGATCTGAAGAGGGATCAAAGGCATATAGGCTATTTGATCCAGTCAACTACAAAATCTATGTTAGCAGAGACGTAAAGTTCAAGGAAGATGAGATATGGAACTGGAAAGAATACTTGGATGATATGGATAATGGGAATGTTGAATGGACTGATTTTGTAACATCAGAAAAGCAGTTAGAGACTACTCACGTTACTCAAAGAGAAGAGTCATCCAATTCAGAAGATGAATCTGAAGGAGAATGTGAATATGAGAATGATCGGCATCAATCGCCTTTGAATCATTCGGAGAATTTCCACACGCCTCATAATAACTCAAGGACCAACACTCCTCACACGTATACCTATGACCTTTTGATCACACACCACTAAAAGGATTTAGGGACTTGGCTGAAATCACCCAAAAGGCTCCAAGTGTAGATCCACGAGTTATCTATGGAGAATTAATGTTGGCAGAAGAAGAACCAAGAAATTATAAAGAAGCTGCTAAAGATAGAAAATGGATCGAAGCAATGAATAGTGAGTTAGAATCCATAAATAGGAATAATACATGGAAATTAAGTAACTTACCCGACAATCAAAAGGCAATAGGTCTTAAATGGGTATTCAAGACAAAGCGAGATGCAAATGGGAAGATTACAAAGCATAAGGCTCGCTTAGTAGCAAAAGGCTATGTGCAAGAACAAGGAATAGACTTCGATGAAGTATTTGCACCAGTAGCTCGAATAGAGACAGTTCGTCTTATTCTAGCACTTGCAGCATATAATGAATGGGAAGTACATCACCTCGATGTAAAATCCGCATTCCTTAATGGAGACTTAAAGGAAGAAGTCTACGTATTACAACCAGAAGGGTTTGTAAAACCAGGAACCGAGAAGAAAGTATACAAGCTCTCAAAGGCACTGTATGGATTGAAACAAGCACCACGAGCATGGAATATCAAGTTAGACCATACTCTGAAAACACTCAATTTTCAGAAATGCTAATTGGAACATGCAGTCTACATAAAGAAGAGCAACACATCAACTATAATAATTGGAGTTTATGTGGATGACCTCATAGTCACTTGAGCACCAAAGAAGGAAATAGATCATTTCAAGTCACAAATGGAGAAAGAATTCGAAATGAGTGACTTAGGGCTCCTAGCATACTATCTTGGTATAGAAGTCACCCAAGCAGGGGGTGAAATATCCATCAAGAAAACGGGATACATCAACAAGATCCTGAAAGAAACTAATATGCTTGATTGTAATGAAACAAAGATTCTTATGGAACCGGGAACAAGACTCACTAGAACTGAAGAAGGAGAACCAGTGAATCCTACGGAATACAGAAGCTTAATAGGATGTTTGAGGTACTTATTACATACAAGACCAGATCTGAGTTATTCAGTTAATCTACTCAGTCGTTTCATGCAAGAACCAAGAGAACATCATCTGAAGGGAATCAAACAAGTACTACGCTACATCAAAGGAACCAAAGATCATGGAATAACCAACAAGAAGACTGGAGGTTGCAAGATAACAGGTTACAGTGATAGTAGTTATGGTGTCAACACTGAAAAGGGAAGAGGCACTACAGGTTATGTTTTCTACTTTGGAAACTCACCTATTACTTGGTGAACTCAGAAACAGCAAACGGTGGCACTTTCATCATGTGAATCAGAATTTATAGCAGCCACTGCAGCCGCACAACAGGCACTGTGGTTACAAAGATTACTCAAAGATTTGACGGGATGGAAAGAAGAGAAGATAACACTAATGGTTGATAACATCTCAGCAATAGCATTAATGAAGAATCCAGTGTTTCACGGAAGAAGCAAGCACATTGATAAAAGATATCACTTCATCAGAGAATGCGTAGAGAATGACCAGATTCAAGTTGAACATGTAAGCGGAGAAATTCAACGAGCAGACATACTGACGAAGGCACTAGCAAGAGTCAAGTTTATCACAATGCGAGAACTGCTTGGCGTTCAAGATTTGAAGAATCAAGAATGAAGATGATATGATTAAGGGGGTGAATGTGAGATTAATCATATTCATCTACCTATGTATATATTAAGTTACAAAAGTCCAAGGGTTAGTTATGTCAAATGTCTAAAGTTAAAGTCTAGTGTCAAATTGTAAATATGTATTTAGTTCAGGGGTCTGTTTGGTCAAATTGGAAGTTAAAAACTTCCTGTGTCGTACGTATGTATGTATATATCGGTGGTTTCCAGGCCATCGACTACAACAATTCAATCAATAAGATTTCAAGTTTCTAGTCAAAATTCTCTCAAGTTTGTGTAATCGATCGATCTTTAATCCAACATTAGGAAAGATACAAGCAAGAGATCTAGAGATGAAGAATGTGAATAATACGCATGCAGAAGTGCAAAATCCAGAAGTTTATTATGGTCAGAATGCATCAACAATTTCCGGCAAATCTGGTAAACATGTCAATTCAGCACCGCGATAGTATTCATATAAAAAGGTGTATCTAATGTTGGGAATATGTCAAATTCTAAAAATTACGAGTCAAGAGGATGCACTGTCTCAATATCCGCAAGCAACACGATAAATGCAAGCAAATTGGCTTTATCTGTTAATACAACTGAAGATTACATGGCTCTAGTATCTGCTTTGGTGTCATCATATTACTGGGTTATCACTGGTAAAGTAAGCAATGCTGAACTTACGGAGGAAGATTATGACTAAGTGGATCCTGATGACCTGGAGTTGATGGATATAAACTGGCAATTTGCTATGTTGGCCAAAAGGGTAAAGAGATTCCCAAAGAAGACTGGTAGGAAAGAGTTTAATTCTGGAGGAAGAATAGGATTTGATAAGTCAAAAGTCCGATGCTACAATTGTTCAAACTTCGATCACTTTGCAAGGGAATGTTCACAACCGAAGAAACAAGAATATCAGAAGTTTACTCCAAAACCTGAATCTTCGTCTGGTAACACTAAGTTCACTACAAACAATTCAGGGAGTACTCCTAATTCTAAGTTTGATTCTACAAAAGCACCTGTTTCACAAGAAGATAAAACATATAACTGGGGTCAATAATTTGCTGATTCATCTGCTTTGCTTGTGAATCATGTGCAGGATGAAGACACATTAGCTGAATCAATTTCTGATGATGGCGAAGCTAATGATTGTTCTGACTCAATTAAAGAAATTCAGACATTTTCTAATGATCAATATGTTTTTGTGGTAAATTCCATGCCTGAATCAGCTGATTTTTCTGATAAAGTCTTATTGCTGAAAAAAGAATTGGAAGTGTTAATGAAGGAGAAAGAAGTTTTGGTTAAAGATTGTGAAGCTGCCAAAGCAAAAGCCCAAGATGCAGCAATTGATTTTGTGGCATTATTTCAAAAAAGCTATCTGGTACAACAGAAGTACGAAAAGGCTCATAAAAGTGTTGTGGAAGAAAATGAAAAGATCATTGCATTACAAGAGGAGCTGCAGAAACTTGTAGATGAGAATAATAGTCTGAAATTGGAGAATGGAGCCATTAAAAGAAACAACTTAAAAGAATCAGTCGTTGCCTTGATGGCTGACACTCCAAATGTATCAAATCCTCTTCAAAGGTTTGAGTGTTATGTACACCATTTCTCTCATTTTCATATTAAAATTACTTGAGTTTAGCAAGATCCGATCGTTCCCGCTCACTTTCAAAGATTCTAATTTGACTATTAATATGAAAGTCAAACTAAGTCAACGAAAGTCAATTTTCATGGTAATTAATCAAGGTAATTCAAATTTTAACATACAAGATCAGATCTCACATAATCTACCATGGATTTTACAGATATATTTAAATCTAGCATGGGCCTAGTCAAATCTATCATGAATTTAGTCAAATCAAGCATGATAGTCAACTTTTGTGCATAAAACAAATCCTAACTAGCATGAATGGGTGGATCTAACTTCTTTAACACATAAAAGTCCATGATTTGATGATCTCACATATAGATCTAACTTTTCATGTCAAGAATATTATAGATCTAAACATTTTATGATGTAAAAATGTCATCTTGATGATTATGACACATGAATCTAGCCCTAGATGACACGCATATTGAGATCTAGTCATTTTAACACATAAAACCCATCCTTGATGATCATAACATATGGATCTGGTCCTAATCAACGTTCATGAAGTAGATCAAGTCCATTAGTAACATAAAAATGAAATCTTGGTGAGAAAATCCCTAGATCGAACCCTAGATGACATGCTTTTCATAGATCTAGTCATTTTGACACATAAAAATACACTCCTTATCAAAGAAACCCTAGATCTATAACATATCAATGATTCATCATGTTCTAATCTTAGATCCATAACCAAAATCACAACATTTATACATCAAATTACATGAAAAACCTAGATCTATAGAGATTTCATCATGGATTCAAGTGAGATGGCGAAATCATGCAAAAAGGTGTAATATTTACTCATAGAAACCCTAGATCTATCAAATACAACGTAGATCCATGCCAAATATCATAAAAAGTTCAGATCTTGATGAGGGTAGAAGAGAAGATTCAAGTTGCTACAACATAGTTTGAAGACCACATACCAAAAGGGGTGATTTTAGCTTGATCCTAAGCAAGAAAGCCTTGATCTTGGACCTCAAATCTTCAAATAAAGTGTTCTCTAATGGTTCCAGCCGTTTAGGGTCGTTTGAGAGTGATTTGGGGTGAAATGGGAGGCTAAGGAAACATAAGGAGCTTAAATATGTGGGTTTTTAGGGTTTTGCTGATTTAGGCCATTCTAGCGTATTTCCTAGAGCATCATGTAGCTCTAGGCAATACGCCTAGAGCTTAGCTGAACGAAAACTTTGTTGATTCATCGTTTCACATGCTCGGTTCTTTGTTTTTCGATGTTTTCGAGTCTCGTTTCTTCCCAAATCACTCAATTAAGGGTCCCATAATGTTCATAACATTAAATCCACTCGAAATGACAACAAATACGTCATGTAATTGAATCGTATGCACAAATTAGGTCAAAACATGCAAATTTGGTAAGTTTTGGCGTACGTGGTCGGTTTTGACGTACGTATCGATTTTGGGCAATCACCAATGATTCGCGACTCGATCAAGTGTGTGATGACTCGTGACATGATAATTGATTATTGTAGACATAAAAATGTTGAATTTGATATACGATGACCAAATACGAGATTCCCGGTAAATGATGAATCGCGTACCGAAATCGCATAAAAATCAGGAATTGCTTTAATTTCAATTCGAGACACCCAATTCGATTCCAATTGATTGTAATTAAGTATTCGACTTCGAAAATCAATTATAAATCATTTAGATTCATTAATTAGGGTGTAAACACCCGAAAATTCTTCTGGTTCGCAAAAACTTACAAATCGGTAAATCCCGAAAGTTCAAAACGGGTCGGATTTCTCAGTCGGGTATTTTGCAAATGTTACAACTATAATGGTGGACCAGAAATTCATCAGAAGTTCCTTAGATATCTCCTTCTCGGCCATAAGAGCAGTTAGAATTGGGGAATATCTGAATACTTCAAGGATAATCTAAACATCGTTAGCATAGGCTGATGGGTTTAGATTGGCAGGTTGATTATTAGACTCGAAGTTGTAATTTCTGAAAGGAAGAATTTGAGATGTAGAGGCCACTTTTGTAGTTTTCGGACGAGTGAAGATTTGTGGATAGTTGTTTTTCTTTTTAGAGGAAGATGACGGTTTGCTAGGTTTCTTGGGTTGAGAATTATTATAGATAATAAGTGAGGTTTGGATTTCAACAGCTATTTGTACTGATTGGTTGAACCAAGGGGCGGGATGGATGACCGTTGGATTATTAAACCCCCGTCTTTATCGTAATTTAAAGTTACCGTTGGGGTGAAATGTGGATTTTATTATCCTTGATTTCTTTAAAGCAACATAAAGTCATTTATCGTTTCATATCCTGGTCTTTGACCTTTCGAGAGTATTCGGTATCTCTTATCCAAAAATATGTATACCCCCCCCCTAGTGTGTGTATGTGTGTGAGTTAAAAGAAAGAGTAGAAAAAGAAGAAATAAAAGAAAAAAAATCACAAATCTAATACATAAATTCTTTATTTATTAAGTGAAAATTGTTTTAATGAGATTTTTGATTTTCTTTGTCAGAGTTTCGTTTAGAAGATTTCTTTTTGAACATCGAAAGACTATTCTAAGATTTTTAGAAGACTCGAATTGAAATAAGCATATCAACAGCTAACATTTAATTACACAGAATATTTTATTTACATCTCAGATTAAGATAAGTGCCAATTGAAACACATCCACAGTTCCTAATGATCTTGGATGGTCTTGGTGGGTATATCCTTGCTTCCATCTGAGGAGAAACCTGAAGATGAGAGATGTTTGATGAGTTTTCTTCAAAATTTATCCCTTTTTTTAGAACACCAGAGATGAGAGATCCATGAATGATAATGTCCTTTTCGGAGAAAGGGTACATGATGTCATAGTCTCTAGGGATCCCTTCCCCTTTCTTGGCTTGACAGATCATTCTCATCATGAATTTGGGATAAAGAATTATCCTTTGTTTTTACAAGGACAGAGCATTTCATTCTCATGTTCTGTATTATGTAGTTAGAGAAGTTCATGTTCAGTCCCTGAATCAGTGCATGCATGACCATTTGGGTGTCATGTGATGCGAGGTGATGGTTAGTGGTCTTAGGAGAGAAGCACAGTTGGATTTGAGCAAAGAAGTGCTGCCATATGGGGCGAAGATGAGATATGTCAGCTTGTTCATCAAAAAAATGTCTAACATACCCAATGTCAATGAGAGACTCTATGACCTAGGTTCTGCTGTAGTAGATGGACCCGCCAACATCATTTAGCTTAAGGGCGGAGCAGATTATATCCTCGCTAATCTGAAAGGACAGACCTCTCACTCTAGAGATTATGGGGTTGCCAAGAAAGTTTGATTCTGTTTTGGCATTAACCCAAAACTGTCTAAGGAGTTCATAGGAGACGGGAGTGTTGAAATTTAGAGCAAACCCTATGGTGAAAGTTTGTAGAAAACTCATCATTTGGTGAAAAACTTTATGATTTTTGGCGCAAAAAGTGAGCGATTGTCGATGGGGTGAGAGGGAATTTGGAAAGTTTGCCTTCTTATTAGTGCATGAAGATCCATGTTTGCAAAGGAAAATTTTTCTTAGTGATAGAAGAGAAGAAGAAGGGGTGAGGGAGATGATAGTGACATTCATTTATTTGTAGCCGAGAAGAAAGCAGAGGTCTGAATATTTTTGACATTATGCTTCTTTTAGATTTTCCAGCTAGATGACCTCGAGAGGAAGTGAGAGAGAGTATTAACTATTTTTTCTCATCATACCCCTACAAATAGTCATTAATTTCCCTTTTGGTAGGCATAAATCAAAGAGATATGCTTCCTTATTTGCCTAAACCGTTTTAAATGAGATTTGATGGGTATCATTACATTTCAGGTGGGGAGAAAGCCAACTTTAATTAGTAAGGATTAAGATGAGAGAGTGTTAGAACAAATCCAAATATAATAGAAAGCAATCAAGTATTAGAATAAAAGAACGGAAAACATCCTCAAAAGAGAAAAGACAACATAATCTGTATGATATAAAGATTCTGTAATTTTACAGATATACTTCGGAATTCCAAAGTAGATCTGTAAAACTCAACTTTTACAAAAATCCTCATTTCTGTAAAAGGCTTCTAATGGAAAGCATTCTTAGTCTTCAAAGAAGAGTCCTGAAGGAGTTGAAGCTATCAGAAGATAAAGATTACGAGAAGTAAAAAAAGCTAAGTGTGAAGAACAAGTAAAGAAGAATATCAACTTCATATTAAATTCAAAGGTGGTTGAAGACGGTTGAAAAGATATAAATTGAATAACCTAAATTTATCTCTATATACTCTGACACACTCCAAATTCAACCGCCCTCAACCATAATATTCCTTTACAACTTGCTATAAATAGCAGGTTCACTTCACCACAAAGCAAGACATTCACTTACAATTCACAAGCTTCTCAAAAGCAATTACAACTTACTCTTGTAGAAAAGTTCTTTTTGTTGATAAATCATCATACTATAAACTCGTGTAAACCATTATTTACATTTGAGATATACAATAAAACCTTTTTATGAATTGTTGTTTTCTAATTTGATTTACTTTCCGCAACTTGTTTATCTTGTTTAAATCAAATTGTAACCATATTGTTATACAGACTACGGGACCCAACAGTTGGTATCAGAGCAGATTGAGTAACTCATATTCAAATATCTTGCTCTTTACTTTATTTGTTTCTACAGAGATTTCAAAACTCTATTAAATCTTTATTCAGAATGTCTTCAAGCTGGAACAATGTGAAATCTCTTGAATCATTAGCAAAACCCCCTATGCTAGCTAAGGAGGAATACCCATAGTGGAAAATTATAATTACCAACTTCTTAAAAGAAGTTGACTTTTCCCTGTTGGATTGCATAGCTAATAGACCTCATTGTCTCACAGTCAACAGTCCTTAGATCAAAGAAACTGAAAACTGAGTTGGTGTCCCTGCTCTCTCCATACCCAAAGCCAGAAAATGGTGTAGTGAGGAGGACAAAACCAAAGAAATAAATGAGGATAGAGCCAAAACTGTCCTAATCATGGCTCTTCCTCATGAGATATTCTGTCAAGTCGACTGTAATACCTCAGACAAGGGCATATGGGATGCCCTTGAAAAACTATTTGATTGGGGGGGGGGGGTCAAATGAAAAGAAACAAAAGGACAAATGCTTTAAACGAATATGAATCCTTTTTGTCTCTTCTAAGTGAGTCACTTATTAATTCAAACAACCACGTTGCAACTACAATAAACAAACTAAGAAAGTTCATTGTGTCAAAATCCAATGAGGAAACAAACATAAAATTCATTAAAAGTCTACCTCATAAATGGAAAAGTTTAATCATAACACTACAATCCACCTTGGATTTGGAAGAAAAAAGTCTGAATGATCTCTCCAGCATTCTAGACTCCTAGGAATATGATATCCTGGATCTTTCCAAATCAAAGGCAGATCCCATGGCTCTTTACTCTGAAAAGAGGAAGAAAATCACTAAACAAGAGCCATCGCACTTCAAAAGAAAAGAACAAAGTGAACCTGACTATGATTGTTCTAATAGTGAACAAGAGTCACTTGAAAAATCACTTGCTCTCTTAACCAGACAATTTGAGAAGTTTAATAAAAGAAATCCCTCCAGGTCAAATAAAATAATATTCACAAAGAAAGACAAACAAACCTCATAATTCAACAAATCTGAGGTAAACAAATCAAACATAGAATGCTTCAAATGCGGGATCTTGGGTCATTATGCCTCTGCAAAACTAAGAAGCTCAAAGATGCTGCTTACTATAAGAAGAAATATGAGCATGCGATGAACAAAGAAAAGGCGTTAATAGCTGAAGTAGAAATATGGGAATCAGAATCATCTGAAGAAGAAGAGTATCTCCCACATCAATGCTTCATGGCAAATCACAAATCTTACCTCTCTGATGACTCCAAACCTCAAATGGAGGACCAAGGTCATCATGTACAACAAATTTGATACTGTGACTCAGGCTGCTCAACTCACATGACTGGAGAAATAAATCTTATGAGCAACTATGTGAAAAGGAAGGGAAGATCCATCACATTCAGTGATGGCGTAAAATACAGAACTATTGGTTACGAAACCATTTCTAATGGTGAAGTAACAATAGAAAATGTACCACACGTCCAAGGACTAAAATACAACCTGTTGAGTTACGGTCAACTCTGCGACAAAGGCTTTAAATTCATTCTTTACTCCAACAAGTGTGAACTTGTAAGACTAAAAGATGATAAAGTTTACCTAACAGGAAAAAAAATAAATCAAAGCTTGTATTTTGTAAACTTTAAAAACTTAATTTCAAATAAGTCCTTTTTTCTAATATCAAAGACATCAGATAAAGAAACTGAACTATGACACATGACAATATCCCATTTAAACTCCAAAACTATTCCTGAATTAGCAAGCAAAAAGATGTTAAAAGGTCTTCCTGTCATATCCTCAAAACCTGAAGAAATTTGTGAAGCATGCCAAATGGGTAAGATGAAAAAGGCCTCTCACAGAAGTCTTCAAGGAACATTTGGAAGTCAACATCTGGAACTGATCCACATGGATCTCTATGGACCAATAAACACATAGAGCCTTAGAGGAAAGAAATACATTCTTGTATAAGTAGACGAATTTTCCAGATATACATGGGTTGAATTTTTAAAACTCAAAAAATAAACTTCTGATATTATCATAAACTTCATAAGGAAAGTACAAAAATTAATGCACAAAAAGGTAAGAATGATAAGATCTGATAACGGGACTGAGTACAAAAATGCAAAACTAGATGCATATCTAGTCAGAAAGGGCACATCACATGACTTTTCTGCTCTAATGACTCCACAACAAAACAGTGTTGTAGAAAGGAGGAATAGAACTCCAAGGGTTGAAAATGATCACCTTTGAGGACTAGACTGACTGTTTTTAGTTCCTTTTCATTTATTTGTTTTATGTTTATTTAAAAAAATTGTGTGTTTATAAAATTTTAAGGTGATGTGCTCCGTAGGCTCAGTTCCAAAGACAAATGTATGTGTCACAACACTTAAAGATAAAGTATGACATTTGTCGAAAAACACACACTTAGGTTAGATGCATGTTCTATTTGACTTCAATATTGTTCCCAATACACACGCCGGACTGCAAAGTATTGAATCATATTTTCTCAAAACTCGGCGTCCCCTCTGTTTTGTGTGAGCAAAGACCTGGGGATGTCTAAGCCATTAGTCAGTCTCTCCTCTGTTTTGCATGAGCAAAGACCTAGTGAAGGTTGTACTAACGTGTTAAAAGACCTGGTTAGTCTGTACTAACATGCTTGCAGATCGTTGTATATTATTTACACCTAAAAGATGCCAATGTGCACAAAAAAAGACCCTTAAGTGTCCAAAACCCTTTAGCCATGACTGTGTGATTAGGCGTATGTGTTTGATGAAA
>JBCNJP010000008.1:60262200-60357200 GCA_039602395.1 Deinandra increscens subsp. villosa | reverse complement strand
CGGGTATGTACTAGTTCCGTAAAGTTAAAGGACTCAACCGATATCGCGGGTAGCTAATCCGTTGTTCCATGCTCTAAGGAAGTTTGTACCAAAGCTGACTTAATTGTGGGGGCCGAGCCATCCCGTACGGTGCGGACATAGTCATCGCGGTTTTTGCCTCCCCCGTGTCCTCTCGGGACCACGGTCAAATAGGCTGATATTGTTCCTCCGTGCACTCCCCGTGCCACGGGGCGGAGTTTGTCAAACTCCAGTAGATCTACCCAACATCCCCTCGCTTTACAATTAATGGCACAATTAAGTTGAGGACTTTTAAGTTGTAAGGCATCCTTAGAAAACATGTGATATCATATGGTTTAGACTTTAACCTACACTAGCCATATTAAAACGTTTTCAGTTTTGTTTTCAGAAAATCAGTTTGTTCAAAGTTCACAAGTGTTCCCATAAAACACTTCAGTTCATCAAGTGGGTGCCAAGCATCCCGTGTTCTCAAGTTTATCAGTGAGGTGCCTAGCACTCTCGAGTTTGGCAGCATTGTTTTTCGTTAAATTATTCGGTGTGGCCCAAACGGACTCACGGTAAACGGGTTAGTGACACTCACCTTTGGTTGCACTGCTACACTTCAAGTAATCCAAATAGTGTTGTTTAACGAAGACCTAGAACACGTTTAGGTCTTAAGTATTAGTTTCGTGTCTAATCTTTACTTAACGTCACTATGGCCCATAACATAGCACGTTGCAACTATGACTCGACATACCGACACACGACACCAATGGTTGATCATAAACAAGGGTTCATATGAATCAGATATTAAACATGTTTCATCATGGCATAATCATGTAAGTCATGGCATAACACTTAAGCAAATTTCACAAGTTTGGTTTTTAGGTCAGGTCTTAGTTTCGCTAGCATAGTTTCGCTAGGCAGTTTCGCTAGGTGCACGGGCAGCACTTTCGCTAGGCAATGCCCGGTGACACAGTTTCGCTAGGCTAGTTTCGCCCGAAACTGCTGACGCAGTTTCGCTAGCCTAGTTTCGCAGAGAAACTGGTTTGAACTTTCGTTCAGGTATTTCGCTCGATAGTTTCGCTCGAGCTGGTCTGGTCAGGTTACCCGGCGACACTATAGTTTCGCTGGTCAGTGTCGCTGGAAGGAGGTATAATTTCGCTACTTAGTTTCGCCCAGAGAACAACAGTTTCGCTGGTCGCGAAAAACATACGGATTTGCCTAAAAATCAACCTAACAGCTTCTGATCATACATGCAATTCATTATCTATCATTCCATAGGCATTTACCAACATAAATCAAGCAACTTTAACACGTTTAACATGCATTTTGATCATCAAATCTCTAAAATGCGCGTTCAAAACCCTAAAATGACCTATTTTAGCACAAATCTCTATCATGGATGGATTTCACACGTAAAGTTATCAACTTTAGTACAGATCTAGCATTCCTAAAGCAATATACTAGCAGATCAAGCAGTTACATGAAGATTTGAGCATGCTTTAAGAAGGAAAACATATAGAAAAGCATAAAACATAGTTTTTGGGACTCACGGATGATTCTAGGATCGATGAATGAGGTGAGATGATGGTATTGAGGCTGGGGTCTTGGTCCTTAGGTGATCTTCTCGGCTGACCAGGAGAGTGTGTGTGTGTTGTTGTGTGGTTTGAGCAAATGAGGCTACTAGGGTTTATAATGTTTATTTATATCAGAGGCTAGTTTCGCTGGCAGTTTCGCTGGCCAGGCGAAACTAGCTCCGGTCACATGTTGGTCGAGTAGTTCAGCTGGCTACCGGGCGACACTACAGTTTCGCCCGGTAGTTTCGCTGGCGACCAAAAATGGCAAGTTTTCACATAATCAAGTATTTACAATTAATCATGCTATTCACAATAATAAGTCATGTATTTAAATCACATTGCACATAAAGACAATCAATGATGAACACATAACACATATGGGCGGGTTCGGTGATCAACCAAAGGTCGTGGACGTATTCGGCCTAGTTAAGCATTAGTTACTTAAGTTAACACTTATGACGTAACTAACGGGTTTGTCTAACGGAAGTTAACCTTGAAATTCTCGGGTGTCACATCATTCCCCTGAAATTGGAATTTTCGTCCCGAAAATTATCCTTGTGTCGTAGCGTTCGCAGCATCAGCTGTCGTCGTTGCTATCGTCGCTGGGGGAAAGAAAGCAAAAAGTTTTAGGGTTGTCACATCCTCCTCCTGTTAAGGAATTTTGGTCCCCAAAATTAAATCATACCTTGAGTTTCTGTGGACGTTTGCTCAAACAAGTGAGGATACTTTTTCTTCATCTGATCCTCACGCTCCCAAGTATATTCAGGTCCACGCCTTGAGTTCCATCGTACCTTCACGATCGGAATCTTGCTACGTTTGAGGGCTTTCTCCTCGCGTCCCATGATTTCTACTGGTTGCTCAATAAATCTCAGATGTTCGTCGATTTCCAATTCCTCCAGAGGAATTATTTCGATGTCTTCAGCCAGACATTTCTTTAGATTGGAAACGTGAAACACGTTGTGAACTCCATCGAGTTCAGCAGGGAGTTGCAAGTCGGTAGGCCACCGGGCCTACTTCCCCAATAATTTCGAACGGACCGATGTAGCGAGGATTTAACTTTCCACGCTTCCCGAAGCGTATCACTCCCTTCCAGGGAGATACCTTCAATAATACTTTGTCGCCCACCTCAAACTTCAAAGGTTTACGGCGTTTGTCGGCATAACTCTTTTGTCGATCACGCGCTGCAGCTAGCCGTTGCCTGATTTGAATAATTCGCTCGGTCATATCATGGATAACTTCCGGTCCAGTAAGTCCTTTCTCACCCGTTTCAGCCCAACACACGGGCGATCTACATTTTCTGCCATAAAGTGCTTCAAAAGGTGCAGCACCTATACTTGAATGATAACTATTGTTGTAAGAGAACTCCACCAGTGGAAGGTGAGTCTCCCAATCTTTCCCAAAGTCAAGGACGCAAGCTCGGAGCATATCTTCTAAGGTTTGAATCGTTCGTTCCGTCTGACCGTCAGTCTGCGGGTGATAAGCTGTACTCATGTCTAGTCGGGTTCCCAATGCTTCCTGCATTGATTGCCATAATCGGGAAGTAAATCGAGGATCTCGATCAGAAATGATAGTCTTAGGCACACCGTGAAGCTTCACAATTCGGTCAATGTACAGCTTTGTTAACTTGTCCATATTATCAGTTTCCTTCATCGGGATAAAATGTGCCGATTTGGTTAATCGATCGATGACAACCCAAATCGCATCCGGTTGATTTGATCGATGAGGTAATCCCGTTACAAAATCCATGGAGATGTCCTCCCATTTCCATTCTGGGATCTTTGGTTGTTGTAGTAAACCAGAAGGCTTTTGGTATTCAATCTTGACTCTTGAGCAGGTAAGACACTTAGCCACATATCGAGCAATGTCGGCTTTCATATTCGGCCACCAATAAAGATTCTTCAAGTCCTGGTACATTTTATCTGATCCGGGGTGTACCGAGTATCTTGACTTGTGAGCCTCGTCCATCACGAGCTCACGGAGATTTCCAAACAATGGAACCCAGATTCTGTCATTATAGTACGTGAGTCCATCGGACTTAACTTCAGAATGGCCATCTACACCACGCAGTGCTTCAGCTGCGAAGTTTTCTGCCTTCAATGCTTCTCGTTGGCAGTCACGGATTCGATCCGGCAATCCCGTGTGAATAGTAAGTTGTAGCGCTCGTACCCTTCGAGGCTTTTCGTACTCTTTCCGACTTAAAGCGTCAGCCACGACGTTGGCTTTTCCAGGATGATACTTAATTGCCAAATCATAATCATTTAGTAATTCAACCCACCTTCTTTGCCGCATGTTGAGGTCTTTCTGATCAAAGATGTGCTGTAAACTTTTATGATCGGTGAAGATTGTGCACTTTGTTCCATATAGGTAATGTCTCCAAATCTTGAGTGCATGAACAACGGCTCCCATTTCCAAATCATGCGTTGTATAATTCTTTTCAGTATCCTTTAGTTGCCTGGACCCATAGGCAATCACTTTATCTCGTTGCATCAACACGCAACCGAGTCCTTGGATTGATGCATCGCAGTAAACCACAAAATCGTCAATTCCATCGGGTAACGCAAGAATTGGAGCCGAACATAACATATCTTTAAGCGTTTGGAACGCGCGCTCTTCTTTCTCACCCCATCTGTATTGCACTCCTTTGTGCGTTAAAGCTGTTAAGGGTTGGGCCAATTGAGAGAAACCCTTAATAAACCTTCGATAATATCCGGCAAGTCCTAAAAATTGTCGGATTTCTGTTGGCGCTCTTGGGGTAGACCAGTTCTTTATTGCTTCCACTTTGGCTGGATCGACATGAATTCCTTCCTCATTAACAATATGTCCAAGAAACTGGACTTCGCGAATCCAAAAATCGCATTTCGAAAACTTAGCATAAAGCTGTTCCTTGCGAAGCAATTCCAAAATAAGACGCAGATGCTCCTCGTGTTCTTCCTTTGTCTTAGAGTAGATCAAAATGTCGTCGATGAAAACTATCACAAACTTATCGAGGTACGGCTTGCACACTCGATTCATCAGATCCATAAATACGGCAGGTGCATTGGTTAGCCCAAACGGCATAACCAGGAACTCGTAGTGTCCATATCGAGTTCTGAAAGCAGTCTTAGGAACATCCTCTTCACGAACACGAAGTTGGTGATAACCAGACCGTAGATCGATCTTTGAGTAGTAGCTTGAACCTTGTAGCTGATCGAAGAGATCGTCGATTCGAGGAAGTGGATACCGATTCTTGATCGTGACTTTGTTAAGCTCTCGGTAGTCAATACACATGCGGAACGTTCCATCCTTCTTCTTAACAAACAGTACCGGAGCTCCCCATGGAGACGAACTTGGACGAATAAACCCCTTGTCGAGTAGCTCTTGCAGTTGTGAGGAGAGTTCGTTGAGTTCACTTACAGCCAATCGGTAAGGTGCGCGTGCAATCGGAGCGGCACCTGGAGCTAAATCAATCCCAAACTCAACTTGTCGAAATGGAGGCAAGCCAGGCAGATCTTCAGGAAATACATCTCGGAAGTCGCGAACTATCGGGTAATCGTCAATTTTGCGCTCGGGATGTGTCGTGTCAGTGACGTTCGCAAGAATCGCGAAGTGACCCTTACGGAGGCATTTCTGAGCTTTAAGAAATGAAATAATGCCAGTTACTGCTCCACCCTTTTCACCTTGAACCGTTAACACTTTGCCGTCTTCGAGTGGAATACGAACCACTTTTTCCTTACATAAAATTTCAGCTCGGTTTTCGGATAACCAATCCATTCCTACTATGACGTCGAAACTACCAATCGGGAAAGGCATAAGGTCAATTCCTAGGGTATGGCCCGCTAGTTCTAGCTTACAATCCTTAACTATCTGGGTCGTATCATGAAGTTTACCATTTGCTAGTTCTACCACATACTTAGCGTCTAGGGCAATCGGTTTAGCATTAATTAGTCTAGCAAATTTAGTGGAAATAAAACTTCTTCTCAGCACCAGAATCAAATAAAACAGTAGCAAAGAAACCGTTCAAAATAAATTTACCATTAATCACGTTGGCGTCATTGCGAGCTTCACCCTGGCCCATGACGAAAGCTCGACCTCTACCATTTCCACCATTTCCGTTTCCACCATTACCATTGCCATTCCCATTACCATTACCTCCGCCGTTACCATTCCCACCGTTATTTCCCTGGTTTCCGTTCCCTTGTCTTCTCAGCTGAGGGCAGTCTCTTTTAATGTGACCTTGAGCACCACACTCAAAGCAGCCACGGGCTCCCCCATTGTTGTTGTTCTGGTTCTGACCATTGTTGTTCCCATTACCCCGATTGTTCCCATAATTGTTGTTGTTCCTTCTGGGGCGGTTTTGTTGCTCGGGTAGAATTGCCCAACAGTCTTTCGCTTCGTGGCCTCCCTTACCACACCTTTCACAGCTCAGACTCTTCCTACAAACACCAGCATGATGCTTCCCACATTTGTTACACAGAGGCAGGTTACCCCTGTAGTTGCCTTGACCATTGCCACCCTGGCGGTAGTTGCTACTGTTATTCCCCGACCTCTTGCTTTGGCTTTGGGAGTTGAAAGACCTCCCAGTGCTGTTACCCACACTTTGAACATTCATCGAGCTTTCAGGAGCTTCATCTTCAGCCTTTCTCTTGCCACTCAAGGCAGTCTTTTCAGTGACCTTCGCAGGTAGAGTACCCTTCTCGACCTCTTGATCAGTAAGTTTGTGAGCCAAACGAATGGCTTGCTGCACGTTTGCGGGGTTGCTGGCAGTCACCAATCCCTTGATTTGAGGCGCGAGGCCTTCCAGGTAACGCTCGATGCGTTTGAATTCAGCGTCGACCATTGAGGGGCACAAGACTTCAAACTCATGATATCGTGCAGTGTACTGTTCAACCTCAGACCCAGACATCTTCAAATTCAGAAATTCACCCTCAAGCTTCTTGACTTGGTCACGTGGACAGTATTCTTCCATGATCAGCTCCTTAAATGCTGCCCACTGCATGTTGTTGGCCGCGTCTAGCCCAATCATCTGAATCTCAGAGTTCCACCAGGAGAGTGCGGCTCCTTCGAAGGTACCAGTAGCAAACTTCACCTTGCTTTCAGCTGGGCAGTTACACATGGAGAAAACCTTTTCGGACTTCTCAATCCACCTAAGGAGTCCTACAGCTCCTTCTTCGCCAGAAAATGTCATCGGCTTACAGTCCATGAAGGACTTGAACGTGCAGTGGTGCTGGTTTCCTGATGCATAAATAGTTCGGATTTTCAAAATTAAACAGGTCATGATATAATTGCTTTGTGCCTTAACCGGCATAATAGTTACCCTGTGCGGCATATGCAGCTTGGACGGCTGCCACCGCGGCTTGCACATGTTCAGTAATCATTGCTTGCAGCTGTGCAGGCGTCATGTTTATATTGCCTCTTCCGTTTCCTCTTCCAGACATCTTGCTGAACAGTTAAAGTAGCCAATTGTTCAGTCACAGTTATATTTTATACATATCCCATAATATGTATATTTAGCCAGTTTCCCGTTATCCCTCTATTAGTCCAGAAAAATTTTCGTGCAAGATCGAGGCGTTGTCGGAGTACGTCGTAAGTGCTATCGTCGAAGGTCGGCTTCCCATAAAGTCACCGTCGGCGTAGTCGTCGTAGTAGAAATCAGGACGTAGCGTGTAGCGTCGTTTCGTTGTCGCTTTCCCCAGAGTAGCGTGCGTATTCGAGTTCGCGTTTCGTATTCGTGTGTGAAAATTTCCTAAGGTCTTCCGTTAGACTACTTAGACACGGTCTATATATATATACTTATATATATATATATACATATATCTGTACGTACTAAGCTTTTACTTACACAGCAGAGCGAGTATCCCAGGTTGGCACGTAAAAATTTTGTCTTTGGGAATTTGTTGGTTCGTTTTGTAACCAAGGTTTTCAAGTTGCAGTTTCCAAATCGTTTTCAAAAATGATTCCAGTTCTCTGCAACTATGGCTCTGATACCAATCTGTCACACCCCCAAAATACCACTAACGGAGTTTATACCGTTAAGGGGCGCGACTAGACCAGGATCCACAACCATAGTTACAAATACTAAACGAATCAGGGTTAGTTCAAACACAAGTTATAAATCAAAGTCTTAAATTACATACGCAGCGGAAAATTAATTGTCTTTAGCACTAACCACGTGCTTTACATAAATGTTGTTTTAAATTCCCAAAATAGTTTAATTAAAATAAAGGTCTCCACGTGCCATGCCAACCCGCTCCGGATACTCCTTAGCGATCTGCAAAAGTTTAAACCACGCAAGTGTCAACCTAACGGTTGGTGAGTTCACAGTGGGCTTGTCATGCATTGGCCCGGTCTCATAATTCATAATTCATGTCAAGGTAAACTTACAAGTTATTGATTTGTGAAAAGCAATGCTCGTAATTAAATCTCAGTTTATAAATGTTTTGTCCGTGACCTACGTCATCGGGTATGTACTAGTTCCGTAAAGTTAAAGGACTCAACCGATATCGCGGGTAGCTAATCCGTTGTTCCATGCTCTAAGGAAGTTTGTACCAAAGCTGACTTAATTTGTGGGGGCCGAGCCATCCCGTACGGTGCGGACATAGTCATCGCGGTTTTTGCCTCCCCCGTGTCCTCTCGGGACCACGGTCAAATAGGCTGATATTGTTCCTCCGTGCACTCCCCGTGCCACGGGGCGGAGTTTGTCAAACTCCAGTAGATCTACCCAACATCCCCTCGCTTTACAATTAATGGCACAATTAAGTTGAGGACTTTTAAGTTGTAAGGCATCCTTAGAAAACATGTGATATCATATGGTTTAGACTTTAACCTACACTAGCCATATTAAAACGTTTCAGTTTTGTTTTCAGAAAATCAGTTTGTTCAAAGTTCACAAGTGTTCCCATAAAACACTTCAGTTCATCAAGTGGGTGCCAAGCATCCCGTGTTCTCAAGTTTATCAGTGAGGTGCCTAGCACTCTCGAGTTTGGCAGCATTGTTTTTCGTTAAATTGTTCGGTGTGGCCCAAACGGACTCACGGTAAGCGGGTTAGTGACACTCACCTTTGGTTGCACTGCTACACTTCAAGTAATCCAAATAGTGTTGTTTAACGAAGACCTAGAACACGTTTAGGTCTTAAGTATTAGTTTCGTGTCTAATCTTTACTCAACGTCACTATGGCCCATAACATAGCACGTTGCAACTATGACTCGACATACCGACACACGACACCAATGGTTGATCATAAACAAGGGTTCATATGAATCAGATATTAAACATGTTTCATCATGGCATAATCATGTAAGTCATGGCATAACACTTAAGCAAATTTCGCAAGTTTGGTTTTTAGGTCAGGTCTTAGTTTCGCTAGCATAGTTTCGCTAGGCAGTTTCGCTAGGTGCACGGGCAGCACTTTCGCTAGGCGATGCCCGGTGACACAGTTTCGCTAGGCTAGTTTCGCCCGAAACTGCTGACGCAGTTTCGCTAGCCTAGTTTCGCAGAGAAACTGGTTTGAACTTTCGTTCAGGTAATTCGCTCGATAGTTTCGCTCGAGCTGGTCTGGTCAGGTTACCCGGCGACACTATAGTTTCGCTGGTCAGTGTCGCTGGAAGGAGGTATAATTTCGCTACTTAGTTTCGCCCAGAGAACAACAGTTTCGCTGGTCGCGAAAAACATACGGATTTGCCTAAAAATCAACCTAACAGCTTCTGATCATACATGCAATTCATTATCTATCATTCCTAGGCATTTACCAACATAAATCAAGCAACTTTATCATGTTTAACATGCATTTTAATCATCAAATCTCTAAAATGGGTTCAAAACCCTAAAATGACCTATTTTGCACAAATCTCTATCATGGATGGATTTCACACGTAAAGTTATCAACTTTAGTACAGATCTAGCATTCCTAAACAATATACTAGCAGATCAAGCAGTTACATGAAGATTTGAGCATGCTTTAAGAAGAAAACATATAGAAAGGCATAAAACATAGTTTTTGGGACTCACGGATGATTCTAGGATCGATGAATGAGGTAAGATGATGGTATTGAGGCTGGGGTCTTGGTCCTTAGGTGATCTTCTCGGCTGACCAGGAGAGTGTGTGTGTGTTGTTGTGTGGTTTGAGCAAATGAGGCTACTAGGGTTTATAATGTTTATTTATATCAGAGGCTAGTTTCGCTGGCAGTTTCGCTGGCCAGGCGAAACTAGTTCCGGTCACATGTTGGTCGAGTAGTTCAGCTGGCTACCGGGCGACACTACAGTTTCGCCCGGTAGTTTCGCTGGCGGCCAAAAATGGCAAGTTTTCACATAATCAAGTATTTACAATTAATCATGCTATCCACAATAATAAGTCATGTATTTAAATCACATTGCACATAAAGACAATCAATGATGAACACATAACACATATGGGCGGGTTCGGTGATCAACCAAAGGTCGTGGACGTATTCGGCCTAGTTAAGCATTAGTTACTTAAGTTACCACTTATGACGTAACTAACGGGTTTGTCTAACGGAAGTTTAACCTTGAAATTCTCGGGTGTCACATTTTGCTCCTTGCCTGTCAATTCTTGCAGCAAATTTCTCATCCAAACTGCTTGGCAAGCTGCTGCATTTGCAGCCACAAATTCTGATTCACAACTAGACAATGTTACTATTTTCTGCTTCTGTGAATACCAACTAATTGCAGCTCCATTATAGTAGAATATGTTTCCTGAGGTACTTTTGCCATCATCATTATTCACAAGATGGTTGCTATCACTAAACCCAACCAATGCACCTCCAAACTGTCCCTGCACATTTCCTTTTGAATACTTCAAGCCAAATTCTGTTGTCCCCTTCACATACCTAATTATTTGCTTGACTGCCTTCAAGTGTGCGTCCTTTGGATTCTCCATAAACCTGCTGACATATCCAACAGCAAAACAAATATCTGGTCTGGTTTGGGTCAAGTACCTAAGAGATCCCAAAAGTTTCCTATAGTGGCTGGCTTCCACATCCTCACCACCCTCATCTTTTACAAGTCTTAAGCCAAACTCCATAGGTACTCTTGTAGCATTGCATTCCTCTAGACCTGCTAACTTAACAAGCTTCCTAGCATAAGAAGACTGTTTTATCACAATGCCATCATTACCTTGTTCTACCTCAATTCCTAGATAGTAACATAACATACCCAAATCAGTCATCTGAAATTGAGTCTTCATTTCTTCTTTAAACATGTTAATTTCCTCCTGACTATTTCCTGTAATCAATAGGTCATCAACATATACACCTAGAAAAATTGTTGACCCTTTCTTACTTCTAATGTACACTGCAGATTCATACTTACACTTGTGAAATCCTAATCCTTTAAGCACCTCATCAAGTTTCATATTCCAGGCTCTAGGAGCCTGCTTCAACCCATAAAGGGCCTTGTCTAACCTATAGACCTTACCTTCCTGCCCCTTTTTCACATAGCCCTCAGGTTGACTAACAAACACAGTCTCCTTAAGTTCCCCATGCAGAAAAGCTGCTTTAACATCTAAGTGATAAACTTTCCAATTCATCATGGCAGCATATGCTAAGAGTAGTCTAATTGTCTCTATTCTAGCCACAGGGGCAAACACCTCTTCATAATCTACTCCTAACTGTTGCACATACCCTTTAGCAACAAGTCTAGCCTTGTACTTAGAGATATTCCCCTTTGCATCCTTCTTAATCTTAAACAACCACTTAAGTCCTATTGGCTTGTGTCCTTTAGGCAAATCTGTGAGATACCAAGTTTTATTTCTTTCAATGGCACTTATCTCTTCTTTCATAGCCTGCCTCCACTCACTACACTTTACAGCATCCTTGAACTGAATTGGCTCATCTTCTTGTACTAACAAGAGTTCAATGTGATTGCTAATTTCCTGCCTTTGTTCTAATTGTTTTAGCCTATTATCTAAAACAAAGTGCTTCAAACGATTAGGAACAACAGTTCTTCTCCCTGATCTTCTAGTTTGGTTGCTAGGTCCTGGATCCATTATGTCCTCATGAACTTCTTCATGATTCACTTGATCATGCTCTGTCTCTACAGTAGCTTCTGATACATTCTCCTCATCAGAAGTTGGGTCATGATCCTCATCTAGAACCTCAACAATTGGATCTCTAAACTCTGCTGCTTGCTCATCTTGCTTACTAGCACTTTCATTAGAGCTAAAGGGTGTCCAATCCCATTTCCTATTTTCTTCAAATCTTATGTCTCTACTAATCACAATCTGATTACTATTGACATTGAACATCCTATAAGCTTTGCTGCCTTCTTGAATTCCTAAATGCAGCATTGGACTGCTTCTATCATCCAATTTCTTGAGACCTGGTTTAACAGTCTTGACATGTCCCACACAACCAAACACTCTCAAGTGTTCTAAATTTGGTTTCCTTCCTTTCACTAACTCATAAGGGGTACACTTTCCTAGAGATTTTGTAGGTAACCTATTAAGAACATACACAGAGTGTCTCACAGCCTCACCCCAAAACTTATCAGGAACCTGCATAGCTTTGAGAATACTCCTAACCATATTCAAAATGGTTCTATTTCTTCTTTCTACACCTCCATTCTGCTGAGGTGAGTATGGTGCTGTCAACTGCCTATGTATACTATGCTCATTACAATACAACTCAAACTCTCTAGATGTAAATTCTCCCCCCCCCCCATCTGATCTTAGTGATTTGATTTTTGTACCCAATTTCCCTTCTACTTCAGGCTTAAACTTCTTAAAAGTATCTAATGCCTGATCCTTAGTTTGCAACAAATACATCCACATATATTTACTGTAATCATCAACAAGCAGCATAATATATCTATTTCCTGCGCTAGTTGCAGGAGCTATTGGACCACACAAGTCTATAGAAACCAGTTCTAAGAGAGTTTTAGCTCTGTATGCACTTTCCTTAGGAAATGGATGTCTTGACTGTTTTCCAGCCATACAAGCATCACATATTTGTGATACATTTTTGATCTTTGGAACTCCCCTCACTATTTCAAACTTAGACAGTTCCTCTAAAGCCTGAAAATTGACATGTCCTAGCCTCCCATGCCAAAGCCATTCACTATCACCAACATTGTTCAGAAAACACATTGGTGTGCCAGTTTGTAGACTTATCTTATACAACCTATTAGAAGCTCTCTTAACTTTCATCAATAAATTCCCATTTTCTTCATAAAACCACAAGTGATCATCCCTCATAACAACCTCACATCCCTTTTCAGTTGCCTGTCCTAAACTCAATATATTGCTTTTCAGACTTGGTATGTAGTAAACATCAGTGAGAAGTCTCTGATTGCCAGTTCTACCCTGCAACACAACAGATCCTCTACCCTCTATTTCTACACTTGTCCCATCCCCAAACCTGACATTGCCACATATATTTCTATTAAGGTTAGAAAAGTGTGAGATCATACCTGTCATGTGATTAGATGCCCCATTGTCTAAGTACCAGGTCACTTCTTCACTGCTTTCTGCATGCTCATATCTTACAGGCACCACACTTGATCATTCAAGTAGACAACCTCCCTGTGTTCTTGATTCAATGAGATCATCAACAAGGTTGGTTCATCACTCAAATCCTGTGCCAAATTAGCTTCTTGATCCTTCACTTTCAGCTTCAAGCATTCACTGGCATAGTGTCCCATTTTTTCACACTTAAAACATCTAATCTTGGATTTATCCTTCTTGGGCTTCTCATCTTGTTTCTTGGTGTTTTGGGCATTCCTCTGATCACTCCTTCCTTTGTGATAACTGCCAGCATCATCTTCTTTACCACTCTTATTCTGTCCCCATTTCCCTTTGCCTTTAGACTCCCTTTTCTTGGACTGCCATTCAGAGTAAGAAAGGAGTAATTCTTGTTCTTTTGCTGCTGCAACCTTTTGTTTCAATCCAACCCTCTCTTCAAATGCTTTCAATCTCCCCACAGCCTCCTGAAATGCCATTGTATCAAGGTCCATAAACTGCTCCATTGAGGCAACTATGTGCACAAATTTCTCAGGAACAGACTCAAGCATCTTCTTAACCAATGTGGCATCATCAATTACTGATCCAAGATCTGCCGATCTGGTTGCCAATGCACTTAGTTTGGAGGAGAAATCATCAATTGATTCATTCTCCTTCATTCTTAGGGAGTTATATTCTGACCTTAATGTCTGCAATCTTGCCTTCTTAACTCTATCAATTCCCACAAATCTTGTTTGAATTGAGTTCCAAATCTCCTTTGCTGACTCCATGTTTGCCACCTGAATCACTAATTCTTCAGGAAGAGATTGGAATAAGTAGGCGATTGCGGCTGCATTCTTCTTAGCATCGACTTCAACACCATCTGCTGGCTGCACTGCTTCCCATAACCCATGAACCTTGAAAATTGCCCTCAATTTCACCGACCAAATGGTGTAATTCGTGTGGGTCAAAATTGGGCACTGTAGCGGAATCGTAATGTAGTTCTCCCGTACATTCCGATTGGCATTGTTCCCGTCTCCACCATTGTCACCCATCGGTTGTTCCCTAGGCTGCGCAGTGACTCTCGGTCGTTGAGGCGACGGCCTTCGCGGCGAAGAGAGAAATCGATGTATTGTGTCTTCCGATCAACAGAGGATCGGCGATCCCCTTTTTCCTTGATGAATCGAAATGAAATTCAATGATCTTGATGATCGATCGGCTCCACCATGAGCTCTGATACCAAATAAAGATCAAGATCAAAGAATTCAAACACAAATTGAAAGGAAACTTTATTCAGAATCAACGGATTGAATTTACATAGCTCAATACGCAACTACTTATACTAATCCTAACCTAACAACCATTAACAGAATTTTAAACCCGTTTAATACAAATTTTACACCTACAGTCCCTGTAACATGACTGAGTAGTCATTTCCAGCACAAACTTCAAATTACCAACATGGTTTAATCTATGATGTTGATTTCCACATCTTGTTTCCATTTAATGGTTTTATACAATGTTTGTAGATGTCTCTGAACTTGTCAACCTTGAACCGATCATTTATATAGTTCTTAGGATATGCCATGTAAGCAATATAACATGTCTAGTAGGTTGCAAGTAACTTTTTTTTAAAGTTATAATTTTATTCATATTTAACAAATATGGGGACTTTAATATGTAAAAATTGGGTTGTGGAACTTTTATAAAAAGAAACAGAAAATATATTGGTCTTTTTTAGTATTTCCCCTTTTAATTAATCCATTAAATATTAGGGATAAATATTTGTTTTTTTCTTCTTCTCATGTTTTTCAAAATTATGTTGGCTAGAGTTGTAAATGAATCAATTGGACTTGGGCCCGGATCCTTTACCAGTCAAACTAAGTTTGCTTTTTTTTTCTTTTCTTAAATAGCTAAAGGTCGGGCTCAGCTTGTCAAGGCAAAATCTTTTTTTAAATTATAAATTAATTTTATACTTTTTCACATATTAATTAATATATAGAAAACCAAAAAAAAATGCTAACATACACTACAAGAAATGTGAGCAGTAGCGATGATATCAGCAACTTCAAAGGTGACATATGTCGTCGCTATTGAACATAAACCTTATGGTGATACTTATACTTGTAACATAGAATTTATAATTCGATACTCATTCATTTATTTTCCATAAGAATAGACATTTTATTAAACAAATTTCAAATAGATTTGGTGTATTGTTTTAGTTCAATATTTTTTTAATTACTAACATTGAGCATAAGGCATTAGGTATTTAATTTAAAAAATATGTTATAATTAAAAATTTATTATTTATGGGTTATAAATATTATATTCACGAACATCCACAATTACAAAATCAATCGTAGATAGACCATCTTTGACAAGTAAATTTAGGATATGGGCGCAACATCTAACATGAAACAACCTTCCACTACAAGAAAGTTTCTTCACTCTGGATAAGTCGGTCTTCAATGTACTCACAACTATATCATTATACGTGGCATTATCTACAGAGATAGAGAAAATCTTCCTCTCAATTTCCCACTACTTTTAGTAAGTGATAATGGCACATCTAGTATCATGACAAGAACGAGGATGCGAAACATGCACAAAACTCAATACACGTTTTTGTAACCTGTCATGTATAAGTATAATTAAAAATTCAAATATAATAAAAGAACTAAAAAATATAACATGAGTCACAAGACAAAAGAAAGACCTAAAAGAACAAGGGCTTTCATCCAACCTCCAATTCTTATCAACATAGTGTCCAGTGACGACCGTAAACTTAATTTTTTGATGAGAAGACCTCCAACAATTAGTTGTTAAACTATTACTCGATGCTTCATTTATAAGGGTCTTCAACTTTTTCTTCTCGTGGTCATACACCTTAAAACAATCCACCTTTATTGTAACCTTACTTACCCTCGCAAACATCAGACTTTCCGTCTTCATCGTATAAACAAACAAGTCATCTTCAACGGTTGTAAATGGTTGCTTAGTTGCCTTTAGCCACTGTGCCATTGATTCCCTCATCTTGTTTGCATCAGGACCAATTAATGAAAAAGGCTTACTATGTGTCATGTCTACATCTAGTGGTTGCAAATTGAGCAATTTTTAGGGTTTAGGGTAACTATCCATGCGTCTTTTCCATGTTAATGTAGGTTTGCCTGCACTTACAGCTAAACGTGTTGCAATAGATGCACTCAACTTTTTTTGTCCCATCTGGAAAAGTCACTTCAATAATGTCATCCCACATCGTTGATTATTTTGACGTTTATGCTTCAGTTGCACATCATCTTTCCCACTAGGGTTATTGTCTTGTACACTTGTCGCTCCATTGACATTCTGATCAGGAACATTAATGTTTTCATCTCCATCAAGGTTAATGTACTCCTATGAAGACTGATTTTGACCTCCTTGTTGTAATGGATTCGAAGTTGAGCCTTGCATTGAACTAGTTGGATTTGTTCGAGTTCCTTGTTTCATTAGTATGCATATACCTTCTATATAGGCAATTTGATCTTCCTGTTGATTCCTTTCAAATCTTCAAGCCATATCTAATTAACCTAGTTTACATCCATCAATATTTACATAATAATAATCTTATATAAATTAAATAGATTCTTGGCTTATGAACAACACATACATTAAAAACAAGCAAAGTACATTAACAACAAGCGAAATAACGAAGTGCATTAAGAAAAAGTGAGTCGAAGAACAGTCGAACGATTTGGGGAACAAACCTTGCATGATTTAGCCATTTAGGGCAACATCGAACAACAAGTGAGTCAAAGTCTCAGAGAACATCATGGATTGTATATCTAGGAATGGACCATTTATTTATTAAATGGGCCATTAACTTGGGCTGGTAAAACTAAAACAAGATGATAAAATTACGTACTAATACTTAGAGGTGCAAAAATCAATTCTAAACCCGAGTCGATTCGGCTCAGGAATCGATTCCTGACCAAATCAATTCTGGTCAAAATCGATTCTTGACCGAATCGATTCGATTCAGGAATCGATTTTCAAGATAAAATCCTAAATTGGTAGGAATCGATTCGATTCCGAATTGAAATCGATTCCTAGCCAGAATCGATTCCAACCAATTCGTTCGCATTTAAAAAAAAATTTTAACTTCATAAAAAACTAAGAACACATTTTTATTGAATTCAAAGATTAAACATTACAATCCCAACTTGTTCAAACTTAAACCGATACAAAGATAGATATTTTTGAAAGGAAAATACAAACTATCATATTGATAAGTTGATAACTCGACTAAACGTTTATGGTCGAGTTTATTCCATTACCGCCGCCGCCGTAGCTCGATCTTTTTCTTGTCGTAAGTCCGCTTATTCTTCTTCATCGTAAAGTGGAATCGAATCCCCCGTTGCTACCTCGTCTTTGTGTACGGCCGTCTCCACTTCAATTTCACCTTCAAGATTAGAAACGTTTTGTACACGTTTCATTGCGTCTAGGTGATCCTTCAAGCAAATGCAAACTTCTAGCGCCTAGATTAACGGTCATCTAAATGCATGGGAAGGAATCGATTCGGGATGCACCGGTTTGGAATCGATTCTGCTAGAATCGATTTGGGAATCGATTCCTTCGCTGAAACCTTGAATTGATACGAATCGGTTCAATTCCTACCAATTCCTGAATCGATTCGGCCCGAATCGGTTTTTACCAGTTCCATTTTCGGATCGGAATCGATTCCTGACACGCAATCGATTCGGGTTTTGCACCTCTACAGTAATACTATACAAGCTCGATAAGGGTCAGTGAGTTTTTACATATAAGACTCGGGCTCGAGCTCGATAAGTAAATGGATTTTTTTGAGGCTCGAGCTCGATTAAACTTGGCTCGTTTCAAGCTTTTTTCGATCCGATCTTGATTATCTGACGAGCGGCTCGGCTCGTTTGCACCCTTATAAATATATATGTATATATGTAAGTATATTTCAATTTGGGCTTTGATATAGACGAGCTGAACAAGCAAGCTAATAAGCACATCATGTAGGGTAATGTTGCGTATATATATATCTACTCACAAAGTAATTCGGCCCCTCCCAAAACCTATATAAAACGGAAGTTAAGTCAAGTATTGAGCTCATCTCTTGTACACAATTTTGGGGAGTCATACAACTCATCTAATGAGAAAAATAATTTTAATAAAAATAACATATTTATCCTTCACTTGAAATGTTATGCTTCAAAGTAATCCTTAATTTACAATAATCAAATATTTCATTTGATAGCATTCTATTCTATATAAGAAATAAGAAATGTGATTCTTTTCATATATAAAGAACTAGTCTTTGATATCCGTGCATTACACGGTTGGGGTTTAAAAAAATATAAAAATAAAAACAATAAGATTCAATAATGGTAAATTTCATTCACTTATAAAAATTAAAGAAAACAAATAAGTTTAAAATAAAAGAAATATATATTTAAAATAGAAAATATATATATATAAAAGTTACAAATTACAAATTAGAAAATATATAAGATACCATCTCACTTTATCTTTCTTGTTCCTCCCTCTCAATGGAGTAAAACAACATATGAATACACCGCCTCATTCATCACGTCTCCATCCTTACTTCATGGATTATAAAGGCTGCAAAGAGAAAACACCATTGAAATAACATTCCTTGATTATGCTTATTAAATATTAATTTACATACTTATCTTATTTGTTATGTAACATTCCAACAAATAAAATAAAGTAAGTTAGAAATTACCTAATGAAGATGTATAAGCGGACACAACTAAAACCTAAACATAAAAAATGTGAGTAAAACACGTAATGAAAAAGAAGCCAAAACACATTACACTTTGCAACAGTTTTTTTAGAAGGCAAAAAATTTATGAACTCTTATTTCAACTCCATCTGTGATATATACAAACTCAATTAAAAGCTGAGTTCAAACACAACTTGTTCTTTAAAATATGGCTTTGACAATCATGGCATTTGAACCTTATATGTATTCGATAGTTTAGTAACAACTAAAAGTGAACAGAATTATATTGAACATAAAACCTCCAGCGGTATAAGAAGATATAGTGAGGCCTATAATCAAACCGAAGCTTTGATATGGGGATTTGGCTGCTGATCATTTTGGTTATAAAAAAGATAAAATCAACATTGAATTAAATGGTCAAACTCAACTTAGACATGTACAACAAATGTCTTAAGCAACTGTAACTTTGATTTCCATGCATTATTATATATATAACAATAGGATTTGGTCATCAATAGTAAAGTTTTACTTTCTTTCATTTCAACCATAAACATTTTCTTAATTTTACAGTTTTAGTCCATGTTTTTTTTTCTTTTTTATACTTTCGCCACTATTATTTTTTAATTTAATACTTTGATCACGTAACTTTTTGAGTTTTACATTTTATACCCCCTTAATACTTTCGTTTTTACTATATTTTTTTTATAGTTTTATACTTTTATACTTTGACCTACGTTTTAAACCCCTTAACTTTTATACTTTCGGTTTTTGTATACTTTTTGAATTTTTGACTTTGGCCACGACTTTTTTATAGTTTTATACTTTGATCACGAAACTTTTAGACTTTTACGTTTTAGGTCCCTTAGCTTTTCTACTTTCGTTTTTAGTATATACTTCTTATAGTTTTATACTTTAACCATGAAACTTTTAGAATTTTACGTTATATACCCCTTAACTTTTTTACTTTTGTTTTTAGTATACTTTTAGAGAATTTGACTTTGACCACTATTTTTTTGTTGTATAATACTTTAACCACATTAAAATGTCTATTACTTAAACTGACGGGTAAATGGGTGTCCCATCGTGAAACATTTTATACTCTTAATTTTTCTACTTTATTTAGTTTAGCCACGACATTTTTAACTTTTCTACTTTCGCTTTTAGTATACTTCTATAATTTTATAATTTCACCACGAGACTTTTCAACTTTTACGTTTTATACCATTTAACTTTTTTACTTTCGTTTAGTATACAAATTCAACCCCGCAGCAACGCGCGGGTAGGAAACATCTCGTTTTAGACCATTTTCAAATCTTGTTTCTTGTTAACTGATGTTTGATTTACAAAAAGTTGGTTTCTTATGATTGCAATGTCATAAAAGCCATAAAAAACAAAGCAAACTGAGCATTTTTCCTTTTATGAACAATTGTTATCTATTTAGGAATTCTAAGCAGGGGCGGACCTTATGAAGGTCTAGGGGTAGCACGTGCTACCCCTTAAACTCGTAAACGAAGTAGAATTTTTTTTTTAAATTTTTAAGTTTTTTTTAATTTTAAGTATTTATGCAACCCCTTTAAATAGCCTTATGTTAAGAATATCAACAAGTTAGATTTCCGGCGCAGCAATGGTAAGCCGTCCTTATTTACACCAAGAGGTTCCATGTTCTACTCCTTTAGGCTACGTTTTTTTACCAGCTTGTTGCCTTAAAAAATTACCATGTTGATTAAAACAGTTTCGAACTTGTGCTCTTAAGTAACCAGTTAGGGCCCAACACCACTAAGCCAACATCTTAATACTGTTTGAACCTCGTGTATAAATTTTAAATCATGTTTTCTTTTTCTTAAATTTGTGTGAGCATTAGGGACCCAGACCCGAGTAAATGGTTAACAACTTATTGATCGAAGACGGTTTAAAAGTTCTTCGTTTTTTATTCATATACTCAACCCCAGTCAAAGACTCACCTTGTTGGACCCTGTCAGGGTTGCCGTCCGTTGGATCCCGCTCTCTCACAAGCACGTCCCCGAACCCTTAAAAAAGTTTGTGCTACCCCTTACAAATTTCTAGTTCCGCCCCTGATTCTAAGCATGCATTCATTTTACATATATATGAAACACATGATAAAACCACTAACCTAGGAAAATAGTTTTTTAAATGATGCTTCAATGCATTATTTCTAGCCAACGGCCAAGTAATTTTGACATCGGAGCTGCAACACAAAAATAGGAATCTAATTAGAACCTTTAGAGTTTGGACAGTCGAATGATTTATAGTTTGCTCAATTCATATTTGTCAAATCAGTTAAAGGGGTCAAGAAATAGCAAGAAATATGAATCTGATTAGAATCTTCACTCGTTCCTTGACACACAACTCATGACATTCAAACACTTAAATATTCATAATAAAACCCAACCAATCGTTTCTTGTTTCTCAACTCAAAAACAACGAATCGACCCACATTAGCAAACACTTGCAACTCACTAACTATCCTCTAAACTCATGATCACAACCACCTTTCCCACCCTCACATTCAAACACCATCAACCCTCATTTCGCATCCATGGTTACTATTTTATAACAACCCCAAACCCCACTCCATACATCTCCATTTTTAACCTCAGACAACACCTAAATTGTTGCTCTATGCACAATTCCTCTTCCCAACTCCAAACCCCCTTAGTTGTGGCTCCAAAACAGTCTCATGTCACTCACATTCCAAGCACAAAATCCACCCCTTCAACCCCCTACTCACGATTTCCAGCCCCTAAACCTATCATTTTTGACCCATTATTTTGCTCCATACTCACTGTTCGAATGCAGCAACTAAACAACCCCATTTATCAAACTTAACTCACATATTTAAGCAAGAATAAAAACATTTGAAATTAAGATTTATACATATGAAACTTAAACTCACATATTGTGCATTTTCATTCCTTATGACCACAATAATTAACTTTCCTTTAATCTTTTCACCCCCAAGTGTTATAACAAA
Source organism: Deinandra increscens subsp. villosa (assembly GCA_039602395.1). Taxonomy (NCBI): domain Eukaryota; kingdom Viridiplantae; phylum Streptophyta; class Magnoliopsida; order Asterales; family Asteraceae; genus Deinandra; species Deinandra increscens. The sequence goes on along the minus strand of JBCNJP010000008.1, from coordinate 60,335,451 downwards.
GAAAATCCTAGATTTACAAACCTGCAAGCTCCGAAACCTGTGTCCGAGCGTGACAAGTTTTTGCTAATTTTCGAACCATTTTTTGAGATGACTCTAGAAATGGCCTTTGGCTTTCGAAACATGATCATTCATTACGGATTAATGAGCATAAATCGGCCATTCATTACTGATTAACGATGATCACTTCGTATGCGCAGTTTGCGTTTATAAATACACAGGTTTAGAGAAAAAGAACACACAGAAAAATAGAATTCCAACGTCGTGCTTCTGCTGATCTTCGTCCACTGCTTCATTCCGGATTCGTTTCAGGCAAGTATCTCGTCCGGCTGTACACACAGTTTTGAACCGGTGTACCCTGGGTACAGACGTTGAATCTTTTTAAGGGAATTGTGTCAAACACAAGCCCAGTTCCTTTCGTTTTGTTTCTGTGTTTATCTGTTTTGCAGGGACTGATCCTGCTGCTATTCGTGATCGTGTTACGGTGGTGTTTATGCTTGTATTTATCTCTGTTGAATTGTCATTCATTATCTATATTATGTATTGTAATTGATCGAACGATTGTTTGAATCGTTACTGAATTTCCAACAAACTTAAACAGATTTTGTGTACACTCTGTGTACGAATTTTTCTGACTGTTCTCCTCTGATTTCGTTTCAGAAGGAGTTCCTCTCAGCCAATGTCGACCTCTGGTGTCTCTGCTGTGTTTACCTCCTCCGTTGCTGTTACCACTGTGATGGTTGAACCGCTGCCTGGCGCGGTTGCAAGCCACGCTGAAAAACCTGAAAAGTTCAACGGTCGGAACTTCAAACGTTGGCAGCAAAAGATGTTGTTTTATCTGACAACGTTGAACCTTGTGAGGTTCTTGACTGAAACCGCTCCATAAGTTTTCGAAGGGGAAATGGATGCTCAACCTGTGAGCGCGGTTCAAGCTTGGAAGCATTCTGAGTTCTTGTGTAAGAACTATGTGCTCAATGGTTTGGCGGACTCACTTTACAATGTGTATTATAAAGTAAACACGGCCAAGGAACTATGAGAATCTTTGAAATGAAAATACAAAACCGAAGATGCAGGCACAAAGAAATTTGTGGTGGCCAAATTCTTGGACTTTAAAATGATTGACTCAAAAACTGTTATGAGTCAAATCCAAGAGTTGCAAATCATTCTCCATGATATTCATGCGGAAGGAATGTCACTCAGCAAGACATTCCAAGTGGCTGCCATGATCGAGAAATTACCACCAAGCTGGGTTGATTTCTAGAACTACCTCAAACACAAGAGAAAGGAAATGACAGTTGAAGATCTTGTGGTTCGTCTTCGTATTGAAGAAGACAACAAAATTGCTCAAAAACAGAGTGATGTCCCTGAGCAAGCAAAGACCAATATTATTGAATATGGCCAATCCTCCAAAGGTAACAAGAATAAAGGAGGGGCTGAGAAGAAGAACACAGGGAAAGGTTATAATCTTAAACCGAAAGGTAGGGTTGGGAAGAAGAAATTTGAAGGCAAGTGTTACAACTGTGACAAGCCAGGTCATCGGGCAAATGTAGACAACCCAAGAAAGATGTCTCTCGTCAAGCCAATATGGTTGATGATTATGAGAATCTTGTTGCCATGATTTCTGACCTCACAATGATGATCTCTGAGGTTAACTTGGTTGGTTCGAATACCAAAGAATGGTGGGTTGATACTGGCGCCACTCGCCATGTGTGTGCTGACAAGAACTTGTTCAACACCTTCAAAGAAGTTATTAATGGAGAAAAGCTCTTCATGGGTAATTCTACCACTGCTGAAGTCAAAGGCGAAGGAAATCTGATCCTGAAAATGACATCAGGAAAGGAGCTTACCTTGACTAATGTCTTATATGTCCCTGAGATTCGTAAGAATCTTGTGTCTGGGTGGCTGTTGAATAAGTTTGGTTTCAAAATGGTGTCTGAGTCAAATAAGGTCGTGTTGACCAAGAATAGTGTGTATGTTGGAAAGGGCTATTCCCTCAATGGTATGTTCAAATAAATGTAATGGTCGTTAACAATGCTATGAATAAGACTGGTACCAGTTCTGCTTATTTGCTTGAGTCTTCTAATGTGTAACATGGTAGACTTGGTCATGTTAACTTTAATTCCATTCGTCGTTTGATTAAATTAAATTGCATACCAACTTTTGATATTGACTCAAACTATAAATGTGAAACGTGTGTTGAAGCAAAATTAACTAGATCGTCATTCAAACCGGTTGAAAGGAATACTGAACCACTGAGTATGATCCACACAGATGTGTGTGATTTGAAATCCATTCCAACTAGAAATGGATTTAAATACTTCATCACGTTTATCGATGATTGCACGAAGTATTGTTATGTTTACTTGCTCAAAAGCAAACACGAGGCAATTGAAGCTTTCATTGCTTATAAAATTGAAGTTGAGAATCAACTTGAAAGGAAGATCAAGGTTGTACGAAGTGATAGAGGTGGTGAGTATGTCTCACCATTTGCTGAATTCTATTTACAAAACGGAATTAGACATGAGTTCACTACACTATATTCACCCCAATCAAATGGGATTGCTGAACGGAAAAATCAAACCTTGAAAGAAATGTTGAGTGCCATGTTAGTGAGTTTTGGTGTAAACCAAAACTTGGGGGGGGGGGGGGGATGCTATCCTCTCGGAAAACTATCTTTTGAATAGGATACCCCATAAGAAAAGAGATGAAACCCCATACGAGTTATGGTGGAAAAGAAAATCGTCCTACGAATACCTCAAAGTGTGGGGTGTCTAGCCAAGGTGGTTGCTCCACTACCTAAGGCTCAAAAGATAGGACCCAAAACTGTTGACTGTATATTCATTGGATATCCAGATCATAGTAGCACGTATCGTTTCCTTGTGCATGAATCCAAGATTCCCGATATTCGCAAAGGAACGATACTGGAATCAAAGAATGCTTCATTCTTTGAAAATATATTTCCATGCATTACAAAAGAATATGGAAATACGTCTGGGGCAGATGATTAACATATTCATGATGAGCTAGTTCTGGAAGAACCAGAACGTGTTCGGGAAGAACAAAAGAAATCTGAGGAGGAAGATGTTGAGCCTAGGCGAAGCAAGAGGGCTAGAACTGAAAAGTCTTTTGGTCCTAATTTCTACACGTACATGGTAGAAAGTGAACCCAAAACATACCATGAAGCGGTAACTTCCTCAGAAGGACCTCAATGGAGGGAGGCCATCAAAAGTGAAATAGATAATATTTTACAAAACCATACATGGGAACTAGTGGATCTTCCTCCGGGATGCAAACCACTAGGTCATCGTTGGATCTTCAAGAGGAAGATGAAGCCTGATGGCTCTATAGACAAGTACAAGGCAAGACTGGTGGTCAAGGGATACAAACAAAAAGAAGGTCTAGATTACTTTGACACATATTTACCAGTAACTCGAATAACCTCCATAAGGTTGGTACTTGCTATTGCAGCCATTAGAAATTTGGAAGTTCACCAAATGGATGTGAAAACCGCTTTCTTAAATGGAAATCTAGAGGAAGAGATTTACATGGAACAACCAGAGGGCTTTAGAGCCTGTGGACAAGAAAAGAAAGTGCGTAAACTAGTCAAATCCTTGTGTGGACTAAAGCAAGCTCCAAAACAATGGCATGAAAAGTTTGATCATGTCATGCTTGATTCCGGTTTCAAGATCAATGAATGTGATAAGTGTGTGTATGTGAAAGACACACCAGATGGTTATGTCATCTTGTATCTATACGTTGATGACATGCTCATTGCTGGAAGTAATGACAAAATGATAAAATCAACAAAGGATATATTGAAAGCAAGATTTGTCATGAAAGACATGGGTTTAGCAGATGTGATTTTGGGAGTTAAAATCACACGAACCCAAAGTGGACTTGTATTAGGACAAACCCATTATGTGGATAAAATTCTTGAAAAGTTCAATGCAAATGACTCTAATATAGCTAGAACTCCCATTGACACAAGTCAACATCTAGCTAAGAATAGAGGACAACCTGTTAAGCAATTAGAGTATTCAAGAATTATCGGCAGTTTGATGTATTTGATGAGTTGTACCAGACTAGACTTAGCATATGCTGTAAGCAAGCTAAGTAGGTACACGAGTAATCCAAGTTCAACTCATTGGAGATGTGTGACTAGGTTACTTAGGTACCTAAGGTACACAAGGGATTACGGGATGCACTACAACAGATATCCTGTAGTGATTGAAGGATACTGTGATGCAAATTGGATATCTGATACGAAGGATTCCAGAGCAACGAGTGGATATGTATTCATAGTTGAAGGTGCAGCCATATCGTGGAAATCGTCGAAACAAACGGTTATTGCTAGATCCACGATAGAAGCAGAATTTATCGTTTTAGATAAAGCTGGTGAAGAGGGAGAATGGCTACGCCAATTTATGGAGGATATACCAAGATGGCCTAAGCCGGCACCGGCCATATGTATACATTGTGATAGCTAATCGGCAATTGGCAGAGCTCATAGCACAATGTATAATGGTAAGAACATACATAAGACGTAGACATAATACGATACGACAACTAATCTCTACTAGAATTGTCACTGTTGACTATGTGAAGTCAAATGATAATATTGCGGATCCGCTGACAAAAGGCCTAAGTAGAGAGTTAGTTCAGAAGTCGTCCATGAGAATGGGACTGAAGCCCTTAAAAGGTTAAGTTTATATGAAGGAAAACCTAACTCAGTTGACTGGAGATCCCAAGATCTGAGTTCAATAGGACAACCTAATTGTATGAACTAGTGAGGTCACTGTGGGGGAAGATTTGATAAACCCACGTACTTTAAGAAGATGATGTATGATTGGAATCAGTACATCTCCTAGTCCATTCCTAAAAGTGACAAGTACGAGGTTAAGCCTATGGCTTTTAATGATTCAGTTGAGGCAGCCACACATGGTGAATCACCTATGTGAGAGAGAAGTGGGGTCGCTTGGAAGGGTATTAAGAGGGGGCGCAACACCTAAGAGCTCTCGCAGAACCAGGCTAATGTTCATAACCATAACAAACATAACTATGAGGACTTGAAGTTGTCAAGGAGAATCTTGTGTGAAGCACATTGTCGCCTACACAAAAGGCCGACGAGTTCAAAGGCATCGCCGCCTACTCAGAGCCAGTAGACTAAGTGTGTTTCATGAGCGAAGGTTCAAAGGGTAACACCTACCTATCGTATGCAAGATTCAACTGTTGAAATTCGATCGGATTAAGTTACTTCTGAGATCAACCTCCATTCATGTGGGGGATTGTTGGAAAATGTGTGTGAATGAGATGTTTATCTCAAAAGAATTTTTGTTCAAGTTTGGAATAATATGATGTGAGTTATCCCATATTGGTGTAGAAACAAAAGGTGAATTGGTTTATAAGGATAAACCTCAAAGTTCTAGACATCACTTGTGTCATGTTTTACTCTAGCTCATACCCTCACGTAGGGGGGGGGGTGCGAAAAATGGGTTGTCGAGCCGAAATTCTGAACTCGTGCCCGCGCGACCTGCAGACACGAATGCAGCTCCAAAATCTGTGTCCGAGCGTGACAAGTTTTTGCTAATTTTCGAACCATTTTTTGAGATGATTCTAGAAATGGCTTTTGGCTTTCCAAACCTGATCATTCATTACGGATTAATGAGCATAAATAGATCATTCATTACTGATTAATGATGATCACTTCGTATGCCCAGTTTGCGTGTATAAATACACAGGTTTAGAGCAAAAGAACACACAAAAAAATAGAATTCCAACGTCGTGCTGTTGCTGATCTGCTTCATTCTGGTTTCGTTTCAGGCAAGTATCTCGTCCGGCTGTACACACAGTTTTGAACCGGTGTACCCTGGGAACAGACGTCGAATCTGTTTAAGGGGATTGTGTCAAACACAAGCCCGGTTCCTTTCGTTTTGTTTCCGTGTTTATCTGTTTTGCAAGGACTGATCATGCTGTTGTTCGTGAACGTGTTACGGTGGTGTTATGCTTGTATTTATCTCTGTTGAATTGTCATTCATTATTTATATTATGTATTGTAATTGATCGAACGATTGTTTGAATCATTACTGAATTTTCAACAATTTTAACTATAGTACAGATATATAAATCCAGTGTAAAATATCAGTAAATAGATTGTTTATAGTTTTTATATGAAACAATGTTTTTATTTGATAATGTCCCGGCCTATCTATATATCCGTCATTGAAAATTATATTTAATTGACATGGAGTAATTTATTAATAGTAAAATTATATATATATATATATATATATATATATATATATATATATATATATAGTGAAAAGTTCATTGTAGACACCCCCATAAGTGTAGACAGGTAGACACCCTTTTTCACCATTAGATCTCTTGATCTAATGGTTGTGATTAATTTTCTTTTTTCTTTTTTTCTTTTTTCTCATTAATTAGAAACTTTCACATGTGAAAAAGAGCTATTTCACATGCGAAAGTGTCTACAATGAACCTCACCCTATATATATATATATATATATATAGGTATATATATATTCAAACTTAGGATTCATAGAAATTGATTAACAGATTCATACTTAATAACATATATTTGGTTAATAATATATATTTGCTTATACTACTAGAAAATTAGGCTTTTTACGAGCGTTGTCGTATCAAAAAAATTGCAGAAAGCACCAATTTTTTACAAGTCCAACAAAATGGAGTTTATGGGAAAAACCTTTATAGGGAACATTTTTTGTGACACTAGTGTCGAAGTTTGAATAAAAAATCGGACAGCACCGTAAGTTACGGGGTCATAAACCAAGGGGGTCATACTCAATACATATAAAATTTCCGAGAAAAATCAGTACGTATTTTCAAGAAAAAATTACAAAAACATTCATTACTGGACGAAAAAGTCGCGGAGACCACGCCCTGGGCATGTGTTGTGATACATTACTAACAAATGACTCCAAAATTGGATGTTTTAAACAAAAAATAGAACCAACCATGCATAACCAAATCTATCTTGAAATGCAAGTAATAAGTTCACTTGAATTCTTTTACATGAGCAGTTTTACTGCCATGCTTCTATATCTTTAAGTTCTGAATTTACATGCATATATATATATATGCTTCTTTGTGTTTGTGTGTGAGAGAGAGAGATGATATCTCCTACAAGTCTTGTTAAAAGATATCGAAAAGATTGATTATGATCCTCCTCCTTTTTAACCTCATAACTGATCACATGATCCTTCTTAACTTAAGAACTCACAACAAGCTTTGCATCTAATAAGATTTACCTTCCTGTAACTACAATATCCACTGCATTTCAACCTTAAGGTAAGTAATCAACATGAGTATATGTTGGAATTTTGGGAGAAAAACTAGTGAAAAATGGGGTTTTTCACTAAGTGTGAAAATGAGTTTTTCACCAACTTTGGACTAAAATAAAATACAGATAACATAGGTTGTTACCTCTGTATTTTACAGGTTTGTATAGTACGTTGTGAGGGCTTTCTAACGCATCAAACCACGTCCAAATCCGAGCTCGTATGAATGAGATATCGATGCTCAAAGTTGAGGTTTCAAAGCTGTTAAAGCTGCGAAATAAGAGAGAAAATGCTAAGTATAGCATGTGAACTCATCCCACATTGGTTGGGGGATGAAACCAAAAGTGGTTTATAAGGTGGGAACCTTACCAACTATTGTTTCCTTTAGTAGGACACATCCCTTGGACCCTGAGGGGTGCGAAGAACCCCTAACTCGCACTCGCATTCGCACACGCGCGCGCACGCGTGTGGCGTGGGCGTATGAGGCGCTTTGATGGCGCACTTTGCACTTCGCATCACCGCGAGCCGCTTGAGATCCGCCTTATTGTTTTTGAGTTCAACCAGAAATTGGTCTGGTTGGAGACCAGGCGAAGAAGTTTAAGCGGAATGTGAGTTGAACCGGAAAACAGGTTCAAGCGGACCTGTGTGGTCCGGGCGGAACCGAGTTCAACCTGAACAGTATTTCCGCTTAAAGTTGGAACGGACCGGAAGATCGGTTCTTTCGGAAAACAGCTGTTACGAGGAGTACTTCTGGATTGACAGCTGTAGATGCATTTTTTGAGCTAATTAAGGTAATTCCGCGTTAATTAGAAATCAATTTGCATTAAATACGTTTAATGCAAAGTTTGACTACGAATTAACTTAGTGTGCTCTCCAAGGCTCTCATCCACTATAAATACAGTCTCATTAGTTGAGGCTAGGTATACCAGAATTCACAAGAATTCTTCTTCTCTCTAAACTCTCTCCTCTTCTCAAAACTCTCTTCCAATCTTCATCCTTTTCGTCAGGATCTTCAAGAACTCGAAGGTAAACTTCAAGCTTAGAGTTATCCCAGCCGTACAATACGGTTTAGGCGATTGTACCCTGGGAACAAAACGGATCTTTGGTAGACCCGAAATTTGTTTTAAGGGACCCGGGTTTTGACCCCGAAGCCTTCGCCAAGTTTCCTTGGAACCTTTTTTTGTTTTTCTGAAACTAATATCAAAAGATTTTTCTCAAATCATTTTCTTTTACTTTCAATTAAAATTTTATCATTCAAAACATTTTGTTTATCTCTCCGTCTTTATTTCTTTCATTTAAATCAATTTCATTTCATTTCATTTGTATTGTAATTTCATTTCATTGTAATCATTATTCATTTCTTTGTATTGTATTTTTTTATTTCTGTGTAACCTAAATTATTTCCTTGTAATCGTATTGGTAGGAGTAGATTATTTTCATTGTATTGTAATAGATTAGAGTTATTTTGTTAGTTGTAATCGTACCATAAAATAAAAAGCATTTATTTTATTTAATTTGTGAACGGTTTTCCTACAAACTTAAAACAAATTTTTAAACACCGTTCGTTTTTATAAAAACTTCATTGCCTCGAGTCTCAAAGTTGGACTTAGATTTCTCGAGGTGATTTAGTGTTTTAAAAATAAATTTTTTTTAACTCGTTCTGACTCAAAGTTGGACTTAGAGTTAAACGAGTTGTCGGTTACGACAAAACTTTGACATCCATTTGTTGGACGTTAATTTTTTTCTTTATAACTTTAACGTTATAAATCTTCTTTAAAACCATTCAACCTCCATAAGTTGGAAGTTATAAACCTTTAATACAATTCTCTAATATCGTCCATTTGCTGGACAAATATTTAATCTTCTTAAACGTGCGCGTTTAGAGATTTAAACTCTCTTCTACTCCTCGAAAACCGTCCATTAGTTGGAGGTTTCTTCTTTCTTTTAAACGTACGCGTTTAAATAAATTTCTGAATATTAACTTGTGTATTTTCCATTTCAGAAAAATGACAAATGAAATTGAAAAGATAGCCGAAAAGCCTAAGGCAGTACCATCGGTTGGTACCCAAAGCGGCGTAACGGCTAACACCATCGCGAGTCATACCGAAAAACCTGAGAATTTCTCCGATTTGCACTTCAAAATGTGGCAACAAAAGATGTTGTTCTATTTGACCACCTTAAACCTTGCGAGGTATCTCACGGAGTCCGCTCCCCAACTCGGTGAAGGGGAAGCCAATGCTGAAAGCGTTAGCATGGTCGAAGCTTGGAAGCATTCGGTCTACTTGTGCCGCAACTATGTGTTGAATGGCCTAGTGGACTCATTGTATAATGTCTACTCGGTGTTTAAGACTTCCAAAGAATTATGGGAGTCTTTAGACAAGAAGTATAGAATAGAGGATGCTGGCACGAAGAAATTCGTGGTAGCCGTTTCTTGGACTACAAAATGGTTGATAATAAAACCGTGATGAGTTAAGTCCAAGAACTTCAAATTATACTACATGAGGTCCACGCAGAGGGTATGTCCCTTTGTGAGACGTTTCAAGTGGCGGCTATGATTGAAAAGCTTTCGCCTTCGTGGCTTGAGTTTAAGAACTATCTTAAACACAAAAGAAAGGCGATGACCGTTGAGGATCTCATTGTCCGTCTTCGTATCGAGGAGGACAATAAGACTGCTCAAAAAGCCACCACCATGCAACCTTCGGCTAAGGTGAATATGGTGGAGGTTGACCAGTCTTCCAAAGGAAGCAAGCGAAAAGGTGGGGCCAATGCCAAAGGCAAAGGCAAAGCGGTGGAGCACCTGGCACCGAAGAAAGGGGTTGTGAAAAAGAAGCCTCTAAAGTTTTCTGGAAAGTGCTACAACTGTGGAAGGCATGGTCATCGGGCGGATCAGTGCCCGAAGCCACAACATGAGCGTGCTCACATGGTGGAGGATGACATGCCACTGGTGGCCATGATCACGGAGGCGTCTGCCTTCATATCTGAAGTCAACATTGTGGGGGAGAGCCCTGGCTGGTATGTTGACACCGGTGCCACCTGCCATGTGTGTGGAGACAAGTCACTCTTTAGTACGTTTAAAGACGCGAAGGGGACCGAGAAGCTTTATATGGGGAATAAAGCTACTGCCGAAATCATGGGTGAAGGCAATGTGGTCTTGAAGTTCACTTTCGAGAAGGAACTCACGTTGAGCAACGTTCTGTACGTGCCAGAAATCAGGAAGAATCTCGTTTCTGGATGGCTGCTCAACAAGTTTAGATTTAGCATAGTGATCGAGTCTGATAAGGTCGTTTTGACCAAAAATGGCATGTTTGTAGGCAAGGGCTATGCCCAAAACTCTATGTTTAAATTGTCTACTATGGTGATTAATATAATGGCGAAAGCCTCCTCTTCTACTTATATGATTGAGTTTTATGATTCAAATATGTGGCATGGTAGATTAGGACACGTCAAATTATTTCAAATGAAGTTTTTTTAGGGTAATTTGATATTTTTTAATATAATTTCACGTATATCCACCCATATCCACCCGATGACTTAAAAAAAAGTTTTTTTTTTGTTTTCTTTTTCTGCCTGTCCGACTATGTTGCATATATGCAACATATGAAACATACAATGTTGCATATATGCTGCAACATGGTATGTTGCATATAAAACATATGAAACATACCATGTTGCATATATGCAACATTATATGTTTCATATGTTGCTCATATGTTGCATATATGCAACATAGTCGGTCATACAAAAAAAAAACGATTTTTGTTTAGTTATTTGTTTTTTTAGGTCGTTAAGTTGTCATCATGTGTATAGACATTAAGGAAAAAAGAAGAAGAAGCACAAAAAATTATCTAAATAACCTTCATTCAATTGAAATTTAATGGTTTTTACATTAGTTCTTAAGTTTTTACAATAATATTGGTTTGTACTAGAACTTTACCCATATATAGACTATTGGCTGATAATAATTCATAAATTATTCAAGTGTTTTCAGTGAATTGGATGACTTGATATTGATGTGGGTTTGATGTAAAAATGGTGTTTTTCAAATCAGGATAACACATTAAAAGAGTATGACTGTTATAAAAGAAGGAATTAACCAGATCTTAGCAATCAGTCACCTAGAAGATGAATCAACCTCAATCTCAACAACTCAATACAAAGGAATCTAATAACAAACACATACTTGAATACAAGAAGACATACAAATGATCTACACAAGAGTTAAACATCCAACCAGAATGGTTGAATGATGAAACCATAAATGACAACCAAGAGAGAAGAAAAAAGGTGTGAGAGTGGCTAACACCAGAAAGACGAATGAGAGTGATTAATTCTCTCTCATAACCCTAACTTTCTTTTATATGCTCCAGCGGCTCTAACCCGAACATCTTCTTGAGCCCAACAACCCGTGACTCCATATCAGCCCATCTCTAGCCCAGTGACACAATTCAAGCCCAACTTCATGAACCAAGCCCAAACACACCTAAATAAGTTAATACCTGCACAAATGAGAAATACAAACAAATATAAAACACATTTATATAAAATTTGTAACAAGTTACCAATATTTGAGGATATTGAAATGTTAAAGAATATGAAGTCAACATATTCTTAACATCCCCCTCGGTTCAATATACGGAAATTATCAAACATGCCAAGAAGATTACTTAACTTCTCATGTTTATTTACAAACTAACTTTTCGTAAAAATATCAGCTGGTTGATCAGCTGAACTTATTGCAAAGTCAATCTCAAAATGTTTAGTCCTTTCATGAAATACAGGATTAGCAGCAATAGACATTGTTGCATTACTATCACAGTATAAAAGGACTGGTAGGTTAACAAAAAAATGTAGTTCACTCAATATATTAATTATCCACATTACTTCTAACAGAGCAGCACATATAGACCTATACTCAGCCGAGGACCTTGAAACAGTGATCCCCTAGTTTTTACTTTTCCATGAAATCAAAGACTTCCCAAGAAAAACACAGAAACCAGTCATAAATTTCAGGTAACAACACACTTTGCCCTCAGCATATACAGATAAATCCAAAGAGCCATCTTTACTTGAAAGAATGCCCTTGCCAGGTGCCTTTTTAAGATACCTCAATAACCTAAGAGCAAGTTTCAAATGACTCTGAGTAGGAGCATGCATGAATTAACTCAAATATTGAACATAATAAGCAATATCTGGACATGTGTGACACAAATAAATTAGTTTTCCTATCAGTTTTTGAAAACTAGATATTATTTACATAGTCAGTGAGTTTTATACAACTATGTGAGCTTTAATCAAGGTAATACTCACAACAGAAAATAATAACAATGTGTTATATCTCGTGAGTTTTATTTTCTGTTCTGAGTATTAAAACTCATTTGATTTAATTCTCTCGTGAGATTTTATCTTAATTACACCCTAAATCTCTCTTTGGTTAAATTTTATAAGTTTGTGGCAATTTAAAATCCAGATGATTAATAAAAAGATGAACCTGGTAAAGAAAAATTAGAAAATGACATAAAGGAAGAAGTTAATGAAAGAGAAAAAGTAGATGATGACGTCTCAAGTTTAATAGAGAAAACACCATTTTTGAAGGTTGATGGTTCCAACAATTTTCAGCAAAGATTACACAAGGTGGTGTCTGTAAGATAATAGAGTACTGAAATAACTGGATGATTATTATTGATTGATAGATTACAATATACTGAGTTCACAGGGAACCCTAGAAACCTAGTTAGGCTCGTGGGCTCGTACTAATAATCCCTAATAATAATATATTCCAATACTCCCCCGCAGTCAGAGCGGGAGGAAATTGGACGCCCAGACTGGAAAATAAAATAAAAAAACATAAAAGTAATGATAAAAACTTAAAAAAACAAGCTTCAATCTCGATCCACGACTTGAAATTCTAATCTTCTCCAAACGGCTTAAAATAGTTGCATCCCTTGAAGTATTATTAAGTTTACTCGGCTTTAGTTCCTCTCATGACTTCTTCTGGTTTTAGATCTTGGTTTCTAGAATAATAAACATGATGGCTAGATTCTAATCAAACATTGTTCCATCTTATTTGCCTATAAACGGCTCAGAATAGTTTCATGCTCTGCCCCTTGGACCCCGCCAGGGGCTGCCGCCCCTTGGACCCTGCTTCTCAGGGGCGTTGCCCCCGAACCCCCGTGAGGTTGGAATTTCAAAGAAGCGGATCAGTTATCGGGTTTACCCTTGATTCGGTAGCTGTGGGGTGTTATGTTTGAGGAAAATCCAGATTACAGTATTTGTTACGAGTTAGTGATCGAATTTCAAGAAATGAGTTTGTGGATAGTCATTGTTCTTGATGATGGACAGGGATTCATGAACGGGTGTTTCTGATGATGGACAGAGATTCGGAGACATGGATATGATTACTTAGGGGCGATTGTTTGAATTCTGAGAAATTGCGTCTTTGTGATTGCGTTTATCAGAGTTTATTTGTCTACACAAACTGAAGAATATTGAAGATTTGAATATGTCACTTATTTAGGGGGAAATTGGGGACCCTAATTGAAAAGGTGAATATTCAAAAGTAATCAGTTCAGGGATGATGGTGATTTTTGATCTTCATGGAAAGGTGGTGTATTCTGATGTTCGTGCGAACCGATATGTCAAAGTTTTCAGTTATGGTTTGGAACTCTCTGTCATATGCTCGATACTTTCTTGAGTTGTGAAGACTTGATCAGGTTTCAGTCTGCAACGAGAGATGCGTTTACCGGGGTTATATATTGGGATGGATTTCATGCTGAGGGGGAATTTCTGTGAGTGAAGATGTTGATTGTGTCTGTTTTCATAAAGATCAGAATGTATTACAATTCCCTGAGGATTGAAGATTTCTGTCAAATGCAGTGATGTTTGTGGATTTTGTTTTTTTTATTCATGACGATTAAATGAAGTGATCCTGCATCTTGATGTCATATCCGGTGTTTGAAGTATCCGTCTATGTGATTGGAATGCTCTTGCCATGGAAGTGCTTGAAAAAAGGGAGAATTTTATTGATTGTTGTGATTGTACAAGATTGCAAGCTGTTTCTTGCATATCTGATGTTTCAGTCAAGGGGAGTTTGCTAAAGATAGAGATGTCTGCAGCAAGCTGACCGAAGATTGCTAGAAGATCAAATTCTGGGTTCGACAGTAACGTCCAAGGGGGAATTTGTTGATACATGAATCTTGTGTGGTTGTTACTGTTCGAATTGTCAAACAGACTGAGTTGACTGTGACATGAACTGGGGTCCGAACCCCAGCCGAACTCAAGGTTCGGAGTCATTCGAACCTTAGACGAACTCCAAGTTTGGAGGGAGTTCGGACAGGGTTCGGAGGGTCCAGGTTCGGACAGAATTACACGAATATAAATAGCTTCGTCTTTTTAATTCTTTGGAAGTTTCTGTCCAGAGTCTGTCCAGTTCAATGTGTTGAGAGGGGAGGTTCTGTCCAACCTCCCCCGGACCTTAATCGTTGTATACTCCTTCGGTTTATGTAATCATTCAACACAATATATGACAAAACTTCCGTCTCGATATTATCTACCATAGAATCGATACCTTACACGCTCTTTCATTATTTTAATTAAATAATTGTTTTAACAAAAAAAATGAATTGAATGTGCAGTGATGCTGTGTTCACAACAGAAGAAGGAGAAATTGTAATGAGGAACTCTCTTGAATCTTTATGTCCTGGATTTGAGATACACTTAAATGTTATAAGTGCATGGTCAAGGGTGCTGAACTATCAAGAAAAATTCGAAAACAAAGAATCCTCAAAGAGACTTTTTTGTTCTTCAGTGATGTTGGTATTGATCTAATTTTAAAAAGTTAAACGTGTTTAAAACTCATTGTTGAACTTCACTTTTAAAAATAAGCTCAAGTTTTCACTTGAATTTTAAAACTCAAATATTATAACGCATAAAATAGGACCCATTATCAAAATGCGGTGAGTTTTAAACTGAATTTTAAAACACATTTGTAGTTTTCAAATATTAAAAGTTATAGTTTGAGTATTGAAACTTACTGAAATTTAATCTGCAATTGAATTTTAATATATCATAACCTGATCTTAAAATTTTAGAGTCTTTAAAACTCTAACCTGATCTTAAAATTTTAGAGTCTTTAAAACTCAAATATTATTTAACTTGAACAAGCAAAAGATTGTCAAAACCACGAAAATGCAATTTATACAATTACAAATTTTGGACAGATTCGGCCAGATTTTTAGGTCAACTTGCAGAGGTCATAACTTGATCAATGTTGCTCTAAACTGATTGATTCTTTTTCCCTTGTAAAGTAGGACGTCTTAGTTTTACAACGGCTACTCGCACACTCTCTAAAACCTCCGTTTGGTCATCCAAAACACTGCTGCAAGTTAGGTGCGCAGAGCTGTATTTTTCTGTGAAAAGTAGACTTTGCTTTTTGGTTGAGCATGATAACCTCGTTTTAATGAGTGGTTTGTTAAATTAAAATGAGTTTTATATAATAAAATTAAGATCTGGAAGGTTTCATGTTCAAACTCTAAGTTTTAAATGAGTTGTGCAAATTTTAAACCTACTTTGACTATTTTGCAAAAAGCTAAAATTTCCAACTTCCGACACGCATAACTTTCTCAATACTTATCCGATTGAGTTGATTCTTTTTGCAACATTCCCTAAATGTTGAGTAGTTAGGTGCTTAAAGTTTGACTTTCTGGGTCAACTTTGACTTAAGTTGCAATTTCTTATTTTTTTCCCAAATTGGGACTTGTATGTGCATTGTGTGGCTTGTATGATTGTATGAAACATGTTTAGGTGTTTATGTGCTATTTTTATCCTAGCGACAACTACTAATTTGATTAGGCCATATTTTACCCGAATAGGTTAATTTTGACCAACCGGTGGAACCAAGTGTTGAGTACCAGTGCACCCTAAGGTGAGTTTCACTTACTATTATTGTTATATTTGGTTTAGGATGATAACGCATAGATAGTTGCATCCGGTGTAGGATGGCAACCCAACGGTAAAGGTATTTTCTTACTTAAGTAAATTTCTGACAAAATATCATATGTTGCACTGAATTGCTTTTAATACAAAAGTCCTTGCTTTCGGGCCGTTAATATACAGTAGCGAGGTAATATTGAGTAGTATTACTGGGGATTGACACCCCCGCTCAGCGGTGCACGGGATGCACCCTCCCGACTGGCGGTCGGACTGAGATCAATGCTAGACTACCCACCGTGATCCGGATAGACACGGGAAGGCAAGGTTCATAGGTACCCCCTATCAAAACATTGTCAGCTTCAGTTACGAACAATTCAGGTGGACATAACTATAGGCTAGCTACCTACGATATGGAACTTTACTGGTCTTATGAATATTGATTGTGTTTTACCATTCTTTATTCATATACATTAGGTCTACATGTGACGTGTAGACCGCTTTAGTGAACTCACCAGCCTTGGCTGACACTTGATTGTTGAATGCTTTTCAGGCTGCTTGGAGGATCATGGATGGCACGGGCGTTGGCAATACTTACCTTTTGTAAAACCCTTTTGGAAATTGTATTTCAGATACTTTAGTAATCACTTTTACTAAACAACAACCTTGTAAACTTTTAATGCTTCCGCTGATTTTGTGAAATGTGAACTCTGATTTACTAAATGTAATACTTGACTGGTTTACCCTTTAACTATGGCTTGGTTGTAACTAAAGACTTGGATCCTGGTCTGGATCACACCCCACACGGTTGTACTCCGTTAGTGGAAATTGGGGGTGTGACAGATTGGTATCAGAGCCCTTGGTTACAGCGAACCAGAATATTTCAAAAAGTGTTTTCTGAACTGTAACTGTCATTGAAAGCTTTGGTTACAAATCTTTCCCCAAAAGTATTGCTACGTGTGCCGAAGACGATCCTCACTTAATTCATTCGGTTTATGTCTGTATAGGACTTGCATTCTTGATGTAAACAGTAGGTTAACGGTAATGTGAAATGTCTGAAATCTATGCTTAGCTTTGTTACATGTTTTCACACTTGGTTATTGGAAATCATTCTTGGAGATCTCGTTTTGTTCTTGGAGATCTCGCGGTGTTCTTGGAGATCTGGAAATTGTTCTTGGCATTTCACCTTGCCCTTGGCGATTTGGGAACCACACTTGGCGATCTCGCCAGTGTGCTTGGCGATCTGGGGTTCTACTTGGCGATCTCGCCAAAAACCCCTAGCGACCTCGCCCTTGCTCCATCCTTTGGCGATCTCGCCAACCCCTGGTGCCTCAAGTAGGCTTAGCGACTTCGCCAACCCCCCCCCCCCCACCTCTCTCTTGGCGATCTCGCTAACCCTAACCACTCCGAAAACTTGTTCTTTGCGATCTCAATTACATTTAGCGATTTGGTGGGTCGGATACTTATGTCATTAACTAAATTAATATTCCCTTGAATATTTTGTTCAAGCAAACGAATGTTTCATGTAACTTGAGTCTTCATGAAAAATTGCCGATGTGAGGCATTTCATAGGAATATCTTGGATGTTCTAACACTTAGCACACTCGTAATGTGTCTTAGTGCGCTAGTAAAGAACGTTGTTTAGCCTCGTATAGGGCAGCACTGTATAGAATCAAATGATTTCTCATAGAATACTTGTAACTGCATCTGTTGCCCTAAAATGTTAACACTCTTTTTCTTTGGTCAGTGTAGACCTTGCATTTTAAATCGCATAGTTGTTTTGTGATAATTCAACGTGAATGTAACATAAAAGAAAATCAGACATGTGATGATTAGGAATAATATGATATTCTCTCTTTATATATATATATATATATATATATATATATATATATATATATAACAAGTTGGTGACCCGCTCTCGCTTCGTGACGGGCCACCTATTTATCAGTCCGTTCAAGTCAAAAAGGTTTAGTATGGTCAAAGTATAAAATTATAAAGAAGTCGTGGCTAAAGTCAAAAACTCTAAAAGTATATATAATAATAAAAGAAAGTAGAAAAGTTAAGGAGTATAAAACGTTTCGCGGTAAGCCACCCATTTACTCGTCAGTTTAAGTGATGACATTTTAATGTGGTCAAATTATTAAACAATAAAAAATAGTGGCCAAAGTCGAAAACTCTATAAGTATATTAAAAGCAAAAGTAGAAAAGTTAAGGGATATATAATGTAAAATTCTAAAAGTTTTGTCGTCAAAGCATAAAACTATAAAAAGTATAAAAAACGAAAATAGAAAAGCTAAGGGACAAAACGTAAAAGTTTAAAAGTTTCTTGGTCAAAGTATAAAACTATAAAAAAAAGTCGTGGCAAAAGTCGAAAATTCTTAAAGTATGTTAAAAACAAAAGTACAAAAGTTAAGGGGTTTGAAACGTAAAAGTATAAAAGTTTCGTGGTCGAAGTATAAAACTATAATAAGTATATTAAAAACGAAAATATAAAAGTTAAGGGGTATAAAACGTAAAACTCTTAAAGTCACGTTCATTAAAAGTATAAATTAAAAAGTAATAGCGGCCAAAGTATAAAAAAATGACATGGACCAAAAGTGTAATAAAAAGTTGATATGGACCAAAAGTGTAAAAATGAGAAAATATTGTGGCCAAAGTAAAAGAAACTAAAAATTAACATGGATCAAAAGTGTAAAAATAAGAAAATATTGTGGCCAAAGTAAAAGAAACTAAAAATTTACTATTAATCACCAATTCTTATTGTTATATATATAATATATGGTTGGTATCATCATGTAATTTATTATTTACTGATTTTTATTAACATATTTATATACATAATTTCTAATGTTAGTATAAAAAAGTGTTTTGTTCAACAGTTCCCCAAGTCACTATGATAAAGGTGTGAAAAAACAAGTTCGGTGTTACCACTTTGAATCAAGGGAAAAAGACGAAAATAGCCATGTTGACCACGGTTGGACGAGAGTGTCCCCTCTTTTCAAAAAAGGGACCAGAATAGCCGCCTCCACGGTCGTCGGGGTCATCCGTTCAACGGTCGTCCGACTGTGAAACTAAACCAATAAAAAGGTGACACCTCACTAATCCACGGTCGGATATACATGTAGATAAGGTCGTCCGACCGTACAACTACCCCCGACGACCGTGTCTCAGATATGACTGCAACGGTCGTGACGACCGTCTGACACCCTTGTCGGAGTCGCCACGACCGTGGTTGACTAAATTTAAAAAAAATCAAAAATATACGGTCGTTTAGTCGACGGTCGCCTGCGACCGTATTTAAAGTCGCCCGACCGTATAATTTTTCATTAAAAAAATCTAAATTAGACGGTCGGACGGGGGAGGGTCGTCGGCGACAGTGTTTAAAGTCGACCGACCGTGGGCGAATATTTATTTATTTATTTTAATCTTTAAATAAAAAATAAAATAAAATTATCTTTATTTATTTATTTTTTTTCAAATTTGTTACTCACTTTATTTTAACTCTATAAATAGGAGAATATTCACCTATCACTTCATACACACACAATTTTCAAATCCAAATAAAATAATGTCATCAAGACCGAAAAAAAGAAACACCCGTGAAATCGGATCTTCTTCTAACTCATTTGAAAGCATTGACGAAATTCCACCACCTGTTGAGAAACAAGTTTGGAATTTTGAAAGTAAAGAAAATTGGGCTCCAAATGTTTTAAGCTTCTTTTACAGTGGTATGGATTCTTCGTATTGTATGATTTCTTACATGGGATCCTATACACTTACGAAAGAGTTTTGGGGCTCACTTCTTGCGTTGCATGGAAATCCTCGTATAGGATCAAGTGTATGTCATTCTTTATTTTAAATCTAAAACGTATATTTAAAGATATTTGTTGTTCCTAAATATTTTTTTTATATTATAGCACGTATCTGCCTGGACATATTGACTAATGACTTGGCGTTTAGAAGAAATAATAACAAGGAACGAATTGCCCAAAGGTCTGAACAAATGGACGATTCTGCCCCCTCAATTTTTTAAACTAATATGTGAAGGATCATCTGATGCAAATAAATTTTGTGGTGGGACAAATGACCTATATCCTACTTTATGGGATGTTGATACGGTAATTTTTTATTTTAATAGTTCATTTGTTTAGATAATTTTTTATTTTAATAGTTCATTTGTTTAGATAATTTTTTTATTTTGGGGCATTTACATATATCCCCCTACTAAACTATTTTATTACATATTTACCCAAGCCTAAAACTTAATTACATATATCCCCTTCCTAAACTATATATATTACATATTTACCCAATTCATTTAAAATAATTTATTAATTGACTATTATACCCTTATTAATATTTATATATTTCTTTCTTCTAATATTTATTAAGTAAATATTTCACCTAATGATAAATTAGGTATTTCACCTGATGCCTTTCTCTTGAAGATCCAAACGAAGAAGAAACACATGATTTTGACTTTTTAAGTTCGTGTCTTCAACCCCGTCTGCATTAAATTGATAAACTATTAAATTTATATTATTTATTTCACATATAAAAAAATCAAAAATGGATCTCACCCCATGGATGCTTCAACGAACTGGGCTGTTAAGGCACATCCATCATCAAACTTTCTATAACACATTAAAGAACAATTTAATATAAAACCCTATCACAAAGCAAGTAAAAACGTAAAATTTGATACAGTTTTCAAATAGGCATTCAACACTTCTTGTGCACTGTTCTTGGCGCTTAACCACTAATGGTGTATTGGTGGAAATCCATTAACAAGAGTTAGCTCTTAAAGTTATGGAGTAGATCTCAAGATATAGAAAACCTAATAGCCTTATGTTTAAAGAATATAAGGGGAGAGGAACCAAGAGGGATTCATCGATTTGAAATAATTATTTACAAATCTAAAAGATTTCCTCACAAATAAGTGAATAACTAATCAGATGAATCAAGAGCGATGAGCAGATTTGCCCCCACACTAATCAGGTGATGAAATTGTAAATACACACAGTTCGATGTCGGGTAAAGGTGCAAATTTTATTCTGATTTTTGTTTTTTAAAATTAAAAGGGTATATTGGTAATTTTATTTGAAAAAGGGGATATATGTAATTAAAGTTTAAGCTTGGGTATATATGTAATTTAGGGGTTGTTTGATAGTTACTAACTGGGTAAGAGCTGATTGAGTAAGAGTTGAGTGAGTAAGAGCTGATTGAGTAAGAAGCTCTCGTTGAAACTTGGGTGTTCATTAATAGCTGACTGGGTAAGAGCTGACTGAGTTTTTTTTTTCCCGACAGTTGACTTAAGTAATGTATATAGCTAATTTGTTTTTTATGTATTAAAATGGGTTGAACTGATATCAATTATATAATCAGTTTATCAAAAAAAAAATCTAGCAACAAGTTTATTAACTTATTAACAAGTATGAGGAAAAAAGTGTTGAAATGGGTATGAATTAAAATGGGTTGAACTGATTTCAATTATATAATCAGTTTATCAACAAAAAAATCAAATTTTATGACAAATTTGAAGAGCTTTATTGAAGCACAATATAGAATCAGACAAAAGATTATGGAAATACAGTCGTTTGATCTATTGAACCAATGAAAACATAATCGATTGCGCTTTATTAAAGCAATGAAAATTAGACAAATGATTATTCAAATACTTGGAGATTAATCATAAGAAACAGCGGTTGGTTACCTGAATTTCTGTGTCTATAATGGTGGAATTGAGAATTGAGAATTGTATGAATGGCGAGGAGGAGGCTGTGAGCGGCAGAGGAGCACTTGAACGGCGAAGGCGGAGGACCGGTTGAGCACTTGAACGGCGAAGGCGGAGGACCGGTTGAGCACTTGAACGACGAAGAAACCGTTGCAGGTGGAGGGGCGGAGGAGGAGCACTTGGCGGAGGAGGAGCACTGTTTTAGGGCGGAGAACTTTGGAACGACGGCGATGAAATTTTGGAGCGCTGATTTAGGGTTAAATGAAAAAAAAAGCTCGGTCAGTGATGTTAATAGAACTGATTCGGTCAGGGAGGGCTGATTCGGTCAGCTCGTGTTTTTTTTATATCAAACAAGCTGACCACTTACCGGGTCATGGGTCAGCTCTTACCGGACCCGGTAAGAGGTTATCAAACACCCCCTTAGTGTCTTAATATTTAGGTTTATTTACCCATATCTATTGTTGATGAAAACTGGTTTTTGCTAAAGATCTGTATGGATACATTCAACATCTTTGCATTTCACCCGTATGACTGCTCTCAGAGTAGTTGCCATTCAAAGTGCATTCATAAGATTATTTTCGGAATTGTCTGTGAATTTGAAAGTTTTTATCTAAATTTTCTTGATCGTATATCATACTGGCACCACTCAGGGCATGCGAAGATCGAAGAAATATCATTTACTGGGGACACTGTGTGGCCTTACAATGCAGGATATATAGGATCCGATTCTGGAGTGTTAATTTGTATGTTATTACGAAGGATAGTTAAAAATAAGTCCATGGTGTGGGGAGAAGTTAATCTACAAGAAGCTTGTTTAAGATTCAGACGTTTTATGGCCGATGAACTTTATGCAATGCGTACAATGTGATTTAACTAAAAATTTTATTTTATGTGGTTTGTATTTTGTTTTAATATTATTAATTGTCATTTCCAATTAAGGATCCCTTCCAATTACCTTATTATACTTTTTAATTATCAAAATAATTTGTTAAATTAATAAATGTGGTTCGACCTTATTAACTATTACATTAAATTAAGTTGTTATAATTGCCTTAATATTTTATGAGAATATTTTATTTATTATCAAATTTAAAGGTAAAACTTAACAAGTAACAAATTCAATTATATAAATAGTTTTGAATACAATACAATACCATACAATAAACATTAGTCTAAATATTATTACATTTACAATAAAAAACGAAATTACAAGTCTCCTGATAAATAAATTATAATTTTTAAAAATATTAAAATTATACGGTCGGACGACCGTATATTTCAGGTGAGCGACCGTCTATATACACGGTCGGACGACCGGCTAATTTTTTATTTTGAATTAAATAATAAAAAAATCACACGGTCGTGGCGACTTAAACAATTGTGTCAGACGGTCGCCACGACCGTTGCAGACAGAATGTCAGACGGTCATCCATTTTATACGCACGGTCGTCCCGCTCGTGAAGATTCACTAACGTGGCACGCGCTAATTAGTAGTGGTGAGACAGTCGTGCGACCGTGATTGATCGGCCAAGGCGACCATGGAGGGTGGACATTCTCGTCCAACCGTGGTCAAAACGACCATTTTTGTGACGCCCACTCCCAGACTTGGCTCCAGGAGGGGTCACGTGTCAGATTTACTCATGAACACAAGGTATAACAGAGATAACTAAAGCAGCGGAAATTTAAAAACTTTTACTTATTTATAATGCCAAGTACAAGTAAGATAAAATTTCTACAACGGTTAACGATAACTATAAAAGATAACGATTAATAGATATGCATCTATCTACATTACTTAAGCCAGCATGCCCGTATAGCCTTCTCCTAATAGCTTGCCCATCCATTCTGCTCAAACATGAGCCTTTCCCTTGATGCTTGGATCTTTAACCTCACCTAATATACATGCTTTAAAAAGTCAGCTTACGCTGGTGAGTTCTAAGTATTAAAACTTTACTACCTTAACCTCGAAAGGTTACTTCAAACATTTGGGCTTAACGGTCCCTCCTTTATAAACATTTAATGGATATAAGACATAAAAGAATTATACCAAACATAACATTTAAACCTTCAGTATTAAAAATCATTTAATACTTTAAGTCATCTTCCCTGCTAATAATCATTTTGCATAAAGAAAGTCATACAAAACATTATAAGCAAAACCTCTTCTACTAAGCATTGTCTATCCTCTGGGACTACTTTAGCCCCTTTCGGTTGGCCGTCGCCTTCCGACCTCTTGAGTAACCGTCGTTACTCCAGTGGCTTCATTTCCACTGCTTGGATTGTACAACCCCCCTCTTACCAGACAATCTGTGCTTAGATTAAAACTTTTTTAAAATAACCCCAAGGGTCATTTCCTTTATCCTCAAAAACTCATTTTCCTCTTTTGAAACTTTTCTTTAAAAGTTTAACTTCTTTATTACCCGTTCATTATAACTTTCCCGAAAAGAGTAATAACAGGTAATAATAACTTTAAAACAGTTATAAGTATTATAACTTTTTCACGTATGTGTATCAACACAAAACAAGTAAAGGCATCTCAAATACTTTTCAAGTAAACAGTTGAATATGTATCATTGCATGTATATTAGCCCGAAAACATTAAAACATTTAAAACATTTAAAAGTGGGCTCATAGAACTCACCTTGTCTTCTTAAGCCAATTAAATCAGTCAGAACCTCCTTTACGTCTTCCAATTTAACCTAATTGCGTATTGTATGATGTTAACGCAAGGTTTTATATAATAAACACTTCTTATGTTTATTTTAATACTTTATCTACTTAATAATGTATATTATTAAGTTTATATACTTTTAAGGGTCAAAATGACCAAAATGCCCCTGGAGGCATATTATCTTCTTTTATGTGATAATTATGAAGACGCGCATTCCTATAAGTAGACGCTCACTCCGGGGTCGCCCAGTGTTGGGATGCCATTGCCCAGATGGGATGGCGACACCCCCGCTATGCCAGAAACCCCAGTGTACAGGCGCTTACCCTTCCGGTTCGCACGAACTTCTAATATCCGATTAACTCGGTATTTTCAACACTTCATTATTTATTCATTTTAACTTCATATACACTTATTATATGTATAAACATGATACTATACCAAACGTCAAGTCCCCATACCCTCCAGATTATTTTATATTAAATATTCTTATTTGGAAACCCTAATTTCATGAAATTCTCGTTTTATTATCAAAACTCATTTTTAATTCAAACCAACTTAGGGTATTATCCATTATAACATTTTATAATATCCTTTAAAATGGCAAAGCTTAATTCAAAACCGTTTACTCGATTTGGGCAGAACAACGACATGAAAACCCTAATTTTGACCCGTTAACGAAACCTTTACCAAACCTTTTCCAATTGTGAAATAAACTTAGGGCTTTCTTAAAACACATTAAATTATGATTACCTACAAAAATTTAGACCCTAATTCCAATCCAATCACCCAAAATCAAAGATTTTCCTCAAGAACCCTAATTTTGACATGAATTTAAAAAGCATACTTAGAATTCGAATTTGCAAAAACTGAGATAGGTTATTGTTAATCATACCTAGGGTAGCTTGACTGCTGAATTTCGCCTTCTAACTCCTCACCGTTTGCGCGAATTTGATTGACGAAGTTTCTGGGTTCGTTTAGGGTTTTTAGAGAAAGAATCAGTGAATTTGTGAGGATTTCGGACGAATTGATGCATGTATTTATAGTATTAGGTGCGTACCATCCTCCTTACATGTCCCATGGTGACTCACGGCCAAGAAACGACGCGTAGGAGGCCAAAACGTAAGCTGCAAGTCTGTGTACGTGGCCAAAAACGAACCTGGAAGAAGATTCTGCGACCCATACGGCTCGCGTATCGCGCCGGGTGAGGGGCTGGGCGGCGCGTACCGCCTAGCATCTTTGCCATAATGACAGTTTTAGTCCCTAAACCTTTTTAAGTGCATTTTAGCCCCTGAACTTCTACGAACTGTTATTTTATGTCATAAAACACTTAAGGGTACATTTATAAAAGTTTCTAAGGTTCTAAACATGCCCGATGATATACGTATATATACGTTTTATATCTTTTAATTATTGACGCTTTTAGTCCCTTAACTTTCGTTTTATGCTATTTACCTTTGTATCTTTCGATGTAGCTATCATTTTATGTTCCATAACCTTACTAAACATGATTCTAATATTCTCAATGGTTCGGGTTATATATATTAATATATATATACATATATACACATAGTTTACACTTTCTACCCTCTAACTTTGCAATATTCATCATTTTATGTCATGAATCATGTTAGGACATATCCTTGCTATATTTTAAGTCTTAAAATACTTACAAGAATTATAGTCACGTATAACGTCTGTATTGCTTATAACTTTGCATAAATTACGCTTTTGGCCCTTTTACTTTTTCGTTAACTATTAACATGCATTTCTATACGTGTTTTCTTATCAATGGTCTATGTTATTCACATAAGCATGTATTCATGATTTAAACACGTATACGAGACGTAATTAGTCATGTCTCATCATTTCTAAGCCCGTTTTACGTGCTTTATCTATTTATTACCATTTCTAACTCATATTTACAGTAAAGCACATAGGTAAATATTTTAAGATACGAATTTACCTAGACGGAAATATCGGGGTGTTACAACTTTGGTCTTTTTCCCTTGAATCAAACATAATATCCATTTTATCTGTCAAAAAATTGAAATTAATTAAAGAAATTGATCTTATATTCATACCGATAATATGTGGACGACACTTTTATCTCTTGTGTTTTAACATGAAAACACACACAATTTAGGTGATTGACAACGTTAAGAGATTGAAGAAGGATTACTAAAATTGGCCACACAAAATGGTATGTCAACTTTTAACTTTATATTACATCTTATTCTTTGTTTTTTTTTTAAACTCGCTATTTTAAAACACTCTATATTCATGGAACTTTTTAAAATTTCTAGTGATTACTGTTTTAAAACTCACTATATTTTAGAACTCATTGAATTGAGTTTTAAATCAATATTCTATAAAAACTCAAAGAATGAGTTTTTACCTTGACATATAAAACTCACAATGTTGTATAAAACTCAAAGAATTAGTGATTTTAACTTGTGAGTTTTATAAATCGGAGTCTTATACAATTAAATAAATCTCACCACAAACTTGTTTATTAATTTCAGTGAGTTTAATTAAACTTAATTATGTATAACTTATTGTTAATTAGTTTTAGTATTAAACTAAATTATGTATAACTTATTGTTTATTAATTTTAGTGCGTTAAAATTAAACTCAGTTATGTATAAGACTAAGTTCAAATAATCTATTTGATTTAAAAGTTCAATGTAATTAAATTCTATTATTTTTATTTTGATGAGGATTGCGTTTCTTGACTATTTAATATTGACTGGGTATAAAGAATGGGAGAAGTTTAAGGATGCTGAAATTGTTTATATTGATATTCCTTGGAGAATGCTAAAAAATCATATTGATTGTGGCGTTTTCATTATGAGGCAAATGAAAACGTATTTTGGAGATGTGAAGAATTTTAATAGTGGGTTGTTAAAGGAATGAAGAAGATCAAAATGATGAATTGATTGACCTCCGTCATAAATATCTTACAAAACTACTCACTTGCCATATTAATCTTCAAAGTGCTTCAAATGTAGAAGAAATGAAACAATACATGAAGATGAAGGAAGAAACAAGGAAGCTTGTGAAAGAAACAGGAAGTTGAACATAAAGGTGCAGCTCAGCAGCAAGTTGAGTCCATGCACTCTCCTCTTGCGTTTTCTTTGAGGGTAACAAGAAACAAGTATCATGAACCTCTTTGTACTAATATTTCAGTTTGATATTTTTTTTATATAATGGCTACATATGTTAGTTGTAATGTGTAGGATGTAAAGGACAACCATGTGATGATTGAATTAAGCTCATTAGCATCAGAGTAATTAGTGAATATTGTAAGTTTTTAAATCATAAAAGTACTTGCTCCTATTTTAAGTTGCTTATTTATTTTTTAGGTATCTAAACTTAAAATGAAATTAAAATTATATGAACTATAAATTACAAGTAAATGTAGAGGTCCTTATCATACATTTTGATTGTTGATCGAATCTTGAATCGTTAGATATATATAAACAGATAATAACTATGTAAATATTACATGTAGTGAACTGGTTGAGATCAGCAGCAGTCAGATTATCCATCCTGTTAATAGCCTTGGTTCCCCTTTAGGGTGTATGCTATTGATGGGATGAATTCGTGAGGGTTCACGAATTTAGAGAGAGAGAGACGAGAGAGAGATCGAATATTATGTGTAGGTGATTAACCCTTAATCTCTCTAATAAGCTCTATATTTATACACCCAAGGGGAAACCCCAGTCTATCTAATAAGGGTAATTACGTCCATCAAATAATACCAGATAGGGTTAAATACGTAATTGATTATTTAAGATAAATGATTAAAGGACATAATTATATTTATATATATATATATATATCGAAATATATATTTATATATATAAATAATGTCTTACATTCTCCCACTTGGCCGAATGATCATTTATATGAGGTATTAGATAAGTCTGATCAGAATTTAATACTCATTTCAATTTTAAACCAAAGTTACAGCAGAAAAATACAGTAATACAGTTGATTATCCAACTCAAGACCTCCATTAATCATACTACAACCCCAAATTTAAAATTCAACATAAATTCAGAATCAATCACAAAATAAGCCCTTAACGTTGATTTATAATAAACTGTCTATATGTCAATAATGCATGCATAACATATTTAGAGACAAAATCAAACGGAAGAGGAAATTAAATTAAAATAAGAAGTATGATATGCTAGTTAAGGTCTTTAGTAAAGCCCATTCTCGAAACAAGATCTTCGAATACTTTAGTTGGGAGACCCTTAGTCATCGGATCCGCAAGCATATCCTTAGTACTTATATACTCAATACAAAGAACATTTTCCTCAACTCGTTCACGAACGAACACATACTTTGTATCAAGATATAGTCCAGCGCCAGTCGAACTGTTACTGTTCGAGAAGGTAACGGCAGCTGAATTATCACAATAAAGCTTCAATGGTCTAGAAATAGAATTAACGATTTTGAGTCCAGTGATCAGGTTTCTAAGCAACATTCCATGACAGGTTGCGTTGTAAACAGCAATGTATTCTGCCATCATAGTGGATGTTGAAGTTAGCTGTTGTTTATGACTCTTCCATGAAATGGGCCCGCCTGCTAACATAAAGATGTATCCGGAAGTGGATTTCTTATCATCTTTGCATTTAGCAAAATCAGAATCAGAATATCCGACTAATTCCAGATTATCACTTCTTCTGTAGGTTAGTTTGTAGTCTTTCGTCCCATTTAGATATCTAAGAACTTTCTTAGCTGCTATCCAGTGATCATGCCAGGATTAGTTTGATAACGACCTAACATGCCAGCAATGTAAGCGATATCTGGATGAGTACAGACTTGAGCATACATGATGCTACCAACTACAGATGCATAAGGTATCATTCTCATTTGCTCCTTTTCTTCATCTGTTTTTGGACATTGGAAAGTGCCGAAAACATCTCCTTTAACTACAGGAGCTTTAGAGGGGTTACTATGTTGCATGTTATATCGAGCAAGGACGCGCTCAATATAGGCCTTTGGGGATAAGCCTAAGATCCCTTTGGCTCTATCTCGGTGAATTTCGATACCTATAACGTAAGAAGCCTCTCCGAGATCTTTCATGTCAAAGTTAAGCGAAAGTAATCGCTTTGACTCATGTAACATGTCTAAACTATTACTTGCCAAGAGAATGTCATCTACGTATAGGACAAGTATAGTAAAGTTGCTCCCACTCATCTTAAGAAAGGTGCATTGGTCCACTTGATTCTTCAGGAAACCTTGTTTCTTTATGACTTCATCAAACTTTAGATACCACTGACGCGATGCTTGTTTCAACCCGTATATCGATTTCTTAAGCTTGCAGACTAAATGTTCTTGACCTTCTGGTTTAAACCCATCAGGCTGCATCATGAACACTTCCTCATACAAGTCACCGTCCAGGAAAGCAGTTTTGACATCCATTTGATGTAGCTCTAAATCAAAATGAGCTACTAGGGCCGCAACGATCCTTAAGGAATCCTTTCGAGAGACGGGTGAAAAGGTCTCTTGATAATCAATTCCCTCTTTTTGAGCGTAGCCTTTTGCAACCAATCTCGCTTTGTAGCGTTCAACGTTTCCTTGAGGATCTAGTTTAGTTTTGAAGACCCATTTACATCCTACGGGCTTTATACCGTTGGGTAATTCAACTAAATCCCAAACGTCATTTTTCTTCATGGAGTCAAGCTCGTCAAGCATAGCTTTATTCCATTCAGAAGACTGATCACTGTTCATGGCTTCTTTATAAGAGGTTGGATCGATGAACTTTCCACCATCCGTTTCAATCTCAGCCAGGTTTGTTTCATAGTCATCAAAGTTAGTAGGCTTTCTAGCCCTAGTTGACCTCCTGGGTTGAACAACAGGTTCAGCGGGTTCAGCATTGTTTTGTGGTTGTTCGTTTGAAGTGTCTTCATTTCCTGGTGAGGGAGGTGGTGTGAGAGGTTGTGTGGGTGCAGTGTCGGCAATGGAAGTGTGTACAAGAGGAGTAATCGGAGTGATGGAAAGCGACGAAGAGTCCCTCCCCCCCCCCCCCCCGCGTCTTGTACTTCTCGCAAATCATCTGGAGAATTTTCACCGCTCCCACTGTTGTTATGATCTTCAAGGAACACGACATTCTTTGTTTCTACTATACGAGTGACATGGGAAGGACAATAAAACCGATAACCCTTTGAATGTTTGGGGTAACCAATGAAGTTACAGGTTACGGTTTTCATATCAAGTTTCTTTAAGAAGGGATTATAGAGTTTAGCATCGGCAAGACAGCCCCATACTTTCATATATTTTAGACTCGGTTTCTCTCCTGTCCAAAGTTCGTAAGGAGTTTTAGGGACAGATTTCGAGGGAACTCTATTGAGTATATGAACGGCTGCTTTCAAGGCCTCGGTCCAGAGAAATAGAGGTAATCCTGAGTTGGCTAACATACTTCGTACCATGTTCATTAAGGTTTTGTTCCTCCTTTCAGCAACACCATTTTGTTGAGGAGTACCAGGCATGGTATATTGGTTCACGATCCCCTGGCTTTTGCAAAACTCATAAAATGGACCAGGGGCCTGACCTAAGTCTGTATGTCTACCATAATACTCACCTCCTCTATCTGACCTGACAACTTTTATTTGAAGACCGCATTGTTTTTCAACTTCAGTTTTATAGTCTTTAAAAGTTGTTAGTGATTCAGGTTTTTCTTTGATGAGATACAAGTACATATAGCGAGAATAATCATCTATGAAAGTGATAAAAGAGTTATGTCAAGTAATTCCAGTTGTAGAGTAGGGGCCACTAATGTCAGTATGAATAATTTCTAATAATTTAGAACTCCTAGTGGCACCCTTCTTATTGGTCGATGTCATTTTGCCTTTAATGCATTCGACACATGTTCCAAAATCATTGAAGTTAAGAGATGGTAAAATTTCATCTTTCACGAGTCTCGATAGACGATCACGTGAGATATGGCCTAAACGTTGATGCCATAACATAGATGAAGTTTCTAAGTCTCTTTTGGGTTTTCTCTTTGTTGATTTTTCATTAACATTATATGACAACAAAGAATTAGAGAAAGTATCATCTAGTTCTAATCTATAAAGGACCACCATCCAGATAACCAAAACCAAATACTTGAGAATCAAAATAGATAGTAAGTTTGCCATGACCATGAGAAACATCAAAACTGTCCATGTCTAACTTTGGTCCTGATACAAGATTCCGAGTAATCTCAGGAATATATAAGGTATCATAAAGTTTAATACATAAACCAGTTTTCATAATTAAATCTAAGGTTCCCACGGCTTTAACGGCTAAATCTTTTCCATTCCCAAGCTTAAGCGTTCTTTGGTTTCTTTCCAGCATTTGGATTGAATGGAAGCCCTGAGTAGAATTGGTTACATGAACCATAGAACCAGAGTCAAACCACCATGAATTAGTTGGAACATTTAAACTAAAGGACTCAGTTATCATATTTAGATGATTACCTTTCTTAGCCAGCCACTCCTTGAAACCCTTGCAGTTCTTTTGTTTATGTCCAAGCTTGCGACAGAACTTGTAGTAAGGTTTGTTCTTGGAGATGTTAGAGCCGGATGATGTACCTTCATCCTTCTTCTGAACCTTAGGATACTCCCTTTGTGGAAACTTTCCCTTCCGCTTGTTGTTGGAGTTGGCAGTCACGAGATAAGCAACTTCTGGTTTGTCAAGCTTCTGACGTTCTTTCTCTTGCACGCACATCTCAATCAGCTCGCTCATTTTCCATTTGTCCTTCTAAGCATTGTAGTTGACTTTGAAGGTTTCGAAAGAAGCAGGAAGGGAGGTCATAATGAAGTGAACCAGAAACGTCTCGCCAATCGGCATGTCTTGAGCCTTAAGCTTGTTGGCGATGTCGTTCATCATCATCAGGTGCTTATGAATGCTGCCCCTTTCCATCATACTTAGTAGTCAGCAATTTCAGAATGAGGTTGCCAGAATGCACTTTTGAGGTTCCTTTGTAGTACTCCTCCACGGACCCTAGGTAAGTTTTGGCATTGTCCGAATCTGGTATGGCCCCCCTGATGGCAATGTCAATGGACTTCTTCGTGATCAAAAGGCACATCTTGTTGCACTTGACCCATTTTTCATGAGCAGTCTTATCTTCAGGAGTGCTCGAAGTAGTGAGGTCAGCAGGAGCATCATTAAGGAGTGCATGATCGAAGCCTAAAATACCGAGAACCAAATTCACGGAATCCTTCCAAGCAGCGTAGTTTGTTCCAGTCAGGGTTTCTACTCCGAAAGTCGAGGCTTAGAGTGGACAAGAGAGAGAAAAATAAGATACTAGGCGAAGATAGGTGTAGAGATTAATCGGATAATTATAATAGTATAATAATTATAAGCATATGACATTAGTAATTATTATAATAATGAGCAGGCATGAATAAGGACCATAGTAATGAAGCAAGTAAGTTGTGATAAAGTCTATTACAATCACCAAAATTAATAGACAAAATTAAGGTTCTACTTAAATGAGTCGGCTTTCGCTTTGGTTACTTGCCTATCACCTAAGTATTATGAACAAAATAAGAGGTATGTGCATAAAGTAATGCATCACATCAGCTTTGGCCAGAAATGATGCATCTAAGCTTTATGTACAAACTAGTTTCGCTAAATACAAGCATAACTCATCAGCTTTGGCCAGAAAAGAAACACTCGTATAAGTGAGGCGAATGCTTAGTTTTAGTTGATAATCATTGTATAAACAACGAATCAGCTTTGGCCAGAATCGAAGTTTTAAAATGTTATCAAGTTAAGCGAATAATTTAGTTTAATTCAAATAAGTTAACCAGTATTAGGTATAATGATGACATTTATTAATGTAGCAAATCAGCTTTGGCCAGAATTACTACTTGTCAACAACTAATAAAAGTTAAAGAACTAAACTAATTTATTATACAAGTTTTGTAAAACATAAACATATAAGGTTTTAAACAAAACAAAAATTTCAATATTAAGCCCTAAATTTAGCAGAAAGACCCGCTGTCAACAACCGCAAAGTGAGCTTATCGATCGAAAAGGGGTATCCGATCGAAAAGGGGTTTTCGATCGAAAAGGTGTGCCCTGATAAAAAGAAAGGTATACCCGATCGAAAAGTGAGCTTTTCGATCGAAAAGGGGTATCCGATCGAAAAGTGAGATTTTCGGTCGAAAAAGGGTGTAACCGATCGAAAAGTTGTACCTGATCGAAAAGTAGTTTTCGATCAAAAAGGGTATCCGATCGAAAATTGTGCCTGATCAAAAAGTAGGCTTTCCGATCGAAAAGTAGACTTTTCGATCGGATCGAAAAGCCAGTCGAAAACCATATGGCCCAATCGAAAAGTCGATCGAAAAGCCATATGGTCCGATCGAAGAGCAGGGACTAAGCCACATGATTCGATCGAAAAGGTATTAAGTGATCGAAAAGTCGATCGAAAAAGGTACGGGCTGATCGGAAAGTATACTTTCCGATCGAGCAGCGTCGAAAATAGACTTTTCGATCGCGAACCTTAAGCCGATCGAAAAGGGGTTTTGATCGAAAAGTCATATTTTCCGATCGAGGGAACGGGACAAAGCCAAAGTTTCGATCGGGAGACTAAATATGTAATAAAAAATTAAGCTTTTCGATCGAGATTTTGAAATATCGATCGAAAAGTAAACCAACCTTGTCGAAATCAGTTTTAGGGTTTTTGTTAGTTTTCATATCCGAAAATTCGATCAATGTTAAGATTTTCAGATTTGTATTAAAACCAATTTTTGATTTTATGCTTAAAACGAATTAGGGTTTCAAAATTTTTAGACAGAATCGAAAACCCATATTTATTTCGAGATTAGGGTTCTTTAACGAATTCAGATTAATGATTCGATTGAGCAACATATGCTCTGATACCACATGTTGATCGAATCCTGAATCGTTAGATATATATAAACAGATAATAACTATGTAAATATTACCTGTAGTGAACTGGTTGAGATCAGCAGCTGTCAGATTATCCATCCTGTTAATAGCCTTGGTTCCCCTTTAGGGTGTATGCTATTGATGGGATGAATTCGTGAGGGTTCACGAATTTAGAGAGAGAGAGACGAGAGAGAGATCAAATATTATGTGTAGGTGATTAACCCTTAATCTCTCCAATAAGCTCTATATTTATACACCCAAGGGGAAACCCTAGTCTATCTAATAAGGGTAATTACGTCCATCAAATAATACCAGATAGGGTTAAATACGTAATTGATTATTTAAGATAAATGATTAAAGGACATAATTATATTTATATATATATATATATATCGAAATATATATTTATATATATAAATAATGTCTTACATTGATTTCTATTGAATCGCTTTTCACATGATGCTTAGTTTCAACTTTTTTAAATGTCTGAAACCTGCTACTTAGGTAGTGTATTAATATCTATCCATGTGTAACTATGTACATAAATATATAGTATGTTGTGTCCTTTGTTTAATTATGAATGGATCAAATTGGGCTTTGTTTTCTCTATGAAAATTAAAGAACTTATCCAAAAGAGTAACGGGGTTACTGGGTCGAAATTTGGCTATTCACAGATTTCAAGTATATTGTACCAATTGGTGTTCAAGCATTTGCAGCTCAGAATCCTGCAGGAGTGGTTAGTGAGTGGTTAGTGGGACTTTTTCTAGAACTCAAAGGGATTAACATCAAATGATGTGTATGATCACAACTTCAATGTCTCTGAACATGGGGCTCACAAGTATAAACTATATATTATCACCATCATAGTTTGTATTTATGTTTCTTTAGATTTCAAAAATTGGCGGTTAGGTATTTGGTGAATATACGCCTGGTTAAGCCATACACTTCCTATAGTAATTGATTTTTGTAATGAATAATGTCACAAAAAGTTTTATGAATTATAATTCTATCTTGGTAAATAATATTAACATTGGGTCGGTGATCTTTACATAGTAAAGGGACTGATTTCATAAAACCACTTACTGCTCTTTACATAGTAAAGGGATTGATCTCATAAAGCCACCTAATTATAGTGAGGGAATTGTTGTTTTGTTTTATACTTCTATTTGTATGTATTTATAATGGGAAAAATGGGTAAAACAATTTCATTTAGCTGAATTGTCAATATATCACCTAGGTTGAAAGTCGCACTCGGTTGTTGTGGAAGTAAGGGTAAGATTAGGGAGCTTAAGGATCAAATTACACTATATGAGTTCAATTATATGTATGTGTTGGGAATTCCCGAGACCGACGAGTTCGAGATTTGGTTTGATGAAACTCAACGTACCACTTACCGTTTGACCGTTCGCATAACACGGTGAAGTTTATGACTCGAGACTCTCATTAACCGAAGACATGGCAAGTGACATTATTATTTAGATGTAATAATATTTATATGTCACTAGTTACTAGTGGTTGGTTATTTACTAGTTTGCCATTGTTAGGTTAGGATATATAGTTTGGTCTTTCATTTGTGAAGGATATGAATGTATGTATGAGTGAGAGAGAGAACATGAATCTTTGAAGTTGTGTGGGTTCATGAACACTTGTTCATGAACCTAGCATGAGTGGTGTAGGTAAACTTGTAATCATTCAACATCATCTTTGATTATCTATTTATCTTGTTCATCACATCCTCTATATTTATCCTCATCATCATCACATCTCACAACACCATTGTTGAAGATCCAGTCCATTATGTTCTTCTTGGTGTTTATTTGTTCTACAAAGACGAAGCTCACAAAGTCTTCGATCTGCTTCCGATGTGCCATCGGGGTTTGGCTTGGCTCACCGACCCCGGTTTCTACAATTGGCATCAGAGCCATGGTCGAGAAAACGCAACCGAACGGTTGGTTTTTTCAAACTTTTTGTTCATTTGCTTGTCTTTGTAACAAATGAGATGTTACTATCTTTTGTTCTTGAAAGGTTTTTGAAGTCTCCTCCCATGTTTGTTTAAAACCTGTTTTCCGATATGTTCTGAAAATATCTTAGTTTTTGTGTTTGAATCTTCAATACAAAAGAGGGTTTTGTTAGAGTTGTCAAGAACTCAAAACTCTTTCAAAATATTTTTTCAGATCTCCAACTACAATTTTAGTCAAAAGTTTGATTAATTTATTTTAAAAGTGTGAGTCTCTATGTCCACTTTGAATAGTGGAGAGAAGATGTCATTTCTTTACCCAAACCTACACGTTTTATCCCATGTTGCCTCTCTCTCACCTCCTGACAATCATTCACTTTTGTCCCATCTCTTCACCCTCTCTCCTCTCAACCAAATGATAAACCTGCAAAAATCAAACTCTTTCTCTCTCTTCACAAGCAAACAAATTGAGAGCAAAATACACAAAAGAGTTTCTTTACAGGTTAATGTTGCAAGATGTGGAGAATGCATGACACCAATCGTGGAACTCAGTTGATTCGAAACTGCAACTCGTTTCAGTTTTCTATTTGATATGGGTTAACGGGTGATGATGGTTAACAAGATCTGGGTTTTCAGTCGTTCGAAGATGACGACGTGGTAGATCGTACGAGATTAGGTTTCCGTCAAGTTCAATGACGAGGGAAAAAATGTGCATGGGCTATCGGATGTTCATATTTTGGGTTTAATGCGATGGTGTGATATTAGGACTACGATGACATGTTTTGGGTTTCATACATGGAAGATCAAGTATGGTTAGAGTTTTCAAAGATGATAGTGACGGTCGAGTCAGCCACTGTTCGAACAAGAAAAGAGATTTGCAGACCTACTCTCTTTCTTTTATGTTTCAGAAAGTTGGTAAAGAAGAAAAAGATAGCTGTTCACTCTGTATTGTTGCAGACTGGTCCCCTTACTCTCTTTCTCTCTCTTCGACTACCATCTACAGAAAAAGAAGAAAATCTTTCTTTCTTTAGCGTGAATCAACCGGAATATACATCTTCATTCTTGAAGAACCCTCAAACCCAGCTCCGGTAGAAGTCTTCCTAGAGAACCGTCTCTCCGGAAGAACAAGGTTCTGAACATACACTCTTTATTCCGTAAGATGTACAGGTCCGAGACATCTATTCCGAAGTAACTCTCTCTCTTCAGAGTTCCGAAAGAAGAAAACTTCCGGAGGAACTGAAAAGTTCCGGAGTAAAATGTTTGTTCCGAGAGAACCTCCATGTTCCGGAGCAACCCGGAGAAGTTCCGGAGTAACTCGATGCTCCGTGGTAACCGTTTTCTTGCAGAATCAAGGTTCCGGAGGAACTCGAAATCTTCCGGAGTAACATGTTTGCTCCGAGGGAACTTTTCAGGGGGAGAAAAATAGTTCCGGAGTAACTCTCGGGTCACCGGCTTACTGTTTCCGCTCAGGTCAGAATCACCGAAGATGTTACTCGGTTGTGTTTTAGTTCCCGGAGAAGCCACTGGCCGAAAACCCAGCCGCCGGAAAAACGGGTTTCGCCGGAAAATCGATTCTGGAAATGATTATTTCTGTTGTATCCACCCGAAGCAACCGTCAAAGCTGCAAAAATCCATATCAACTCTTCTATCTTTCTTCAACAGTTTTGTGCAATCTCGAGAACCCGATGTTTCTCGCATTTCAGGTATACCGAAACTATACTTCCGTATCAGATTTACTTCGCTTTAGCAGACGTGTTATGAGGTGAAAATGATTTGGGGTTGTGCACAAGTTTGGGTTAAATTGTTACAGAAATGGGTTGCTACTGTTTGGGTTTAGAAGTTATTATATTGGTTGATATTTGCAAGGATTTTTATTGATGTGTGTTTGCTACTGATGGGTTTGTTTGATACAACAAGACATAGCAAATCAAGAACATGCCTTACTTTCTTTGCTAGTGAATGCAAAAGTATAGGGGGAGAATTTATGAGACTTTGTGCATGCCTTTGAAGAGTCCTTGAGCCATAACATATTTATGGTAAAAACGAAGGCAAGGTTTCTAGTTGAAAAAGGCAATTTATTTAAAGTGGTACTTTCTATGGGTGATGCATCGGTTTGGTATTCTTGGTAAGTATTTCAAGACGGTTGAATTATGGGATCAATTCTCTAATTTCTCTTTGATCCTTTATCTTGTTTACCTTTAACCACACTTAGGATGATGTTGGCATCCTTAAATGTAGTGTGCTTGTTAATTTTGGTAAACACCCTATAGGCTTTTATTGGTTTGGGGCTAGAAGAAGAACAACTCTTCTTCATAGGGGGAGCTTCACAAAGGAGAATGGTTAAATGAAAGATTTGAAACCGTATGAAGATCTTCTTGAAGTCAAGTTGCAAGAATACAAGGGAACCGGTTGTCACAAGAGTTGAGTTATTGATCCGTTTGTTCATCAACCAAATAGGGGGAGATTGTTGGGAATTCCCGAGACCGACGAGTTCGAGATTTGGTTTGATGAAACTCAACGTACCACTTACTGTTTGACCGTTCGCACAACACGGTGAAGTTTATGACTCGATACTCTCATTAACCGAAGACATGGCAAGTGACATTATTATTTAGATGTAATAATATTTATTTGTCACTAGTTACTAGTGGTTGGTTATTTACTAGTTTGCCATTGTTAGGTTAGGATATATAGTTTGGTCTTTCATTTGTGAAGGATATGAATGTATGTATGAGTGAGAGAGAGAACATGAATCTTTGAAGTTGTGTGGGTTCATGAACACTTGTTCATGAACCTAGCATGAGTGGTGTAGGTAAACTTGTAATCATTCAACATCATCTTTGATTATCTATTTATCTTGTTCATCACATCCTCTATATTTATCCTCATCATCATCATCACATCTCACAACACCATTGTTGAAGATCCGGTCCATTATGTTCTTCTTGGTGTTTATTTGTTCTACAAAGACGAAGCTCACAAAGTCTCCGATCCGCTTCCGATGTGCCATCGGGATTTGGCTTGGCTCACCGACCCCGGTTTCTACAGTATGGTTATGCCATATGATTAATTTAGTTTCCTATTAGACATGGGAAGTTTAAATAGGTCAAATGAAGTTTAAATAGGTCAAATGGCTTAAAAACGGGTATAAAATACTTACATTGTTTTTCCAAATGGGTAAAAAATACATTTATAGTCGGGGAAAAGTTTAAAGGGTCAAATGGCTTGAAAATACTTATAATTACTTATGTTTTAAGAATTACATTTGTTTACTGACATGTTACTTTTTTTTAACAACGATTTTATAACATCTTACTTCTAGGAGGTTTTCCATGACTATGCTTTATTGTTTTTCCGATTTGTAGATTTCAACATTGCTTGGCGTTTTAGACCAGTAATAGGCAACACTAAGCTGCAGTAAATCAACATGCCATAACAAAAAGGGACTGTTTTTGGTTCATCATTAGGTGGATTTTAACTATAATTTTGTCTAATTTTACCAACTGTTCATCTTTAAATAAGAAACTAACTAGACTTCCTCTTATTTTTCTAATGTTACATTGGGTCACGCTGATCATTAGTGGGGTAGGCATCTTCTTTCCGGTTGCAGTACTTACACATAAGTTATCTGATTGTTTAAATTGATTTGATATATTATTGCTTCCGAAAAGGAGTTCAAAATTGACATTTATGTACTTTCAAAGTTTTTAATGCTTTATTAACTTGATTTTACCTGCAAAGAAACATGGTACATGTAACATGTTCCTTAGTAACATGCAATGAATATAACTTTTTCATCACAACCTCAGTTTGTATTTTTAGTATAATGTCACGGTAAGTTCCTTCCTTTTTGGCAAAATCACTATTTTTTAACCACTTCTTAGGCTAGATTTCGATATAATAAAGCATAAAAAAATTAGCCCATCAAGGAAAATTGGAATTAAATAATCCAAGTTATTGAGTATTGGCGGATAATAATCCGAGTTCCAATATTGGCCTACAATAATCCCAATTATTTGGGTCTTGAAATTCATTGGGCCGCCGTTAATTTTTCACTAACTCTGCTAGTACTTGCTGATGTGGCAGGTGATGTGGCAGGTGATGTGGCATCACACTTGTTGACGTGGCACATGCCACGTCAGCACACAACTAACGGAGTTAGTGAAAAATTAACGGCGGCCCAATGAATTCCAAGACCCAAATAATTGGGATTATTATATGCAAATATTGGAACTCGGATTATTATCCGCCGATACCCAATAACTTGGATTATTCAATTCCAATTTTCCGCCCATCAAAGATATATATATATATTTTTTTTTTGCAAAATCACTGGGTTTTGAGCATTGAAAAGATGTACTTTTGTGGATTTGAATGTCTAGGAATTAGATGCTGCATAAGTTTGTATTAGATTATCAGGTTATAATTATACGAAGGGTAAAAAAGCGCAAGTTCTTTCTTAATTACCATGACTAAAAGAACAAATGGTAAGACAATTTATTGTAGTACACCTTTAGTGTGTTGTCACCGTCTCGATTTACCATGACTAAAAAAACCTCATACATGTGGTATATATACATTAATAGGTTTAGAAAAAAAATTGTACCATAAATCTTATAGTTGTGTTATCTTTATATTTAAAGAAAAAAAAATAATATTTTATAACTTTTTTATTTATATGATGCACATGTGCACCATGTATCATTATCATTAATACCATAAATTTTTTAGTGTTTTAAATATGTTTTTAACATAAATGGTGTTTTTTTGCATGATAATTCGTTTTTTGTGCAGTACTAATGATAATGGTGCACATGTGCATCACACGAGAAAAAAAAACGTTAATTTTTTTTAAATGTTTTGCTACAAAATTAAAGATAACGTAATTCTAAGACTTTTGGCGCAAATTTTATGAAAAATCGTTAACGTATGAAAAAGTTATATAGGTTTTAATACGTGTTTTCGCAGTTTTCTAAAAAAAAAATGTTTCCGTAGGATCCTAACCCTATGTGTGTGTATATATATATATAGGGTAAGGTTAAAATGGAACCCCTCTTGAGTGGAGGCAACCGTGAAACCTCTTAAAAAAACGGGATAAAAATCGTTTTTTTTTTTCTCAATTTTTTATGGGTGGTTCTTTAGGTTATAGACTACTATTAAATTGGAAAAAAAAAACAAAAAAAAAAACGC
The DNA here is from genome assembly GCA_039602395.1 of Deinandra increscens subsp. villosa. NCBI lineage: Eukaryota > Viridiplantae > Streptophyta > Magnoliopsida > Asterales > Asteraceae > Deinandra > Deinandra increscens. The sequence goes on along the minus strand of JBCNJP010000008.1, from coordinate 60,293,755 downwards.
CTAGTAGATTTTTTTTTTAAATATAAAAAAAGTAAATGATACATATGTAAGATTCACTGTATTTATAGACAACAAAATGTTACATACGTTACAAAACATTTTTTAATATATTATTTTTTTTTAAAAAACTATTCGGCGTTTTTTTGTTTTTGTTTTCCACCTAATGGTAACTTATAACCTAGGAAAACAACATAAAAATTGAAAAAAAAAACGAATTTTTGATCTCAATTTGGTCTCGATTAAAAAGTGATTCTACGGTTTTCTCCGCTCAAGAGGTGTTTCATTTCACCATCTCTCTCTCTCTCTCTCTCTTTCATATATATATATATATATATATATATATATATATATATATATATATATATAGGGTGAGGTTCATTGTAGACCCCTTAAAAAGTGTAGACCCCGTAGACCCCCCCTATATTGTTCTATAAAGCTCACTAAAAATTATAAAACTCATTGTTGTTGGTTTGGTTTTTTTTATGCGATAAGTTTTTAAAAATAAAAAAAACCTAGAAATTTGTTGGAGACAATGAAATATACTTGTTAAAAAAAGTATATTATTCTATAAAACTCACTAGAAATTATAAAACTCATTGCTGAGTTTTAAAACTCACTGTTATGTTTAAAACCCACTACAATTTTAAAATCGATGTTCTTTAAAACTCATTAAAAATTATAAAACTCGTTACAAATTATAAAACTCATTCTTTAGATTAAAACTCACTGTTGTGTTTAAAACTCATTGTTTTTAAAACTCACTGCAACTTAAAAAATCGACGTTTTATAAAACTCACTGAAAATTATAATTTCAAATTAAGAAAATAAAAAATAAAGAAAAAACTAAAAGACACAAGAAATAAACCCTAAATTAAAATATAAATATAGAAATATGACAAAGTAAAAAAAATATAATAAAGACCAAATTCAACAACAATGAGTTTTATAACTTTAGTGAGTTTTAATGGGTCTACGGGGTCTACACTTTTTAAGGGGTCTACAATGAACTTTTGACTATATATATATATATATATATATATATATATATATATATATATAGGGTTAGGATCCTGCGAAAACACATATTTTTGTGAAAACTGCGAAAACACATATTAAAACCTAAGTAACTTTTTCATACGTTAACGATTTTTCATAAAATTTGCGCCAAAAGTCTTAGAATTACGTTATCTTTAGTTCTGGAGCAAAATATTAAAAAAAAACTTAACGTTTTTTTTTTCATGTGATGCACATGTGCATCATATAATTAAAAAAGTTATAAAATGTTATTTTTTTTCTTTAAATCTAAAGATAACACAACTATGAAATTCAGGGTGCAATTTCTTATTAAACATATTATTATGTATATCACATGTATGAGGGGTTTTTTTGGTATGATGCACATGTGCATCATTCAATAAAAACGCAAAAAAATGATGAAAATATATGACATATGGTGCGACTAAGAGAAAAAAATTATTAAATCATGCTAAAAGTATGAGTTTTTTTTTGTGATGCACATGTGCACCACACAAAAAAAATTAAAAAAAAAATTAAAAAAGCGTTAAGTTTTTTAAAACTTTTATAGGATTAAAGATATCATAATTTTAAGACTTTTGGTGCAAATTTTTTTAAAAAATATTAACGTATGAAAAAGTTATGTAGCTTTTAAGATTTGTTTACGCAGTTCTCACAAAAAAAGGGTGTTTTCGCAGGATCCTTCCCCTATATATATATATATATATATATATATATATATATATATATATATATATATAGAGGGTAAAGATCCTGCGAAAACTTTTTTTTTTGTGAAAACCTAAAAAACTAACACTAAAACTTTCATAACTTTTACACACGTTAATAATTTTATATAAAACTTGCACCAAAAATCTTAAAATTCTATTTCTTTGATTCTGAAAAAAATTTGATATTTCGAAAATTTTTTTTATTAGTGCACATGTGCACAATTTTCATTAGTACTAGAAAAAGACGAAAGTAGCCGGTTTGACCACGGTTGGACGAAAATAGCGGGCATACACGGTCGCCCTGGCCGCTCAACCACGGTCGGACGACTGTCGGGTTCCACCAATCACGTCGTGACACATTATATTGGTGACGGACGCGCGACGGTGCGTCTGGTCGGCACGACCGGCATAACATTCTCTCAGCAACGGTCGGCTCGACCGTTTGACAACGGTCGGGGGCGCCACGACCGTAAAAAAAAAATTGAAAACCAAAATATAGATGGTCGTCTGACCGTGGCGTACACGGTCGCTCTCGGGGAAACCACGGTCGTCCGATCGTTTAACCAAGATTTTTTTTAAATTTTTAAACAATTAAAATGATTTTTTTTATTTTAATGGTGGCATTATTTTTATTTTTACAAACAATAATATATAATAAATAATATTCTCATTTTGACACCTATAAATACCACATAAACTTCACACATTACCACATAACTCAAACTCACACAACTCACAACTCTCTACATTTTTTATGTAGAATGAGTCGTTCAAGCATGAGTCGTTCTTCTTCATCCAAAACTAGTATTAACAAAAAACACAAGACTTTAAATCTTGATTCAAAGGGAAATGTATGTTGTTTTCATGACATTGCTGCAGTCTCAAGAGTTGCCAGCCATATATACCACACGGTCGGACGACTGTAGAAACAGTCGTCGACGACCATATATACCACGACCGTAGAAAATAGGGTTTTTTTAATAAAAAAAAGTATTTCCCACGGTCGGGGCGCCTCCGACAAGCGTGTCAGACGGTCGGACCGACCGTGGCAGGAGGAATGTCGGAACGGTCGCTTTTTATTGGCTATATGGCACGGTCGGACGACCGTTGATAGGTGGTCCTAGACGACCGTGTAAGGGGCTATTCTCGTCCTTTTTTTAAAGTGTGGACATTCTCGTTCAACCGTGGTCAAACCGGCTAGTTTCGTCTTTTTCCCATGATAATTCTACATATGCACTATAACTATTTGTTATAGTGCACATGTGTAGCATAAAATTTAAAAAATTTTAAAACGTTAAATCTATTTTCATAGTTAAAGATAACACAATTATAAGATTTATGGTGCATTTTTTTTAAAAAATATTAATGTAAATGACACGTATAAAGTGTTCTTTTTATTAGTGCACATGTGCACTAATAAAAAACCACGAAAAGCTAACAAAATTATAATGTATTTGGTACGATTTTTCTAAAAAAAATATTAACGCGTACTATATGTATGAGTTTTATTATTAGTGCACATGTGCACTAATAAAAAAACGACGAGACGCTAAAGTTTTATTTAATTTTTTTTACAGAATTAAAGAACTCATAATTCAAGGGTTTTTGGTGCAATTTTTTTTTTAAAATATGAACGTACGAAAAAGTTATAAGTGTTGTAAGATTAGTTTTTAGGTTTTCGCAAAAAGATTTGTTTTTACATGATCCTTACCCTATATATATATATATATATATATATATATATATATATATAGGGGATGGTTATGGTGAAAACTACTCCGAGTTGTAAAAACTTTCAAAACTCTTAAAAAACGGGGTCAAAAAGTTTTTTTTTCATTCAAATTTTTTTATGGTGATTCTTTAGGTTATAGGCTACCCCTAGGTGGAAAAAAATAAAAAAAAACGCCGCGGCAGTTTTTTTTTTAAAAAAGATCTCAAAAAACGGTTGTTACATATGTAACCAATATATGTATACAATTTTACATATGTAACAAGACCGTTTTTTGACATTTTAAAAAAAAAACCCTCAAGGCGTTTTTTTGATTTTTTTCCACCTAGGGGGTAGCCTATAACCTAAAGAATCACCATAAAAAATTGAACGAAAAAAAAACTTTTTGACCCCGTTTTTGAAGAGTTTCGAAAGTTTTCCCAACTCAGAGTGGTTTTCATTTTACCCTTCCTCTCTCTCTCTCTCTCTCTCTCTCTCTCTCATATATATATATATATATATATATATATATATATATATATATATATGGTTAAGTTCAAATGCGAACTTTTTGTTTTAAGAACTTTTGATAACCAAATTTCAACTATTAATTTCATATGAGGACCACTATAATTCATTGGGGGGGGGGGGAGGGTGTTCTATATATATAAACTAGTGGCTTAGAATGGTTTTCAAACTCAATTAGTTCTCAGATGATAATCTTCCTATATATATAATTAAAAACTCTCTTGTTTTATGAGAACCATGAGAACCGAGCTTAAATGAACTATTTCAGGAGCATTGAAACCCGACTCGTCAAATCCTAAAAGTAAAAGTTTAAAGGTTAAATCCTAAAATATAAACATTAGAAACTAAACCCTAAAGTTAAACGCTAACAAAAGCCTAAAAGAAAACCCTAAATTTACCTACTTAGGGCTCACGGTTCTTATAAAACATGGGAGTCCTCATTTGATTATTCCCATATATATAATGAAGATGTCGATAGTTTAACAACATCAATGTCACAGCTCCACCGCAACACGCTTTTTTTACGGTTCCGACATCCACAACCAGATGTTGAATGTATTAAGGTTTATTGGATTTTATTAATTCAAGTTATTACCAATTGGGCAATATTATTCTCAATTTCAAAAATGGCCCACATTAATCAAATTATTAAGGTATTGGATTTCATTTGACCCCCTTTACATTTTTCTTAACTCCGTTTGGGATTTCACTCAAAAAGTTCCAAAGGGGGTCTATTGAAATCCAACACCTTAATAATTGGGATTAATGCGCGCCATTTTTGAAATTGAGTTTAATATTGGCCAATTGGTAATAACTTGATTAATAAAATCCAATAACCTATGTATTAAAGGTCGTGTGTGTTTGAAAGTTTGTTAAAGTTGAGGGGCTAACTTGTCAAATATAAAACAAGAGGGACTAAAATGAAAAATTGGCCAAAGTGAGTCATATGCCGAACTGCCAAACTAATACACGGCTTGTAGGTTTAGTAGATACTTTAAGAGTCTCTTATCTCTTCTTCTATCATCGTATCGATACAAATAATGTAGCATTTTATCTCATCTTTAACGATAATAAGTTTCATATAATAAATAATAACTCGCAAAAGGCGGCAAATATAATTGTCTTTGTATGACCAGTTCAATTGCCAAACTAATACCTATTACAAATATTATTCAATAAACTGCCGTCGTTATGATATATATAGATTAGATAAAATCTTAATCATATTTTTAATTAATACATAGTATGTGGTTTAAACCAAAATCATTAAATATTTATAAATCAAAAGTATCAATTTTTATTATTAGATCTATTTTAATAATGTGTATACTTATCTTTTATTTTTCATTATCTTTCTTCACCTTAACGTCAAATTATCATTTCATATTATATTTTTCTGTAGGTACTGATAATCCCAAATTATCATCTACTTATTCATAGCAGGTTCTTTATTTTTCCTTTATAATTATCCAAAAAACACACTTATTCGACAACCAAGACTCGATATTTTCTGACAACCACTAGAGCTTTGCCACCGTCCTTCGAATAACTAGTATTTTTAAAATTATTCGTCTTTCACAACTTTGTGACCATTTTCTATTGAATTTAAATGGTCTGCGACTTGAATTTTTTGTCGCAAATATCGAGTTTTCTAAAAAGTAAACTGAATCAACCGATTAAATTTAATATTTAATAATAGTAGCAAATTGAAGTTATTGCAAATGACACGTACATAACTAGTAGATTGCCACGTCAGCTTAAGTAGTGAGCTAATGCATCTAAAGATATTAAAATAAAAAGGTTTTGAAATCAAGTCACAAATGTGACAAAAAAATAAGAGTTCTAGCTAGGTAAAGACTATTGCAGTGAGTTTTCACACCTATGACGAGTTTTCTCATAAGGGTGATTTTCTGGTCATGTGTTCAGAAAATAAAGATGATCGAGTGAGTTCATCAATGATCCAAATTAGCTGTTCAAATAAACATAACTAGTAGATTGCTTTAAACACAAATAATAATAATTAAATAATAATTAAAATCAAAGTCTCAAATACTACTAACAAAATCAAGCTTAAGAAAATACTAATGTAAATTGTATATAAGCAAAATTAATTACATTTTAACAATAGTTCACTTTTTAATTTTCAGAATTATGTTTTACTTATTTGTCATCATATAGATGACTAGATGTCGTTACATACATATATAAATAAAAGTATAAAACAAGCTAACGACTCTTGCATCGTGTGTCTATATATTTATAGATAAATTCCATCACTATCGGGATCAACTACAGATCTAAGGGAAAAAAATGAAATTTTCAATACATTTTGAGTTATGCGTTTTATTCGTTCATCTCATGCTACACATAACCATGGGGTGTGGGCCCATCGACACCACCTTAGGATTTGTATCGCAACCGCTGAACCAGTCGAATTTCGAAATTCAAAAGCCATATGATGTTCCTCTAGGTCAACGATACAGTTTTTCCAAAGGAGTTCACCGGCTTTGGGTGATCAAGACAGACAAACCACACTCGTTAACCAGCAATACTCGTGCACGTTCCGAGATTCGCATACGAGTAAGTACTTGTCCTCATTTTGATTATTTTCTTCTTCATTTGATGTGTTATATGTATAGATCGAGTTAAAAGTATATATTGTAATTAACCAGATTTACTATCCACGTATTACAGTGAGGATAATGTGAAATGTGAGTCTTAAAAAGACGTAAAGAAAACAAATATAAAAAAAAACTGTGACCCGGTTGTAATAAATTGTCTTATTTATATGTATAGATCGAGTTAAAAGTATATATTGTAATTAACCAGATTTATTATCCACGTATTACCGTGAGGATAATGTGAAATGTGAAGATATTGATCAGCTGCATTGTCTTAACAAAACGTAAAGAAAACAAAAATACAAAAAATAACTGTTACCCAGTTGTAATGAATTTTAGGTCGTTTTACTTGCGCTAGTTTCATAAATAGTTTTTTCTACAATTGAGACTTATAAATAATTAATTTGTTTGAAGGGTTACGACTACTCGTCGGGTATTTGGCAGTTCGAAGCATATGGATACGTGCCGTGTGGGACGACAGGGGTGTGCATCATGCAAGTGTTCGGGTCGGATCCCCCACACGCTACAACCTCGATGCTTAGAGTATACAACACCAGTCTTTACTATTACAGGAATCCCATGATTCTTTCTCACTTATATAACAAATGGTTTCGCTTAAACGTCATCCATGATGTCGAAAGAAACAACATTAAAGTTTATATAGACGGAGTTCTCAAACACGAGGTAGCAGGACGCGGTGGAAGGTCTCATTATTTCAAGTGTGGAGTCTATACACAGGACCATCCTTCGTTCTATATGGAGTCTCGTTGGAAAGATATCAGGATTTTTAAAAGTTATGCGTGATTATAGTGTTTAACATATCTTAGATTTGTTACTTAAGTGTCCAAGATAGGATCTTATTTCTAACAAAATTGTCACCTACCTTATATTCCCATGTTTTTGTTCTTTTTCTATCATGGAATTAAAAAGTGGCATGAATGAAATGAATTAATATTAGCACATTCGAGAAGTAATTAATTCGGAAGTAACCAACTATGCTTATTGATTGAGCTTCATGAGAAAAAACCACAATTAAGAAGGGGATGAGTTACTTAAGTTGTAGCTTAATGGTAAGGGGTAAAGGCTCTTTGGTGGATATCAATATTAAAATCTTGATAATGATGAAATTTGATGAAAAATAAGAATTTGCTAATAAAAAATGAACGCGATGAGAAGAACAGATAATTAGATTGGAGATGAGAGAAGACGTCATGTAACACCCCAAAATTTCATAGCTTGAATCATATGCGTGAGCTATACGTGTTAAGTAGCTAAAACGTATATTGATATGGGTTATGGGTTGATAGATAGGTAAAGGGTAATGATTTGCAAAATGTTATACGTGCTTATGTTATAGAGACACGTGATGTATATGATTGATATGATAAATGCATGTGATCTATATGTTAGATAGCTAGACGTGATGAAACGTATGAAAAATGCATGTTTACCCATTAACGGGTATTGAATTGATAAAAGGTAGTGTTATATAAACGAGACACGTATTGATAAAATGAAATATATACGTGTTTTATATCCATGATAATTGATATACGTGATGTCATAATGAAATATGTGTTTAGAAGTGGTTATGATAAAAATAAATGGTAATCGGAAGAAAATACAATTACACGATTGTATTATATTAAATATATGTGTAAGTATATACATATATACATTCTAATGACTTAAATGCATGTGAAATATTCATTTGATGAATATATACGGAGGAATACATGTTAGAATAGTTAAACATGTGAAAAATAAATAAGAACGTATCGTTACGTTGAAATAATGATTAAAAATAAATAAATACATAACGTATACGAGTATTGTACGTATTTATATGTATTTATATGAACCCGAGGCTTAGAGAATATTAAAAATGTATCCTAAGGTGTTTTGGAACATGAAATGATAAGTATACAAAAGTATGAGGGGCTAAAACACAAGTTAATGGAATATAAGTAAAAATATATAAGTATATACGTATGTGTCTATATATACGTTATCAAAGGTATCCCGAGCCCTAAAGACATTAGAATTATGTCCCATAATGTCTTGATACATAAAATGATAAAGAAATAAAAGTATGAGGGGCTAAAGTGTAAAATTGTGAAATATATACATATAAAGAAATGTATATATACGTATGTATACGTATATCATCGAGCATGTCCCGAGCCCTAGAAACTTTTATAAATATACCCTTAAGTGTTTTATAGCCTAACATAACACTCGGTAAAAGTTTAGGGGTTAAAAGTGTAATAAACCAAAGCTGAGGGACCAAAAGAGTAAAAATCAAAAATCTGGCCGGAATAGTGGTGGCTCGCGTATCGCGCAGCCCCACACCCCTCTCGGCGCGATACGCTTGGGGAACAGAAGCGCAGAAAATGGATCAGCTTCAATTTTGGCCACGTACTTCGACTTGGAGCTCAAGTTTGGCATATCCAGGTGTCGATTTCGACCAAATACTCATCATAGGACGTGTAACAAGCTTAGGGCGACCCTGAGACTATAAATAGGTGCTCAAATCCGTCATTCAAACTCGCCAATTCACGAAAAACAACCCGAAAACCCCCGAAACGAACCAGCAACTTCGTCGATCGATTGCGAGCAAACGGTGAAGAGTTAGGAGTCGAATTTCTGCAGTCAAGCTTCTTTTGGTATGATTAACAATAACCTATCTCAGTTTTTGCAAATTCAATTTCTAAGTATGATTTCTAAAACTATGCTAAAATTAGGGTTCTTGAGCTTGTTTTGTCAAAATCGGGAAATCGGGTTGGAATTAGGGTCTAAATTTTTGTAGGTAATCATAATTTAATGTGTTTTAAGAAAGCCCTAAGTTTATTTCACAATTGGAAAAGGTTTGGTAAAGGTTTTGTAAACGGGTCAAAATTAGGGTTTTCATGTCGTTGTTCTGCCCAAATCGAGTAAACGGTTTTGAATTAAGCTTTACCATTTTAAAGGATATTATAAAATGTTATTATGGATAATACCCTAAGTTGGTTTTGAATAAAAATGAGTTTTGATAATAAAACGAGAATTTCATGAAATTAGGGTTTCCAAATAAGATTATTTAATATAAAATAATCTGGAGGGTATGGGGACTTGACGTTTGGCATAGTATCATGTTTATACATATAATAAGTGTATATGAAGTTAAAATGAATAAATAATGAAGTGTTGAAAATACCGAGTTAATCGGATATTAGAAGTTCGTGCGGACCGGAAGGGTAGGCGCCTGTACACTGGGGTTTCTGGCATAGCGGGGGTGTCGCCATCCCTTCTGGGCAATGGCATCCCAACACTGGGCGACCCCGGAGTGAGCGTCTACTTATAGGAATGCGCGTCTTCATAGTTATCACATAAAAGAAGATAATATGCCTCTAGGGGCATTTTGGTCATTTTGACCCTTAAAAGTAAATAAACTTAATAATATATATTATTAAGTAGATAAGGTATTAAAATAAACATAAGAAGTGTTTATTATATAAAACCTTGCGTTAACATCATACAATACGCAATTAGGTTAAATTGGAAGACGTAAAGGAGGTTCTGACTGAATTAATTGGCTTAAGAGAATAAGGTGAGTTCTATGAGCCCACTTTTAAATGTTTTAAATGTTTTAATGTTTTCGGGCTGATATACATGCAATGATACATGTTCAACTGTTTACTTGAAAAGTATTTGAGATGTCTTTACTTGTTTTGTGTTGATACACATACGTGAAAAAGTTATAATACTTATAACTGTTTTAAAGTTATTATTACCTGTTATTACTCTTTTCGGGAAGGTTATAATGAACGGGTAATAAAGAAGTTAAACTTTTAAAGAAAAGTTTCAAAAGAGGAAAATGAGTTTTTGAGGATAAAGGAAATGACCCTTGGGGGTTATTTTAAAGAAGTTTTAATCTAAGCACAGATTGTCTGGTAAGAGGGGGGTTGTACAATCCAAGCAGTGGAAATGAAGCCACTGGAGTAACGACGGTTACTCAAGAGGTCGGGAGGCGACGGCCAACCGAAAGGGGCTAAAGTAGTCCCAGAGGATAGACAATGCTTAATTAGTAAAAAGAGGTTTTGCTTATAATGTTTCGTATGACTTTATTATACGTAATGATTATTTGCACAGAGGATGGGTCCCGGAGGCCCAAGGTATTTTAGAGTATTAAATGATTTTTAATACTAATGAGTTAAACGTTTTGGTATAATCCTGTTATGTTTTATACCTGTTAAATGTTTATAAAGAAGGGGCCGTTAGGCCCAAATGTTTGAGGTATGTTTTAGAGTATTAAATGATTTTTAATACTGAATGTTTTAAATGTTTTGGTATAACTCTGTTATGTTTTATACCTGATAAATGTTATAAAGAAGGGGTCGTTAGGCCCAAATGTTTGAAGTAAACCTTTCAAGGAAAGGTAAAAGTTTTAAATACTTAGAACTCACCAGCGTAAGCTGACCTTTAAAAGCATGTATGTCAGGTATCGGTGATGTTTAAAGTAGCAAGGGAAGGGCTCTAGCAAGGGCAAATTAGATGGGCAAGCTATCAGGAAAGACTCGGTAGTAGACTGGCATAGCTATAGATAAGATCTAGTTATAGTTTATGTTGTTATCTTCCTTACTGTTGTAACTTGTTATATATATAAATGAAAAGTTTTTAATTTCCGCTGCTTAGTTATCTCTGTTGTACCATGTGTTCATGAGTAAATCCGACACGTGACCCCTCCTGGAGCCAAGACTGGGAGTGGGCGTCACAAGTTGGTATCAGAGCCTTGGTTTAAGAGATTTAGATACTAGCACGGTATCTAGACTTAAACTAGGACTCTTGGTAAACAAAGTAAGGTAAGATAGGGAATGTAAATGCCAGTCAGGATAGTCATGCCCATAGGAAAAAGGTTGCACCAGGAACATAGGAGGTAGGACTTAGGGTATGCAAGTACGGGGAATACACGATTGCAATTAGCTACTGCAATTTGGTATTTAACCCAAATGAACATATCATAGGTTCTACTTGTTGTGTGGCCTAGTGCGGGGTAGGTTAATTGACAGTGAGATACGTGGTCAATAACTGTAAAGAATGCCTAGAGAAAGGTAGTTTTAAAGGACCGGTTTTAAAATTTCCGGTAAAGAATAAAAGGAATAGTATGAACACCAGGGATGACTGTGATGAGAATAACTGGGTTTTGAACGCATCATAATTATATAAGTGCACGTATATAATTATCATGAATTCAAAATTTGGAGACTTCACGTCACATGAATTCTAAAGTGTCAGACTATTTCGATCGTAGGATCAGAAGACTAGAAATCATAGTCATGATAGGAATGCGAATAGAACATCCGATACGAAATCTGATGTCAGTAAAGACGGGTACCTTCAGCAAAGAAATGAAAGCCGTTATTTTAGAAATAGTGGCAGAAGCATTGAAGGTTACGTTATTATCAATTAAACTTCCGGAAGCTTTGACGAGAAGAATGTCCAATAAAGCGACCGCTAGTAAAGCTAGTCCTGAGGAAGCTTTTGGTAGAAATAGACTCCCGACGAAGGGCAAACGGAAACGGCCCAAGGATGAAGAAGGTCTTGAAGACAATGACGGTAGATTCCACAAGAAGGCTAAGGGAGCTTCTGAACAAAGAAGGCCGGTATGCCAAATGTGCGAGAAACATCATCATAGGAATTACATTGAAGAACTCAGGAACCGTTGAAGATGAAAAGAGGTGTAGACAAGCCTAGGATGTCACCCTAAGCAAGGAAATCATAGACGTGATAGACGTTGTCACGGTAAGGTAGAAATGAGAATGGCTATGACGAGAATAGTGGAAACAACGTTCCAAGCTACGTTGCTACCTTCAGAAAACCATCACTATAGGTGATTGGTCGGAAGGCTCAAAGCGAAAGCTAGCAGTTTAGGATGGCTCAAAGAGAGATGACGAAGGTTACCACAAGCTGGATCGAGAATCCGCAAGCTTAGGGGTATGGAGATCCAGAGTAGGCCAAGAAGAACTTACGGATGTTGTGTCTTTAAGTGGCAGGGTGAAAGCACGCGATGATTGGATGAGCTACACGAAGAAGAATTCCAACTTAAGGAGAGGAAAAACATTGTCAAGGAATCCCGTAGTCAAGCTACCTTAGAAAGCTTAAGATTACGTATTCCTTAGGACAAATGCAAAGACGTCAAGATAAATGACCTCAAGACGTATGTTGATGCGCAGACGAGCCTGACAATTCGAAACTAGCAGCAATGGAAAACTTAGAAGTCGAAATTCGATATTAGGAACTGTCACACAGTGTATTGCACCGATGCAAGTAAATGATCAGTATTTGACAAATGTTCTTCTTAAGATCAATACCCAGTTAAGGGTAACGATAAAACAAATTAGACGTTGAATGAATTGACTCGCGAGAAGCTACGCGCAAACTGTCTGTAACCAGAAGAAGGCTCGACTTCATATGCAAGGATCGTAATGACTTAGCAGTAAAGATTATAAAGCGTGGAAGTACATGGGTCAAGAGGTAAGTCATACTCGATGTATGCCATTGACTCAGAGGCAAAACCAAGAAGCCGAAGAACGTACCAGTAAATCCAATTAGCAACTCGTTAGATCAAGAAATAGGGTTCCATAATCAACTCGACGCTAAAGGCAACATCAGAAGCAGCAACACCAAAAGCAACGTCAAGAGCAACGCTAGAAGCAACAATGCCAGCAACAACAACATTTGAAGTAACAACGCCAGAAGTAGAAACACCGTACCAGTTATCTCCAACAGAAGCAAGAAGATTTATTTAGACCAAATATATCGCCTTAAGATACTCCAGCAATTTCAAGAAGAAAGACGGAAGCCAAGGAAATGCGTAGACTGCAAGAAGATAAAGAAATTGTCAATGAAAAGCAGATATCCTTTGTCAAAGGATCAGCAAATCATCCAACTAGCTACGAGGAGCAAGACGATTCCCAGAGGTCAAATTAGCGTCAGTTAAAGAATTAAAAGTGAGCTTATAAAAGAGAATAGCTCTTCGGAAGCAAAATGATTGTTACATTAAAATGACGGACGCCCCTACAATTCCAGAAATCTCGTAACTAAGCATGCTGACAAATAACGTTCTAAAGTTTTCAAGGAGTGGAGAAGAATGAAAGAGAGGAATGCTATACGTAGGAAGTTTATATGATCGACATAATAGATCCTTTCGAAACATAAATAGTAATACGTTGGAAACCACTAAGACTTTCCAAGGATGTAACACCATTAGGTTGACTAAGAAGATGTCAAGTCCTTTTGGAATCAGTAGCATGCATGAAATGAAGTAATGAACGAATTAACTTGGGCATCGGTACGATCATTACCGATTAGGCCTAATGGAAAAAGGAAATTGCAGCAAAAGTGTTTACACTCAAGAAATGCAAACACCAAACGAGGTTGTACGCAGAATGCCCAAATTAATTATTTAAGTAAGTAATAGATAGTCATGAATTATACTAATTTTGTTGTGGTTAGAATAGTAATATCGCCCTACACCAGACTAGTAATAGTACGCCTCTAGTTGTATCCAGGGTGTGGTGGATACGCCGCTGGTACATCCTATATATATACACCTAAGATATAACCAGAAGTGGCACTAGAATTAGTCTCGTGCAGGTAGATATTACGGGCCACTGTGGAAAACGAATAAGTAGCATTCATGAATACATATCATTTACTAATGAGTAACTGAGGGACTGTTGATATCCAGAAGAGAAGTTCAAATCTTTTGGTATGCAGATAAATGCTTAATGTACGCAGAAAGTTAAAACAGAATGGCAGAAGCTTCGCGATGAATTTCAACCTTAGGAAATTCGAAGCGAATTCCGGTGGGATTCATAATCAGGCTACCCTATATGTAGCTAAAGAGTTATGACACCACCTAGATAGTATGTGATTGATAAAAGGAAGAGTTCCATTATTCTGAGAAACGTATTTCTCTCAAAACGTCATCTAGATTTTGCGTTAGGAAAATTCTTGCCTAAAAAGAATTAGTATCTTTTATGGAAATACGGTCCACATTTAAAGTGGGACAAAATTCCGTGAATAGAATAGTTAAAGTATTACCTTATAGGTAATAGAAATAAATGATAGATTGTCATAGAAAGTTCGTTGCGATATTAAAATCGTAGCCTAGAAACCAGATGGTTGGTATGAGAAGGATGCATTAGATGCATGAGAAAAAGGTCCCGGATTAATCCTGGGAAGAAATGTAAAAAGGTAAAGAACTCATTGTGAGTTAACACTTTGAGCCAGTTTCGAGGACGAAACCCTATTTAAGGGGGGTAGAGTTGTAACACCCCAAAATTTCATAGCTTGAATCATATGCGTGAGCTATACGTGTTAAGTAGCTAAAACGTATATTGATATGGGTTATGGGTTGATAGATAGGTAAAGGGTAATGATTTGCAAAATGTTATACGTGCTTATGTTATAGAGACACGTGATGTATATGATTGATATGATAAATGCATGTGATCTATATGTTAGATAGCTAGACGTGATGAAACGTATGAAAAATGCATGTTTACCCATTAACGGGTATTGAATTGATAAAAGGTAGTGTTATATAAACGAGACACGTATTGATAAAATGAAATATATACGTGTTTTATATCCATGATAATTGATATACGTGATGTCATAATGAAATATGTGTTTAGAAGTGGTTATGATAAAAATAAATGGTAATCGGAAGAAAATACAATTACACGATTGTATTATATTAAATATATGTGTAAGTATATACATATATACATTCTAATGACTTAAATGCATGTGAAATATTCATTTGATGAATATATACGGAGGAATACATGTTAGAATAGTTAAACATGTGAAAAATAAATAAGAACGTATCGTTACGTTGAAATAATGATTAAAAATAAATAAATACATAACGTATACGAGTATTGTACGTATTTATATGTATTTATATGAACCCGAGGCTTAGAGAATATTAAAAATGTATCCTAAGGTGTTTTGGAACATGAAATGATAAGTATACAAAAGTATGAGGGGCTAAAACACAAGTTAATGGAATATAAGTAAAAATATATAAGTATATACGTATGTGTCTATATATACGTTATCAAAGGTATCCCGAGCCCTAAAGACATTAGAATTATGTCCCATAATGTCTTGATACATAAAATGATAAAGAAATAAAAGTATGAGGGGCTAAAGTGTAAAATTGTGAAATATATACATATAAAGAAATGTATATATACGTATGTATACGTATATCATCGAGCATGTCCCGAGCCCTAGAAACTTTTATAAATATACCCTTAAGTGTTTTATAGCCTAACATAACACTCGGTAAAAGTTTAGGGGTTAAAAGTGTAATAAACCAAAGCTGAGGGACCAAAAGAGTAAAAATCAAAAATCTGGCCGGAATAGTGGTGGCTCGCGTATCGCGCAGCCCCACACCCCTCTCGGCGCGATACGCTTGGGGAACAGAAGCGCAGAAAATGGATCAGCTTCAATTTTGGCCACGTACTTCGACTTGGAGCTCAAGTTTGGCATATCCAGGTGTCGATTTCGACCAAATACTCATCATAGGACGTGTAACAAGCTTAGGGTGACCCTGAGACTATAAATAGGTGCTCAAATCCGTCATTCAAACTCGCCAATTCACGAAAAACAACCCGAAAACCCCCGAAACGAACCAGCAACTTCGTCGATCGATTGCGAGCAAACGGTGAAGAGTTAGGAGTCGAATTTCTGCAGTCAAGCTTCTTTTGGTATGATTAACAATAACCTATCTCAGTTTTTGCAAATTCAATTTCTAAGTATGATTTCTAAAACTATGCTAAAATTAGGGTTCTTGAGCTTGTTTTGTCAAAATCGGGAAATCGGGTTGGAATTAGGGTCTAAATTTTTGTAGGTAATCATAATTTAATGTGTTTTAAGAAAGCCCTAAGTTTATTTCACAATTGGAAAAGGTTTGGTAAAGGTTTTGTAAACGGGTCAAAATTAGGGTTTTCATGTCGTTGTTCTGCCCAAATCGAGTAAACGGTTTTGAATTAAGCTTTACCATTTTAAAGGATATTATAAAATGTTATTATGGATAATACCCTAAGTTGGTTTTGAATAAAAATGAGTTTTGATAATAAAACGAGAATTTCATGAAATTAGGGTTTCCAAATAAGATTATTTAATATAAAATAATCTGGAGGGTATGGGGACTTGACGTTTGGCATAGTATCATGTTTATACATATAATAAGTGTATATGAAGTTAAAATGAATAAATAATGAAGTGTTGAAAATACCGAGTTAATCGGATATTAGAAGTTCGTGCGGACCGGAAGGGTAGGCGCCTGTACACTGGGGTTTCTGGCATAGCGGGGGTGTCGCCATCCCTTCTGGGCAATGGCATCCCAACACTGGGCGACCCCGGAGTGAGCGTCTACTTATAGGAATGCGCGTCTTCATAGTTATCACATAAAAGAAGATAATATGCCTCTAGGGGCATTTTGGTCATTTTGACCCTTAAAAGTAAATAAACTTAATAATATATATTATTAAGTAGATAAGGTATTAAAATAAACATAAGAAGTGTTTATTATATAAAACCTTGCGTTAACATCATACAATACGCAATTAGGTTAAATTGGAAGACGTAAAGGAGGTTCTGACTGAATTAATTGGCTTAAGAGAATAAGGTGAGTTCTATGAGCCCACTTTTAAATGTTTTAAATGTTTTAATGTTTTCGGGCTGATATACATGCAATGATACATGTTCAACTGTTTACTTGAAAAGTATTTGAGATGTCTTTACTTGTTTTGTGTTGATACACATACGTGAAAAAGTTATAATACTTATAACTGTTTTAAAGTTATTATTACCTGTTATTACTCTTTTCGGGAAGGTTATAATGAACGGGTAATAAAGAAGTTAAACTTTTAAAGAAAAGTTTCAAAAGAGGAAAATGAGTTTTTGAGGATAAAGGAAATGACCCTTGGGGGTTATTTTAAAGAAGTTTTAATCTAAGCACAGATTGTCTGGTAAGAGGGGGGTTGTACAATCCAAGCAGTGGAAATGAAGCCACTGGAGTAACGACGGTTACTCAAGAGGTCGGGAGGCGACGGCCAACCGAAAGGGGCTAAAGTAGTCCCAGAGGATAGACAATGCTTAGTAAAAAGAGGTTTTGCTTATAATGTTTCGTATGACTTTATTATACGTAATGATTATTTGCACAGAGGATGGGTCCCGGAGGCCCAAGGTATTTTAGAGTATTAAATGATTTTTAATACTAATGAGTTAAACGTTTTGGTATAATCCTGTTATGTTTTATACCTGTTAAATGTTTATAAAGAAGGGGCCGTTAGGCCCAAATGTTTGAGGTATGTTTTAGAGTATTAAATGATTTTTAATACTGAATGTTTTAAATGTTTTGGTATAACTCTGTTATGTTTTATACCTGATAAATGTTATAAAGAAGGGGTCGTTAGGCCCAAATGTTTGAAGTAAACCTTTCAAGGAAAGGTAAAAGTTTTAAATACTTAGAACTCACCAGCGTAAGCTGACCTTTAAAAGCATGTATGTCAGGTATCGGTGATGTTTAAAGTAGCAAGGGAAGGGCTCTAGCAAGGGCAAATTAGATGGGCAAGCTATCAGGAAAGACTCGGTAGTAGACTGGCATAGCTATAGATAAGATCTAGTTATAGTTTATGTTGTTATCTTCCTTACTGTTGTAACTTGTTATATATAAATGAAAAGTTTTTAATTTCCGCTGCTTAGTTATCTCTGTTGTACCATGTGTTCATGAGTAAATCCGACACGTGACCCCTCCTGGAGCCAAGACTGGGAGTGGGCGTCACAAGTCATTACACTCTTGAATATTCTTTTTGGCGTAACCCTATATTTTTTCCATGTACCAGCTTATGCACCCTTTCCCATCGTGATGTGCCTCTTGCACTGGGCTGGCTTATTAAGCCCATGACTGCTATCCACTACTGTTAGGCCACATAGAAGAGGATGAAAATAATAGATAATTAGATTCGGAGATGAGAGAAGACATCATTACACTCTTGAATATTCTTTTTTGCGTAACCCTACGTTTTTTCATGTACCAGCTTATGTCACCCCTTCCCATCGTGATGGCCTCTTGCACTGGGTTGGCTTAATCCACTACTGTTAGACCACACCGGGTATCGGTCACACACAAATACTCACAAGAAAGAAAGAAAATGATGAACACGAGAGTTTTAGCGTGGTTCGATCAAAACTGATCTACGTCCACGGGCTGCATGCACCATGTATTTTGAAGTATCACAAAAAGGTGCTCACAAGGAATTACAAGCTACATATGCTCTATATATAGAACTCAAATTAGGGTTACATTGGGCCAAACTTTAACATAGTGGGCCAAGCCAATGAGCCACTAAAGTTTTCACATGTGGGCCTAAAGCCTTCATAAGTCATAACCAACAATCTCTCACTTGTAGGCATTCATTTCACAAGAGCAACCTTTGAGCAAAACAACATCCCGTAACTCCATTCAAAACAAGTCTTCCAGGCCTCTAGTTCCCAAGAACAAGCTAAGATTTCATCAGAGTAACCGATCTTCATCTCCTAGTGCAGCGACCCTCTTCATCAGTTTCCTAAAAGGTCTATTGAAGCCCCCCATAAGCTTCAACACATCAGTCTTCGCAGACCCAGTCGTGACTATTACCATTATCGACCTATTCACTATCTCAACCGGTTTGCAAGCTCCATCGGTTATAGAGATACATCGTGAACCATATTAACACTTTCTAAGTTCAGCAAACTTCCCACATGAGAGATTGTACCAGTCGAAATATTGTCCTTTAGAACCTAACGGCGACCTTGAACTTTACCCTAGCACACGTCCTGTGCTCCCACTTTTCCCAGATCCCCTGACTGGTTTTACCCTCCGAACTTGCTCAACTGACATCTGCATGCACCACGCTTTTTGTTTGCAAAACGAGCCCTCTTTGCCCAAGATTCAGCGAACCAGACTTTATGATCATGCTTCGAGAGGACGGTCATTCTTCCCCCATCACACAACATTTCAGTCACATACAATGACCCCAGCTTCTTTCCCCGAGCAACTAGATTCCCATTAATCACCTTCAATTTCCCACAGCCAAACTTTACTTCCATCCCTTATTCATCCAACTAACCGACGGAGATCAACTTCTTCTTCAAACCAGTATTCACCCAGACATTCTTTAAGTTCTATGTGATTCCCAATGGAGTCTTCAGATTAACATCTCCCATGCTCGTAACCTTAAGAAACCTGCCATTAGCAATACGTACCTTCCTAAAGTCACAATCTTTATGATTCACTATCGTCTCTCCGTTGTGCATGGCGTGTAAGACGATCCGGAATCCATAACACAGGAGTCTAATGTGACATTCTGGCCCGTCGAGTGGAACCCGAACCTTAAAAATGGATAAAACTGATAAAACCAGTAAACCGAATCATGTAT
This sequence comes from Deinandra increscens subsp. villosa, assembly GCA_039602395.1. NCBI lineage: Eukaryota > Viridiplantae > Streptophyta > Magnoliopsida > Asterales > Asteraceae > Deinandra > Deinandra increscens. The sequence continues at coordinate 60,273,672 of JBCNJP010000008.1, read as the reverse complement.
ATAGGCGTAGTATGTCACTTAAGTCATTAGAAGAGTTTAGTAGCCTTAAAACACTTCATAAGCATCACACACAAGTTCGAGTCTTGAGACATTGGTGATTAATTGAAAATTGTATGTGTTGTGACTTATATGTGAAACTATTACGTGAAATTAATTGTACAATCGTAATATGTTATATGGCATGTGAATACTTGATTTTATGGGATTCAATGTGATAATTATGATGATGAATTAATAATGAGAGAAAATGTAAAAAGTCGGGACCAAAAAATGTGAAACACTGACAAAACGGTACCGGTCAACAAAAGTCAACCAGGCGGCTTGCGGACCGCGAGTTTGCCCCGGTTAAGCTCCTGATAGTCTACAACTGACCCAGGTTGTGAAAACCCTAATATTTCCTCTATATAAACGTCATTAGCCTTATTTGCACAATTATGCTCCTCCCGAAAACGCCCCATCAGCTCTATAATCTGATCTTAATCATCATGGGTCCAAATATTTGAAGATTGGTGTGTTAGATCAAGATCCTAGCTTGTTTTTCATTCCCGAACATTCATTTATCATTTTTATGTTGTTTTCTATGCTTTGCTTTGTTTAAAAGTCACCGGGTTTCTAACTTTATGCTAGATTCAGGGTTCCTTGATGATAATATGGTGATAATATGCATGGATCTAGTGATTAGACATATAAAGTTTAAATTTTGATGATAAAAACGTGATTATTATGGTGATCATGGTTATATATGTTAGATTCAGGGTTTTGCATGCATGAAGGTTGATAAATATTGGGTTTTTATACATGATTCATGTCCTAATTGCTTGATGATAGTAGATCTATGATGGATATGAAATAAAGTCGTAAACTTTACGTGAAATCTTCAATAGAAATTTCATCTTTACGTTGTTGCATGCTATCTAGGGTTAGGATGATTGATCCATGTTCGATCTATAATAAAATGATATGAGATTTATGTTGTTGGATGCAACTCGAATGATAAAGTTGATGCTTGATTGGAAACTAGCATGAAAAATAATATATTTAAATAAATAATTATTTTTAACATACGAAAAGTAATCGGATAGTGTAGTAACTTGCATGTTAGATGTTGCGAACACCTTATATGACTTGAAATATGCTAAACTGGTTTTTCGTGACTAAACGTGCAATAACAATGTGGTTTTGATGCAAACTTAGCTCGTATGCGAAAAATATATATTTACCGAAAATATAATAATTATGGGCGCGTGCGTATGATCGTGTAATTTCCTGATTATGTGTGTGTGTAACATTTCGGTTTTATTTCTGATTATTTGTACCCGACCCGAATTCAAACTATGATTGATAATCAATGAAGGGTCATGTTCTATTTCATTTTATTATTCTCTTTTATCATTTGAATAAGTTTAATTATGTCATTTAATGTATCGTTCGTGAGTCGTTTTAATGTCTTGCATTTATTGCATTTTAAATCGCTAATTCGATTGTTTTTGTTATTTAAGTCAAACCGAGTGATTTCGCGAATCCGAACACGTATTAAACTTGTGGGTAATACTAGTCACGCACACAAGTATGTCCGTGTGAAGTTTCATGGAAATCGAAGGTCGAAACACGAATAACGAAATCTCGGTTTTCGTGCACGTTCGGGAATTAACCGGATGATCCGCAAAGCTCGAAAATCATATTTTATGGTTCCATAATGTTTATTCATATATTTCGAGCTTGTGTTTAAAATTTGAGGTCATTCTGATAAATAACGAAGGTGTACGAGTGAAAAGAAGAAAAAATAAATAAATAAAGAAGAAGAAGGAATGAAAGGAAAAAAAAAATCATTAAAAAAAAAATTGTGGCAGCCAAGATTCGAACACAAGACCTAAGGTCTAAAGTTCAACGTCTTAGCAACTCTGGCAACACTGCAACCTGGAACTAGATCCGTTTCCACAGTTTATATGCTGTGTTTGAAACCTGATCGCGACCAGCTCGAATTTTAGGCTATTTTTGGCCTAAAATCCTCATTTCTAACTCGTTTTTGGTCTGGTTTTTTTCTATATTTTGTTCATAAAGTCCCCTAACTCATTCTCCAAGCCAATTCCATGATTAAATTGATATCCATAATCAATTTTAATCATTTCCTTTCTTAATTTTCTAGACTTTCTCTTCAAGACTTTCTGTTTCATCAAACTTGAACCCTAGACGACCCCTAGACTATAAATACCAGTTGATATTGCTCCTATGAACATCCCTCAAGCTTCTCGAAGTCTCAATTTCGTGCCTTGTCCATTCGTTTGCGTTTTCAAAAGTCAAAGTCCAGCAGTTTGACCTTCCGATTTGACCAGCTTCCTTCGACTTTCACGAGTAAGTTTTTCCATAAAAGTTTCTTGTTGTGTTCTTTACAATACCTCATTGCTGGATTTGACCAAAACTCCTCTGTGTTAAAAGTCAAACCTTAAACGCACACTTTAATTGGGGAAAAACTACCAAAAATCACAATTACCATATACCAAGAGTTGTAATCTATTCTAAATAATCTTTTAAGTATATTATGATTTTTCTAAACCATAAAAACTGAATTTTTATTAAAAACCTAAGAGTTATGCGTATTGACTCGTTAAAGTAAGTGTTTTATCACATAGTTTTCTAATCTAACATTTTTGTAGCGAATGAAACTTACTAACCCACTTCTGAGATGTTAATAAACATATGTTAAGATTTTCATAAGTCTGAATATGACTGTCGCAAAATATTACAACTTTTAGGCCATTTATATAATTATCGAAACTTAAGGGGTAAAAAGTGTAATTTCACTAATTATATAAAATTTTCAGAATTGTTATGATGTTTTAGTAATTATTTAACAAACCCTAAATTCTGGAAGATTATATATTTAAGACCTTGTTGAATTGACATAATCAACCCCTAAGTTTGAGAAATTACAATTTTAACCATAACTTTACATAATTATCGAAAGTGGCATTTATGATCATAAAAGGGTCTTTTAGTAACAATAACTATAATATAAAATATTTTTTACATGAATTATAAATAAAATTCCTCAATTAATCGTTTAAAGCATAGTCTGATCGTTCGGTCTTTACAATTGTCAATTCTTTGAATTCTTTAGGTGTTCATCAGAGGTAGTTATTCTCGTGCGTTGCTCGTTCTTTTTCACATGCTTAGCTTATTAGGTGAGTATTCATAGCCCCATTTTTGTTTTATATTTTGGGGTGTAACATGTACACTTATCGAGCTTTCTTATTATATATTTTTCATCTAACTCAAATGCGATTCTTGTTCGTTATTGTGTGTTTTGCTTGTATGTGAACTGTATGTCATATTGCATGTTGTTCTTTCATTATATTTCATGATCATTCGCGTGACATTAACTGTAAAAAGCCTGGGTTCCAATAATAGATCTATTGGGGTGACGTCCCACTTGACTTGGCCGGTTTTGGCGTCGAGTGATTGGTAACCTAAATGTCAGGATTGGTTTATGCACCACTCTAGTACTTGCTTTATTTCATTACATGTTCTTTCATACTTGTGGATTTCCACGTAACGTTAGATCGCATGTTTTACTTACATTATATGCCAAACCTATGTTTACTCACCAACTCTAGTAGTTGACTTTATTATGTTGTACATGTTGCAGGACATAACTGATGATTTATCGTGGACGCTTAGGACATGCTTTTGGACCTAGACTATGATTAAAATAAGACTATCTATTTGTTTGTTTGGATATCACTAGTTGTATGACATTATTTATGTTTAATGAGTGACCTGTTTAAATTTGGTAACTATATTAGTTGTCATGAGCATCTGAACAATCCTCATGCCCCAACGTATTCCGCCGTTGGTTGGGGTGTGACAGTTTGCATGCTATTGGTGAAATTAATTATGAGTTATACGTATGTACAAGTCCCAAGTCTCCCATCTCAGTGGGAATGGCAAGACTTTGTAATATCGCCCTGTCGAGCTTACATCGTATATACGGGATAATGTCGTAATAAATTGCAACATATTCATATTTGTTGCCATCTGATATGTTATATGTGATATACGTGTTAAGATAAATATTAGAAAACCTAAATTGGTCACCAATGTGTATTCGAGTCAACTTGTCTATTGCCCCTGCGCTGTTGGGACAATCGGTCAACACAATTAACACTCACACTGATATGTGTCTTAGGTGAAGTCTAAGGGGATGCACTGCTTTTTGCCAGTTGACTATTTGGATTTCTAAATTGCACCCTAAGGTGAGTTCACGGCCCCATTTTTTAACTAATTTCGCTTTTGGGGGAGAATACATGTGGTAAGGATCTATGTTGACAAATGCTAAGCTTTTATTTTATATACTATTTGTATCCCACAGAGGAAAACATGCCAAGGGAGTACTTCCAAAATTCGTGTACCATTAGTATGAAATTAATAACGTGGAAATATGAAACAGATCTATTAGGCTTGACAAACCCTGCCCTGGCTGGTCGCTCTAGCCCCATCGCCTTCGGGAGTGGAGAAGGGGTATTATGTTATCCTAATAGTTGGGCATGCTCGGCATTATAGCATGGCTGGAAGGTAAAATCTAAAATCTGTCAGGATAGGCCTATGGTGTTATTGTTGGGTTACGACAGTGGTATACGGGTTCCCGGTAACGACAAAAATTTTGAATTCAATAATTATTATGCCAATAATTGTTAAATCAATTACCGAGCAAAATTGTAAATTAAAATAAATTAAATTAACTATTAATTTAATGCGCATCGGAAAACGATTTAATTTACAAAACCCTATTACCAATTTATTAACGTAAACCAAATAAAACAGGATTCGACAACCACCAAACGCGCAAACACCAATCGCGTTAAAACAAAACGCGATACAAAAATAATCATAAATAAATCTAAACTAATGACGAATTTAGATATACCTGAGCGGTGATTCAAACTCGGCGAAAGTCAACGGGTGACGCTAGGGTTTCGCAGGTTTAAAATAGACCGGCCTGGGTTTGCGTGTGGTGATCAAGGCTCTGATACCACTGTTGGGTTACGACAGTGGCATTCGGGTCTCGGTAATAGCAATTTTTTTTTATTTGGAAATAATTATTTACAATAAATAATTATTAAACAATTACCGAGTAGATTAAAACAGATAATTAAATTAACTATTAATTTAATAGGCAGCGGAAACGTATTAATTTACTAACGCGAAAACCATGTAATTAGCGTAAACCAAAACAACAGGATTCGACAATCACCAAACGCGCAAACACCATAATCGCGTTTAAACAAACGCGAAGTATTTATAAAATAAATAAATAATTTAATCTAAACTAACTACGAGTTTAGATATACCTGAGCGGTGATTCAAACAGACGTTCGAGACACCGGAAGTCAACGGGTGACGCTAGGGTTTCGCAGAAGTGATTCGTCTGACGAATCTGACTTTCCTCGTGAACACGGATTTACTACGCGGTGAATCAAGCACCGAGAAAATCTCGTACGTCGGATTGAGCGCGAACTAGGGTTTGCGGACGACGAGCCGAACACACCAAAAGGTGGTTCACGGAAAATAGTGGCAGCGGAAAATAGTAGTGGAAGTACATGTTAAGTTTCAAAAGACAATGATATGAGATTTTAAATCATGACAACCCTAAGGTGTAATGTGACTAGATCTCCAAAGTGAAATGCATGAACACACGGCAAGCAGACCATGATATGAGACAAGCGGATTCTATGTAGAAAGACATTGAATTGCATCCTTAATCACCTGAGAATTCAAGAAATTTAAAAGTCAACAGAATTGTTGGTGAGTTCACAGGTTTAATGACACATGAAAATGTTTGAACAATGTTTGAATCAGTGTTTGAAACAATGTTTGAAATGTTTGGCCGTCATGATATTATTTTTGTTGACTCTGATGTTGTAAAGATCAAGCATGAACCTTGAATCCAAAACTAACTGTTTACCCACTCCTGGTGTCCAACCCCATGTACACCGAATGACTAGAATAACTAATGTACCCCTTGACTATTTCCGTGGAGTCAGGACTGGAGCGACCAAGTCGGGGCAGGGTCGTCAACCCAAATAGATCTATTCACAAGCTATCGTTTCGAATGAACTAATTGAATTCAATTAATAGTGGGACTTAGGCATATAACATGAATCAACATGAATACACAGATTGGGGTTTATGAAAAGAACATGCAATCAGTACGTCTTACAGAAATCATAATATCAGACAAAATGAAATTTGAATTGGCATTCATTGAATTCTCCCCCATAGTTTAGAAAACTGAAATAAGTAAAAGGGGCCGTGAAACTCACATGTTTGAAGGTGGATGACAGATATGTTTGGTTGAACTTAGCCTAGCAAACGTCTACAAAGTAATGTTATGACGTATTAGGGTTTGGCTATCTTGAGTTAGTGAATACGTCACTCAATGTTCAAGGTTAAGTCTCGACTGGTTATTACCCAATGATGGTGATGGAAATCCTAGGACTTATTTATTGTCAAATAAATAGTATTGAAGTTGATGGAGTTTATTATTTATTTGAATAAATAAATAATGATTACGTTTGAAAAATAAATATTGAATAATATGGATTATTTTTCATTAAACGTTAGGAAAAATCGTAAATATTTAATTCACTAAATATTTGTAAGGTTTTGGACTTTTCGATTAATAAATATAATCTTCCTTTAATATGAATAAATGTTTCCACAAATATACGAAGTTATATTTTGGTAAAATTAAGTGTAGGTTTGTCCGGCAGTTAACCGGTTTCGCCGGTTTGACTGGTTCGACTCGTTTTGTGACGTTTTAGGTTTTCCTAACACTTAGGATTTGTTAGTAGACTTGTTTTAATGTGTTTTAGGGTTTTGAGTTGCCAAATTAATTAGTGGAAGTTTAACTTGTAAAATCCGACGTTTTCGAGTAACCAAAAGTTATAGTTTTTGTCAGGTCTGTTTATAAAACATGTTTTTCCCCATTTGAACTTTATAAAATATTTTTATATGTCAAAATAAGCATGTTTTATGTTTTGGACTAGACCCAATTCTAAATCGAAAATAAATTACAATTTTTATCGAAATGTCGTCGTTACGATATTTAACCGTTTTGTTCCCAAGTGTTTAACTTCTCGAATTATTTAGTATGTTTAGAAAAATATCTTTGGCATCCCTAATAAAACATTACAAGTCCTAAGTGGTCACAACTTGTCAAAAGTCTTAAACTTAATTTTTCATAAAAATAAATGGTATTTATGTCATATAAATTCCATGTTTTTATTTTCTTGAAGTTTCATGTTTAAATCTTTGGTAAACACTTTTATGACCCAAAATCACCCTTTAGTAAACTTTGGTTTTGGTTTGAAGTCAAAATACAAGTGTTTGAAGATTTGGAAAAATGTATATTTTTCTATATGACAGCAGTTTTATGACACGCAGAATATGTGTGTCATCTCTGTTCAGTGTTCTTGCTTCATATAGTTCACAGATGACAGCAGATTTATGACACGCAGAATGTGTGTCATCTCTGCCCAGTTTCATAAAACTTATATTTCTCACCAAGATAAGTGTTCCAAATTATTTTTAACATACAAGAACTAGTATTTGTCCACACTTGGTCATTTAAAGTGATTCTTTTAACAAAACACAAGTTATATATATATTTTGTCCAATAATCTTTTTAACATAACTAGTTTCCATCACAAGCACATAACCATACTAACATACATGTTTGCTAGCAAGTCATACAACAACCAATTCAAGACTTATTCATGAACATGACATGTGACATAAAGAAATGAAAGATTTAGAGAAAAATAACCAAAGAAAGTAAGTTTTTCTCACTTAGAGCTTTCCGGATCGGTAATGACGTTAATGGGTTGTTGAACTAGCTTCCAAGTTTAGCTCCAAACCCAACCTTGATCTCAAGTGTTTAGAAGATTTAGGACTTGAAATGGGAGGAGGTTGGTGAAGAAAAGTGGTGGTGGTGGCGGTTTGTAGGTGAGCCGAGAGAAAGAGAGAGAGTTTGAGAGAAAGTGTGTGTTTGTTTCTTGAATGTGATAAGTGAGAAGTGAGAGACTTAGGTGTTTAAAAGGGATGGTTAGGTGGTGGTGTGTGGTCTCGGTTACATGGGAACCGAAAAGGGTGCTTGGTTTGGTTGGTTTGTAGCCGAAAACAAGAAAGAAGAGGAGGTGGTTGAACCATGTTCTTGAGCTCTCAAGTACATGTGCTTGGAATTTGAAATCTAGGAGTATGGTGGGGGTATAGGCCGGCTCAAGAGAAGGGACAAGAGAGGAGGCTAGGTGGCTCATGGGGGACAAGCATGTTGGTGTTGTAAGTGGTTCAAGTCTTTATCCAATGGTTAACCATGATGCTATGTACTAATGGAGACAAAGGTGTTGTTAAATCAAGATGACAAGGTGGTTTAGCCATGTGCTCTTTAGGGTGTACAACCAACTAGTGTTTAGGAGAAATAGGTTAGTTTGGTTAGGGACAATGGGCCGGTTTATATATAAAGAAAAGAGAAAGAAAATGTTGATGGTGAGGGTTGAACTCGGGTCCGAAAGAAAAAGGGAGGAGGAACGGGCTTCGGCCCGAAAGAAAAGGGTGAAAGGGCTCGGGCTTTAGCCCGGAAAGAAAAAGAAAAGAGAGTTGGGCTTCGGCCCAATTCGGAAGGAGAAGGAGAAGGGGTAACGGGCCGGGCCGGTTGGGCCTGTGGGCCGAGAAAGAAAAAGAAAACGGGCCGAGAGGTTTGGGCCGAGGAAAAGAAAGAAAAGGAAAAGAGTTTGGGCCGTAGGCCCATTGGGCTTTCTGGGCCGAACCGGGTCTCGAGTCGGGTCGGGTTGAGTCCGGTTTGGTCCTACGAGTCCAATGAGACTTTGTTCGGGCGAAAACGATATCCGGAATGAAAATAGATTTTCGACGTGAAACGGGTGATCGTAACAATAAGAATATTGTTTATCGCGGACGTTTACGGATAATTTGGAATGTCACTTGTCATGGTTTGGCTTTTGTTGTTTTAGTGCACTAATGATGTATTCCGAATTTGAATTTAAATGTTTGCTCGACGTGAGCGGGTTACGTTTAAAAGTTGATGAAATTTGTTTGACAAAAGAAATAGTTTGAAGGAAATAAATTGTTTGGAGTTGAATTAGTTTTAGAATTTAAAACCAAGTTATTGTTTGATTAGAATGGTCGTTCGAATAAACGACATGTTTGGAATACGTTTGACATTACGTAATAGTTTAGAAAAATATAAAATATCCTTTTTATATTTAGATTTCACAAAACAATGTTTATGAATTTCTTATTGTTGAAGTTCCATCTTGAATAGTTGAGGAACTTTGATTGATTTCCATTGCGGGTGATTGTTGTCGGACCTAGATTGGCTATGTTTGCACGTAAAGTCACCTAATTTGGGCAAATTAAGTCTAATGCACATATATAATCAGATAATTGCACGTTAATATAATATTAAAGTTAACCTGGAATATACGGGTTGTCACATACTCCCCCGGTTAGAGAAATTTCGTCCCGAAATTTAGTCTTGAATACCGGAGTTGGCATCACTGGCAAAGACATGTGGATACCTTAACTCCTTTGATCTTCTCGTTCCCATGTGTATTCAGGACCTCGACGTGAGTCCAATGAACTTTCACAATAGGGTTTCTGACGTTGTTTTAATCGCTTAACCTCACGGTCGCGGATTCCAGTAGGAGCCTTGATAAAACGAAGACGATCGTCAATCTCTATCTCGTCCATAGGAATGACAACAGATTCGTCAGACAGACACTTTTTCAAGTTGCTGACGTGAAATGCATCGTGAACTTTTCTAAGTTCAGGCGGCAACTGAAGATGTTATGCTACTGGTCTAATCTTTTCAATGAATTCAAAGAGGCCAATGTAGCGAGGGTTTTACTTACCACGCTTTTCCCAAGCGGGTAACACATTTCAAGGTTCACATGATCCGAGGATTGCCACGGGTATACGAATGAAAGGGAGTTGATAGGCCATCAAGAATGGTTCTTTTGAAGATGAGCGTTGGTCATTTAGATGTATAGGATTCTGAATTAGAAGTTCTAGGCTAGGCATAATCACTCACGCAATAAGTTCCACCAGGATTTTCATGCAGTCCAGATTACAATTATGTGTGCACCCACAATTGTGATTTGTCTCGCATGATCAGCCTAGGTTTCACCTATTCTGAGTTTTCAGCTCTTGTCAGAACATGGAATGTGTCGGGAACACTGTTAAGCTCATGAGATAGCTTAGGCCGATTAACTATCGGTCGGATTTTTACTAGCATCTCGAAAGTTCCAAGTCACATTAGTGACAGGAATGCGGCTTTGAATTTTAGTGTGATAGCTGTTGCTATATGAAAGCTCAGCTAAAGGTATATGGTCATCCAAACCATTACCAAAATCAATCACACAGGCACAAAATGTGTCCTACAGGGTTTGAATCATTCTCTCGCTTCGACCATCCGTTTGTGGATGATAGGTTGTACTCATGTCGATACGAGTACCCAAAGCTTTCTGAAGAGATTTCCAAAATCCAGCGGTAAAACGAATATCTCGGTCAGAGATGATAGAAACAGGTACTCCGTGGCGAGATACCATTTCTTTCATGTAGATTTTGGCAAGTTGCTCGGTGGTATAGGATGTCTGGATATGTAGGAAGTGAGCAGACTTAGTTAAGCAGTCTACGATTACCCCAATCACATTATTTTGAATTGGGTCCTTAGCAAATTGGTAATGAAGTCCCTCGAGATTTCTTCCCATTCCCGTTAGGGGGTTTTAGGTTGAACGAGTAAACCAGAGGGCTTTTGGTATTCGGCTTTGACTTTCGCACAAGTCATGCACTTACCAACGTATGTGGCGATTTTAGCCTTCATGTTAGGCCACCAATACAACTCTTTCAAACCATGATACTTCTCATCAGAATTAGGGTGAAGAGAAAATCTTGATTTATGGGTTTTCTCTAAGACTAATTTCTTTACAGGACCGGAGTTGGGTATTCTGAGTCTATCCATGGAGTTGGATGCTCCGTCGGGTTTCCTGAAGGAGAGATATGAGGTCGGATTGAATGGTCAATCTAAGGGCACGAACGCGAGGTTTCACTCGATCCTTCCAGCTAAATGCGTCGGCGACTACATTAGCTTTACCAGGATGGTAACGGATTTCACACTCATAATCGTTGTGTATTTCTACCTAACGGAGTTGTCTCATGTTAAGCTCTTTCTGATTGGATATATGCTGAAGACTCTTATGGTCAGTGTATAGCGTACACTTTGTACCGTAAAGATAATGTCTCCAAGTTTTTAGAGCAAAAACAACAGTTCCGAGTTCAATATTGTGAGTCGAGTAATTTCTTTCATGTGGTTGCAATTGACGGGAGACATAGAAGATGAATTTACCTCATTGCATAAGTACACATCCTAAGCCTCGGCGGGTTGCGTCGCAATATACT
>JBCNJP010000008.1:60213380-60261700 GCA_039602395.1 Deinandra increscens subsp. villosa | reverse complement strand
AGGAGGAATTCACCTTCTCTATTCAAGTGTTACCATTTGGAAACTTATTTGCACCCTAAGGTGAGTTCTCGAGCCCACATTTTAACGTATTATGCTTTTGGGGGAGAAGACATGTGGTAAACTATTTTCTGTTGAGAAAATGCTAAACTTATTTCTATTGAGAAATGCTAACTTATTTTCTGTTGGGAAAATACTAAACGATTTCTGTTGAGAAATGCTAAACTAATTTTATATACTATTTGTAACCCATAGAGGATAACATTCCAATGGAGTCCTTCCATAATTCGTGTACCATTAGTATCAGGTTGATAACGGGGAAATATGAAACAGATTCGATGGGCTTGACAAACCCTGCCTTGGCTGGTCACTCTAGTCCCACCGCCTTCGGGGGTGGAGAAGGGGTATTATATTGTCCTAACTTTGATCATGCTTGGTATAGCATGGCAGGAAGGCAAAACTTAGATGTCAGGAATGGGGACACGGGGCCTATGGTGTTATAAATAACGTGTCTAGCTAACCCAAGTATATAGAATGATGATTATCTTTTCCAGGATGTGTGATTCCTGTGGGGGGGGGGGGGGTTATGCCTCGCTGATGGTAACTGGTTATCTTACTGTTTTAAATAAATTGATATTTATTTACTTGCTTAAGCTCCGAGAATTCACTAACCTAGCGTTGACACATTACATGTTTCTTCTCAGGTCCTTAGGAGGTTCGTTAAGGAGTACACATTAGGATCAATAGGTATTGGTCTGCATATGTTTTTGTCATTTCTAAACTTATTATGTCGCCTTGGGTGAAAGACTTGATAAAATTGTTTTATGTTATCGCTTTCGCAAATGAATTATTAGGCTTGATAACTTGTCGCTTCCGCAAAAGAGATTTCAAAACTTGATAAATTCTTCCGCACTATTTTAAATAACATTTCACTCTCATAAATTGTTTTACAAACTTAACTATGTTTTTGAGTCGAGCATATAGATGTTCGGAGTGTCTGACGACTCGGATACTGGTCTGTATCGCACCCTCGCTCGCGGGTATTACGCGGGTGGTTCTGGTGGGGGTGTGACATAATATATTATTATTATTATATTTTCTTCTATATTTATTACTAACTCTTCACTTGAAGATTGGTCAAGTTAGACGACAGCAACGAGGAAGTATTAAGAGCCCTCATTTTCCCTTGTGCCCTTGATCGACCTCGGATTCTTACCCATACTATACTGCTCCACGATGGGTGCACTTAAAAACGGATAAAGCTGATAAACTAGTAAATCGGAATCATGTATATAGGCTAGTATGTCAATTAAGGCGTTAGAAGAGTTTAGTAGCCTTAAAACACTTCACAAACATCAGACACAAGTTCGAGTCTTGAAACGTTGGTGATTACTTGAAAACTGTATGTGTTGTGACCAATATGCGAAACTATTACTTGAAATTAATTATACAATCGTAATATGTTATATGGCATGTGAATACTTGATTTTGTAGGATTCAATGTGATAATTGTGATGGTGAATTAATAATGGGATAAAACGTAGAAAACCGGGACCAAAAATACGAAAAACTGACAAAACCGCACCCGGTCAACAAAAGTCAACCGCGGGAGCTGAACCAGGCGGCTCACGGACCGTGAGCTTGCCCTCGTTAATCTCTTGATGGTCCGCGACCGACCCAGGTCGTGAAAACCCTAATATTTCCCCTATATAAACGTCATTAGCCTCATTTGACACTTATGCTCCTCCCAAAAACGCCCGATCAGCTCTAGAATTTGATCTTAATCATTTTGGGTCCAAATATTTCAAGATTGGTGTGTTAGATCAAGATCCTAGATTGTTTTTCGTTCCCGAACATTCCTTTATCATCGGCTTGTTGTTTTATATGCTTTACTTTGTTTAAAAGTCATCAAGTTTCTAACTTTATGCTAGATTCAGGGTTCCTTGATGATAATATGATGATAATATGCATGGATTTAGTGATTAGACATATAAAGTTTAAATTTTGATGATAAAAACGTGATTATTATGGTGATCATGGTTATATATGGTAGACCTAGGGTTTTGCATGCATGAAGGTTGATAAAGGTTGGGTTTTTATGCATGATTCGTGTCCTAATTGCTTGATGATAGGAGATCTATGATGGCGATAAATTCGTAAACTTTACGTGAAACCTTTAATAAAAATTTCATCTTTACGTTGTTGCATGCTATCTAGGGTTAGGATGATTGATCCATGTTCGATTTATGATAAAATGATTTGAGATTTATGTTGTTGGATGCAAATCGAATGATAAAGATGATGTTTGATTGGAAACTTACATGAAAAATAATATTTATAAATAAATAAATATTTTTTTAACATACGAACCTAATCGTAGGGTGTAGTAACTTGCATGTTAGATGTCACGAACACCTTATATGACTTAAAATATGCTAAACGTGGTTTTCCATGGCTTAACGTGCAATAACAATGTGGTTTTGATGCAAACTTAGCTCGTATGCGAAAATATATATTTACCGGAAAAATAATAATTATGTGATGCATGCGTATGATCGTGTAATTTCCTGATTATGTGTTTGCATGCTATTGCTCAAATTAATTATGAGTTATACGTATGTACAAGTCCTAAGTCTCCCTTCTCGGTGGGAATGACAAGACTTTGTAAGATCGCCCCGTCGAGCTTACATCGTATATACGGGATAATGTCGTAATAAATTGCGACGTGTTCATATTTGTTGCATATGACATGTTATATGTGATATACGTTTTAGGATAAATATTAGAAAACCTAAATTGATCACCAATGTGTATTCGAGTCAACGTGTCTATTGCCCGCGCTCTGTTGGGACAGTCGGTCAAGACAGTTAACACTCACACCGATATGTGTCTTAGGTGAACTCTAAGGGGATTCATTGCTTTTCTTCGGTTGACTATTTGGATTTCTAAATTGCACCCTAAGGTGGGTTCACCACCCCACTTCTTAGTTCATTTCACTTTTGGGGGAGAAGACATGTGCTAACGATCTCTGTTGAGAAATGCCAAGGGAGTCCTTCCATAATTCGTGTACCATTAGTATGAAATTGATAACGGGGAAATGTGAAACAAATCTGTTGGGCTTAACAAACCCTACCTTGGCTGGTCGCTCTAGCGACACCGCCTTCGGGGTGGAGAAGGGGTATTATGTTATCCTAATAGTTGGTCATGCTCGGCATTATAGCATGGCTGGAAGGCAAAATCTTAAATCTATCAGGAACGGGGACACGAGGCCTATGGTGTTATAAACGTGGTCTAGCTAACCCAAGTATATAAAATACAGTTAAACTGTTTTTCTTACAGGATGTATGATTCCTGTTGTGGTTATGCCTCGTTGGGGATAACTGATTAACTTACTGTATTTAGATAAATGTTAATTATCTGCTTGTTAAATTATGTGAATTCACCAACATCGCATTGACACTTTACATGTTTCTTCTAAGGTCATTAGGAGAGATAAGGAGCATGTTAGGATCATGACTTGGTCTAATTCTGCATGGTTTGTTAAACTTTTAACATATTTTGTCGCCTCGGGCATAAACTTTTTAACTTGATTGTCTTTAAAATTCGCTTCCGCAAAACTTTGTTGAACTCTGTTAGACCTGTTTAAAAACTTTTGGACTGTCGAATTCGTACTTTAAAACGTTTTATCGAGCATATAGAATGTTCTTTGTGTTTAGTGTCACACCCCGTAAATTATGTGTCGGGCGCGAAGCGGATGTATCATAGTCAAGGTTACAGGGAACAAACTCTAAATGGTTCAACAAAAAGAGTCGTTTTAAGTTGAAAGGAGTTTCATTTCTGATTGCAGCGGAAATCATTACTAGGTTTTGTTTCAAAGCTTTTACAAAACAATTGTTCCAAGATTTTTAATACAACATCAAAGTAGACGTTATGCGAAGAAAATCTACAAAAATGTCCCGATTGGGACATGACTCCAGAAGATGATAGATGCGGGTCCTAAGTGATATGTCATTTACACAATGATTCAGCAGTCAAATGATTGATAATCAGTTTGAGAAGCAATGACTGGTAAACAGTTTGATAAAAAATGATTGATAATCAGTTTGGAAAAAAAAACAGGCTTGATAAGTGACATCATTGATTGACACTTGTTAAGATACTGTAATATTAGTACCATGAACCTTGAACTCCGAAACTAACTGTTTACCCACTCATGGTATTATGTCCAGAAACACCGCATGGCAAATATAACTGTATGTACCCTCTTGACTATAGAACAAGAGTCAGGATTGGAGTGACCAATTAGGACAGGGGCGTTAACCCAATAAATCTATTCACGAGTCATCGTTTTTATTAAATTAATCGGATTCAATTAATAGTGGGGTTTTCATCATAACATGAATCAACATGAATACGACAGGATGGATGAAAAGCTCATGTAATCAATATATGTAACATGTATCTATTCGTCAAGCATGATAAAAGTTTGTACGAATTCTCCCCCAAAAGCAATTTAAAATAATTTAAAAGAGGGGACGTGAGACTCACCTGAGCTCGGCAAATCCAGAATAATACAGATAAACCTAGCCGTCCTAAATCAAATATAAGACAACTTAAGGTCTATGAATTGGATTGTCATTTAAGTAACTCCCACTTAGTTGGTCAAGTCTTGACGTCATGGTGACCCGATAGTTCATTTGATAACTGATTGGCTTAAGGAAGTATTTATTATCAATAAATATTTGAGTTCGCGATAACGTTCTGGAAAATAAAGATTTATATATTTGTAAAATATATAAGTATTTTCCTAACATATTGAATGTTTATGGATAATATTTAACTAAATAAATATTATTACAAGTCATGGACTCAAAAAGATTCATGAAAATTGTTAACGTTAAAAAGCCCGAATTACGCTTTTTATCGGTAATTGTCAGTACGCGTTACTTTCCAATATATTTAGAAAATAATGATATGCTTATGAAATAATAATATTCTAAAGTATTTAGTTTAGAAATTCACTTTCGCACGTGTTGAATTTCAAAGACGACAGTTTTGCCGGTAAGGGCCTGGTTTTACCGTTTTTGCACCGATGATCCATTTTATGGCCATTTTAGTTTCTCAAAACCCATTGTAACATCATGTTAAATCATTATAAGTCCTAAAATACCTTCAAGGTCAGATCTAACAATGTAGAGCATATCTTTACAAAATTAGGGTTTCCGGGGTCCGATTTTACCCATTTTTTAGCCGGTTTTGTCCTAGTTTTCGTACTTTTCTAGAGGGATCATTCTATCCAAGTTTTAACTTAAAACTTTGAGACAAAATTCACTATTGGAGATATTAGGAGGCTGTGCAAAATTCGGACCTTTTCCGGGGTGTCGGTTTTGGGTTTTTAACACTTTATTTTGGGGGTTTTGGGACTCCTAAACCCATTTCTAGCAAACGTTCTTTCACACAAGTTATGTTAAACATGTCAAAAATAGTTACCATGGCCATAGGTGTGTCAAAATCGGATCTTGAGATTTTACTCAGAAATCTAGCCCTTTAATAGTGTTTAAACATGATTTCAGCCGTTTTCAAGCATACTAAACAAGGGAAATCATGTGGCTTGTACTTTAACACTTTCCTAAGTAACATATACTAGGTGGAGCACAAAATCATCCATAGATTTCGAAAATGGTAAGGAAACATGAAAGTGTTTAAACTAGTTTACCTTTTTAAGGGTTTTTAGACTTTTATCACCATGGATCATCATCATACATCAAGACTTGTTATAGGAAGTGAATGGATCATAAAAAAGAACAATATATGATGATCTAACATGTTTCTCATAAGATAAGAAACCTAAACGATTTGATCCTTATGATAAATATTACAAAGGCCCAACAACCACTGATTCTCTTTCCATTGAATAGATCTAGCGGACATGGCTGCTCCACGCACTAAAAAAAACGTATTTTACTACAACATTACAAACATAAAAAAAGGTTCAATAGCCATTAATTCTCTTTCCATTGAACATATCTAACGGATATGGCCGCTCCACATGCTAAAAAATAATTTAATCCGCTTCTTTTTAAGTAAAATGGGTATCATTGTCTTTTCACAAAAAAAATTAAAATTAGCGCGTTAGTATAAAATAACGCAATCCAGAATAACAACTAATGCGTAATTGTATATTATGCAACATAGTAGAAAACAAGTAATGCGTAATTTTATATCACACGACATAGAATAAAAAAGTACATGCATTATTATACCACCTTATTTAAGATTACTTAAATGATGCACAACACCTTATAAACCCAACTCTACAATAAATCACGCAAATGCTACACTAAAGTAACGCACCCCATTCAAACTTACCATTTTTTTTAACTTATGCAACTAACCAAAACTTAATGGTTCCTTCATAAATATCTTATTCAGGTATCTTGTTCATATGCACCACCTATTACTTATCTAGTTATCACTTTTTAGAACAAACATCAAACAAAATGGACATCCACATAAGCAATAACCAAAGATATTTCTCTATATATCATCATATATAATAAACTATCGGGTGGGATCTGTTATTTATACACAAAAATATCTAGAGGAACACCTGAACGCGTATACATATACGGAAATTTATGTTTTGCAACATTTGAACATGTTAAAAATTAAATGAGCGCGTATACATATACGACAATTTACGTTTTGCAACATTAATCACGCAATCAATTAAAAGCGGGTGCTACTTTTAATACATTGATACTCATCATGCCTATAAGTATAGACACTCGATTTAGTTTTACAAATCAAGCTACACAACCTCTTTAAGTATCTACAAAGCACGTTAAAAATTATTCAAGAAATCACCAAATCTCTACATAGCATCATCATCATCCACACCCACAGCCGCGGATATAGCACTCAAACAAAAGTTAACCAGGGAGATTGTAACATCCTGATTTTTATGTAACGTTCCAAATTCGTTTAATAGTTCATGTGATTACTAAATTTTTATGATTGGGTGGGAGTGTCAGGTAATGCGATTATTTTTGCTTATAAAATAATTTAGGCATATATATTAAGATGTTTAGTTGTCAAATAAGAAAAGCTGGAGGACTTATATATGTAATATAAGTTTATGGGTAGGTTATGTTTAACGGAGGATTTAGGGAGGACTAAAAGAGTAAATTAGTGATTAAAACAAGATTTGGGAAATTCCCAGACCAACGAAGGGGGGGGGGAGAAAGACTTTAAATCTTGTGTTCATGGTTTCAAATTGAGAGTGTTTGAGTGGGGGATTTAAGGTGAAAGCTGAAATTCAAAGTTGGGAGGTGCCTAGGTCACAAAATTTCTCTGTAATGTTGGGACTACTCATCAAGTAAATTGTTATCTTATTAGATGGATGCATGAACTTCATCTAAGGTGTAAATTATGGTGGAAAATCATCACATAGGAAAGTTGTAGACTAGTATTGCATCAGATTTTGTTGCAGGTTTACTTACTACATGATTGTGTGTTAACTTGTGTTGTGAGGTTTCACCCAAGTGGGGGAAATCCAAATATTTATGTAATATGTGGATTTCGGTTGTTTGATGTGATCTAAAGAATGAATGCTTTAGGTTAAAATTAATGACTCATGTGAAATCAAGAAATACAGAATGGTATGTTGAATTGGGTTAAATTAATGAATTGAATGATGTATGACAAATTGGCTATTATGTATGCACTCTAGGTGTTCGATTAAATGCCTAGGTGCCATTGAATAGATTGATCATGTGATGTGTTGTGCCAATTTGGAGTGACATGTTGTGTGAAATGAAAGTATGTATGGGGATGTGGTAAGAGTTTAGTAATGCTTAGGTTTGGATGCCTTTCATGTATGTGGTATGTGTGTGTATGAAAGTTGGAAGTCAAGTGTGTCAACATTTCATATGGAATCATTGTGTGTAATTGTAATTGCAAAGTATGTGAATTTTCATGGCTTAACTAACAACCATGATAATATAAGGTGAATCAAGTGGAGGCTCAAGCCACCAAAGAGACGGAAAGGCTAAATCTTGAATCCTTGAGGTAACGTAGGAAGTGTAAAATGTTTATTGTCTCCATGAATAATCTTTCATGATTCCATATTGGTATGCCTACTTGTAGTATGAGAATACCATGAATAAGAGTGTTATGAGTTGATTGAACATCAACATTAGTCAAGTATGAACTAAGATGGAACCTTGACATGCTAAGGGAACGGTAAGATGAAGATATATGACCCGTAGGGGTAAGAAGGAGGATCTTGATCCTACAAATACAACCTTCGGGTAAGATCGACTATGGAACAAAGAGAGCACCATTTGTGTGAAAGTGGAAATTAATATGTTCTATTTTGTGTGCTAGGAAAGATTGGCAAAGTTGGGTAAGATTTATTATGAAATATTATGCTAGATATTTCTAATGGGTCAAACTGGTTGAGATTCGGTTTCGATTATAAAACATTTGATCCATTGATTTGAAGGTATGAATAGAAGTTAGCAATGTTTCTTTCCTTATAAAAATATGGTTTGTATGCATGAAAAATTTGGGAATGATTTTGTGAAAACTGGGAAAAACATCAAAAATTTGGTTAAGTATGAAAACAGGGAAAAATCAAGTTGATCCCTGGAACTTTTGTTCTAGGCGTATTGCTTGGAGAAGGAATGGTTGCAGGCGATACGCATGCCACGCTAGGCATATCGCCTAACACAGGAAAAATTTATAGGCGATACGCCTAACTTGGCAGTTTCGTGTTTTTCAATAGTTTTGTTTATTTAATGTTGTAAGGTGTGTTATAATCTGTGTAAGGTCATTATTTACTAAAACGTTACTGGTAAATAATGGCAAGTAACAAGTAGGAGGAGTAGCGGGTCCAGATTGAGCAAGTTGATGAAGAACCGAACACCAGATGGGAATTTTGTGGAGATACATGTCGTCTTACTTTTGTGTAACTAAACTCTGTGTGCTCTGATGTAATGTCCAAATGACTGATAAACAAAAAAACTAAGTGGGTGTTACCGATTATTTTGGTCAAGTATGGACCCGTTAAAAAGAAAAAATTTATGGGTTGACTTTTATTTATCTAAATAAGCAAAAAGAGGTGTAGGGTGTTACAGATATCATGCTCGAATTCAACAAAGAAATGATTCTCAAAGACGCTTTGAAACAAAATTTTAAAAGTCTTAAAGAAATCATGCAAGAAAGGGATGAGGTGACGAAAAAAATGTTGTCTTTGCCCAAAAGCGTTGTTCATGAACTTGTCATTTTATTCATGATAAACAAGGACAAAACCGACCTCAAGCAGATGCAAGCAATTGCAAACATACTGAAGGCCTTCAATGTCTCTGTTAATTTGAAAATGTCATTTTTTTTCTATCAGCATATGAGTAGCATCTCATATCTTTTTCTAAATAATTACTACCTGACTTTTTCAAAATAATTACTCTAACATAAAAAATTGTTTTCGCTTCAACGCAAGAATGTCTTTTAATCATAAACTTTGTTTTTAAAAATCGTAAAATAGTTTCTTCATTAAATTAATAAATTTTATCAACTTATTTTACTACAACATTACAAACATAAAAAAAATAATGCAAGAATAACATCAAATCATGCAACATTGGTTTTTGAATCCCGCAAGAATAAATCAAATTATCTACCTGACTTTTTCAAAATATCTACTCTAAGATCAAAATCGTTTTGACTTTAATTGCATATGTCAAATGCTAAAAATACAAGAAACCTAAATGATTTGATCCTTATGATGAATACTATAACGCATCCAAAAGTTATGACGCATAAAAATAATGGAACCAATCCGTCATTATTTTCTAATGCATAGATATAATGACATAATCGACCCCTTCATGTACAAACTTAATTACCCTCGCGTCAGTCCCTCCTTCCTTTGCACGCTTCGTACGAAAATAACACTTTATACCAGATCTTTTGTCTATATATATGCTTTCTAATATTATCATCTTGCTCTATACAATCTAAAACTAAAAAAATGTTTTACATAATAAAAAATCTTTCAGCTGTATACAAGCTAATTCTTTTTTATTATACCTCATATAATTTAGCGTTTCTATTTGAAAATTTTATTTTTAAGATATAATTACACTTTTAATGAGAATTGTCCCGATCTAATATGTTTTTTTTACTTCTTTTTTCTGACAAGTTACCACAATTTTATTTTTTGATTAGAAAAAATTACATATTTTGTCCTTTAACTTTGCATGTTTTGTAATTTTTATCCTTTTTTTTGTTACACTCTTCGTCCTCTATACTTTTTTATTCTTTCACCCTTTGCCCTTTTTAACAGATTCCGTTAAAATCCAACTTTAAATTAAGGGCATTTTTGTCTTTTTACTTTTAGGGGTATTTTTGTAATTAAATATAGAGTGGGGTGTGTTATGTAAATCTACTTTATGTAAATTACATTCAACCAAACACCCCTAAATACATATATCAGAGAAAGAGATCGAGAGAGGTCTGGAGGCAGTAACCTCCGATCGGCGACCTTATTCCGACGACGCAGCTCCAGCCGGTCACCATGGCCGGCGACGAGTCCTATCAAGCTTGCATGCTCCGATTTCCTCTTTCTTTCTTCTAATCCAAACCCTAGTCACATTTCCCCCTTTCCCTTTTCATGGCACCTTCGTTGCTTTCATATTCGCGAACTTGCTTTCTCTCTCAACAAACCCTAGTTTTCCAATGGCTGGTTAATTAACCCCCTCTTTCTACTCACGATTTCCATCTTTTTAAGCAAAAATGGACGGTGGCGGCAGCGCTGCTTTGGAAGGGGAGAACAAGAATCTGGCCGAGGGAGGTGAGCCCAAGGTGAAAAAGAAGATGAAAATAGCTTTTCAGCTGGAGATTCTGGAGAAAAGTTATGTCGGTGTGTCAAACTTTTCCTAATCGTTGTTTAGTTTTGTATCTGGATTTTGCTTAAATTAAATTTGTTACTTGATTGAATGAATGAATGTTCAGTGGAGTCATATCCATAGGAGCAAGTTCGAGCAGATTTGTTAGTGCGGTTGGGCTTAACGGTGCAAGTTGCAGATGTGGTTTTGTCATCGCCGGTCGCGATTCCGGCGACCATATTCACGATTTTTGGCGACTGTTGCTCCAATTTGGTAACCAACTGTGGTAATTAAATCTTGAAGGTTAAACTCTATTAACGCCCGATTTCCATATTTGAGAAGATAAGGATATTTGGTTATGTTTGGTGGACTTGGATGATGTTTGGATGGTATATGGAGGCTGGATTAGGGGTTGTGGCAGTAGGAAAGCGCCGGACAATCGGCTGTTACAGTGGTGGTTGGTCGATGGTTTTTGATGTTTTGGGTGTTGGGTGGGGTGGGGGTGATAAAGGAAAAAGAAATGACAGATTCACATAACACCCTCCTCCCTCTTTATTTAACTACAAAAAGTACCCCTAAAAGTAAAAAGACAAAAATACCCTTGATTTAACGGAATCTGTTAAAAAGGACAAATGGTGAAAGAATAAAAAAGGTTAAAGGACAGAGAGTATAACAAAAAAAAGATAAAGGATAAAAGTTGCAAAACAGGCAAAGTTAAATAGACAAAATATGTAATTTTTTCTTTTGATTATACAGGACATAACTTCTTTGTAAATTCCGAAAAAAAACAAATGGTTTATAAAATACATTAAAAAACCATTTTTTAGAAAAATCAAACATTCAAAATGCCAAACGGATTTAGGCCATCACCCAACATATAGGTAACTTAGTCTGTGTTTCGCGCACTAGCTGAAAAACTAGCAGCTAGCTAGCCAGCTAGCTAATAAAAAATAACGTTTGGTAAAAATTAGTAGATATATTAGCTGTAAAAATGTAAAATGACATAAAAGTAAATGTATATAAATAAATTAAAATTTAAAAACAAAACATAAATAAGTTAGGGAAGGATAAAACTGGAAATATTATAAAAGCTAGTTGAAACGCAACTTCAACTAGCTTTTCAAAAGCTAGCTTATAAGCTAGCTTTTTACATTACCAAACGAGGCTTTTTAAAAAAACTAGCTTTTTTAAAACGCCCCATTTGGTAACGTCAAAAAGCTAGCTTAATTATAAGCTAGTTTATAAGCTAAATTATAAGCTAGCTTATGGCGCGCCAAACACGACCTTATTAGTTGTTCAAAACTAAACCGAGAAGACCCAATTCGATAAGAAATTAAATGCAATGCATTTGTTTTAAACTAAATATATACACACAAAGCTTAATAATGCAAAACACCTCAATAAAAGAGATTGAGTTACGTAATATGCATCTAATTAAACTAGTGGGGTGCACGTGCGATGCGACAGGTAACATAACATACTAATACATGTAGAAATAGTCTACCTTGGTATTGACGGACTGAGAAGATCAGGGACGAACCATCTAGGTAGAGAACTGATCTACGGTGTGGAAGAACTTGTTGAGCCTTCAAGCCGAGCAGGCAGGGTCTAGTCCCTCCCAAGTCTCGTCCTAAACCTGTCACATAGAAAGAACCCCTTCGAAGGGGAAAGACCGGGGTCTCTGACGATCAAGTCAGTAAGACTGTATAGATAGTTTGTATATATGCACATGTATATGTTTGAGTGTATGTAAGTATATGTGTAGAAAGAGTATCTAGAGAGATACTATACAGAGAGTGAGAGTGTGAGGTTGAGGAATACTCAAGGGGAAAACCTACGGGGAAGACCCAAAGGGAAGGAACCCGAGGGGAAGAACTAAGGAGCATGAACCTGTCTAAGGGAAGGGGTTAGCCTCCTTTTATATGAAAAAGTGTAGTGGGCTGAATTTGGCTAGTTGGGCCTGATCCGAACACACGTCATCAGCCCCTCAATCTAGCATGGTGTAGTTCTAAGTACATCATACTAGACTCATCTTGTGTTTTCGATCTTCTTTTGTTTTATTGTTTGTGCCAAAAACTACATACAACATCAATACATTAGTCTTCTTTTTCGGATGTCCTGTCAAGATGGGCTTTTCTAAGTGTATGTGTCATTGTATAGTCCGGATCTGTTATGAAAATCTTGTGTTCATTGTCGTGATTAATTGTGTAATGTGTGTATAATGGTTGCTAGTTGCGGACCATTTAAATCTGATATAATGTTTGAATAAGCCGTTAAAGGTCCGGTAGTCCGGTTAATTGTCCGGAAACTCATCTAAGTCGTCGTAGTTTGTAAGGTTAGGTTGTTAACCGAGATCCCTTGTGTAAGTTGTGTGGTCACGTTTCAGTGACCGGGAACCACGTGTAAGTTTTCGGAGGGTGGGTGGTCCAGTGAGTGGTCGGGAACCACTATGTATAAGTCATGAAAGGTCGAATGGCCTGGTCATGACCAAGAACCAATGTGTGTTAGCCGTAAGAAGCTGAGTGGTTCGATCAATGACCCAATACAACTATGTAAGTCGTAAAAGGCTGGGTGGTCCAATCGATGACCATGTACCACTTTGTAAGCCCTAAAAGGTTACGTGGTCCGGTCAATGACCATGTACCAACTTTGTAAGTCGTAAAAGGCTAGGTAATTCGGTCGATGACAAGGTATCAATGTGTATGGATGTACAGTCCATATATTAATTCCTTAACAGGAAATGTGAACGTTTATACCTAAGTTCGACCAGAGTCTTCTAGTGTATGTGGTCCTGACTACGTCATCCAATGTATCAAATGTTAATGGAGTGAGTGCAATGGCTCAAAACTATGTTGGTCACCCACTAAATAGAGATGTGAGAGATGAACGTGTTTCTCTGTATAGACCAGTTCGGATAACCTACTTTTGATGCTTGCTTTACAGAGCGGCTTCAGTCCAAGCAGTTAGTATTAGTCATCTAAGACTTTACAGTCGTTTGGTGTCATTCTACCTGTGCCGGTTTACAACCATGCACGCTAAATAAAGTGCTATGGTTCAAGTTAGTTCGATTGATTATGTGCTCTTTGTAAGAGAGATTTGCACAGTCCGTACTAGCTTAGGTCCCATGAACGAATGACCTTTGGAGCGGATCAACATTAGTAGGCCAACTTGAGATAAGAAAGGTTGTGCCATTGTTATTTGATTTAGATGTGTTAGAACTACACTATCTTCAAGTAGCTTAGTGGTCTGGAGTAGGCCAGATATCCATTTGTAGTGCTCGATAGAGCAGAGTGGTCCCGTGTTTTTCGAATATCCACTTGTAATGCTCAATAGAGAAAAGTGGTCAGATGTAGCTAGTCCGAATAACCACTTGTGTATATAGTTGTGTTAGGTTGTATAGTCATGTGAGACTAAGCGGTTCAGACTAATTCGAGTGATCACATATATTATGTAGGAAAACCTTTCGTAAATTGATTAAAATAAATTCATTTTAAATTTTTTTTTGTACGATTACAACAAAAGAAATATAACTAGTCTATTTCAATACAACGGAAACTAGATTCTAATCTACCTATTTCTAGTACAATTACAATAGAAATAAAGAGGAATTTACAATACACTGTGCTAGAAATAATAATACATTACAAGGAAGTAAAAGAAATAATTATAGTAAAATGAAATAAACTAAGACATGTAAAGATTTAAAAAAAATATGTGATCAGTTAGATTGATTTTGAAACAGTGGATAAGTTGATTCTTTGACGAAAAGGAATAAGTTTAACAAAATATCAAATTTAGTTATGAAAATACATTTATATTTGGCGAAGGATTCGGGTCAAAACCCAGGTCCCTTAAAATAAATTCTGGGTCTACCGAAGATTCGTTTTGTTTCCCAGGGTAAAATCGCCTAAACCGTTCGTACGGTCGGGATAACACTAAGCTTAAAATTACCTTGATGAGCTTGAAGTTCTTCACGAAGAAGATAAATGTTCTTGACCCACATGAACATAATTTGAGAGAAAGATACGAGAGGATTTTAGAGAGAAAGAAACCATGTGTTTCTTAGTGTGTAGAACCTCAACCCATGAGGTTCTATTTATAGTGGAGGTCTGGAGGAGCTCACATGAAACATAAAAGAATTGAATTCGTAGTCAAACTACATATTAAACGTTTTTAATATGCAGTCAGTCAGTTTTCCGGTTGAACTGGGTTTCGCCTGAACTTCAACCGGATGTCCGCCTGAACCTTCCACCCCCAACTCTGGCCGGAAGTTCTGCCTGAACCTGTTTTCCGCTTGAACTTAAACCAGAACTCGTTCGGTTCAATTCTCCGCTTGAACCTAGTGTCTGACCTTCAACCGGAACACATCCGATTGAACTTAAAAACAATAAGATGGCTCTCAAGCAGCTCGCAGCAATGCGAAATGCAAAGTGCACCATCGGAACGCCACATTGCGCCCACGCGTGCGCGAGTTAGGGGTGAGTCCAAGGGATGTGTCCTACTAAAGGATACAATAATAGGTGAAATTTCCATCATATTAACCACTTCAAGATTCATCCCACAACCAATGTGGGATGAGTTCCACTACATTTTCTTCTCTATTTTCGTAGCTTCAACAGTTGCGAACCCTCAACTTTGAGCGTCGATATCTCATTCATACGAGCTCGGTTTTGGACGTGCTTTAGTGCGTTAGAAAGCCCTCACAACGTACTACACAAACCCATAAAATACAGCATCAACAACCTATGCTATTTATATTTTATTTGTGTCCAAAGTTGGTGAAAAACTCATTTTCATACTTAGTGACGATATCTCATTCATACGAGCTCGGTTTTGGACGTGCTTTAGTGCGTTGGAAAGCCCTCACAACGTACTACACAAACCCAGAAAATACAGCATCAACAACCTATGTTATCTATATTTTATTTGTGTCCAAAGTTGGTGAAAAACTCATTTTCATACTTAGTGAAAAAACCCATTTTTTCACTAATTTTCTCCCAAAATTCTAACATATTAGCTGTATGTGACCATTTTTTATTTTTTTTTATTATTTATTTTTTCAAACACATGGGATCACAATTTACAACTAATTAGTTTTTTATTTTTTATTTTTTAAATCATGAAGAAAGCTCAAATATGAATATATGATCACACTAGTCTGCCCTTAATTTGTTTGTTAGCGACAACATCAACGTTCAAAATAATGGGAGATTAATAAATTTATCTGACATTAGGATGTCTTCATTACATAGAATTCGACATTTTTTTTCTTTTTTTCATAAAACTCTCACCTTTTTAGGTGAATTGTTGGACAAATATATATCTGCACACTGCATTTTTAAAAGCAATGAAACTGATAGTTGTTTCTTGTTACAAAAACTCTCACCTTTTTAGGTGAATTGTTGGACAAATATATATCTGCACACTGCATTTTTAAAAGCAATGAAACTGATAGTTGTTTCTTGTTAGTTACCTTAGATCGATCGACGTATATAAAAACTTTATAAGTTTACTAACAGTTATCTAAGCTTACTGGTCCCGACCATGCATTCGTTCTTCTGACCTTGCGCCACACGCACAGTGACTGTCGGGACGCATTCTGAGTCGCACCATTCCCTAATGGTCCGTGTACCATGCTCGCGTCATGCCACCCGTTCAGGCACCGACATCCTCTGATCAGCCTTGCGTGCAAGACTCGATTCCACGCGCCCCGCAAGTAAGTTCCGTGCAAGATCTCACGCGCAGCCTTCGAGTCTTGACTCGGCCAACAAGTCAAAAATACAAAGGCGGGTTCAAAGCGCCACATTACACCCATCGCCTCCGCCACACGCGTTGTGTGAGTGTGACCCTTGGGGTCCCATGGATGCCTACTACTAAAAGAAACAATCTAAAAGGATTATTCCTCCTTATAAACCCTTCAAAGGTTTGTTCACCCACCAATGTGGGATATATTTACATAGTTCCTCTCACATATAGATCCATTTTCTTTTTATTTTCCACCTAACTTTGACATTCGATATCTCATTCATCTTAGCTTTGTTTTAGACATCGTTTTGTTCGTTGTGATACTCTCACAAAATAGAACCCAAATTCGGTAATAATTAATTACATAACACATATATAATAATTAACATTTGTGTCTAGAAATTAGTAAAAACACATTTTTCATAAAAAAAATTCAACAATCCCTCACATGAATGGAGATCGATCAAAACATCAAAAATTCCTGATGAAACCTCGACGGTTGAAATCTTGCATAGGATGGGTAGTTGTTAGCCTTTGAAGCCTCCCTTGTAAAGCGCACTTAGTCTCCAAACAGATAATAGTCGTGATGTCCTTAAACTACTGTTTGTACATGGAGATCGACAACAATGCATGTTTACATAAGAATCTCTCAACCCGAACCATCCCATCACTGTCGTGTCCAATAATAATGGTCGGGGAACACTTGCCTGGTTCTGCAAAAGCTCTCTATATTATGCACCCCACAATTTCATTCGAAGTGACCTAATTTCTCTTTCACATAGGCGATTTACCTTAAATCATTATAAGCATTAGGTTACCATGATTTACACAAAATCATTACCTTTGTTATGTGTAACCTCACTCTTATCACTGATTCTTATAGAAATGGACTAGGAAGCACTTAAACTCCCTTTACAATTTAAGGGGTTATATTTGTCAAATATATATCAACTTATATAACGTATATATTAGTTATCCCCCGCAGTGACCACCCATAGATATATGATTCGTTATCCTTTGAACCTAGATTTTGGGATCTCTAGGCAACCGGATAGGTCTCCTTCATATACCATCATTACCATGGGCTTTAGTCTCATTCGAAAACCTGATCTCTCATGAACCGACAGACTATTGGATCCAAATAATTGCCTTTAACTTCGCCAAGCCAATCAAGATAATTTGCATTCGAGATTAGTTGTTGTGATGTGTTCTTAACTCTCATGTTAATCTTTTATGGCCATAGTGTACTCCACATAGCAGTCATGCAAGCTCGGATTATCAAATCCTTATTCCCTTTCAAGGTGAACACATCTTTTTATGACTATTGTTTACACCACTTAGTCATATGTTTGTAATCCTTATTGCCAAACATTTATCAAATACAAGTCACCCCCACATTTAAGTGTTATAGTATAACATCCAAATGGGGAGATGAAAGGTTTCCCACTTCCTTACAGTTGTGAGAAAAGTTCTCGTAATTTAGTTAGTATTTTTTATGTATAATTCCTTATTTAATTTATGATAGAATAATGATTAGTAATGAGAATCTAGTTAAATCACTCATTAAAGGCAGATGTGGCACGCAACATTTGCGAGTGGGTAAATAGACTAACAACAATTGCCAATTGTAATAAATGCACAACTCTCGAGTTTTGAGGCCGCTTAGACAACCATTGTCAATGCATTGATATGTTATGCCCACTTTTATCTTAATACAACTGTGGCACGTAATATGAGAGACAAGTAACAGTCATCCTAAAATACTCACGTGTGGAAAGTCCCGGATGTGTACCTTGGAAGGATAATCTAGACGTTAAGTGCGGTGTTGTGGGCTCCAACACTGATTGTTCATCTCATGCTCCAAGTGTTACTTGGCATATACTATCAATTTTAATTTATGACCGAATAGGGTTGTAAAATCCAGTTTTACTTTACGACGTTTGTTATTTAACAAAGGATCGTATCTAACTTTCAAGACACTTTATTTAGATATCCTATAAAACTAATTTTGTCGCGATATGATATAACCAATTAAAGTTAATAATTAAATTTATTAAGTTTGTGAGTTTTAGAAAATATAAAATTAGATTTAAAAAAAAACATTTTGGTTATATATAACTTTCAAAAAATACAAGTTGTATAAATTTAGAACTTGTTAAAATATGACTATGTTTTCAATTTAAAACACTTTTAAAAGGAGTGTGGTATTTGACTTGAATTTAATAACAATTATTCAATAATAGCAACCCAAATAGCAAAATAAATAAATATGTGAATCTTTAGGCCATTGGGGTTTTGATCTTGCTAGAGTCAAGTAGCAAGATCAAAAGGTCACGGGGGACAAAACTCATAAACAACCACAAGGGTGGACTTCACTGCATTCGGTCATCTCAAGTTGCTCTCACTGACTTCATGACTACGTCTTAACTTCAGTTTTGTCTTCGGGTCTTCGGTTACAATCTTAATAGAAAATACAATAAACGGAAAAAAAAACTTGATTTATAACAACTTTTGAGTTTTAAAATTTGACAAAACCATAAAATAAATAATACAACTTTGAGCCAACAAAAACAAGTCAAAATCCATAAATAAACAAAACCAATCATAACATAACACACATGTCAGGCTAGATTTACATATTAATATAATCGTAATAGTGATGGAAAAGTTTTTGTAAAATAGAATTAATAATAGTTTTGACCAATTATATATGTTGCCCTAAAATACAATTAAATCTTGATTGAAAACTTCAAACTAGTCGAAGTTTACGATTTACATAACTAGTGAAAAATAGACCGGAACCGATTTGCATGCACTAAGCGTGGTTCTGATACCACTGTTAGGTTCCGGTGGTATCTAATTAGTTGTTTCCGATTTTAGGGTTTTTAAAAAATTAAGGTTTTAACAAAACTCAGTAGTTAGATTTCAGATCTAAAACACAACGAATATAATAAATCAGAAAACTATAGTTGTGAAAAAACCGAACAGGATCTAATGATTACTAACATGCAAATACGGTTTGTAGTATTAAACTAAACATGTTGTTAATTACCAGTTAACCCTGTAAACTGGATTTGATATTTGTTGTCTAAGGTGTAACTCTTACGGGTCAAACCTCCGTTAGTCACGTTAATTTATCAGACCCATGCATATGAAATCCATCAGGCAATACCTATTGCTCTGTAGTTTCCAGGAAACTATATGTTTGGGATACTCTCCCAAATGAAGACCAAGTCCTCACATAATTCAACAATATTAAGGGTGGTAGACTCATCTACATCTCATAAATCTCTCGATATTTATTTTATACAACAACATATATTGTAAGTTATAATAACATATCTTGAGTTCATAAGTTGCAATTCACACTTGTGAATCTAGATTATGTTGAACATATAAACACTCTGACATATATCGTATTAGTCTACCTTAATACACTTACCACACATGTTCAACGATATCATCTTTTATTTCAAGTTATAAAACCAACCTCAAGTTAGTAGTGTGTGAATATATTCTTCCACTATCCATTTAAATGTAACCATAAGGTGGATAATGAAAAATTATTTTCATAAAATATTTATTTTGCGTTAACAATGTTGTGTATATCTAATCACAAAGTATGCATGTAATATTACAATTTCTGAGTTATAAGTATGTCTGTATGTATATCTAAACACAATGTAATCCGGCCCCTCTCTAAAACCTACGTATAATGGAAGATAAGTTAAATTAAGCATCATGTAGAAAATTTTGGGGAGTCACAAAACTCACCTCATCAGGAGATATGAATAAATTTAATAAAAATGACATATTTATCCTTCACAAGAATTGTTATGCTTCAAAGTAATCCTTGATTTACAACAATCAAATATTCTATTTGATAGCATTCTATCTTTCATTGTATGATAAACCAATAACACTCTAAACTTCACAACTTTAAACCCTTTGAAAAACTGAACTTATCAACTGTTGGCAACATCTTTATGACATCCAATAAACCCCAACGCTTCAACCAATGTTTCTCTAAACCTATTCAAATTTAATCTTAAATCTTGTTTATTTAAATACATCTCCCTCGCCGCCGTGTATCCACCTTTTCCCGCTACAGACGCCGTATCTTGAAGCACCGGATGATCCAGACCGTACACGTCAGCCAATGAACTCTCCTCCGGCTCAATCCGGTACTCCAAATACTTCAAACCCATCTCTGGACCCGGTTCACTATAAAATGCATCTGTCCCCCATTGGAACCCCAGTGGTCTCACCTGCACCATAACCGCCCCATCCGGCAGAAATATCTCGTTAGCAAGCCCGGCCCCATGCGCCCCCACCATAACACTACAGGAGTTTACTACACGTGAAAATTTCTCAACGTCCACCATCTCCTTCGTCGAGCTTGCAATAATCACCCGAAACCCTAATTCCTCCATCATCTTCACCATTTCCGCTTGATTCAAAAACTTCCTTGTCGTTTGGCGCGAAATGAGAAGTAAAACCGGGGGATTTGACGTGTGGAACACGCTTCGTGTTTTCAGTTTATATGTTTGTCTGATGAAGCTTCTGAAATCCGCCATTGAATAGTAGTTTTGTGGATTATCCGACGTGTTTACCCCGAGGAACTTGTGAAATTTCAATCCGATTACGGCTCCCGGAAAGCAATGCGTGCTCGAATCCACGGCCGTGTTGATGATTTCGTGATCCGATAAACGAGGAAACACACGCCGATACTTTCGAACAAACGACGGCTTGTAATCGACAACCACAAAGTGTACGCGCGATTTGAAAAGGCGAGTGGTGATGAACAAAGGGATTAGGTTTTCGTTGAATTCGTGGAATAGGTTTCCGGTGTATCCGCCGGAGGAGAAGATGACGGCGGGGTGGTGGTGGTGGTGGTCGCAAGTAGGGGGTGGTGGTGGGGTGGTTGTGATGGTGACGGGAGTGATGTAATTCATGACGTAGGGGCTTTCTTGCATGGAATATGGGCGGATGACGGTGGTGGTGTTTTCCGGTAGCGACGGCGATGGGTGGAGGTGCACGCGCATTGTACTCATATCGATTTTGACAGGTTTATTAGTGACGCAAAGTAGCGACCATGAAGTGTTGTCACAGGCAAAGCCTGTTGAATCAAGCTTGGTTCGATCTTCACCTATTTCAAAAAAGAAAAAAGAAAAAAAATAGAATTAATAACTAATATTTTTAAAAGCGATGATTTTATTAACAAAGCTAACAAGGGCCTAACAAAAAAGCACAAAAAAAAATTACATTAAAAGTAAAATCATTAAAATTAAAAAAAAAAATACAAAATTTTTTATCATAGATTAATAAGGGCTAAGTTGGCCATCTAAGTATTCGTTGTCTTTTCTTTTTTTTTTTTTTTGACTTTTTTGTCAAAATTAATTAAATTGGTGATTTTTCTTGAAGGTTAACTAAAATCTTCTTTGACAATTGTATATTTATCCGTATAAATACATTGCAAACATGTATCTTGTAGAATTTGAATCCCGATTAACATTTTGGTTATGAGATACATATCTTAACCAAACATTGTATTTAGGTTTAAGGTTTACGATTTTACGTTTTAGAAAGAAAAAAAAATTACTACCACGTATATCATGTACTTATACATCATGTACTTGGGAATGCAAAAATTCTCGAACAATTAAGTAAATAACCTAAAAACATGTCGCAAGAAATCTTTAGGATAAAATAACGATAACATGCTACACAAATCTTTATGCGAAACTATATATATATTTTTTTTTAACAATTAAATCATCGCTCTTGTATTTTATAAGATTTAAACTCATAGTCCATTGATTAGAAAATTATCACTTTACTATCAAATTATTCGCTACACCGGTGAAATGCCACGGTTTAAACTAAGGCTAAACTAAGTTTTTATACTTTTATGTGTGTATTATATGTTGGCATGTTAAATCTCTTTAACATAAAGTTTTGGTCACAATTGTAATTCTGATGAAAGTAGAAGGGCCTGTAGTGTAAGTTTTCATTTTAGGAAGGTTTATTTTGTATTTAGTTTGTTAGCCGTTAGTTTATATATGTATCAGCTGCAAATCGTTGTTTAATCTCCTCTTTATGTAATCTTCTTCATCATTCAATAAAGTTTTCTTTGTCAATTTGGTTTTAAATCTTCATATGGTATCAGAGCAATTCTGAATATCATCGCCAATTCGATAGTTTCTCCGTCCGAAAGTGAAATTGGGGATCGGAGATCCTCGAGAAATCCGTCAAGATTCACCGCCTCTTGACGTCGCCAAGGAGGCCGTCTCCGAATCGATCATCTTCTCCGAGAAGACCTATATCTCCGGCAATGGGGGATGCAGCTGGAAGACCAGTTGTTCGGCAGAATTACACGACCATACCCCTACAATGTCCGACCCTTACGCCAACGAATTACTCAATATGGGCGGTAAAATTGAAGGCCATCTTCAATGTACATAACCTGTGGGAAACGGTTGAACCAGCAGAAGGAGCTGTTGTTGATGCCAAGAAGAACAATGCAGCAATTGCATACTTGTTCCAGGCTTTACCGGAAGACTTGATTCTTCAAGTTGCTCATCTGACATCGGCCAAAGAGGTATGGAACTCTGTTAAAACCAGATATGTAGGCGTAGATCGTGTAAAGAAAGCAAGGTTGCAGACTTTAAAATCGGAGTATAATGCCTTGAGGATGAAAGATTCAGAATCAATAGATGATTTTGCTGCAAAGTTAAGCAGTTTAGCCTCAAGATCGTCTGAATTAGGGGAAACCATAGATGATGCAACTCTTGTGAAAAAGCTTCTTGAATCAGTGCCAGAAGTCTTTGTACATATAGTTACCTCAATGGAACAGTTCATGGACTTAGACACTATGGTATTTCAGGAAGCAGTTGGGAGGCTAAAGGCATTTGAGGAACGAATTGGAAGGAAGAAGGTTGAAAGCACAAAGGATGATAAAGTGCTTCTAACCTATGCAGAATGGCAGGCTAGATCTAAGGACAAGAAGGGAAAAACCAAAGGGGAAAAGAATGGGAATAGGAATGAAGAAAGTCAAAACTACTCTAGAAAAGGGAAGAGTTATGAGAAGAAATTCAAGGGGCAAAAGGGCAGTGATAGACCTAAGAAAGATAAGTCTAAAATCAAGTGCTTCAAGTGTGACAATTATGGTCACTATGCAAGTGAGTGCTCTAAGAAGAAAGTAGGTGAACATGAGGTCAATATAATGGATGACTCAGAGGAGGATCCTGCACTGTTGATGGTTTGTACTCAAGAAGTCAAAGAAAGAGTGTTTCTGAATGAAGCCAGTGTTTTACCTTCAAGATTCAAGTCAAGTAGCACAAAGGATGAGGCTGATGGCATTGAATGGTACCTTGATAATGGAGCCTCAAATCACATGACAGGTAATATCTCTTTGTTCTCTTCTTTAAACACTAATGTTGTTGGCAAGGTCAAGTTTGGGGATGGATCTAGTATAGAAGTTCAGGGTAAAGGGTCTATTGTATTAAAAGGAGATAATATAGATCATAGAACTTTGACCAATGTTTACTATTTACCTAAATTTAAAAGCAACATCATAAGTATAGGGCAATTAGCAGGAAGGAGGGTGTGAAACAAGAATCAAAGATGAATATCTATGGTTGTATGACAGATTAGGGAAATTGGTCCTAAAGGTTAAAAGGTCCCATAATAGATTGTACAAGGTTAGGTTGAATGCTGAGGCTGTTATGTGCTTTCAGGCTAGATTGGAAGGTGAATGTGGTAAGTGGCATAGTAGGTTGGGACACATAAGTCTCCATACCCTTGAATTGATGACAAATAAGGAATTAGTGACAGGTGTTCCTAGAATTAAGTATGAGCCACATATATGTGATATATGTCTTGCAGGAAAGCATGTAAGAGACCCCTTTCCTAAGGAAACTAAGTTCAGGGCTAAGAAACCTTTGGAATTGTTAGCAATGGATCTGTGTGGCCCAATAACTCCTGAAACAAAGTCTGGCATTAGGTATTTTATGTTGATTTTAGATGACTACTCAAGATATGTGTGGGTTTACTTCCTGAAAACCAAAGATGAGGCATTTGAGGTATTCAAGAAATTTAGAACTCAGGTTGAGAGTCAACTAAGTTTGAAGATCAAGTCTCTAAAATCTGATAGGGGAGGTGAATTCACATCATCAAACTTTAATGATTTTTGTGAGAGAGCTGGAATAGCTAGGCTATTAACAGCCCCTTACTCACCACAGCAAAATGGTGCTGTAGAGAGAAGGAATAGGACTGTTATGAACATGACCAGGTGTATTCTAAAGGAGATGAATGTACCTCATGTTTATTGGGCAGAAGGAGTTAGGCATACTGTTTACATTCTGAATAGGGTTCCAACTAAAGCCTTAGGAAATACTACTCCATATACTCTTATTAGAGGTAAAAGGCCTAATCTTGAATTCCTAAAAGTTTTTGGATGTGTAGGACATGTCAAAGTCATAGGACCTGACTTGAGGAAACTTGATACTAGAAGTAGACCTATGGTGTATTTAGGATTTCAGGATGGAACTAAAGGGTATAGGATGTTGGATGTTGCTAGGGGCAAAATTGTCATAAGCAGAGATGTTAAATTTGATGAGTCTAGGAAGTGGTCATGGGAAAGTAGTGATAATACAGAATTATTTGACAGAATAGCTGAGTCAAGTGAGAACATTTTTGAGTTGGCTGATCAGATACAGGAGCAAGAGAGTGAGGCTGAGAATGTATCTGATAGTGATGAGTTATTAGTGGATCAGGGAATTAATGAACCAGGTGATAGTCATGACACTGGTGAGACAAGTCAGGTAGAAACAACCAGGAAATCAGGCAGAGTGAGGAGCGTTCCTGCACATTTGAAGGATCATGTGCTTGATAAGAGAGTTAGATTGACAGAACATGCTCAGGAAATTGATGAACAGGTTAGCTTACTTTTGGCTCAAGAAGAGGAACCTAGTTCCTACTTAGAAGCATCTAAGAATACACTTTGGTTAGATGCTATGAAAGAAGAGATAAGGGCCATTGAGAGAAATGGAACTTGGTTTTTGTCTGACCCTCCTAAGAAATGTAAGCCAATAGGATTGAAATGGTTGTTTAAAGTCAAAAGAGATGCTAAAGGTGAAGTAACCAAATATAAAGCTAGGTTGGTGGCTAAGGGTTATGTTCAGAAATTTGGTATTGATTATGAGGAGGTATTTGCTCCTGTGGCAAGGATAGAGACCATTAGGCTTATTTTGGCTCATGCAGCTGCTTTGGGATGGAATGTGTTTCATTTAGATGTAAAAGCAGCATTTTTGAATGGAACTTTGCAAGAAGATGTCTATGTAAAGCAACCTGATGGCTTTGTAAAGAAAGGTGCTGAAGGAAAGGTGTATAAGCTTGTGAAGGCTTTGTATGGCCTGAAACAAGCTCCTAGAGCTTGGAATTTAAAATTCCACAAAGTCTTGACTGAATTAGGATTTGTAAAATGTAGGCATGAATCAGCTGTTTACATCAGGAATAAGGATGAAACTAGTTTGATCTTAGCTGTGTATGTGGATGATTTGCTCATAACTGGTAGTAGTAGGAAAGAAGTAGATTGGTTTAAGAGTCAAATGTGTGAGA
The DNA here is from genome assembly GCA_039602395.1 of Deinandra increscens subsp. villosa. Lineage (NCBI taxonomy): Eukaryota > Viridiplantae > Streptophyta > Magnoliopsida > Asterales > Asteraceae > Deinandra > Deinandra increscens. Next base: position 60,235,448 of record JBCNJP010000008.1, on the reverse strand, counting down.
AATTTGAAATGACTGATCTTGGAAGGTTATGCTATTATCTTGGTATTGAGGTGAATCAAACTGATCAGGGTATACAATTAAGACAACTAGCTTATGCTAAGAAATTGGTTAATTTAGCTGGTTTGGAAGAGTGCTATGATGCTAAGATTCCAATGGATCCAGGTCTAAAATTAGGCAAAGAAGTGGGAGGTGAGGTTGTGGAAGCTTCTAGCTATAGAAAATTAATAGGATCATTAAGATATCTGACCCAAACTAGGCCAGACATCACTTTTGCTGTTGGTTATCTTAGCAGGTTTATGCAGGCTCCAAGGCAAGCTCATTTAAAGGCTGTAAAGCAGGTAATCAGATATGTTAGAGGAACTATGGGATATGGTATATTTTACAAGAAAGGGCAAAGTGGTAATCTTGTGGGCTTCAGTGATAGTAATCATTCAATGGACTCAGATAATGGGAGGAGCACATCAGGCAATGCATTCTTCTACAATGGAGCACTTGTCTCATGGTATTCAGCAAAGCAAAAGACTGTTACTTTATCTAGTTGTGAGGCTGAGTTCATGTCAGCTACAACTGCTGCATGCCAGGCATTATGGTTATCAAGATTATTAGCTGAACTGACAGGGCAGGAACCAATGAAAGTGAAATTACTAGTGGATAATAGATCAGCAATTGCTTTAATGAAAAATCCAATTTTTCATGGCAGGTCTAAGCATATTAATTTGAGATTTCACTTCATTAGGGAGTGTATAGAAAGAGGACAGATTGAAGTGGAATTCATTAGTGGTAATTTGCAAAAAGCTGATATTCTAACTAAAGCTTTGTCAAGGAATAAGTTCAATGAGATGAGAAATTTACTTGAAATAAAGGAGCAAGGATGAATCTTCATATAGTATGGGATTATGGCACACCTTATACACAAATCCATTGGATCACTGGTATAAGTTGTTAATGTCATATTGTCATAACTTGAAGATGTTATCTTGTTGCATAATTGAATAAGGTATGCATCAGAATTAGGGAGGAGTTATGTTGGCATGTTAAATCTCTTTAACATAAAGTTTTGCTCACAATTGTAATTCTGATGAAAGTAGAAGGGCATGTAGTGTAAGTTTTCATTTTAGAAAGGTTTATTTTGTATTTAGTTTGTTAGCCGTTAGTTTATATATGTATCAGCTGCAAATCGTTGTTTAATCTCCTCTTTATGTAATCTTCTTCATCATTCAATAAAGTTTTCTTTGTCAATTTGGTTTTAAATCTTCATTATACACATAATATCTTATTTAATTACTTTTATGAGAAGTCTCGTCACATTTAAAGGCCGACAACAAACAATACCTCCTTTTGTGTTTAGCGTTGCACAAGGTTTTTCAACGCTACAATTTTAAAAAGAAAAAGAAAACATTGTTTGGTTCTAAACTTCGTCAATGGTGCGTGGGTCAGAACTAATTTTTTTTATAACTTTTTAGAAAAAAAATCATTTTTAAACATTCATACGACCGTTAACGGTTTCACAGAAGATTTATAAGATAATCGAGCCGGCTAGAACACGAATTCATGTGTCCATGCCGACGAATATTCAATGTCTATATTTAGAAAGCTAAAGTTCAATGTTTCATTTGCAATATTTTACTTTAATGTTATTTAAGTGATCATGATCTTATAGGTTAGTGATTTTATGATTAGTTACTAAAAAGTTATAAAAGTGATAGGTGTTTAAATTTTTTACCCGTCAGCTCACGGAGATGGATTTTCTTTGGAATAAGCTCAACTGGTGTAAATAGTCCCCGGGTTTTCCGGGACATTCTTTGACCGTTCAAAAATAATAATAAAGCTTCGGTGGTATTGTGAAATAACAAATTGATGTTAAAAAAATGTTATTTGGGTGGACTTTTCATAAATAAGATAAGTATAATCACGTTTTAATTACTATGCATTGAAATTATCATATATATCTTACATATTCACATGATTTTTTTAAATATGTTATTTTAATACATTTATTATTAGGAGCGGAACCAAAAAAAAATTAAGAGGTATCACATGCACAAATTTTTTTAAGGGTGACATACATAAAAATCAAAAAGTTAAAATAAAAATTCATTTTGCATACGAGTTTAAGGGTGACACATGCTACCTTTGAACTTAATGTACTTTCGCCATTGCTTATTATAAATAAGGTATTTTTAATTTATAGATTATTTGCCATCTATTTAAGATGCGGACCTTTTTTTTTATGTCTTAGAGGTGTTAATTAGTAAAAATTTTTCGTAAATGGTAAACTTATCTTTACTGAGACTCTTAAAAACTACTTCAAACTAAATTACATTTGAACCGAGAACCTTATAACTAAAAAACATAGCATCACCGAGAACATCTACTAAGATAGTCTTACTATTCAAGCATTTGTATTGATGTCTTGATATTTGGCGATATTACAACCATTAAATAGATCCTCTTAATTTTTACTCCGATCGTATATATCAAAAACAGTTTTATGTGATGTTTTCTAATACGATTCGCTATGTTTTTATGTTTCCGGTGTTGCTTCCATCGACGAAATTCATTCTCCGCCGTCTCTCCACCGTCCGTGAAGTTTTCCGGTTAGTTATCATGTTTAATTTGTTGTTTTGATGTGAATTATCTCTCTGTATACGGTCGATTAGACCGATTGTGTTGTCGATTAGGGTGTATAGGATCTTGATTTTGTTATCTTGCCGTTGCCGCTATATTTTTTTCTGTTTGAATATTTGATCCGATTATGGATCTGATGTAATATGTTTATGTTGTGAAACATGATCTCAATTAAGTTCACGTTTAAGAATCTTTCAATATTTGTAACAATAAATTCATATTTTCGATTTTTCTGCTTCAAATCTTCATGTGTTCCTTTGCGATTTATGTTAGAAAACCTCTGTTGAAGGTTCTGTTAAATTGAATTAGGGTTTCATGAGCAAGTATTCGATTTAGGTTATTTTTTACATGTATGGTGTTAATCGTTTTCACATCATGTGTTATAGGTAATCTGTTTTTTATTTTGAATACATATTTTGATTGCAAAGTTGCCCATCTTTTAAGGTTTTATTGAATCTTGATTGACACCATTTTAAATTTTGAAAGTTTGAAGATTTGAAAATTAAATAAATATAAATATGGAATAAAACTTTCTTAAAATAAGATAGTCAAAGAGTTTAATGTGACAAGTTTTAATTTAAAATTTAAAGTCTGGAAACTTAAAAATAAGAAAATCAAATAGTTTTTTAGGCAAGTTTTAAATAAAATAATGCATATTTAAAACATATCCATTATGATCCACGCATGTTACAATTTAAACAACTTTTTTAATGTATTGCTTTTGTTTTTTGAAAATTGTAAGTATTGTGTTATCTTTACAATGTTGTTGATTTGGAGAGCATGTGCTTTTTACTCTATTTCTAAACTTTCCAATAGTCTAATTATGATTTTTTTTCTGTGTCTTCAGAATTCCAACCTATTGATTTTTGTCGTCACTCCATCATCTATGAAGCAAGGGTCGTCACTCCATCATCCATCACTATTCAATCATCAGGTTAGATTCTTTAATTTCGTATAGGATTTCACTTTCATTGCTTGATTGGACCCTAATTTACGATTTAATCATCTGGAAAGTCTGAATTTAATAATTTTACGATTACGTTTTTATTACTTTTAAATATTAAATATCGTTCTTATTTTTAGAAATATATTAATTCAATTTAGAATATCATACGATCATGTCCGTATATTTTAAAATATATTCTGTATATTTTTTCCACCATAAATTTTGCATCTATTTAGATAACATTATAAGTTTGAAATTTAAAATTTCAAGCCTTATAATTCAAAATTAAAGATTTTGACTTAAATTTAAATTCAATCATACCTCATAATTTATTTGTAAACAGGGGCGCAACTTTTAAGGGGCGGGAGGGGCGCCCGACCCCCCGAATTGTTTTTTGCGATGTATGGGGTATATAATTTTCGTGTAGAAAATTTCGATATACTCCGGTTTCGACACCCCATTTACCCAAAAATTGACGTTAGGAAAAAAATTTAGATCCCGACCTCCCACTTGATATTTTCAAGCTTCGCCACTGTTTGTAAACCCGTACATAAAAATGGTTTGTTTTTTAAATTTCAAATATGAGATATCTATCCTTAAATAACTACAAATTTGTCAACCATAATATAATTGGGTAATTTGCGTAATTATATATATCCTAAAATAAACATAATCGGTTTTAGTTAATTATTATTTAAAACATAAGATTAATATTAATTTAGGAAATAAGTTAATATATTTCCATAAAAAATATAATTAACAATATGTTAATGTTCTGATTCATGTATCTGTTAATGTTCTGATGCAGTTGAGTTCCACTTCAATATTTTATTGAATCTGTTAATGATTGTATTGTTTTAGTATCTTATGTTTAGAGATTTCTATAACAAATTTTAAAGGTTTTTCTTATATGGGTTTCTTTTTAATATTTTTTGTTGAATTTTTTAATGATTAATGGGTTTGGTAACAATTATGTCGTTGATAAGAAGATAGAGAAAGTAGGTTATGTGAGATTATGTGAGTTTCTTTAGGGAACAAATATCAATGGTATGTTTCACTTTCTATTGAGAAATTGATAAATATAATAGATTAGTTTTAGTGGATTTTATAAATTATGATAATATTACGAAATATATTATAGAAAATGTGAATTATTAATAAAGTTAGAAAACTCAATTAATAAAATTGAATTTATACTTAAATTTAAAGTTGAATTTAAAAATATAAATAAGAACTAACTTATTTGCTAAATTTTTACAATTTAAAGTTGACTATCTGCATTAATAAAAAAATTTATATCTGAAACGTCAATTAGTAAAATCGAATTTATAGTTGAATTTTGAAAATATGGTTTACTAACTAAATTAGTTGCTAAAATTATGGAAATTAACATTTAATATTGATATCCATTAATCAAAATTTTAACTTTTTAAATTAAGTTTATTAATTCTAGCAAGTCTAAAAATATATATTTTTGTTTATATACTACTTGAAATTTTAAATTGATTCTGTTACAAATTAATTAAAATATTAATATTTAACTTCGATAATTTTAGCAACTTTTAATACCAATTGAGTTTCAAATTTATTAATTTTCATAGTAAAAAATTTAACTTTTTAACTTAGTTTATTAGTTTTAGCAAGTTTTAAAATATATGTTTGATGATTCATTAACTTTTAGTAGGAATGGCAAATTCAAATTGTTTACTCATTTAGTGATTACTTATCGTATTTTTTCTATATGGCTTTTTGCGTATTTTGGAGATTTTGCAAGCCCTAAGTTTTCAAATTAAGACCCTTTTACTGCAGTTAATTTTTAATTTTAAAACGCAAATTCAAACACTCCTAATTGATTGTAAATCATATAGGAATTGGTTCTTTGTGCTTCCTCATTTGTGTATCAATGCTCATAATTCAAAATTTGAACTATTTAGAAGTGTGTACAGTTTCATATTCAAGATTGATTTCAATCTACTAAAGGAAATGTTCTTAATTGTTAAAGTTTGTAGTCATTTTATGGGCTTTAATACAAGTATAAAAATAATCATTCTAATTTTGGAGGCGTAGGGGAAGAAAGAAAGACTAACTACACTGTCACGGTAACTAGCATACGCTAATTTTATTATAGAATGGTTTCATTTATTAAGTCTATATGTTCCCTGATTCATTATTTGTTTGCTTAGATTGGTACCAAGACTGTATCTGTTTTTTATTTGGTACTAAGAATACATTTATTATTTATTATTTTTTCTGTTAGTATTAATTATATGGTTCAAAAATACATGTAATTATGATCATTGTTTATTTCTTAAGTGTATATGTGACCATTTATTATTTTTCATGTTATTATTAATTATATGGTTCAAGAATACATATAATTATGATAATTGTTGGTCATTCTTTCATTTTATTTAATAGCTCAATTTAATGAACTATAAATTTTTATTGTTCTCAATTTAAATCGAATATTAGTATATTACATGTATCTACTATGTAAAATATGTTTACTCCTTACATAAATAGGAATTGTAACGATTTATTGCTCTCTTTTTTTCTGTTTTAAACTTTCAAATTGCAACACCCTGAAAATACGCGAGTCAAAGTTGAAAGATGATCTCAAACTTATTTCAAAATAATTGTTTTATATATATGTTTCATATCATACAGATTTTAAACTTTTAGTTAATATTTATTTTGTTTTTTACTTTTATGTATTATTACAGCCTTGGGTATTTACCCGAATAATTGAAGCGGTTATTATCTTTGGAAGCAATATTGGATTCAGGACTTTTAATCCTAGACTTTCACTGTTCCAACAGATAAAAGAATTATTTTTCGGTCTTCTCTCATGGTCAATTATATGTTGTTTTATCAAGGGTGAAGAGCAAGAAGGGTCTGAAGATCTTGATTTGGATGAAGACTGTCGTCCAACCAATGTAACAAAAAATATAGTGTATAAATCTATCTTTTTAAATTTGTAATTGTTATTGAACTTTTTTTTTTATTATTGAGTAATGTTTTACCGATAAGAATTATTCGATAGTATATATATATATATATATATATATATATTCTTTTACGTTTTAGTCCCGGGTATTTACCCGGATAAGTGGCTAGTTAAGCATTATGTACAAACTTTTGGGGAGTCACAGAACTCACCTCATCAGGAGATATGAATAAATTTAATAAAAATGGCATATTTATCTTATCCTTCACAAGAATTGTTATGCTTCAAAGTAATCCTTGATTTACAACAATCAAATATTCTATTTAATAGCATTCTATTTTTTCATTGTATGATAAACCAATAACACTCTAAACTTCACAACTTTAAACCCTTTGAAAAACTGAACTTATCAAGTGTTGGCAATATCTTTATGACGTCCAATAAACCCCAACGCTTCAACCAATGTTTCTCTAAACCTATTCAAATTTAATCTTAAATCTTGTTTATTTAAATACATCTCTCGTGCCGCCGCGTATCCACCTTTCGCTGCTACAGACGCCGTATCCTGAAGCACGGGATGATCCAGACCGTACACGTCAGCCAATGAACTCTCCTCCGGCTCAATCCGGTACTCCAAATACTTCAAACCCATCCCTGGACCCGGTTCACTATAAAAAGCATCTGTCCCCCACTGGAACCCCAATGGTCTCACCTGCACCATAACCGCCCCATCCGGCAGAAATATCTCGTTAGCAAGCCCGGCCCCATGCGCCCCCACCATAACACTACAGGAGTTTATCACACGTGAAAATTTCTCAATGTCCACCATCTCCTTCGTCGAGCTTGCAATAATCACCCGAAACCCTAATTCCTCAATCATCTTCACCATTTCCGCTTGATTTAAGAACTTCCTTGTCGTTTGGCGCGAAATTAGAAGTAAAACGGGGGGATTTGACGTGTGGAACACGCTTCGTGTTTTCAGTTTATATGTTTGTCTGATGAAGCTTCTGAAATCCGCCATTGAATAGTAGTTTTGTGGATTATCCGACGTGTTTACCCCGAGGAACTTGTGAAACTTCAATCCGATTACGGCTCCCGGAAAGCAATGCGTGCTCGAATCCACGGCCGTGTTGATGATTTCGTGATCCGATAAACGAGGAAACACACGTCGATACTTTCGAACAAACGAGGGCTTGTAATCGACAACGACAAAGTGTACGCGCGATTTGAATAGGCGAGTGGTGATGAACAAAGGGATTAGGTTTTCGTTGAATTCGTGGAATAGGTTTCCGGTGTATCCGCCGGAGGAGAATATGACGGCGGGGTGTTGGTGGTGGTGGTCGCAAGTAGGGGGTGGTGGTGGGGTGGTTGTGATGGTGACTGGAGTGATGTAATTCATGACGTAGGGGCTTTCTTGCATGGAATATGGGCGGATGACGGTGGTGGTGTTTTCCGGTAGCGACGGCGATGGGTGGAGGTGCACGCGCATTGTACTCATATTGATTTTGACAGGTTTATTAGTGACGCAAAGTAGCGACCATGAAGTGTTGTCACAGGCAAAGCCTGTTGAATCAAGCTTGGTTCGATCTTCACCTATTTCAAAAAAGAAAAAAGAAAAAAAATAGAATTAATAACTAATATTTTTAAAAGCGATGATTTTATTAACAAAGCTAACAAGGGCCTAGCAAAAAAGCACAAAAAAAAAATGACATTAAAATTAAAAAAAAAAAATACAAAATTTTTGATCATAGATTAATAAGGGCTAAGTTGGCCATCTAAGTATTCGTTGTCTTTTTTTTTTTTTTGACTTTTTTGTCAAAATTAATTAATTTGGTGATTTTTCTTGAAGGTTAACTTTTTTTTTGAACGGCGATTTCAGTCGAACCTAGCCTCCGGACACCAGTCCGAACGCGAGTGTCTTAACCGTGCCCCGGTCGGCGGTATGTCCCTTTTGGGACAACCAGGACACCACCTCCATACACCATTCTAGGAGAAATCCACCCTCACTTAAGGTCAGGTGGTAAAACTCCCCCCTCTCCAGATTCAAACCCGGGTCTCCCAGAAGGAAGTTGCTCGGACTCTAACCCATCACTGAGATACCATTGCAAACATGTATCTTGTAGACTTTGAATCCCGATTAACATTTTGGTTATGAGATACATATCTTAACCAAACATTATATTTAGGGTTTAAGGTTTACGATTTTACGTTTTAGAAAGAAAAAAAAAATTACTACCACGTACATCATGTACTTGGGAATGCAAAAATTCTCGAACAATTAAGGAAATAACCTAAAAACATGTCGCAAGAAATCTTTAGGAGAAAATAACGATAACATGCTACACAAATCTTTAAGCGAAGCTATATATATTTTTAACAACTAAATCATCACTCTTGTATTTTATAATATTTGAACTCATAGTCTATTGATTAGAAAATTATCACTTTACTATCAAATTATTCGCTACACCGGTGAAAGGCAATGGTTTAAAGTTTAAACTAAGGCTAAATTAAGTTTTTATACTTTTATGTGTGTATTATACAGATAATATATTATTTAATTACTTTTATGAGGAGTCTCGTCACATTTAAAGGCCGGCAACAAACAATACCTCCTTTTGTGTTTAGCGTTGCACAAGGTTTTTGAACGCTACAATTTTAAAAAGAAAAAGAAAACATTGTTTGCACAAGGTTTCAGAACTAATTTTTTTTATAACTTTTTAGAAAAAAGCATTTAAACATTCATACGACCGTTAACGGTTTCACAGAAGATTTATAAGATAATCGAGCCGGCGAGAACACGATTTCATGTGTCCATGCCGGCGAAGATTCAATGTCTATATTTAGAAAGCTAAAGTTCAATGCTTCATTTGCAATATCTTACTTAAATTGTGATCATGATCTTATAGGTTAGTGATTTTATGATTAGTTACTATAAAAGTTATAAAAGTGATAGGTGTTTAAATTTTTACAAATATAAAGCTTCGGTGGTATTGTGAAATAACAAATTGATGTTAAAAAAATGTTATTTGGGTGGACTTTTCATAAATTATAAGATAAGTATAATCACGTTTTAATTACTATGCATTGAAATTATCATATACATCTTCTATCAGGGCCGGTTTTAAGAATTTATGGGCCATGTTCGAGCTTAAAAAAATTGGCCCCATTTAAAAATAAAATTGTAAATAGAAAAAGTTCTTAAATAAGACAAAAAAATAAGTTATAACAATAGACATAAGAAATTATGATTTTAAAATGACATTTTAAGTAGTTACCGACAATCTTGCAGATCTCTTAGCATTTTTATAGCAAATTGATTGATCAAGTTTTCATAGTTTATAATATATATAGAGAAAATTTTAAAAATATGGGCCCCTAAAATGATGGGCCATGTTCCATCGCACTTCTCGCACATGCTCAGTGCCCCCACTGTCTTCTATATACATCTTATATATTCACATGATTTTTTTAAATATGTTATTTTAATACATTTATTATTAGGAGCGGAACCCAAAAAATTCTTAAGGGGAATCACACGCTCAAATTTTTTTTAGGTGTAGACATACATAAAAATCAAAAAGTTAAAAAAAATTTCATTTTGCATACAAGTTTAAGGGGTGACATATGCTACCTCTGAACTTAATGTACTTTCGCCACTTCTTATTATAAATAAGGTATTTTTAATTTATAGATTATTTACCGTCATTTTAAGATGCAGACTTTTTTTTTATGTCTTAGAGGTGTTAATTAGTAACTTTTTTTCGTAAATGGTAAACTTATCTTACTGAGACTCTTAAAAACTACTTCAAACTAAATTACATTTGAATCGAGAACGACCTTATAACTAAAAAAACATAGCATCATACCGAGAACATCTACTAAGCTACTCTTTACTATTCAAGCATTTCTATTGATGTCTTGATATTTGGTGATATTACAACCATCAATTAAGAAAATGTTACATCCTCTCCTCTCACTTAGAATTTAAAATAGATAAAAAGTGAACTATGCTTTTAAAGGTAACCCATTTTTATAATAATATATTTTTTGCATTGATGCATAAAATTAGAATGGCCTGCACTTTTAATATTCAGATTGATCAATCTAACATTCCAAAGTAAATAATAAGGTTGATATGCTTCAATCAAGAACATGGGCCATGTGTATATATAATAATATTGTTGCAATAACTTAAGGGAGTTGACAATGCATTTTAACTAACTTGTTTAATATAATAATAACAAAGCCTTTTAGTGTTTTATAAGACTGGGTCCTTTTCCTCTAAACAAATCCATTTGGAAGCACATGAACATACATGGGTCAAATTTAAATTGTATTTTCTTTTAAAATTGTTAACACACATCTAATTCTACTTGCTTAATACCGCGGTGCTACACGTCCTTTAATATGCAAATTCTACTATTTCAAGATTTAGGTTATTAAATATTTTGTTAATTTCAGTTAGTAGAAACTTTATAAGATAGTAATTAAGTTTTTCAAATGTTACATTAAAATCACTTTAAAAGTTTGTTCATTTATGATCAATCAACTTTGGTTATGTGTTTCACTCTTGTGGATATTACTGTTCTAAATGTTAAAATACCTTAAAATTATGTGAGTCAAACGACACGTATATGAATCTTGGTTATTGTTTAACTAATTTTTTAAATCATAAATTAAGAAGTTATGATAAAAAAAAACACTATATAATTATACAGTTTAATTTATAATTATAATTATAATATTATGATAAGGTGTGATGTAAATTCTAACTAATATTACGAGATTGATATTATCGTTTTCTTAAAGAACATCCTATGTTATTAGTTAAGTGACCCTAAGTTAAGTGATGTGTCCTTAAGTGCTTACAGAATTACAGATTGTATTGTATTTATCTTTAAAATGTTTAAAAATTAGTGTTGAGAAAAATAATATTGATATTACTGAATATTATGTTAATTGCAATATGCAAAAATTGCTAAGTCAATTAAAGTGATGTAAATGACAAGGCAATTATGCACATGGGTCTAAAAGAGACACATTATGTCATTTACTATAATAAATTTAGTTACTTTTTTAAGTTGATTTTTAGAATTTGATTAAGACTTATAAAGGGACGGCCATTTTGTCTTCTCCTTTTTTGGTTCATAGATAAGGCCACCCATTTGATGGTCCAACCCACGAAAATCTATAATATTTAATTACATTTTTAAACATGAGAATCCAAATTATCAGCCAGTTTTAACAATGTATCAAGTTTTAAAATAAAAGATATGATTTATGAATATAGTATATAAATAAATAAAAAGGTTAGCCCTCTCACTTTTAAGTTTCAAACTTGACATCCTGTCTTTATTTATAAAACGGTCAAAACTATGAAAACCATGATTAGAATCCATGGTATATATGTTTATACTTTTATGTAATCATACAAAAGTTATATTGTTTTATTAACCATTCTTAAACTATACTCTTATATATACGGTTAAAAATCTAGTCAACAAAATGGACAATTAATCCGTTTGAATATCCTACAAGGGAACTACGATTTCACTTATGAGCGCATCAAAACAATAGAATGGGAAGTAATTTTATTTTTCAAGTGACACAAAACTTGATATATATCTATATAGACGTGAGATCCTCTAAAACAATGTTTTGTTCAAAAATGTAAAGACATCTATTTTACTAATTATTTGTATTGGATTTGTGTTTTTTATATTATATTTGTTTTTTAGTCTATTTTATTTCTAGTAAAAAAAACAAATATACAAATTAATCCAATATTAAAAATCAGTAAAATAGATGTGTTAGAGTTGTTAAACACAATAATGTTTTTATTTGATTTTGTCGACATTGAAAACTATATTTAATTGGCATGAAGTTCCCTTGAATTTAGCTTGAAAAAAGAAATAAATAAAATTATAATATCTCAATATGCTATCAAACTATGTAGATTAATTAAAAAAAAACTAGAAACAGAACTAACCATGCAAAACAAAATTTAGCTTGAAATGCAAGTAATAAGTTCCCTTGAATTCTTTTACATATGAAGTTTTACTACCATGCTTCTATATCTTTAAGTTTTGTTTATGCATGCATATATATGCTTGTTTGGGTGTATATATATGTATATGATATATATATATATAGAGAGAGAGAGAGAGACCTCCAACTAGTCTTGTTAAGAGATATTGCAAATTATCATCCTCCTCCTTCTTAACATCATAAGTGATCACATGATCCTTCTTAACTTCAGAACTCACAACTGGCTTTGAATCTAATAAAATCTGCCTTCCTGTAACTACAATATCCACTGGAATTCAACCTTAATTAATATGTAAGTAATCAACATAAATATATGTGAGTATATATATTATAAATAACACTAATTAAAAATATATAAACAATATATCACTATAAACAAACACATGATCATAAGGCATCAGAAATCCCAAAGAGTAACCCGAGAATATTAATCCTTCAAAAAACATTACTGTATGTGATCACTGACGGATTACTGACTGGTTTTCTGTTTGGAAACTAATTAAGCCATATATCATAATTAATAGAAGAAAAGAAAACATACGTTTAATTTGTTGAGATGGGGTGCCTTTGAAGGTGAGCTCGGTGTAAAGCAAATGAAAAAGGAAAAAGACACAAAGTATTTGAGTTGCATATAGAGCTACCCTCCCTCTCCTTCCCTTGCCAACTCTCATCATCTCTTTTTCAACCATTTTCTAGACTTTAATTTTGTGCGTGCTTCTTTCCTTGCAATCATCTCCTATCACATATATACAATCTTTCACGTGCTTTAGTTGACCTCAAAATATATTAATTAATTAATTATTAATTCTTGATATTATATTTTTAAAATGAATTTAACTATATATACGATATTGTACGTCCACTCAAACTTTATGCAAGCGTGGGTGTTAAAGTTTTTGGAACCCCTTAGTTGATCTTTTTTCGTCCACTCAGAATATCAATTAACAGGTCTTACTATTATCATATTTTTATAAAACAAACATTTAACAAAAGAATGTGTATAGTTTCTTTTATTAAAGATAAATTGAATATTCATAATTGATCTAAACTAAAGAGTGTTAGCTGATAATAATCCGTACTTTACAAAAAATTAAATAGTGGTAGTTTCAACCTTACTTTTCTAACCAACACTAATTTCACTGTAAGAACAAAATTTAGTGGAGTGTTTTAATTTAAGTGTTTATGATCGATAACTTGGGTCTTGACGTGATTATAATGTGAGAATAATGTTTGATAGTTGTTAACTTATAAGAAACAAATAGAGTTATTTTTTTGTTAGAGTATAGGATTAGACTCGGCCAAGAAAATAAAAGTTGAGATCATTACCAGTCAAATTGTTACTGTGATTATTATCGGTGAATGGTCCATAATTATTTGGATTATTGAAATACAGCTTGACTTTATTAAATTACTAGTTATTAGAAAAAATTTTAAAATCTATGTTATATACGAATTTAAAAAGAAATAAAAAATTTGATTATCTCAAGTTGTGAATTTAATCTTTTTTTTCAAATTCAACCCATAAATTTGTTATTCGAGACTGAATCCCCCCATGTACACAAATGGATTTTTGAAGTGGATGGGTCTAAAATTAATCATATAAAAACATGGGTCATGAGTCATGAGAATCGATCTACCCCATTATTGATTAAATGGGATTAAATCGGTCTAAAATTAATCATATAAAAGGTTACACATACGGTATGGAAGGAGTATGATTTTTTCTAAAAACGCACTCGCCTACGCGTCTAACGTCAATTGTCACCCATTTAGGTACTAAAAACCCAAATCACGAGAACTATATATATAAAGACTTGAGGTTTTTCTCTCTCTAAGCTCCCATATTGCTTTCTCACTTTACACTTTATTTCTTTGATCAGTACAAACATTTACTCTCACGCCAGAGGGTCTTCATAGGGTCACTTTTTCCGCCCTGTGGAGTGTGGAGCCTTAACCCGTTGTTACGTGCGGGTTCTTTGTTCTTCAGCTACAAAGATCATTTCCAGCCTTGCCTCAACTCGAACTTGGTACTTGGTGAAGAACCACTTTGGATCTAACTTATTGGATCCTAATCGATCCGGTAGATTTGGGTTCGAATTTTTTAAAAAAACCCTCGTTTAAAAAGGAGTAAGCATCAGTGATACCCTTACATTATCAAATTTAATCTGATGGTTATCTAGGTTATGTCAAGCGGCTGTCTTACTTTTGTAAAGATTTTTACTTTAAGTTTTTCAAATATAAGAACATTAGTAGTCATACCCCCCCTTTGAGGGGCATTATGTGTCACGTGCAAGTTCAATCATAACACAATTGAATTGTGTAGTCATAATCTTGATCAATAACCCCCCTCTCATTATTACCAATTTATAGTCTTTTTTTTAATCTTTAAAAATCGATAGAGCGGTCAGGTTTGAGAAAGGATTGAAAGGAGATTCTATGTAGAAAACGTCATTTGCAGTTTTTTACCCATAACGCCCATGAGGTGATGTTTAGGACACTTAAAGGGTTAATTATATATGTGGTGATGATAACGCCCACTACACATATTTAACGAAAGACATTTTAGCTATATAGATAGTCCTCTTGCTTTTTCAAAATTTAATAACTTCATCGGGACCTTATAATTGTTTCGGTGGTCGCTATCGTTATATAGTTCTTTTAAATTAACACCGGCCGTTATATAGTTCTTTTAAATTAAACTTTTATTCTAAAAGTTGTTAAAAATTGAATTTTCTTTCATTATTATTTCTTAAACATTATTTTAAATCCACCTCAACCTGCTACTTGAACTGCTGCCGGCCAGCACTAGATCTTTTATAAACCATTACTTTTTAGTAAATTTGTATTTAACTTTTCTTAAGCCCTTTTCTTTAAACACCTTAATTTTTTTTGGAAGACATCGGGCAAACCGCCTCATTTAGGGCAAACCACTTCATTAAACTTAAAAAGTTGTTTCAGTCAATCATTTACACTGATACTTATGTAATCATTGGTGACACAATGCCCCATTAAGGGCTAAACACCCCATTAAGGGCTAAACGCCCCATTAAGATTAAAAATATATATATTTTTTTAGTTTTAAGTTGTATTCTAAATTTTGTAATAATAATAATAAGTTTGATAATAATAGTTTAATAATAATAATATCAAGTTTTAATATTTGTAAGTTATTAAAAAGTTAAACGAGTTATTAAGAAAAATAGAAAAAAAAATCTTATACTATACGATCGTTTATATTGGTGTTCCCGAGAGAACTTTATAAACTTTTAGTTACGAATATAAAAAAATTAATGTTTTAATATTTGTAAGTTATTAAAAAGTTAAACGAGTTATTTAAAAAAAATGAAAAAAAACTTATACTATACGATCGTTTATATTAGTGTTCCCGAGAGTAATTTATAAACTTTTATAAAATAGTTAATCTTTATTAAAAAAAACATAACTTACAAAAAAAATCTAAAACCCAAAATGCCCCATTAAGGGCTTAACCTGACAGTTCAAACAACTACCCAATAATTGGTGAAACCAATTCCAAAAACATTCAGTTGCTTTTTAAGCCTTAAAGGCTTAACCCCCCAGTTAGGGCATAACCCCCCATTAAGACGTGAACAAATGCCCCATTAAGGGCAAACCGCAGGGTTAAAGGTGGTGTCTAGAAAAAAAAAGTTACGTGTCTCTAGTAGTCCCCTTTCTTAAAGACTTTTAAAATGACTTTTAGAATTTATTGAACTTTTTATTTTTACAAGTTTAAAAGAATTATTTTATTAAGTTTCATAAAATATACTCTAAATTTAATGTGTTAATTTTTTAATAAAAACAAGTTGTTATAAAATGAAACCGAATTCGAGTGATTAACGAAGAACAACACAATCAATGAAGAAATCAACAGCTTATTATTGATATCGATCAAGAATCTTACAAGAGTACAAAAGGAATTTTTACAAGAAAGAAAACAAGAAGATTGCCCAAAAACGAGCTGTGATCGGAGCTCTTATTCTGTTCAAACCACCGCTAACAAACAACTTCCATATTCACCCCTTGAAGAATGTAATAAGACACATTCAGCCCTTCAACTTTAGTAACACTGATAACACGTATCCAAACTGTTGTACTCCGAGAGTTAACAAAATATTAACCCACTAAGCTGTTGATAAACGTTGACCCGTTGACTTAAACACTATTTCATAACAATCTCCACCATAGTGTTAAAGACAACACCAAATGACTCAAGTAACTCACCAATTGCTATTATAGCAGCCATACATCATCGAATGCTAGGGATCCAATGGATTTACACATCCTAATGTGCATAACTAACTACCAACAATGATGAGCTACCTGAGGAAAAACTTGGTCACCCAACATTTAGTAATTCCAAACAAAACTTGAACTTTGCTAAAGGAAGCACCTTGGTTAACATATCCGACGCATTATCCAATGTATCAATTTCACCAATTGTCAACTGATTGGTTTTGACAATATCTCTGATGAAATGCAATTTGACATTAATATGCTTGGTTCTTTCATGATGAACCTGATTCTTGGTAAGTTGCACTGCACTTTGATTATCACACACTACTATAGCTTCAACAGTTTCAAATCCTAACTCAGATAAAAACCCCTTCAACCACAAGCACTCTTTTGCAGCCTCTGTTAATGCAACATACTCAGACTCAGTAGTGGATAGAGCCACTACATGCTGTAATGAAGCTTTCCAACTCACCAATGAACCATGAACTGTGAAGGCATAACCAGTTCTTGACTTTCCAGTGTCAAGATCCCTTGCAAAGTCAGCATCAGCAAAACCAATTAAACCATAATCTTCATGAGAAAAATCTCCTAATACTATGCCAACTTTCACAGTCCCTTTCAGATATCTCAATATCCACTGAACAGCATTCCAGTGATTCTTTCCAGGATTAGAAATAAACTTGCTCACTAATGATATTGCATATCCCAAATCAGGTCTAGTGCATACCATAAGGTACATCAAACTCCCAACTAAATTTGCATATGGCACATTTTTCATGTACTCTACTTCTGACCCACATTTAGGAGCATCATTAACAGATAGTTTAAAATGAGGAGCTAGAGGCATTGAAACTGATTTACACTGATCCATATGATACAGTTTCAAAATTCTTTCAATATAAGCAGATTGAGTTAACCTTAACTCTCTCCTAACCCTGTCCCTGCTAATTTCTATCCCCAAAATTTTCTTGGCAGGACCTAATTCTTTCATCTCAAACTCCTTATTCAACCAATCTTTGGTATCTTGTATAACAGCCTTGTCTTTACATGATATCAACATATCATCCACATAGAGCAACAAATATATATATTCACCTTTGCTATATTCCTTATAATAGACACAATGATCATATTCACTTCTAGTAAAACCATAAGCAAGTATGTGTTCATCAAATCTTAAGTACCATTGCCTAGGGGACTGTTTAAGTCCATATAATGACTTAAGCAGTAAACATACCAGATTTTCTTTACCTAGCACTTCATAACCATTAGGCTGACTCATATATATTTGTTCATCTAAATGCCCATGCAAGAAAGTTGTTTTAACATCTAACTGTTCTAATTCATAATTTCTAACAGCAGTCAATGTTAATATCAGCCTTATTGAGGTATGTTTGACCACAGGGGAGAAAATTTCATGATAATCAATACCTGCCTTCTGAGTAAAGCCCTTAGCCACTAATCTTGCTTTATATCTAGGCATCTCTCCATGAAGACCTTCTTTAACTTTGTATAAACATTTACAAGATACTAACTTCTGACCCTTTGGCCTCTCTACTAGTTTCCAGGTGCCATTTTTATGTAGGGACTCCATTTCATCATCCATGGCTTTCACCCATTTGTCTCTATCATCTGAATTCATAGCAGCTTCAAATGAGATAGGATCACTGGAATTCTCTTCTTCTGCAACATTAAAAACAAAAGCAGATACATCATCAGATACATCATCATTAGTTCTAAATCTGGCAGGTTTAAAAATAAGTCTCCTTTCCCTGTTTCTAGCTATGCTATAGCTAGTTGATGACCCATCTGGGTTGTTGGGATCAGGCTCCACCTGTTCATCAGTATCCACAACATTTGGTTCCTTGAACCTTACTGATGTGTGTGGTTTTAGATATCAAAAATGATGATTCTCGGGTCAAATACGTGGGAAATATATGTTAAAATTGTTAAAATGTGAACGTTTCTGACAAATATCATGAGTTACAGGTGAAAACGGGCTTGGCACGAAGAACGAGACGAGAAAACGAAGAAAATTGGAAAAAAGTCAAAAAGTCAAAGTTCGGGTCAAAAAGTCAACCGTAAAAGTCAAAGTCAAAATCTGGTCAAAACTGACCCAGGCCTTGAGGTTCATCCCACGGCCAAGCTCAGACCACGGGGTCAGCCTGACCAGATCGTCACAGGAAACACAGGCCACGAGTCCCATCCCACGGCCAGGAACTCATCCCACGGCTTGATCTAGGCCGTGTGGCTCATCCCACGGCCGTGTGAACCAGAGAACCAGACCAGCAGAATCCCACGGCTTGAGCCAGGCCGTGAGGGCAATCCCACGGCCGTGTAAGCATCCCACGGCCTGACCCAGGCCGTGTAATCAATCCCACGGCCGTGTAATCCAGACCAAGGCCACGACCTATTTTTGGCAATTTTGTGATTTCGTCCCCTATAAATAGAGGGCTCATTTTCACCATTCAAAACATCTGGGAGAGCAGAAGAGAAGCCAAAGAAAGCCCTCGTTGAAGCCCTTCGAAGAATTGAAGATCCGAAGCATTCGACGAGTCGAGATTTAGCGTTTTTCACCATTTCAAGCTTCCATTTGGTATTGTATTTACATTTAGCCATGAACTATTGTTTAGATCTGATTTATTCTTGTTTAAACATTAACATGGTTGGCTAAACTCATCGTATCGCTTAGGCGAGGCGAATCCAACCATGGTTTGACTTTATAAGTATCGGTCTTCGTTTACATTTGCATTTATGAAGTAAAAGTTATGATTGCTTTGATTTGGTTGATGAATTGAATTCCTTATTTTATCTAGTCAATCTCTGGTCTTGTGGAACCCTAACCCTAGCTTGCTAAGCCATCTATCGTTAGGGAACTATTGTATAGCCGAACAACAGAACCTGCGGCGTACGCGTGCACTAGAAATAGTCACGATCATCAGGGAAACCCTAGAATTCGATTAGGAGTCCACCATAGAGTTTGAGTGAGAAATCACCTTACCCTTAGCTAGTAGATACCATTGCCATTGTCAAGTAGTCAAGCATTCACCGATAACTCGGGTCTGTTCCTGCTTAGTCGTGTCTAGGACCTACTAGGTCAACCTATCAACCCAATTGTAACCGCTTCACAACTATAGGACTGTTAGGGCCATACCTATCCTAACCCTTCGACCAGTTGTGAGTTGAGCCACCGATAACTCGGGACCCAGCCTAGGGCACTTCATAAATCGCAACATTATCAGTACTTCACCATGGACCAGTAGTAACCGTGTAGGGCGTGTCTATAACCCTAAACGTGAACCTATCCATAGGAACCAGGTAAGCCTTGTCTTAGGACCCTAGTTCACCTCAAAGATAAGTAGTCACGCATTACCGATACACCTGTCAAACCTAAGTTGGAGGAGCCATGCCTAAGTGATCCTTTACCAAACTCTGTTTTTCCAAACAACATTTAATTACTGTCATTTCCAGTTTTCTAAATTAAAATCAACTTTCAAAACGAAATAAAAACCGACTGAATTATAAAATCGACTGTTTTCAACAAGTTCGTGTCCCTGAGGTTCGACAACCCGGTGTTTACCAATACTGTGCTACGCACGACATGTATACTTGCCTTAGTGTGTTGGTATAATCCCCTGGTGAATAACCAGTTTATAAATTTAAAATTTGATAGTGTAGAACCCCATTTTTTATATACACTTATCAGCACATCAAGTTTTTGGCGTCGTTGCCGGGGACACGGTAACGTTTTAAATAGTCAAAATTTGTAGTTTAGCCAAAATTTCTAATCCTGCAACGCGCTGGTGTACGCGACGAAGTTCTCAATCTGAGCTACTTATACCTTTCGACGAACCTGAACGAGAGTTTCGACGCAGACGTCAGCAGCAGAGGCAACCGATGGGCGACGCAAATCCGCCACGACGAACACTGTCATCCTACACGAAGCCGAGCTTGGCGGGAGCAAGCCCGAGCATCGCTGTAACCGCTGGGAATGAGTCATACACCATCCCACCTCAGGTCATCACGATGATCAAGAACTCAATCCAATTCGATGGATTGACAGATGAAGACCCCAACGCGCATATAGGGGTGAGCAGAAGTCGGGTATACCCGGCGTACCCGGTATAAACGACCCGTCAAACCCGGAAACCGGACCCGGTTTTTTTAAATAATACGGTTCGCGGTTCCATTCTTTCGCTGTAATCGGTTTCGGGTCGGTCTCGGGTCTGACCCGTCAAAGAACCGTAAACCCGGTTACCCGTTTGTAAACACAATAAATATAGAATTTTTAGGGCCCTCGCCCCTCTTAAATGTTTTCATATTTACAAAAAATCCGGCGGTTTAATTATATCCAGTATACACCAAGATTCACGCATATCACGCATTCACGTTTCACGCAACAATCTCTTCATCTTCCATTCTTCTAGCGGGTTCTTGGTTCTTCAATTTTTAAACTTTCATTCTCAAAATCGATTTCCAGAAGTTCGAATCATCCATGTATTGTTGAAGATTTTGTTGCATCATCACCATTAGTCATCACGCATTCACGTATCATCGATTTCCAGTGACTCGAATCATCAAGTAAGTATTTCTTTTCTTCAATACGATTGTCAATACGAATATACGATTCCAGTTACTCGTGAGCATGAATCATTAATGATTTAGTATTTTAGCTTAACAGATTTGCTTGCCAATTGCCATTCAAATTCTGTAAGCAAGAATTGCAGAAATAGATTTGACAATTGCCATTCGATTAATTAGTTTATAACCTGAGCATACCATTCGAATAGTATTAAGTTATTAACAGATTGCCATTCGATTAATACAGGTTATACAGACAGTACAGTCGATTTGGCAGTGGACAGTGCTATGCGAATTGCAAATTTGCAATATTTGATACAATCTGCAATTGAGAATTTGAGAATCAGCAATTGGAAAGTGGACTGACTGGAGTCTGGACTCAATCGATTTGGCCCAAAAATAATACTCATGGACCATGAGTCATGGTGGGCTGGTAACAATAATGGTGCATTTGGGCTCATGGAGTCATGGTGGGCTGGTAGCCAAAATGAGTAAAAACGGTTCCATATAAGAACCGTTAGAACCGTTTATAAACCCGCTAAAAACCCGACCCGTTAGTCTTAATCGGTTACGGTTCCCGGTTCTTACTTTTATCTCAATCGGTTCTCGGTCCCGGGTCGGTTCTACCCGGGTTTCGCGGGTCTGACCCGTTTGCACACCCCTA
>JBCNJP010000008.1:60131571-60212880 GCA_039602395.1 Deinandra increscens subsp. villosa | reverse complement strand
CTACACCCCCACCCCGCCACGCTATGATGACACGCCCAGGGTTCCACATCAGATGTCCCCCTCTGATTTCATGCCCCACTTCCCATAGGGGGTATCCATGCTTATCCACGTAGCCTTATTACATTTCTATTGGTTTTGATACTATGTTTGGTTTTTTGCACTATGTCTTTTGGCTTGGTATGGTGTTTTGGATTCTAAACTTTGTTGGTCTTTTTATGTCGGCTATGTGGTTTGTGATGGAATGCATATGACTATTATTTATTATTATTGTATGGCTTGTTTAATTCTTTTCTTTTTGTTTGTGTGGTGTGTTTGCATTTTTGTATATTTCTTGTACATGGTGATGGATCTTTGGCTTGAAGTATGATATTGCAGCAACAAGTTGTTCGATGTGTGTGGAATTGAGTATCATGGGCAATCACAGCAATCAGGGAGTTCCTTTTACCCAACCCTTTTGTTTATTTCTATATTTTCTGCATTGAGGACACTGCATTTTTCTAAGTATGGGGATGGCAAGGGTTGGCTAAGCAAATTGAACATAACTCCCTCACCACATCAAAAGTCTGAAAATCCCCCAAAATTGTGAAAATTTTTCCCAATCTCACATGACACGAAAGTACACCGTTTTTAACGTAAATCATAGATAATTTATTTGTACCTTATCGTGTCTGCAAGTCGCAAGAAAGGTTTTCCTTAAAGGTTTATTTTTATAAAAATCACATGATCAAAGTCTTTCGATAGAGTTTTGTGAACCAACAAAAACCCACTCACCCGATTTCCCTTGTGAGATTAAGCCTACAAAAGAAAAGAAAAAAATATATTTAGGCGAAAAATTGAAAAAATATATATATATAGTCATGAGGGATGTCGTATGTCTAAAACATGTTCTAGGTTTATGTTGAGACCGTGTCAAATTAATCGCCTTGAGTCGTTATGGATCTTCTCCGGGTCGTCAATTGCCCGAAGATACTGGACTTTCTGTATAACTCCAGTATAATAAAAAAAAAAAATTATTCTTGTATTGAAAGGTTGCAAAACCCTAAATCAAGCTAAAGAAAAAAATAGATATGAATAAATCACAATAAAAATTGTGAAAAGGCTGTACGTATACGCCAAGATATACGTTTGGGTGGTAGCTCATACACCCGTATATGTGAGCAAACGTTTGAGTATCCCCCTCCATTTTTTTTTGGTCGGATCCCATAACGAACTCGACGGCACGATCGTATATATAAACCCAAGAAACAATTAGATATGCTTGACTCGAGCGTTCACTTCAAAAAATCAAACCCATAGGTCGAGTGAATTTGTGAGATGTGTGAAAAGAAATAGAAAATGGTTCGCATTACTTGGTTGAGAGATTTTGTGAGTTCTCAAAAGCAATAAAACTTGCGAGGTTGTAAACCCTAGTATTGATTGTAAATCTTGCGGACCGAATATGTACACTTAAATGTCTATGTGGTTAAAATGAGTCGTAGTAGTGTCGAGATTAAAAAATGGATTGCTTGGGGACAAGCAATGTTTAAGTATGGGGATGTTTGATGTGTGTGGTTTTAGATATCAAAAATTCCTGGATTAAAAAATGGATTGCTTGGGGACAAGCAATGTTTAAGTATGGGGACAAGCAATTTTAACATATATTTCCCACGTATTTGACCCGAGAATCATCATTTTTGATATCTAAAACCACACACATCAAACATCCCCATACTTAAACATTGCTTGTCCCCAAGCAATCCATTTTTTAATCTCGACACTACTACGACTCATTTTAACCACATAGACATTTAAGTGTACATATTCGGTCCGCAAGATTTACAATCAATACTAGGGTTTACAACCTCGCAAGTTTTATTGCTTTTGAGAACTCACAAAATCTCTCAACCAAGTAATGCGAACCATTTTCTATTTCTTTTCACACATCTCACAAATTCACTCGACCTATGGGTTTGATTTTTTGAAGTGAACGCTCGAGTCAAGCATATCTAATTGTTTCTTGGGTTTATATATACGATCGTGCCGCCGAGTTCGTTATGGGATCCGACCAAAAAAAAATGGAGGGGGATACTCAAACGTTTGCTCACATATACGGGTGTATGAGCTACCACCCAAACGTATATCTTGGCGTATACGTACAGCCTTTTCACAATTTTTATTGTGATTTATTCATATCTATTTTTTTCTTTAGCTTGATTTAGGGTTTTGCAACCTTTCAATACAAGACTAATTTTTTTTTTTTTTTATTATACTGGAGTTATACAGAAAGTCCAGTATCTTCGGGCAATTGACGACCCGGAGAAGATCCATAACGACTCAAGGCGATTAATTTGACACGGTCTCAACATAAACCTAGAACATGTTTTAGACATACGACATCCCTCATGACTATATATATATATTTTTTCAATTTTTCGCCTAAATATATTTTTTTCTTTTCTTTTGTAGGCTTAATCTCACAAGGGAAATCGGGTGAGTGGGTTTTTGTTGGTTCACAAAACTCTATCGAAAGACTTTGATCATGTGATTTTTATAAAAATAAACCTTTAAGGAAAACCTTTCTTGCGACTTGCAGACACGATAAGGTACAAATAAATTATCTATGATTTACGTTAAAAACGGTGTACTTTCGTGTCATGTGAGATTGGGAAAAATTTTCACAATTTTGGGGGATTTTCAGACTTTTGATGTGGTGAGGGAGTTATGTTCAATTTGCTTAGCCAACCCTTGCCATCCCCATACTTAGAAAAATGCAGTGTCCTCAATGCAGAAAATATAGAAATAAACAAAAGGGTTGGGTAAAAGGAACTCCCTGATTGCTGTGATTGCCCATGATACTCAATTCCACACACATCGAACAACTTGTTGCTGCAATATCATACTTCAAGCCAAAGATCCATCACCATGTACAAGAAATATACAAAAATGCAAACACACCACACAAACAAAAAGAAAAGAATTAAACAAGCCATACAATAATAATAAATAATAGTCATATGCATTCCATCATAAACCACATAGCCGACATAAAAAAACCAACAAAGTTTAGAATCCAAAACACCATACCAAGCCAAAAGACATATGCAAAAAACCAAACATAGTATCAAAACCAATAGAAATGTAATAAGGCTACGTGGATAAGCATGGATACCCCTATGGGAAGTGGGGCATGAAATCAGAGGGGGACATCTGATGTGGAACCCTGGGCGTGTCATCATAGCGTGGCGGGGTCCTGCGCCCCCGTGGTGGCCTGAATGTCTCTCGCAGCTCCCGGATCTGATCGTAGACTCGAGTGAAACTCGCGTTATGCTGGTAACGGAGTTCGGTAAGCTGCTGATCAAAGTGCTGAGTCAAGTCCCCAAACCTGTTGTCAATATGCGCTTGCAGCTGAGAAATGCGGGCCAGAACATCAGCCGAAGTGGCCTGTGGTATATCATGGATGTCCTCAGGCTCTGGCACCCTATGGGTCCATGGCTGCTGCATGGGGTGCTCTAACGCGTCCAACAGACCCTCCCAACTACGGTCATCAATCTGCTCATCAAGAGTAAGGACTCTAGAAGGACCTGCTTCAGAGGCAGGTGTGTAGGTGGGACTAAGAGGGAGTTGTACCTGCTCGTCCTGCTGTTCCTGCTCTGCCTCCTCCTGAACTATCGGCAGTGAATCCCAAACTCGTTTGTCGTTTCCAACCAACCTGAAAGGCCTGATCTGTGTTGTTATGCCCATCCTTTTGCACATTGTCAAATCCACCTCTTTTACCCCCGCACTCCTCGTCATACCACGCTTTCTCACCCCAAAGTGTGTGCCCAGTAAGCTAATAATGGTGCCACCCACCAACCAACTACTCGACCTGCTCCCCACACATCGTGTGAACTGATGCAACAAGCAGTGTGCCAGGTTGCAATGGACCCCTTCATGCATGCAGTACAGGAAAAACAGATCGTGAATGGAGACAGCTCCAGCATCGTGCCTCGAAGTGATTGTGCCTGCAATGGCACGATGCAGATACCTATCAAGGGGATCAAGGAATTGCGTGCTCTTGGTGCTCTGGGCATTATAGGCATCTTCCCCAATTCGACTCCAAAATGTGACATGATCCTGATTGTTGGGAAAGGCGTGCAAGCCTCCAGTAAAAGCACTAGTCAGGACCTCCTCCTCCGTGTAAATACCAGTGGCAATTCCAAACTGAGCTACAGACATGCTCCTCCACTCACCTCCTAAACGAAATTTCACCTTATCTTCGGCGAATAAATCAGTGCAAGGGTACACAAAAGTGAAGCTCGAGTAAAATTCGATCACCATCTCATGATACTGGCTTCTCCTGATCTCAAAGAGCCGCTGCCAAAACCTGTCCACTAATGCCAACCCCCTCTCTCGCTGACCGAATGTTTCCAATAAGGTCCAACTGACCACCCGCATCTCTAACAGTGGTTTGTTCAGAAAATTCTCCCTCTTTTCAATACATCGCCTATCCCTTGCCTCACTCGCATCAAATTCCAAGTACCTGTGAAGCTGAGCCATTTCTGCGACAAAAAAGATGCACAAGAATAAGCATGAAATCAATGTGTAGCGGTGATTTCTCGACCCGAATGGTCGGATTTGAGGTCCGAGAGAAAAAATATGTTCAGTGGTCTTAGACGGGTCGTATGATTGAAATCAGTACGGAAAACGACCCGCCAGATGATGTGAAATAAAAATTATGTGCTGATCAGAAAAATCCCACGGCCTGGGCTGGCCGTGGGGCGCAGGTCACGGCCTGGGATGGGCCTAGTCAAACCGTGGGGGCCAGGTTCACCGGTGACAGAATGTCACGGCCTGGTCAGGACCGTGTAACACCATCCCACGGCCTGCAGACCGTGGGATCCATCAGAGTTCAAAAATATTCTGCAGTTTGCTCGTTTCTTCACCGATATAAGTTTGGTTTGTCGCATTGAACTCGGTTTTACCCCAGAAATCGTCCCCATACTTTGATTTTTGAAAAGGGGTCAAGAAAACGGGGTGGGGGTCTCGTGAACCGCGATCACCGTCTCTCGATAACCGTCCTCATCATGAGTACCCCTACCCCGAATCCGGCTTTCACGGCCTACATACATCATCAGATACATCATCATTAGTTCTAAATCTGGCAGGTTTAAAAATAAGTCTCCTTTCCCTGTTTCTAGCTATGCTATAGCTAGTTGATGACCCATCTGGGTTGTTGGGATCAGGCTCCACCTGTTCATCAGTATCCACAACATTTGGTTCCTTGAACCTTACTTCAGGCTCCACCTCAACAAATACTTCATGACCTGTCTCAACATTAGTATCCCTTTTCGCAGTAATATCCTTATACAAAGTATCTTCCTTAAACACCACACTTCTGCGTAGGATTATCTTAGGAGTACCTTTATTCAGACACCATAATCTATATCCCTTAACACCCTCTGGATATCCAAGCATGATACACTTTTGAGCTCTTGGCTCTAGTTTACCTTGGCTTATATGAGAATAAGCCACACAACCAAAAACTCTCAAATTATCATACTTCACAGGAACTCCAGACCATTTTTCCATAGGCACCATCATCTCAATTGCAGATGATGGTGACCTATTGATGAGATATACAGCAGTAGAGACTGCTTCAGCCCAAAAATTCTTTGGTAAACCAGAAGAATGCAACATGCACCTTACTTTCTCCATAATAGTCATGTTCATACGTTCAACCAAACCATTCTGTTGTGGTGTACCTGGTATGGTTAGATGCCTTGAAATACCATGACTTTTGCAGTAATTATTAAACTCTCCACTGCAAAATTCCAACCCATTATCAGTTCTAAGTTTCTTAACCTTGGTTTCCTTTTGTGATTCAACTAGAGTCTTCCATTCTTTGAACTTACCAAATGCATCAGACTTGTGCTTCAAGCTATATACCCATACCCTCCTTGTATAATCATCAATTATGGACAAGAAATACAATGCTCCACCTAATGAAGCAACTGGTGCAGGTCCCCACAAGTCTGCATGCACATATTCAAGAACTTTAGTGGATGTATGATGTCCTTTACTAAATTTCACTCTATGAGTTTTTCCCATGATGCAGTCTTCACAAAACCCAAAATCACAATCTTGTAACCCAACTATGGTCTCTTGTTTCTTTAATTCTCCCATTCCCTGATGACTCATATGCCCTATCCTCCTGTGCCACAACAATGCTTGGCCTAAAGCCTTATCTTCAACTGCGGCAGCCTCATCATTCTGCCCTGAAACACTATCAAGAACATAGATATTGTTCCCTCTTCTCGTACCAGTTAAGATAACCATGGATCCTTTTATAACCTTTGCTTTGCCTCCTTTCAAGCTCACACTGTACCCAGCACTCTCAAATGTACCTAGAGATATTAGGTTCTTGGCCAACCCAGGAATGTATCTCACATTGGTCAATTCCACCTCTGTACCATTAATGAGCCTCAACATTACATTACCATGCCCTTTAATAACCTGAGGTCTATCATCCCCTAACTTGACTTCACCAAGATTCTCCATCTTTAAACTTTTGAACAGTGCTCTATTTGGACTCATGTGATAGGAGCACCCAGAGTCCATGATCCAAACATCTTTATAACTTTCTTGTGTGACTGCTAAGACCTCAGCACTTTCATACCCATCAGTGCTATCATCATTACTGGGATTACCATAGGACTTAGAACTCGTACCCCTAGAGTTGTTGTCATACTTCTTCTCCTTATCCCTTTCTGGACATTCTCTCTTTAAATGCTTTTCTGAACCACAGATGAAACATTTCCTTTTGAACTTTGACTTAGATTTGCTAGACATCTTAGGCTTAAAAGACCTCTGGTCTGATCTTCCTCTTACAACAAGTCCCTCACCTGTTTCCTCATAATGTTCTATCTTTTTGCTTAACTCTCTAGTGTTTAGAGCAGCCAGTACATCAGACATAGACAAATCATCTCTTCCATATATCATAGTATCAACAAAATTTTCATATGCATCAGGTAATGATGTTAACAGCAAGATAGCTTGATCTTCATCATCTATCTCAATGTCAATATTCTCAAGATCAAGAATAAGTTTGTTAAATTCATCAGTATGACTCTCAAGACTCTTTCCTAATGCCATTTTGAATGTATACAACTTCTTCTTTAGATAAAGCCTATTAGCAAGAGACTTTGTCATGTAAAGGGACTCTAATTTGGACCAAATACCTGCTGCTGTTGTTTCTTTTGAGACTTCACGAAGAACTCGATCACCGAGACAAAGAATGATGGAGCTGTGCGCCTTATCAAGAGTTTCCTTCCACTCGGAATCCTCCACCCCCTCTGGTCTACCTGGTTCACCCCGTAAAGCATCGGCTACCCCCTGGTAAACTAGAAATGCACGCATCTTCACCCTCCAAACACTAAAATCATTCTTGCCGTCAAATTTATCGATCTCGTACTTCGTTGTCACCATCTCAACTTTGACGAACCTTCAATCCCTCACTTGATTGAATTCGAGCCCCAAACCAGGCTCTGATACCACTTGTTATAAAATGAAACCGAATTCGAGTGATTAACGAAGAACAACACAATCAATGAAGAAATCAACAGCTTATTATTGATATCGATCAAGAATCTTACAAGAGTACAAAAGGAATTTTTACAAGAAAGAAAACAAGAAGATTGCCCAAAAACGAGCTGTGATCGGAGCTCTTATTCTGTTCAAACCACCGCTAACAAACAACTTCCATATTCACCCCTTGAAGAATGTAATAAGACACATTCAGCCCTTCAACTTTAGTAACACTGATAACACGTATCCAAACTGTTGTACTCCGAGAGTTAACAAAATATTAACCCACTAAGCTGTTGATAAACGTTGACCCGTTGACTTAAACACTATTTCATAACACAAGTTTTGAAAAATTACAATATTTTAACTAAAAAAGGATTTAATATATGTAGAACTGGCTCATGTTCTCTGTATTTTAAAGATTACCGGCAGTCTGCGAAAGGAGAAGAAATACAATTTTAATTTATTTAAAGACTAAAATACAACTTTTAGTTTCTAGTAAAATATGAGTTTAGTCCTTAGGGCTTCGTCCTGATTTATCGTGATAATTTTTAATTTGTCTTAATAAACTACCGGTCTTCAGTTATTCAGAAGTTAAGATGAAGAAACTTAGAGCAAACTGAGAAGATAAAAGATGAAGCAGAAGCAGAAGCACATTATTGATGGTGGAATGGTGGTCGAGAAAGTGGTGGCCGGGGATGAGGGTACTTGGCCGATTAAAGAAAGAATTAAAAGTCATTTTCGTCCATGTGGTTTGGTCATAATTACTATTTTCATTCAATTTCTCAAAACACGTCATGTTCGTACATGAGATTTCCGATATTTGTCATTTCACTTCAAGTGATTGTTGTCATCCATTTTGTCTGTTAACTTGAAGAGTATTTTGATCAACTTATTAGGAAATGACTATCAAGGAAATCTCTTTCTCATCATTCATCTCTATTTTTTCTCACATATTTGTTCACCATCCAAGGCCACCATCGGCCACCCATCACCACCATCCATGGCCTGAATCGTCTGTCATTATCCCCACTGTGAACTTTACCACCATCGTTATGTCATCACCATTTAACATCACCCATCACCACCCACTATCATCACCTACTACCATTAAAAACCCCAAATTAAATCAATGAAAACTTTCCTTTCACTCATTTAGTCATCCCTATTGGTATGAACATGAATCGCATTCGCAACTGGGAGGTGATTGTTGATAAAATCAAACAAAGACTCTCCTCTTGGAAAGAAAAGACTCTCTCTTTCGGTGGTCGATCAACTCTCATTAAATCGGTTTTAGGTGCCCTTCCGATATATTACCTCTCTCTTTTTCGTGCCCCTCTTCATGTTACCAATTCAATGGAATCTTTAAGGCGAAAATTTTGTTGGGGAGGGGATAAGAAAATTTTTTTGGGTGAGTTGGGCTCTTATGTGTGCTCACAAGGATAAGGGTGGGATGGGGTTTGGGTCGATTTTAGCAATGAATCTTAGGCTCCTCATGAAGTGGCTCTTCAAGTTTAAGGCGGATGGGGATAAATTGTGGGTTAAGGTGATTAAAGCAATTCATCACTCTCCTAATCATTGGGATACTTTCCCGTGCAAAAAAATCTATTGTGGGGCCTTGGAAAAATATAACGAAGGCTTGCTCGGATCTTAAGGCGCTTGGCATCGATGGGGAGAAGAAAATAAGGTGTTGGGTTGGTTCGGGTACTTCGGCTCTTTTTTGGTGCGATAATTGGACGGGTTTAGGTCCCCTCAAAGATCTTTACCCTCTTCTTTTCTGGCTTGAAAGAAATAAAACAATTGTTGTTGCTTATCGTATTCCTCGGCCCAGTCTCAATGGGTTCAGATGGGCTTGGAACGGGCTGGAGCTGCCCACCTGTGCAGCGGCCCAATTAACCTCTTGTGTGGCTGCCCTTGAGGCGTTTTGTTGTTCAGGGGGGAGGGATTTTTGGGGTTGGGATGTTGGAGATAAAAATGATTTTTCTGTCAGGTCCATTCGCAGGGAAGTAGAGAACATCATCCTTGCTTCGTCCGATTCCGTCTACACGTGGTCCAATTGGCTACCTCTCAAGGTCAATGCGTTCGCGTGGCGTGCGGGTTTGAACAAAATCGCATCTAAGGTTAACCTTTCTTATAGAGGTTTACCCTTAGATACTTTGTGTGGTGTTTGCAATGAGACCCCGGAGTCTACGGATCATCTTCTTATTGGGTGCCCTCGTGCTCGTTTGATTTGGGAAAACATCTTCCAATGGTGTAAACTTCCCCCTACCAACTTTTCTTCGGTCCGTGAGATTCTCATGTTACATAATATGTGGGGTCTTTCCAAAAGGTTACAACGTTTGATCCATTGCATCTTTGCTACAACTCTTTGGACGATTTGGAAGACCCGCAACGAAAAGCACTTCAACAATCGATCTAAACGGATGGATGAAATCATCGGTGACATCAAACTCTTGTCTTACTCGTGGACCAAAATTAGAGGAAAGATTTTATCTTTTGATTGGTCTAATTGGTGTACTTTTAATCTTTCTTTGTAACTTCCTCTAGCTTCTTGCTAGTTTTATTCAATCAAGACGTTCAAAAAAAAACACAAAAGCAGCCACCATTAGAAATAAAATCACTAATACCAATAAGATTTCCTTTTATTATCTCCTTCCAACCATAAAAACCCTAGCCCCCATCTAGATGATTTCACAATATTTGTGTTTTTATGTTACACTCTAGCAATTCAACTGTTTTGTGTATTCTCGTTGTCTCTTTCACAATGCGCATGCAACAAAATCTAGTTATTTATTTATTTATTTCTTATATGTATTATTTTTCATGCTTCTCATATAATTCGGTTCTATTCGAATCTAACATGAATTCACATCGAATCCAAGTTTTCAAATTCGAGTAGGTTTTTCAAGTACTAGTAAAATCGAAATTAAATGAAGCGATTTTTAAAAATCAAAAAGTGAACCGATATATACCGAAAAATAGATGTCATCTCCTCCCGTTGCTCATGACCTTTGTAGTTTCTCTGCTATAAATTCTCAATTGATTAGATAGAAATCTAGTTTTAATAGAAATCTAGTTTCTAATAAGTTCAAATTAAAAGATCAATTGCAAGTTAGATTTAAAAGTAGTTAGTCAAGAAGAGTTATGGTGGACAGATTATCCATTAATATTTTAGGTTATGCTTATTCAACTTGACATCTATTGAAAATGACAAAACAAACACATTGATTATTCCTTTCCAAAAGAAAGAAAAAAAACACATTAATTATTGCCTCATAATTGGCTTATTGTAATCACTTAATTATCTAGTACGTGTATATGATCTCCAAATGCATAAAATCCGGTTATTTTATATAATAGTTTCATTAACATGGCTAAAAAAAAATTGAACGGCAATATTATTAAAAAGCGGAACCCGCTAGCAAGACGTTAGAGGCCGGGAGAAAGGAGAAACATTACAACGAAAAAGACGACCATTCAGCCCAACTAGGGGCCTGATTTTTACACCGGTTCACAAACCACATAAAACTCAAAGATTTGATCTCGCCTATCACCCTATGCAACAAAGGAGAGCGATGATTAAAAGTCGCCTTGTTTCTCTCAAGCCAAATACACCACAACCCCGTAAGAAAAATAACATTCACCGCGTTAACTTTATACTCGGGGAGACCCCTCGTTTTATGAATATTGACCAAATCCGCCACCGAGAAGGCGAACACCCCAGGCAAACGACACCAAGACGCCAACACTTGCCACACCGCGATAACTTATTTTAGAAAACTAGTATGACAGATGATATTAATGGATATCACAGGTAATATTATAAATAAAAATAAACTTGATCTTCAATAGAACCATGACAATTTACAAAAACCCTTGATCCCCTATTTATACTATACAAATTTGGATGAAAGATAAACCTAAAACTAAATAAATAATAAAACTCAATCCCAATCTAATACTAACTCCATATCAAGGTTGCAGAAGTCGCTAGGCGCTATCTGGGCGGTCGACTAGAGAGTTGTGAGTACTCGGGCCTAGGCGAGGAGTACTCGGAGAGTACTCGGACATGGTATTTATAATGAAAATAAATTTCTAGAAAATATATACATCTTCCAATACTAATATTTATGAAAAATAATAAGTTAACATGGATATATGTTAATAATTTTATTCATAGTGATGGGACCAACTTTTTATATAAAGGAGGTCACAATATAATGCGTATTTTGCCCCTTATACCCGATGTTGACTTCCTACCCCCAAGGTTGACCGAGTACGCAATTCCTAGGCGGATTATCGCCTAGGCGCCTCGGCAACCCACCGCCTAGCGAGTACTCGGAGAGTACTCGGGCGCCTAGAGCGAGTTTTACAACATTGCTCCATATAAAAATTAATAAATATATACTAATTAACCGCTACTTGTTTGACCAATTAGTAGATTAGTCCAATAGAGATGGTCTATTTGGTTTATAAACCTTATCTGTTGCTCATACATTGCAATGATTTTGGGCCGTTGGTTCTCTTGAAGCCATCACTTCGAGTTAGCTCTAATATCATTGTAACAACTTAATCAAGAGAGTGCATCCTAAAGACTAGTTCGTGGACATATAAAAACCCCATTTGGTCTATAAACCTCATAGTTGTTAATCATACTAACAAATTTAGAGGTTTTAATTTGGAATGTAAAAAAAATTTAATATGCCAATGACGTCCAGCTCAACTGGTCAGAGGCATGCTGACCAGTGATAGGTGGTCTTGGAAACCCAGGTTCGATCCTTAAGGCAACTGGGTTTAACTGTTAATTCGCCGCCGTGCCTACAGACGACGGGTTAGCTAGTTTTCTCAGAGTTGGTGTAACATTGGACGCTTAAGGGCTCCGTATAGCTGAGTTAGACCAGCTAGCGGTGACCTTTTACCATTAAAGTACCTGGGCAATTTTCGTTTGTTGACCGTAAAAAAAATATCCAACTTATAACTCCAAATCATAAATTCTGGTTTCGTCACTACATGAAAATATATTTTTTTTCCTTTGATAGGAGTGCATTTCCAATTAATCTAATCCCATTCCTTTTCCTTGGTCATCATTTTGTTTCTATATGCGTATATGTTTGGTTCTATGCTTGTCTCATTCTCATCAATTGTTTATATTTCTTGATTAATTATATATCATTCTATTTAATATCATTAGTTAAAAAGAACGCATGCTCTTGTTAACTAGTGATGATGATGTCATATTCTTTGTTTGGAGGTTCTAATTTGGATGCCTCTAATGATTGTGATTAAGCTAATGATTGTGATAAGATAATATCATCATTAGAGGTGTAGCATATGAAGAATCAAAATATATAGGGTTATTGGCTTGTATCACTCTTAACTATTGAGTATTGGCCGCTACCACCACCATCTTTACCTTTGCCATCTGTCACTACCAACTTTCACCTTATTTTCCCCCACCACTATCTCCGTTAAAATAAGTTAACCCCGTTAGTTCATATCCTCCGTGGCATCTGACGTGGCCTATTTTTTAAAAAAGAAATAGAAAAAAAAATCCACGTATACAACCTTTTACTTAACCTTTTATTCTCATTTAATCACTTTTTAAAAAAAATAGGCCACGTCAGATGCCACGGAGGATATGAACTAACGGGGTTAACTTATTTTAACGGAGATAGTGGTGGGGGAAAATAAGGTGAAAGTTGGTAGTGGCAGATGGCAAAGGTAAAGATGGTGGTGGTAGCGGCCGATACTCAATAGTTGAGAGTGATACAAGCCAATAACCCAAATATATACATCCTTCTAGAAGTATCCACAAACAAACAACCTAAACAACCTGGATTAAAAGAGGTGTTAGCCATCTCCTCAAAGCTTGGTAATTTGTATACACTATACTAGAAAATGAGTAAAAGATGAACTTTTACGGGTTGACTGATGACACTGATTAATAATTATCGACGAATACTATTAAGAACCCAAAAAAATACTTGCCAGTAGAGAACGAGACAATTTAGATACAATTTTGTGTCTTTTAAAGAGCAATGAAAAATGGTGAAAATCTATTTAAAATCGATTTAGTATCTTTTATAGAGCAATGAAAAATGACATTTATTGATTTATTCTTGTACTAAATATAAAAAACCAAGGATACGAGGAATAGTAAATACAATGTAAAAATTGTTTGCTTTATTTATTTTTACATGTTTTATGTGTGGCGGTAAACTTTGATTCATTTTTAATTTTTTTTTTTCGCGTCAATACACAACCATAAAGATTGGTTTTTGTGGGTTGTGTTTTTAAGATACCATTTCAAAGATGTTTTTTTAAGTTTTTTTTAATGTTTTACTTATTAGGTTCCTTTTTTGTTAATGCATTTTTAACTTTTTGCCATTGCGTCAACATGCATGTTTGTGGCTTTTGACTTTTTTTTCTTAGTTCTTTGGAACTTTTTTATTTATTTATTTTTTCGTGACATCACATCACGGAGAGACTGTTTATAGTGTTTTCTTAAGGTTTTCTTTCTATCCATATTAATTTTATTATAGTGTTCACATATGCATTTCAGTTTCAGTTTTCCCATAGGTTTGTTTTGAAATTGTTTGTCCAAACGTGAAACAAGAGTATTAAGAAACTTATGATTATCCATGTAAGCAAGTTCATGCGTAAAAAATGATGAATTATCGATGCAACACGCAAAAGGTACCGATCGATTGACTGTGATGAGTCATGAGCTACATATGAATATACGGTGAATATGAAAATATAACTTTTTTTTTTTAAGAACAGCGAAAATATAACATGTGATTGCAATTAAGTGGATGAGCATTTAGCTAATGTACTTGGGCTGTCGAGTTAACAAAGAAATGGTTAGCCATTAAAAAAAATGGGCCAGCAGTTACCTAAAAGGCAAAAACTACAATTGTTGGGTTTGGGCCCGGTTCCAGCCCAACCTAAGAAAATATATCATAGAAATCAAAATTTTATGTTACTCTTGAAGAGTTGAAGGCACACATAACGATTAGCCGGTTAAAAAACACGGTCCGGTTATTGATCAACAAAAGGTAACCGGTTATTGACTTAATCGGTTCGTCTAATACCAGTTTTTAATTACCTAATATCTTTAACCTATTAAACCGGTTTAGTTAATAACCAAACCAGTTAACCATCCTAGCGGTCTAAAATTTTATATTTTTTTATAAAAACCCGGTCCAAAACATATAACTGAACAAGTTAACCTTCCTAACCGGTTATTGCTTAATACTGGTTTTTTAACCTAAAATCTTTAACCTATTAAACCGGTTAAGCTAAGAAACGAGACCCCATTTACGAAAAATAATCTACATATTTTCCACCTAAAATACAATAAAGCCGAAATGTATACATTATTTGCACAAAATGTACCGATTGCATCGGAGATATGAACTTATAAATTCAAATTTACACAAAAATTTGGTAAAAACAGAATTAATATAAATACTTACACTAAATACGTTTTAGAAGTCTAAGCGCTTCACTAAGAGTCCCCTTAAACCGGTTCACATCAACCCTTACATTCTGCTTATCCAAATACATCTCCTTCCCAAAATAATACCCTTTCGCAAAAACGGATCCCGGATCCGAAATAACCGGGTCATCATCCGAATACGTGTCACTAAGCGAACTCTCACCCGGTCCAATCTTGTACTCCAAATAATTCAACCCCATCCGAACCGCCGGTTCACCGAAATAAACCGAAGCCGGCCACTCCAACCCTAGCGGCACCACCTGCACCACCACCGCCCCCGCCGGCAAAAACACCTGGTTCGTCATTCCGGCGCCGTGAGCTCCGACGAGCACACTGCACGTGCTCAACACCCTCCCAAATCTTTCCAAATTAGACATCTTTTTCACACTTCTCACCACTATAACTTCAAACCCTAAATCTTCCATCATGTCCACCATCTCATCCTCGTTCAAAAACGACCTCGTTTTACGTCGAGAAACGAGAACCAGCACCGGGGCCGTGGCTGTGGCTGCACCGGTGATATCCGACACGTTTACGGTCTTCAGACCGTAAACGGTTCGGATAAAGTTCCGGAACTCTATCATGGAGTTCCCTTTGGGAACTCCAGAAGAGTTGATGGCTAAAAAGCCATGCATTTGGAGGCCCACCACGGCCCCGGGGAAGCAATGCACGGCGGTATCCACCGTCGAGTTCAAGATTTCGAAATCCGATAACCTCGAGAAAACGCGGTTGTACTTCGTGACGATATACGGGTTGTAATCGACAACAATGAACCGGACCCGCGAGTTGAAAACGCGAGAGGTGAGGTATAATGGGATGATAATTTCGTTGAACTCGTGGAATAGGTTTCCGGAGAAGCCGCCGGAGGAGAAAACGAGGGCGGGGACGGGGTGGGTGTGGGTGCAGTGATGGTGGAGGGGTGGTGGTGGTTCCGGGAGGAAGTTGACCGGAGTTATGTTTTGGAGGAGGCTAAGTTGGGACCATGCATATGGGCGAACTTGTTTATAATGCAAAATGTTGGTGGAATTTGTGGAGTTGAAAAGAGTGGATTTTGTGGTATAAATTTGCATGGTTTTGGTGTCGATTTTTAGAGGGTTACTTGCGATACAAACAAGTGAATGGATGGTGGAATCGCAAGCAAATCCGGTTGTTTGGAGCTGGTTTTGTAGATCATCATTTCCTGCAATGTAATAACAATATATATGTGTTATTCTAGAGGTAAGAATACAGAAGTTTACATTTAAATAGAAGGCAAATTACATTGAAACAGAAGACAAACCGTCATCTAAACTTTGCCATTTGGATATATAGTAAAACTGAGTTTTCTAAAATCTACGTTTATAAACTTAGGTAACATTATATATTATATATTATCATTTATGACTAGTTAGACTCTATTAAATAGCTTCATGGTTTTAGACAGAAGAAACTTAGTATAAATTCATGTCGATTGTTAATGCACAAATACAGTAGATTTTTTTTAGGGGTCTGTTATAGACACCCCCTTAAAATTTGGCTGACACCCCTTATATAGGTGACTCTGTGATCTAAGAGTCGGCCTCCAGGGATAAAAAACTCACATAATGCCCTAAGAGTCACCCCTAAGGCAGGTGTGGTCAAGAAAACCCTGAAAAACCCGCCCAAGTACGCGAACTAACTTCGAGATACCCACTACAATTTTTTATTGAGATGTCAGCTCAACTCTTCAGCTGAGAGGTCACATATTATGAGAAATTATAGGTGAAGCCGAGATCTCGGGGTCACCTATTATAGTAATACTAATTATTTTTATTATAATAATACTAATTATTATTATTATTATTATTATTATTATTATTATTATTATTATTATTATTATTATTATTATTATTATTATTATTGTTGTTGTTGTTGTTTTATTATTATTATTACATATAAATAAATAATACAAATAAAATATAAAGAAACCTTCAGGGTGACATAAGGATCTCGAGGTGAGATATAGTACTCCTTTATGAGGTTCAGCTCACCTCTTCACCTGAGAGGTGACCTATTATGAGAAATAAAAGGTGACGCCGAGGTCTCGGGGTCAGCTAAAAGGCTCACATCTTACCTTTCAGGCTGCCTCTAAGGTCTCCGCCTGACCTATACTATCGCACCTCCTACATATTTTTACACCGTTACCTCCATACACACACACATACAAACACATACTAATACGTTATCAAACCACACATATATATTCATACATACATGATAGATATTGACTTAATATAAGTTTATATATACATACATATGGTCACGTGGATACAACCTCACAAAAAACTCCATTGGTATATTGTATGTACTACGTCCATATTTACATACACATACCAACACACTTA
The DNA here is from genome assembly GCA_039602395.1 of Deinandra increscens subsp. villosa. Lineage (NCBI taxonomy): Eukaryota > Viridiplantae > Streptophyta > Magnoliopsida > Asterales > Asteraceae > Deinandra > Deinandra increscens. The sequence goes on along the minus strand of JBCNJP010000008.1, from coordinate 60,195,474 downwards.
CATGCACACACATATGTACATACAATATCAATATAAATAAGCTTAACTTACGTTCATATATGCACACATTACAATTTTACATGTATATAAACATGCATACGGTAAGTAAACATATATAATTATTATTGTTGTTATATTATTAATAACTATTATTATAATAATACTAATTATTTTTATTATAAAAATACTAAATATTATTATTATTATTATTGTTTTATTATTATTATTACATATAAATAAATAATACAAATAAAATATAAAGAAACATTAAGGGTGACATAAGGATCTCGAGGTGAGATATAGAACTCCTTTATGAGGTTCAGCTCACCTCTTCACCTGAGAGGTGACCTATTATGAGAAATAAAAGGTGACGTCGAGGTCTCGGGGTCAGCTAAAAGGCTCACATCTTACCTTTCAGGCTGCCTCTAAGGTCTCCGTGTGACCTATATTATCGCACCTCCTACATATTTTTACACCGTTACCTCCATACACACACACATACAAACATATACTAATACGTTATCAAACCACACATATATATTCATACATACATGATAGATATTTACTTAATATAAGTTTATATATACATACATATGGTCACGTGGATACAACCTCATAAAAAACTCCGTTGGTATATTGTATGTACTACGTCCATATTTACATACACATACCAACACACTTAAATGCAAACACATATGTACATACAATATCAATATAAATAAGCTTAACTTACGTTCATATATGCATACATTACAATTTTACATGTATATAAACATGCATACGGTAAGTAAACATATATAATAATTATTGTTGTTATATTATTCATAATAACTATTATTATAATAATACTAATTATTTTTATTATAATAATACTAAATATTATAATTATTATTATTATTATTGTTTTATTATAATTATTACATATAAATAAATAATAAAAATAAAATATAAAGAAACCTTCAGGTCACCCATTGGTCTCCGTGTGACCTATAGGACAGGAGTTTTAGTGGGCACCACTTTTATACGTGAGCTTTTGGGCTTAAGGTGATGTTTTCTTAGGGACACCCCACATATAGGTGACATAATGATCTCCGAGTGACCTCTAGGTCAGGTGTATATAAAAAAAAGGGGTGTCTCAAAGATTTGCCTTTTTTTAATAGGTAGTTTTCTTATTAATCACTGATCGAATTGTATATTTAATTAAAATATAAATACGATAATAAAAGATTACATATGAGTGAAGATTTACAATAAGCAATTGAAAGTTTGAAACTGTTTCTTGGATAAAAACACAATTGATCATTTTTTTTTTCTTTTTTCTTCATGTTTTAATTATCTATATGAGGTTATAAATTTTAAAATAATCTTGATTATGTTGAATAAGATTTTATTTTTTAAATGGTGGGTTCAATCCCTCTGATAAACCAAAAAATTACCATTTTTTTTTAACTTTTAGGTAACTAGGGAAGGGAGGTATGTCTCTTTAGAGGAGTGTTACGTACGGATATGTCTGTTTTTATTGGGGTTTCTTCGAGACACCTCCCACTTTTTGTAATACATATTTTCTATACGTGAAGAATAGGGCTATCATGCACGTATAAATGGGGTGCATAAAAAAGTGGTCATGTTTAGCTCCCTCCTTCACCTCTCAAAACACTAACTACTAGTTCCACGTTAGTATTCTTTGGGCATTGTCTAGTCATGTTTTTTTCTTCTTTTTATCCTTCACGTATAGAGCAATATGTAAAAAAAAATCTAAACCTAACCTTCACGTATGTTGTATGTAAGACGGAATGTTTCATGACATGTAATTTATATTTTTATATGTAACTTTGTATGAATTTAGTTGTGGGTTATTAGACTAGAGACTAACATAATTGCCCAATTTTTTTCTCCAAATAAACCGTTTTTATAAACCGAATACCGGTTAGCTCTTTAAAATATCAACGTGGAGAGTTGCATATTTCTAAAATCGTATAATTTAAACCGAATAGCGCTTAGTGTTTAAATTTATGTCTTAAGTATGTTTAGGTGTTAAAAAAAAGATTAAACCTAACATTCACTATGTTTGCTCTATACGTGAAGGATAAAAAGAAAAGAAAAAACATGATCCGATAACACCCAGACAATACTGACGTAAAACTAGGAGTTAATGTTTTGAGGGGTGAAGGAAGAAGCTAAGCTAAACGTGACCACTTTTTAATGCACTCCCTCTATACTTGAAGGATAGTTATATCCTTTCCGTATAATGGGGGTGTATTACAAAAAAAATAAAAAAAATTGATGTCCCTATAAGAACCCTTTTTATTGGTTTGTTATGGATATGTCTATTTAGAGGTGTGTAGTCTGTCTATTTTAACTTAAAAAGGTGATCAACTTGTAGTTTTGTAATTTGTAGTTTTGTAATTTGTAGTTTTGTAATTAATTCCCCCTCTTAAATCATTTGTATTTTTTGTATTTTTAGGTAAGTGTGGGATTTGTGGATTGGGGGAGGATTTCAAGAAGATGCAGAATCTCCACAAAGAGTGAGGTCGCAAAGGGGGTGGTAGCTCTCTCCTGGTCAAAAGTGTAATCCTTGAGAAGGAGCAACTTTTAAACACATATTCTCACGACAAATATACTCGAGACAAAACTTTTTTTAACTATAATCGGTCGACTCGTGAGTTTAGTAAATGTTAAACTGTTTGACACCATCTAAATATACTAGTTCCGGAGGAAACTCACTTACCGTGGTAAAACCCCCAAGAGTCGGGTCAAACTTGGGACATCTCGGCCACTCAAACTGATCTATCCTTCATGCCTCATACCATTCAGACAAAACCGATGGTTCCTCAAGACAAAACTAGGTAGGGGAGGATATGTATCCTCAATCTTATAGCTAATCGTATAGTGATTGCCTCTTATAAAAATGATGATTTAATTCCTTACAAGTACAAGGTCATAACTGGTATTATTAAAGTAAAAAAGTTGCCGGTCAAAAAAAGAAGATAGGGGAACGAACCCTTCAAATTATTTTAACGTTAGGTGGACTTCGATTACGGTCGTTAAAAAAATAATTAACGTCAAACAAACTCTTCACTAGTCTATCACATATGTACTTTACATGATAGTAGGATATAAATTTAAAATATTTAACTTGTTATTTTTAAAGTCATCAATTTAACACCAAACTATTTATTATCTTTTACGAGCACCTTTTAAATGAAAATCACTATATCGTCATGGGATATATATCAAACATAGCTACCAAAAAATCCTATTCTCTTAAGCTCTTTTTTTTCTAAATTATTTTTTAACTTTTATAATTTCTTACGCTATAATTTTTTTTACAATAAGTTTTGAGGGTAGTAACAATTTAACACCAAGCTGGTTATCCTTTAAGTTTGTGTGACAACAAGTTTTAATATTAAAACTTGTATCAGACAAAAACATATTAAACTATTTAATTCTAGTTATACATTCTAATTTCTAATATTTGTTTTTTATAGTTATCTTATATATTTTTGACTAGATCTCACTATATAGGTTAATATTTCATAACTAAATTAAGTATTTCAATAAACTGTACATAATTTAGTATAATAATATAAATAAATTACAATTTCATTTCTAATGTCAATGAAAATAAATATAAATAACTTTGAACAAATTTGATGATAAAAGGTTATAATTAATAAATTATAATGTAATATATTTTCTTTAATCGGTAATAAACTGTATATACAACTTTATAAATTATTTTTATTTATTTATTTAAATTTGTACAAAAACAAAGATAGTTTAGATTCTTACTCCTTTTTAGATAAAACATCACGAGTGAGGTTCAAATGAGAAGTTTGTTTTGGGTAAGAAGGATAAGAAGGATTTTCAGCCATTGGATCTTGATCTAATAAAAAAGGAAGGAGGGGTATTTTAGTCTTAGCCACTTTTGTTGACTTTTTATCTATTTCCCCCAATTTCTTTAAACATTCATAACTTTCACATACGACATTATTTTTTTAAAAAAATGACACCATAAAAACGAGCATTTTTTTATCTTTAAAACGCATATAGTGTTGCTATATAAAAAATGAAAAAAAAAATTCGATTTTTGACACAGCTCATTGTGTCATTGTGTCGAAATGTTCAGATCATTGTGTCATTGTGTCGTCGTGTAAAAAGTATATATAGTGTTGCTATATATAAAATTAAATACTCTTTCGGTTTTTGGCACAATATGAAACAATGATCTGAACATTTTGACACATCATTGTGTCATTGTGTCAAAATATTCAGATCATTGTGTCATTGTGTCATCGTGTCAAAAGTATATAGTGTTGCTATATATAAAATTAATTACTCTTTCGGTTTTTGTCATCATATGAAACAATGATCTGAACATTTTGACACATCATTATGTCATTGTGTCAAAATGTTCAGATCATTGTGTCATTGTGTCGTCGTGTCAAAAGTATATATATTGTGCTGCTATATATAAAATTAAAAAAAAAATTACTTTTTCGGTTTTTAACACCATATGACACAATGATCTGAACATTTTGACACAATATGACACAATGATCTGAATATTTTGACACAATGACACAACGACACAATGACACAATGATCTGAACATTTTGATACAATCGAAAGAGTAAAAAAAAAATTTGATTTTTTATATAGCAACACTATACGCGTTTTAAAGATAAAAAAACGCTCGTTTTTATGGTGTAATTTTTTTTAAAAAATAATGTCGTATCTAAAAGTTATGAAGGTTTAAAAAATGGGGGGAATTTGATAAAATGTCAAAAATACCCTTCCATCTTTGATTTTCTTTAGTTTTTAAATCTAATTTACCCAGGAAAATTTTAAGCCATAGATCTTCATTTAATTGAAGATCTAATGGCTATAGTTCCTTCTTATCCTTCTTATCCAAACTAAACTTCTCACAATAACCTCACCCTAAAACATCACCCCACATTACATTGCTGGCGAATATTTGTCTTTTAGAGTTTATTGTTTCTACTATTGGAATTATTAATTACTTAATTCATAAATGTCGTTTTCTTTACAACCAAATTATATATAATTCTCATTAATAATACTAATTAATTAAACCACATTCTAAACCACTGTGGTGGTGTTCTGTGGTGGCAACAATGGTGGTGAATTATGATCAAAAGAAAAACTTAGAATACATATGTTAACAAAATAACCCGTAAACAGTATCAATAACGGACTCAGAATTTTTTCTATGAGCCTCAAAAACTCAAAGTTTTATCTATCAAGTATCACTTGATCTCAAGTTTATACATGTTCCGAGAAATTAAGTGAAAAGAATGTTTTTTATCAAGAGTTTTGAAAACGACTCGTTTTTTTTTAAGTCTGAAAATAAGCAACTAGGATACCCTGATTAACAATTACTCTGGGTTCGCCAATATGTTGTTGGTGATGTGTATATGTGAGAATGAGATCGAACAAACCTAAAAGCGATTGAAACAATGGTTGCAAGTTAGTATCTTTCAAAACACCAACTTCTTCCAATGTAGCACTCTTTGACAAAGCTCTTGTAGTACCTACAAGATATACAAACATGAAGCATGTTGCTTAATTAGATTCAACAAGATTCCATATACAAAAAGGAAACATAACTCGAAAAGGTTAACACACCAGAGTAAAGATTGATGGGGTCGAATCCGAAAGATTGGGTGTAAACCAAGTAGATGAATGCAAGTAACACAAGTGTCTGAGTTGCACCACAAACCCACCGTGGGTGCCCCTCCATTGATTCAAGAAAGGAAAGCTTATGATCTTGAGAAAAGTGGTCAAAAACTCAAAATGATCATTTATGAAGAAAGAAGGATTATAGGTTCTCCATCTATATATGTCCAAGTAAGTTGATCCAAGCTTCATCAATAATGTGGTTTGAGGTCACTTTCGACTTCATATTTACACATCCTTTTGTGGGTCTCATAGATAAAGATGCAAAATATTCCATTTATAAGTTGTATTTCTTTTTTCTTTAAAAGGATAATAACATTTACAAAAGTTACATTTTTATAAATAAAATTATAATATCGGCTGCATTTATATATGTAAAAGTTACATATAAAAGTAAAAAAGATTACATTAGGGTCTAATGATGATGTATATAAAAAGATTGTATTTGAATAGTATATGAAACACTTAGGAAAAAATTATTTTATCTAACAAAAATGTTGTATTAGATCTAATGCAATTTAACTTAAAGCAACCATTAATATAAGGTTCAATTTAGATCTAATACAACATTTTCAAAAGCTAATGTAATATTTTACTGGCGTTGCATTAGGTTCATGTTGCTCTAGTGTCATCCTGGGGAGCTAGTCCAGTATTATATGTGAAAAACAGGATGGTCGAATGCGGATGTGCCTCGATTGCTGCGTTTGAATAAGGTCACCATTGAGAACAAATGTCATTTCTCATGAATTGATGATTTGTTTGACCAACTTCATCGAGAGGGTTATTTTAATCTAAAATTGACTCGAGAACATGGTATCATCAAGTCAAAGTGCATGATGAATATGATCCAAAGACAACATTTAGAACAAGATACTGGCATTATGAGTTATTGGTAATGCCATCCATGCTTATGAACACACTTTCTCTATTTATGGATTTAATAAATAGGGTATGCAAAATGTATCTAGATACATTGGAAATCGTATTTATTGATTCTATTGTGATCTATTTGAAAACTAAGGTGTTGATCACGAGGGTAACCTTAGAACTTTGTTAGAAATGTTGAGTAAAGATAAGTTGTAAGCAAATATCTTGAAATGTAATTCGCGGTTACGAAAAGTACAATTTATCTAACATATTGTGTTTTAGCTTGGTCAGATATTGTAATACGTTTATCCTATACTTTTTCATGATATCTATAACTCATCGTGCCGACTCAGAAGAATACCAATTTGATTTGGGGCCCAAGCAGATCGAGGGATTTAAAACATTGAAACAAAAGTTAAGTAGTGTGTTGATTGTTACATTGTCGGGATAGATTCAAAGACTTTGCCATGTATTGTTATGCATCCAAAATGGCCTAGGTTGTGTCCTTATGCAAATGAATATAGTCATCGTGTATGCATTTGGACAGTTTAATGTGCGCGGGAAGAATTGTACAACTTGTGATTTGGAGTTAGTGGTTATGGTATTTGCCTTGAAGATATGGTGACACCATATGTTCAACACTAAGGGGCTGTTTGGTTCGTCTGTTTCATTTGGTGTTAAATGAATAAACTGTCTGTATTATAAAGAAATGTGGTGAATCAATAAGGTGCTGAATAATAATGTGCTGTTTGTTTGGATATCTGAATGACCGTATAATCAAACAAAAAAAAACACTAACAAATCACTATGAGAACAAAAAAAAAATCTATTTCTTTCCTTCATTTAACTTGTCCCATATTGGTGTTGGAATAAAACACCAAAATTTTCCTTCATTACCTTGTCCCATATTAGTGTGAGAATAAAAATTCTATTTGTTTTTTTCATTTTAGTTTGTCCCACATTGATTTGGGAACAAAAACATAGTTAGCTTATATATGAAAACTTACATGACATATTAAGTTCTTATGTTATGTTTTACTCCGATGTCTACCCGCGCACAGGGGGGTGCAAATTTGATGAAATTGCCTTCCCGTCCGCACGACCTGCGGACACGAATGCAACTCCGAAAACTAGGGTCATTAGTTTTTGTCAAGGTAAATAGGTTCGCAATCTCTTTTTCGGTCAACTGCTGGGCGCGAACCAAACACCCCTTTATCGCTGAAACGTCTTAATCGGTCAGCAGCTAAGACCCAAATAAGCCCAACCAAACAGCCCCTAAGTCTATGATATTTTCGGACTATAAGAGTCTGGAGCATATATATGAATTGAAATAACTTGTAATTTGGACTTAGTGTTTGTAGTGTTTGTCTTGAAGATATGGTGATACCATATGTTCAACACTAACTCTATGATATTTTCAGACTATAAGAGTCTGAAGCATATATACGAATTGGAATAACTTAATCTAAGTAAACATGCATCTGCTTGAGCCTCTAAAGATAAAGGCACATTAATAACCATTTATTCCTCGTTAAAGTCTGCATTGAAGCTCTTACAAAGTAATGGATGTAAACAAATAGCACGCTCTTCCACTAAAATGGAGAGGAATGCATGTATGCATAATCTATGCAGTGCAGCAATATAGGATGGCGTGTCAAACGCGATGGATGGAAGTCCTTGGCAACTATGATTGTAAGATGAAATGTCATTCAAGTAAAGCCAATGTAGTAGGTGAGGCATTAAGTTGGGGAGCGAGTGAAGCAGATTTATAGGAAGTACGGGAAAAGAAGAAACATATGCACCATCTATCTTCGGCTAAGAAAGAGTACTCTCGTCTTCTCAATTTTTTTCCTATCCCATCCATCATCTCTCAAAATTTTTATGTGCATGGATTACGGTTTCTTCACTAATAGATCTGATAATCTCTCATGATTCTATCGTAAATATTAAAACGACAAAGTACATTAGTCATAATAACCACACAAAAAAAACTCTAAACCATAGTATTGTTAAACGAGAAAGCACCCTAGGCTCGAATCTAATTAATCATCACAACCGTGAATTAGCTATGAAATCATAGGAGGCGATTTGGATCATCACAGCAATATAGGCTCCGATCAAGCGCAAAGGCTCTGATTTAGGTCTGCTTGCGACAGAGAGGATGTCTACGCCTCGCCTTGACCTCGGCTACAAATCTAGATCATCATAGCCATGAATAGAACAGAAAGCAAGCGAGGGCAGCACAATAAAATCTAACCGGAGTCAACAAAGGTGAAGCAAACCAAGAACAAACCAACGATGGCGTAAATTTCAAATGAATAGTATTATATCTCTGACAACCAGAACTTAGGAATTGTAATATATATATAAATTTATCATAAATTAGCGACGGTTGCGGTAAACGTCCTGCCGTCATCGGCAACATCATCATGAAACCTCCAATAAAAAGCTTCAGATAAAGAACAAAACTAGCCGTAGTTAACTTTGGGGAACCACTAGCGACAAAGAAAGAACGATGGTCACAAGAAATACACGGCTGTTACAGAAAATTACCGATGACAAAAAGCACAAATTGAGAGATTATAGAGAGAGCACATCATAGTGGCCAGAATAGTAGAGAGAGATGAAGAGAGAGTTAGTTTATAAGAAGCAATAGCGAGTACAATAAAATTGTCATTCAAAATAAACATGTGTAAGTGATATTGTATAAGAAATCCAGATGTAATGGATGCATCAACCGTTATACTTTAGACTTAAACATTTGTAACATCTATTGTTAAAGAAATGAGAATTTATATATAATATATTTAATATATTAAATAAAATATTATTAAAGTTAATTACTTTGTAGAGAACATCTTAATTCGTTTTCAAGGCGTCTCGATCATATTGGTCCACAATGTTATTATATCACAAGTTGGTTTATCCTTTTACTTCTTTAAAAAAAAACCCTTTTATTTATTTTGTGTATTTGTTTGTTTGACACGCAAATGTCCCTTCATCCTTGTTTATTTATATAGATATAAACAAAACGTGTGGTATACAAGTCCTAACTATATACATATTATAAACTATACTTCTGGTTTTGATACTTCTAAAATGATGAGAATCTTGGTTCTAAACTTCTAATTATACATACAACAAATATAAAAGTTTATTTATACTTACTTTTCACAAACATTAAAGTATTATGTACAATCCATGATTGCATTGTTGTTACTTTCAAACAGTTGTCCTTTTAACTTTTTCTTAACAAACTAATTTTAAAACGTTTAAAATAGTTTTGCTTTCTTTCTTTTAACTTCCTTTTTTTTCTTAAAAGAACTAGACATTTAGACAAATAACGGAAACTTTATAGATAACATAATTTTTCTCATTGATATGCACATGATCAACAAATGCAATAATCTCAAAACCTTTTATAGACAACGAAATTTTTCTCATTGATATGCACATGATCAACAAATGAAACGATCATCTAATCAGTTTAACAAAATCTATTTAATAGACTACTAGCAATTGCAGCATTTAAAATTGACTCCTCCGGCCAATTGGAATGACAAAAGAAATATTACCACATTCAAAAAGTCTATTTGTTCACTTGCTCCATGGACCATGGTGATCCACAATATAACCAAATAAACCTGGCACCCTGCTACTAAATGAAACACCACAAAACATAATCAGATCCAATCCACAACAAACAAACAAAACATACAGCTTGTTTGGTATTGTTTTTTAAAACAACTTATTGACTTATTAGCTTTTTAAAAAAGCCAATAAGCAGTTTTTAATGTTTGGCAAGTTTATAAGTACTTTTGATTTTGGCTTTTCAAAAAGCTAATAAGTCAGTTTTTAATAAGTCAAGTTTTTCTTACTTTTCAAAAGTGTTTATAACTTTTTGAGTGGTGAATTACCATACTACCCTTGTTTTAACTTATATTCACCTAACCTTATACCCACTCAACCCCTTTTTAGTCATTTTACATATAAAAACACTTATCCACTTAAATAAGCAAATCCAAACTCCTTTTAAAAAGTCACAAGCCAATAAGCACTTTTAACAAAAAGCACTTATTCATTTAAATAAGCAATCCCAAACAAGCCCTATAATCAACCTAACTAAGTTGTTTTACCTGCAGCAGATTACTTTTTGGTCGAGTGATAGAGTGCTACAACATGAAGCGGGTTTAAATCCTCCACTTTTCCAGCATATTCCACAAAGGACTGGCAGTCATCATCGGTTGTGATATCATTCACTATATACCTATGCCTTTTCCTTTGCCCTCCTTTCTTCTTTCTTCCCCGGATGAGACTTAGGTAGGAAAGTATGAAGGATTTGTCACGATCCTCTTTGAAGCGTGTTTTCTCACAAGGTTTTCCATCACCTCCATTTTTAAATTGTTTCGAGGAAGCACAAGGGCAGTTGCCACTATCTTTTCTGCCCCCGCGGGGGCGTACTTCATATTACCACGTCTACCAGGTACCCATTTAACACCAGTGTAGAACGCACAAAGGACATCTTCTTTGATACGAGATGATGCTGGTTCCATTATCCTAACAGAAAATGTTAACATTAGGTATTGATGTAAAAAACAAACCCCTCATACTTTGAGACAATCAACTCAAGTTCAAAATAGTAGTAGAACATTCAAGTAAAATCAATGAAGCAAAGAAACTAAGAAGATAAGTGTTATGTTATTTATGTTTCTCATATTAAGTTGAAGGGTGTCATTTGTAAGTGGATAAACTATACTATATATATGGATGATTACGTTAATGAGAATCATCAAGTTTGAGATAATTCTTCTTCTTAAATCCTGTCATTCTTGTCACTACTATAAAAACTGCCTTCCTTGACACGCGAACGATGACACTCGATAATTCTTGACGTGCAAAAACTGAAGTGTCAAAATAAAATGTCAATTATAGGTAATTCCTAAGAATTCATGACGCGCATTTTTGAGTGTCAAGAATTTCTGTCATATTTCAAAAAAAAAACACGGAGGACATATAAAATCCGCGCGTCAAGAAATCCCCGTCGTCTTTTAATTTTTCCCGCCAAAAATTTCCACCAAATATTTTTGCCCTAATTTAAGTTTTCCCCAAAAAAACTCCCTCCCCGCTCTCCCAAAAAACACCGACGCAAAGAAGACTTCTCAAAAAACATCAACGCAGAGAAGACAACGTCTCTCCACCGACCCCTGCGATCGATCTCCTTCACCTGCCAATCCGTCAGTGATGACGGCGATGATGTACGTTTCATCTCTAATTTCTAGCTCCTTTTCGTTATCAATTTGTTTAGATTTACGTTGATTAGTGTATGTGTTGTGTTCAATTAGGGTTATTTGCTGGACTCCCTTGTTTCCGCTGGAGATGGCTTCTCTTTTAGCGGAGGTTTCGCTTTACTTTTATCTACTTGTAACTTTGTGTGACTTTGCTAGGGCTTATTAGTGTTTGATTTGAGCAGGGAAATACTCTGATGGACCGAATCCGGCTGACGAATGGTTTAAGACAGGAAAATATGTAAGTTTTTGTGTCATGAGAATCAGTTACTTCCATCTTCAAAGATTAAATTGGGACATATGGTTGTTTGTTATAGCAGAAACCCTAATTTAACTTCATTAGCTGTTCATGTAAGATTAGTCTACATGCTGTTTTGATTTACCAAGAAGTGAATGATAGTAGTGTTAAGTATGTCTTGAATTCAAGTAACTTATAACCGGCTCAAAATAGATTTTGTGGCAGTTGAGAATGAGAAATTGTATGAAATTTCAGTACCTATTATTTGTTTATCATTTGTATCTATATACATTAGCTATACGGTTTCAGCCACATTATGTTTTTCCATTGGTTAAAAGACTTAACTTGCTAGGGTTTGAGCTGTTTCGCATTATCTATAATGTATCAATGTGGATGTTTAAGATAAGAGTTCCCATCAAGCTTTTCATCTCTCCAACATACTTTTGTTGGATGTTGACACTATTTTGAATGTGTATGCTGCTTTGCTTTGCTTTGATAAGGATTAAAAGATATGAATATGAAGTGGCGGCTACTTTGTGTTGTTCTAACTAATGGTTTGAATCTTTAGATGAAAGCACATCTTGTTTATGGTACTGGTGAAAAGGCTAAGGATCCACTTTTTGGACTTGCAATGGGTGGTGTTTTGGCTAAAAATTACTTAAGTTAAATTAGCAAAGTTTGAACCAAATATGAATGTGAGGTTAGGTGTCTAAAATTCGAATATGAAAATAGTTTGAAATAATCCTGGGACAACAACAGAATTCCAGGGACAAATAACTAAAATCTTTAATCAAAAACAAGGTTTGCTTATGAAATCCGTTAAGAAGCTTAGCAACACAAATGTAACCTGAAATGCAAGTAGAAACACCGAGATTTTGACTAGGGAAAAGCCCTTAGCCCTTAGATGTCTCTAAGGCGCCGCCGGCATAAAAACCCCGGGTAGCGATAACACACGCTACCAATTTATTGATCACTGAAAATGCTGATTACAATGAGTTCGCAGAGAAATTAGTACGAGAATACAATGAGTAAAGTTCGAATGAATCAAAAACTAAGTCTAAGTGTCCTATATATACTCCGAGAGCTTCAATGACTCGTCCGATATTCCAGGGATCTTCAACAACTCGTCCGATATTCCAGGGATCCTCTCTTCAACGTCTCTTTCAGTTGGTTGACCGAGTTTCCAGCTAACTGACTTTGACCACGTGCTAAATGAGTCTCTAGCTTCTTTTATTCGACCGTTGGGAGACTTCGTCAATCTGTCCTCACTTAGATAAAGGTACAAAATACGTTAGTAACGATGCCCTAGCATGCAGGGTCATTTCCACATGCTGGGTCATCTATAAAACAAGGGTAACCCTGGATTATGCACATTTTATATCATATTAAAATAGAATAAGATGAATGTAAATTTCCCTGAATAAAGTCGACATCCTGGGTCATCGAACATTACCTGTCAACATCCAGGGTCATACAATTCCTAGGTCATACCTGCCCTTTGTTCATCCAGGGTTACTTTTGTACTTTACCTGTGCCCTGGATTATTAGCCGAGAATTCGGGGTATAACAATTGCCCCCAAATTTTCGCAAGTGGATAGAACTTACAGCTGTGAAAATTTGAATTTTTGGGTCACATCATCCCTCATCTTTAATCGTGGCCGTTAAATCTGCATCCACGACGCCACGTCTCAAGATATTTCGCCTCACCTCTGTAACTTCCCCTTTTCTTTAAATACAGCTTTTAACCTCCTCTTTCTTCTCACAATCTTCTTCGAGAGCAAAAGGTTTCCGGCGACGCTTTCAGCTTCCGATTCCCTTCTTCCAGGTAAATTCTCCGATCCTGCCTTTTCCTTCATTAACTCCGACTATGACTCGGAAAAAGATCCGGTCGGAAACCCTAACTAAAAAGACTGGAATAGAGGACTTCCTCGACCAGCGTTACCTCCAAAATCGAGAGCTTGAGACTTGCACTTTTACCGACGGCGACATCACTGCATTGTTATCGTCGGGTCTTTTCCCTGAATCCGCCGAGATCAGACCTTTTGACGCAAGGCTCCGATCAGATTTCTGCTCGGAGACCTGGGTTTGTTTTCCTTTTACTCCTTTCTCCATGGGTCTCTCTTACCCTTTCTCCGGCCTCCTGGCTGAGTTTTTCGAGGCTACCGGTCTTGCTTACGCCCAAACCCTTCCTATCATCTGGAGGATCTTGGGTACCATCGATCGTTTGAACAACGAGTTCGATTCCCTGGTTGGTCTGCCTGAGCTGGCCCTGGGTTATGAACTCAAATCCCACGGCAACAATCGATTCCTGTTCAAAGCCCTGAGCAAAGAGGTTCAGATGATTCCTCGGGCTTCCTTTTATGAGGAATGGAAAGGGAAATTTTTCTTTGTCAAGAGGTCCACTATTCCAGGAGGGATGAGCCTTCCAATTAGGTGGAGAGTAGATGGTAGGTTTTTACCTGTATTAGGAATTAGGATTATATTTTATTCAAATACTTACCCTGGATTTGTGTTTTGCAGTTCCCAGCCTGAGCTCCGTTGGTCCTGCAAATTCAGGGACACTCGAAAGATTCGAGGCCTTCCTGACCGTTAGTGAAATTGATAGAGAATTCAGAACCGATCTCCACCAAGCTGCTTCTTCCACCTCGCAAACTATGTCAAGTTGTAAGTATGTCGGTACCCTGCATTTTTCTACCTTGAATTTTATCGATTTCTAACACTTTTGCTTTTTTAGCTGCTGCCACTCCTGTCAACCTGGAAAACATTGATCTGGACGACCTTCTGCTAGGCGAATCCGAACAGGACCTGCAAGTCATTACCTCTATAAAGACCGAACCTATGACGGCTCCCAAAGCTCCTTCTTCAAGGACTTCTGGTACTAAGCGCAAGACCAGGGCCACTGCCACCGCTCCTGCCCCCGTCGTGCAATCTCTGGAGAACCTGGATGCTGCAGAGCTCCGTGCCCATGCCGAGGCCTCTTCCCGCCAAGTAAGTTAATCCTGGGTACCCCTGAATTTTCTACACGGTAAACAATTCAAGGTCATAAATGTTAATAGAATTACCTTTTCTTGCAGATTGCTAGCCGATTCATGGAGATGGTCTGGGCTGCTGAGAAGCGAGCCCAGGATGCTGAGGCTGCTGCCAAGAAGGAGGTTGCTGTCCTGACCAAGGAGCTGAACTCGCTCAGGATAGTAGCCAACAAAAACCTGGGTCTAGTGCATGATCTTGAGAAGAAGGCAGTGGAGGCACGGGCTGCGCATGAGTCTGCTTTAGCCGCTAAGGGCGATGAAGGTAGGCTCATCGCTCGCATCTCCCTTTTCCAGTGCAGGCTGAAAATGGCGAAGGAGGCAAGGGATTTGGGGTTTCAGAACCCCAATTGGGACGTGTCCGACTGGGCAAACAAACTGCGCAACTTAGGCGCCACCATCCCTGCAGGGTGTGACCCTGAAACCGGCCCTGGATCCAGCAAAAGCACCCCATCCAAGGGCTCTGCTGGTCACGCCATGGATATCGACCAGCCCAAGGGAGGATAGCAGCCGACCCAGGACCCGAAGGCAGCAGAGAAGGCAGCGGAGAAGAAGGAAGCGAAGGGGACGACACAGGATGATGCTTGAAGGTTGTTGGTCGTCTTTTTCCTGTTTTTATGTTTGTTCTTGAAGACAATTTTAATTTCTTGTTTGTGATGGTATACCGGATGATGTTTCCCGGTTTATTTTGTTTAAGACAATGACCCACCCCTGGATGTGATATCCAGGGTCTTTTGACATGCCCCAGCCTGGGATGTCCGGAGCTTTTCCGGGCCCAGGTTGGGTTTTATGAATATATATAACTGCTTTAGTTACATACCTGTGTTTGAAATATTTGATTGATATTTGTCAATGTATGAAATAGTTCTAGGGTTTACCTTAGTAATCCTGGGTTGCCCCCAAGATCCTAGGATTCCTCGTAGCTTTAGCAGGCTCGTAAATGCTTCCTGTAACAGGAACACATCAATCAGAATTAACTAGACAAGGAGTTAATTTTCTTAGGCTTTGACCTTTATGACCCTGGATTAGGTTAGTAATCCTGGGTCACTAGGTAGTCTTTGAATTGTTTCTGGGGTCAAGCCCTTAAATACTGGGGTCAAACCCGGTGCCGTACTGGCGAACTGGGGTCAAGCCCGGTGCCGTACTGGCGAATTCTAGGGACCACCTCAAGCCGTACTGGCGAACTAGGGTATTGCCTCGGGTGTCTTAAGTTGGTACGTTAGCACCAATCCGTCTTGAAAACGCGTTAATCGTTTTAAACCTTGAGAGATCCGCATATGTCCCTGGATTGCAAGGTTGCCACCAATGCTATTAACACGGATGATCTCACAATCCCAGGGTTTCATACTTGGATCACGTGCGTCTCGGGCGAGGCAAAAATTGCCAACGTGCGCTCCAGGCGAGGCGTGATAGCCCATATTCGGATGAAGGACGTATAATCCTTAAACCTTAGGAATGGGTTTAAAATTTACCCATACGGAAGTGAGATGGCCAATCCCAATACTTAGGAGAAATATGTTTGTTGCAGTTAACTTGGAGTACCTTGAGTATTCTTCGCTTCGTATGCCTTGAATTTCCGATCGTCCTGCATCTTGAGTACCCTGAATCCCGGGATACCCTGGATTTTAGGCAATCCATCTTGCAAAACATAGATCTTAGCGAATTCAAAACATTAAATAACAATTTTAAAAATGAAACGTAACACGTAATTAATATCAGAACACATACCTGAGCAAGTGAATCCTGGGACAGAAGGCCTTACATGAAATATGCTTTGAGATGTATCGCATTCCAAGGTCTTGGCAATAGGTCTCCTTCCATACTAGCCAGCCAATATGCCCCCTTACCAGCTTCGGAATCAATCAAATAAGGACCTTCCCACTTAGGAGCTAATTTCCCGTCTCCTGGATTTGTTGTGTTCTGAAACGCCTTTCTCAGGACCAGGTCTCCTACCTTGAATCTTCTGATCCTTACATGCTTGTTATAGGTCTTCGAAATTCTTTGCTGATATGCTGCCATTCTCCAAGCCGCCTGATCTCTCATCTCATCCAGGGTATCCAAGTCTTCAACCAGGGACTGGTCATTCAAATCCTGGGTCTGACCACTGATCCTGAATGTTGGGATCACCATTTCCGTCGGGATGACTGCTTCTGTGCCAAATACCAGGGAATATGGGGTTTGGCCCATGGCATTCTTGGAGGTAGTCCTATCTGCCCATAATGCTAAGGGTAATTCCTCTGCCCATCTTCCCTTCTTCTCCTTCAGTCTCTTCTTCAGGTTGTTTATGATAATCTTGTTGCTTGACTCAGCTTGGCCATTGGCTTGAGGATGTACTGGAGTTGATGTTATCATCTTGATACCCCAGGATTCACAGAATCCTGTGGTCCTACTTCCAATAAATTGAGAGCCATTATCACAGACAATCTCAGATGGCACTCCAAACCTTGTCAATATGTTCCTTTTAATGAAGGATATAACCTCTTTTTCCCTGACTTGAACGTACGCTTCGGCTTCAATCCATTTTGAGAAGTAATCTGTCATTGCTAACATGAATACCCTCCCTCCAGGGGCTTTGGGTAGCTTACCAACAATGTCCATCCCCCACTTCATGAAGGGCCAGGATGCTGGAATTGGATATAGAGGCTCTGCAGGCTGGTGAGGCACATTGGCGTGTCTTTGACATGCGTCACATTTCTGAGAGAAATCCAGGGCATCTTTTCTCATTGTTGGCCAATAATATCCCGTTCTTAGGATCTTGGACATCAGGGACCTGCCCCCTGTATGGTTTCCACAATCACCTTCATGGATGTCTCTAAGCACTTCCTGGGCCTCGTCCTTCTCCAAGCATCTCAAATACGTACCTGCAAAAGATTTTTTATATAGTACATTTTTTATAACTACATACCTGGCTACTCTTATCCTGAATGCACGGGCGTCTTTCTCGGTTTCTGGTATAGTGCCATCCTGCAAATATTGAATAATCGGCCTAGTCCAGGATTCCTTAGTAGAATCCTGGGTACTGGATACCAGGGTCTCACCTAGTGTGTCAAAATCCTAGGAATCCATACCTTGGTCTATGGCCGGTGTTAGTATGTGAATAATAGGAATATAAGTATCTTCAAGTGTTTTGAATGCTGAACCTAAGTTTGCTAGTGCGTCTGCTTCAGTATTCTCTTCCCTTGGTATTTGTTGAATATTAAAATTTTGAAAATCCTGGGACATTCATTTTACCAGTTCCAAGTACTTGACTAATTTCTCTCCCTTAGCTGTATAAGAGCCATTAAAATGGTTAGCTAAAAGAAGAGAGTCTACATATACCTGAATGTGTTGAATTCCCAAGTGTAATGCTAGGTGTAACCCAGCAATTAGGGCCTCATACTCGGCTTCATTGTTAGTTGCTTGAAATCCACATCTAACAGCCTGGGGTATCATGTCCCCCTGTGGCGATTTCAGTACTATTCCAAGGCTTGTTCCCCTGATATTTGATGCTCCATCAGTGAACAAGATCCAGCACCCTGAAATTTCCTCTTGTTGAAGCTGCTGCAATTCATGGTCTGCTTCTTGCTGTATGTCGGTGCTGAAATCAGCCACAAAATCAGCTAGAGCCTGAAATTTTATAGCTGTTCTGGCCTCATAGATCAGATCATATGCGCTGAGCTTCACCGACCATTTAGCCATTCGACCTGACATTTCTGGTTTTCGCAAAACAGACTTTATAGGGTAGTTAGTTCTAACATGAATTGTATGAGTTTCGAAATAATGTCTAAGTTTAGTAGATGCCATACATAGGGCTAATATAAGTTTTTCAAGGTGTGAGTACCTGGATTCAGCATCAAGCAAACTCTTACTTACATAATATATAGGGTGTTGCTGACCTTCTGCATCCTTGGTCAGGACTGCACTTACCGTGTTTCTGGACACCGCCAAATACAGGGACAGGGGTTCCCCTGGATTAGGCTTCATTAACAAGGGTGCCGTGGATAAATATACCTTCAAATCCTGGAAAGCTTTCTCGTGTTGCTCCTTCCATTCGAATTTCTTGTTTTTCTTTAGGATATCATAAAATTCCCTGCATTTTTCCGAGGATTTCGATATAAATCTATTAAGGGCAGCAATTCTACCTGTAAGTCTTTGAACTTCCTTGGTGCTGGTAGGCGATTTCAGGTTGGCAATTGCCCTGATCTGCTCTGGACTTGCCTCTATTCCTCTCTTTGTCACCATGTACCCCAGGAATTTACCTGCTCCGACTCCAAAGTGGCATTTTTCTGGATTCAGCTTCATGTTGTATTTATCCAAGATATCAAAGGAATCCTTGACATTCTGGACATGATCACTGGTGACCCTGGATTTGACCACCATATCGTCGATTTATACCTCCATCGTGTCCCCCAGCTTTTCTTTGAACATCATGTTGACCAATCTCTGGTATGTTTCCCCTGCATTTTTCAGTCCAAAGGGCATAACTATGTAACAATATATACCTGTTGGTGTTATGAATGCTGTGTCTTCTTGATCCTGGGGTTCCATCTGAATTTGTTGAAATCCTGAAGTTGCATCCATGAAGGTCAACATTTCATGGCCTGCCGTTGCATCGACCATGGAATCTATGTTAGGTAAGGGGAATGGATCTTTCGGGCATGCACGGTTCAGGTCCGTGTAATCCACGCATACCCTCCATTTACCATTCTTTTTTCCCACTACCACCACGTTGGCTAACCACCTGGGAAACTTGACCTCTCTGATCATCCCTGCTTTTAGTAATCTGTCCACTTCCTCCTGGATTATGACGTTCTTCTCTGGCGCAAATTTTCTTCTCTTTTGATGTATTGGCCTGAAAGAATTATCAATTCCAAGTTTATGTGTGATAATAGATTTGGAAATACCTGTCATATCGTCATGGGACCAAGCGAAGGTTGACATCCTGGTCCTGAGTAGATTCACTAACTGCTCCTCTACTGGCCCTGGAATATTCGTCCCAATATAGACCTTTTTCCCTGGATTTGAGGGATCTAGTTCAACAGCTTTGACGTCTTGCTCCCTTGCTTCCAAGGCTTCCCGGGCCTTCTTCTTTAATTGCTATGCTTGCCTTGGTTTGGACGATGTCTTCATCGCCGTGGTGTAACATTCCTTAGCTTCCTGCTGATCACTGTTAATTGTGATCACACCCCAAGGTGTTGGTATCTTCACACATTGATGATATGTTGAGGGTACAGCCCTGTTGTCATGAATCCAGGGTCTACCCAGGATTACATTGTATCCTGATGGCGCGTCCATCACACAGAAGCGCTGGACTGAATTGAGTCCCTCTACATAGACTGGACGCTTTACTTCTCCCAGAGTGTTCTTCGTTTCACCACTGAAACCCACAAGTACCGTGGATTTCGAGATGATCTCTGTGTGCGGGATTCCCATCTTGTTCAAGGCTTCTAATTGGATTATGTTTACTAAGCTTCCTCCATCGATCAAAATCCTTTTCACGACGATGTTGGCAATGTGAAGGGTTATCACCAGCTCATCGTGATGAGGGTCTATGATGTTACGTCTATCATCTTCTCCAAATGTAATCTCTTTCACATCTTGCTGAATGGAGCTCTTCCTGGGTCTTTGGTCCCTGTCTGATTTTGATTCCTTGGCGTGTCTCTTTGCTGCAGAATAAGAAGTACCACAGATATTAGAACCACCAGAAATAAAATGAACTACCTTAGCATCCGGGGGTGGTGATGATGCTCTTTCGGGATGGTCATCGGAGCGTCTATAATCCTGGGACCTTGCATCGTTGTCCCTGGATTTTGGATTCTGTTCCCTGGATTTGTCCTTCTTTTTTCCCAACAGTTCCTTTAGATGGCCCTTGCTGAGTAGATAGCTGATCTCTCTTCTCAGGGCCATGCAATCTTCAGTTTGATGACCAAAGTCTTCATGGTAGGCACACCACTTGGACTTGTCCTTCCATGTGGAGGGTTTATCGCTCTTTCTGGGCCACCTTGCCTTGTCGCCAAGATCCTGCATAGCATACATCACACCAGAAACGTCAGTAGTAAAGCAATAGTCATTAAAAGAAGGATATTCTTCATCGTCCTCATCATGTTCCACACTGTTTACTCGGCGCTCATCAGGCCTTGAATAAGGCTTGGACCTTTGTGACCTAGGATGTGTGGATTCTGACTTTCTGCTGGAACTGTTGAATCCTGGGGAGTACTCATTCTTTCCCAGGATTTTCCTATCCTCCTCCAGTCTGATGAAGCGGAGAGCCCTGTGACGAACTTCGTCCATCTTATGACATGGGTTCATGACTAGATCCTCGTAAAACGATGAGTCCTTGTTCAGCCCCATTTTAAAGGCTTGGACTGCAGTCGCCATGTCCATATTCGGGATCTCCAAAGCTTCTCTGCTGAATCTGCTGACATAGTTCCTTAAGCTTTCTCCTGCATTCTGGGTTATCCTATACAGATCACTCGTTAGTTTTTCAAAACTACGACTGCAAGAAAATTGACTGTTAAATAAGTTAACCAATTGCGAAAATGAAGCAATGGAATAGGGAGGAATGTTTAGGAGCCATTTGAGAGCTGCCCCCGTTAAGGTGGATCCAAACCCCTTACATAGGCAGGCTTCCTTAATTTCAGGTGGCATGTGGATAACCTCCATTCTTTCGCGGTATTGTGCCACATGCTCTTCTGGGTCTGTTGTGCCGTCGTAAAGCTTCATGCTGGGTGTTTGGAACCTTTTGGGAATCTCCACATCACAAATAGATGGAGCAAATCTGGACATCCTATGGCTTGCAGGCCCAACTTCAGGGATAGGCTGCACCACTCCTGGGACACTCGAGATCATTTGCTTGAGCTTTTGGATTTCTCGTTCCACGGATGGGCTTATTCCTGAATCCTGCACAGAATTGTTAGTAGTAGCATAATGAACAAGAGTTTGAGGAGTGTTACCAACATCCTGGGGCACATTTATCCCAGGATGAACAACAGGGTCCCTAACAGTGGACACCTTGGGTGGATCAGTCTGGGTCATCTGAGGAGTGGTGAAGGCTGAACTGGCGCAATCCTGGGCACCTCTGATCTTAAGCTTGTTAGTTGGGCCAGAAATTCTTCGTTCAGCTTTTGTTGATGTTCCATTTGGCGCTCCATTTTGGTGAGCGAAGAGAGAATATCATCATTGGATATCAGAACAGGGTCTTCATTGATGTTATCCGTCTGTACTCGTTCATGGTTACCCGTTGATCCATGGTTGTGTGTTGCTGGGACTGAGGCGTTGACCCCTGGTGGAATGGCCCCAATCGTTGTAGTGCTTGTAGCAGGAACCGAAGCATTCGAGGAGTTCATTTGTGTTGACATTTTTTGATAGATTTTTGTGAAAATCAAGTTCAGGATGAATCTAAAAAGCGTTTGACAATCCTAGGTCCAAAAAGCAGAGTACCAAGATACTTACAACTTGACATGCTGTGGGAGGTAGATGAAGCAGCTTGGTGGAGGTCTGTCCTGAATTCTCGGTCCACTTCGTTGATGCTGAGGAAAGCTTCAAATCTCTCGAACGTCCCGGAATTTGCGGGTCCAATGGAGCTTAAGCTGGGAAATGCAGAACAAAAATCCAAGGTCAGTATTTGAATAGAATAAAATCCTAATCCCTAATGCAGGTAAAAACCTACCATCTACTCTCCATCTAACTGGAAGGCTCATCCCTCCTGGAATTGTGGACCTCTTGACAAAGAAAAATTTCCCTTTCCATTCCTCAAAAAAGGAAGCCCGAGGAATCATCTGAACCTCTTTGCTCAGGGACTTGAACAGAAATCGATTGTTGCCGTGGGATTTGAGTTCGTAACCCAGGGCCAGCTCAGGCAGACCAACCAGGGAATCGAACTCGTTGTTCAGCCGATCGATGGTACCCAGGATCCTCCAAATGATAGGTAGGGTTTGGGCATAGGCAAGACCGGTGGCCTTGAAAAACTCGGCCAGGAGGCCGGAGAAAGGGTAAGAAAGACCCATGGAGAAAGGAGTAAAAGGAAAGCAGACCCAGGTCTTTGAACAGAAATCTGATCGAACCCTTTTGTCGAAGGGTCTGATCTCAGCGGATTCCGGGAAAAGGCGCGACGACAACAATGCAGCTATGTCGTCATCGGTGAAGGTACAAGCTTCGAGCGCTCGGCTTTGCAAGTAAAACTGATCGAGGAAATCCTCGATTCCAGTCTCCTCAGCCGTCGTCTCTGCTCGTATTTTCTTACGGGTCATGATCGGGGAATGAAGGAAAAGTTTGGAGCAGAAGTTTACCTGAATGGAGAAAATCGGAAGCTGGAAGCGTCAGAAGAAAACCCTTGCTCTCAAGAAATTTGTGTGAAAAGAGAGGAGGGGTTAAAGGTAGTATTTAAAGAAAAGAAGAAGTTACAGAGGTGATGGGAGGTCGCTCGAGACGTGTCATCGTGGATGCGAAATTAACGGACACGATTAAAGATAAGGGGTGATGTGACCCGAAAATTCAAATTTTCACAGCTGTAAGTTCTATCCACTTGCGAAAATTTGGGGGCAATTGTTATACCCTGAATTCTCGGCTAATAATCCAGGGGCAGGTGTTACCTAGGAATTGTGTGACCCTGGATGTTGACAGGTAATGTTTGATGACCCAGGATGATTAACATCAAACGGGAAGGTTTACCTTTATTTTATTTTTCACTTATATGATCTAATCCAAGGATTGCCCTTATTTTTACGATGACCCAGCATGTGGATATGACCCTGCATGCTAGGATTTCGTTACTAACGTATCTCGTGCTTTTATCTAAGAGACAACAGGTTGACAAAGTCGCTCAAACGGTCGAATAAGGAAAGCTGAAGACTCATTTAGCACGTGGTCAAAGTCAGTTGGCTGGAAACTCGGTCAACTAACGGAAAGAGACGTTGGAGGGAGGATCCCTGGAATATCGGAAGAACAGTTGAAGACCCCTGGAATATCGGAAGAATCCTTGGAGCTCTCGGAGTATAAATAGGACCTTTAGTCGTTCATTTTCAGCTCATTCGAGCTTTACTGATTGTATTCTCGTATTATTCTTTCTGCAAACATATTGTACTCGACATTTTTCAGTGATCAATAAATTGGTAGCGTGTGTTATCGCTACCCGGGGTTTTTATGCCGGCGGCGCCTTAGAGACATCTAAGGGCTAAGGGCTTTTCCCTAGTCAAAATCTCGGTGTTCCTACTTACATTTCTGGTTACATTTGTGTTGATAAAGTTTCCCAACTGATTTCATAAATAACCCTAAGTTTTTACCCAGGATTCTAGTTGTTTGTCCCTGGAATTCTGCTGTTGTCCCAGGATTATTTCAAATTGTTTTCACATCTGAATTTGAGACACCTAACCTCACATTCAAAATTTGGTTCAAACTTTGCTAATTCAACCTAAGTAATTTTTAGCCAAAACAGTTCATAACAACAATAATGAATGAATATGATTGCATTTGTTAGCTTACCTATCATGGTTCTATTTCATTAACAATTCTTCAAATATAAGATACTTTGACCTTTATACATAATGTCTGATGATGTAACTTCAAAACAGGCCTGAGAACTTCTGTGAACTACTGATCAGAAAGGGGACAGCAGCAAAAGAGCCTAAATGTCTTTTTTCTACGTGCATTTGATGATTGGAAAGCTGATGAAAGACAACACTCAGGTCAAGAGTATTGTTGGAGAAATTACCTTTCTTTGCAAACTTTAAGAGCTATTGATTCTCTTAGAAAGCAATTCTATTATTTGCTCCGTGATTGTGGTATGGTTGATAATATGGAGAAATGCTATACATGGAGTCATTTGATGATGAAAACATGTACTTTTTTTTTTGCAGGAGAAAGAAAAATCAATATCATTAAAAACAATGGAAGTTGGTCTTGTATTGCTCTATTCAGTAAGTTCATATGTCTGCTTCGATTTTGATCCTTCATATAATTTTTTTCATATAACCATCATTTTCCTCACTGATGGTTTGATAGTTTTGTTACTACAGAGACCTGTGCATCTTCTCGAACACACAAATTTATGAATACACCATCTCCACAACAACAAAAGCATAAATGTATGCAGTTACCACAGCTTCAGCAGCAGGTGAGTCAATCTCTAATGACTGGATTAGGGCAGGTATGGTAGTTATAAGTTTTAATTAAAATGATTATTTTCGAATTGGATGAGTATATATCTTTGTGGTTACTTTAATTTTCTATATTTGATTATTTGACAGAAGTATATAAAGGTCTGAGTTTCTAACTAGAATTCATTGAGAGGTAGTTGCATTAACTAATATGTCACTTATAATTTGAAAGCTTGAGTCTTGGTGGGGTTTTGGTGCTTTGTGATCCAGGGGAAGTGAGTAATGAAGGGGTGTTGGGGATGAAACTGAAGTGAGTTCAGATGTAGAATTAAAATCTTAGACATTGGCCCTCTATGTTTATTTCGTTTCATGTTTGAAGTTGTTTAAATTGGTTGACAACATTTTAAACACTACAAGACCAATTGTGACGGGTTCATGTGAAGCGGGAAATTCTCTTTACGAGTTGTGAGGGGTTGCCTCAAAACACTTTTTATCCAAAAAAATTGTTTCTATTTTTTCTATTCAATTGGACATTCACTACTCATTTTTCACTACTGTTTTATTGTTGTATTTCTGTGGGGTATTTAGTGGGTTTTGGGTATCAAATCATCCTAAAAAGGGTTGTTGCAGAGGCCGGAGAATAGAGGCCGGAGAATAAAGATGGAGCTTTATTAGAATATGCTTGGTTTGGTTGTGTTTGTTTTCTGCTTCCTTGCCTTCATTGGGTAGTTAAATATCTGATGTTTTGAGTTATTGAATAAAATCTTGGGCTGTGAATTGCAGAACAAATGGGTTTCTTGTTCTTTTCAGCGGTGACACTGGTGAAATACGGGCTGAGGTGAGAGAACAAATAAACACAAAAACAACTGAGTATGGTAATTTTCTGTTGCAAATTGTTTTCTTTTGAATGACAACTGTAGGTTGGAATATTAGAAGGTCAATTTATACCATTCCTAAACAGGCTCACAGCCTAGTATGTTTGTTGTCTGATGAAATTATAGTTCAATAGAAGGGACAGCCTCACAAGTTTAGATTGCACATTCAAATTTTCTCAGGTTGTTGTATTTTCTTGCAGAATAGGACTGAGCACATGTTGCAGATTTCAAGAGCCATAGATTGCACATCCAATTTGTAAACTTATGTTAACTTTGTAATTTTTACTATATATGTGAAGTGCATTATTTTGTTGTAAGTGTATTGTATTTTGTATTGAGGTTAATTGCCATTTAATGTGGAAATTAGTGATTTACAAACAAATAATTTTTTTTTTAATTTTTTTAAAACATTCTTGACGCGCAAAAATGCGCGTCATTGTTCGCGCGTCAAGAAATTCTTGACACGCATTTTGCGCGTCAAGAAGCTTCTTGACCCCGGCTTCCTTGACACGCATTTGCGTGTCAAGAAAATCCTTTCTTGACACGCATTGCGCGTCATAAATTGCGTGTCAACGTTCGCGCGTCAAGAACTTCTTGACACGCATTTTGCGTGTCAAGAAGCTTCTTGACCCCGGCTTCCTTGACGCGCATTTGCGTGTCAAGAAGACCCTTTCTTGACACGCAATGCACGTCAAGAAAGGCAGTTTTTGTAGTAGTGCGTTCAGTGGTTCGTATCCTATCAATAAGAGATTGATTGATATAATAAAACTAAATTAAACCCTACTCGTACCTGCACTTACTCATCAAGTAAAATTAAAACCTGCTCAAAAGAATGGGTAAGGATTTAACTAAAAAAATATAAAAGATGTTGTACAGAACATGAACATTAAAAAAATATAAAAGATGTTTACCAGGAACGATTAATCAGGGTTGCAAACAACTTCTACAAATTTCACGCCTGCATAAAAAAACAAATTGAAAGATGATCAACAAATGAAAGTGTAAAATGAATGATTAAAGTAAACAATCAACACTTAACAACTAATGGTGCAACAATAAAAACATAAAGATATTTGTTATACAGCTTAGTAAATTTATACATAGAAACTGCCATAGTTAGTTATTGTTCATCTTCATACAACCTAAAGACATTAGGTTTGGAATGTGCAGCTAAGTTAAATATTAACCAAGTTACTGTTACTATATATGTAAACAACTCTTTCATAAAATTGTATTAATGATACAACTAATCAATAAACAAAGTAGCATGCTAAACCTTTCATAAGGCTGTATACATTAAAGTAAAGATGTATACATTTGAACATGAACATGTATACATTCAAAATCTTTTGATAATGAAACAGTAAAGAAGTAATGATACCACTAAAACATTTGATAAAGGTGTATACATTTTAACAGGAGGCAAATGATACAACTAAACCCTTTCATAAAGTTGTTAACGTTAAAAAGAGATACATATTTGTTATCAAGTTTAATAAAATATAACTGTGATGTGGAATTTTTCATAATCGAACAAACAACTAATGAATAGAGAGGATGAAATCGAATAACAATTTTAGCATTAAGATGAGAATGTCGGATGAAAATAAGAACAGATAAGTTAGGGTTTCTAATAAAAACTTAAAATCATGAAGAAAAAAATAGAAGATGTGGTAGATTGAAGAATTAATACCTTAATCTGGTGTTATAAGGATTGAATAGATGGTGGCGTCGATGAACAGTTGCTGAATCGATAGGATATTTTGCGATGAAAAAAACGGAAGAACAATTAGGACATATGAAACATTCAAACAAAGTGTAATATGAAGAAAGCTTGAAAGATGATTACCTGTAGTTTGTAAAAATGGAGGATGAAGAAGAAATCGCCGATGAAGATGAGAGCGAAGTAGAAGTTTAGGGTTTGACAAATGGAGAACGGATCTTAATATTTTGATATTTTGTGTGATGATGGATCGCCCTTGATTTTGGGCGGGAAAATGATCTGAGAAGAGTTGTGGGCTTGACACGTGGCATTTTTTTTGGACCAAATGAAAGGGTTAATATTTTTTTATTATATAGTACAGAAGTATAGATAGATAGATAGATAGATAGATTTATTTGATTAACACTCAAATGTCCCTTCATCCTTGTTTGTTTATATAGGTAGGACCGTCAGAAAAAATAAACTCATGTAGGATTATTGTAAGCCAATAGTCGATACGTGGGATTATTAAAATTCAATTTTCCCTATTTTTATAAATGAAAGCTAGCCTTTTGGGACTACAATAATGCATTTACTATAAAATTACACTCCAAAACTAGCGACCAAAATAACATGGTCGCAAATTTCACGACTAGAAAAAATCGCTATGAAGATTCAAACTAAGAATCAAAGCAATTGAGAACAAAATCAGAGAAAAATTATTATTGAGTTTTGAAGAAGGAATACAAGAACTCTGAAAATTAATTCGGAAACCTAGCTTAAGTAGCTAATTCTACTTAACCGAATCTTAACAAACTTTTAAAGAAAATTACAACTCTAGTCCCTGTAAACTACTCAGAATTACACATTTGGCCCAAAACTTTTCTAAACATATTAACCAGCTATTAATATGTTGCCAACATTCTCCTCCCTAATTCTGAGCATCTTTAATCTCTGATTCAGCAAGATCAAACCAATAACAACCCAACATTAACAGCATACACCAGTGATCCCACAGGATTTTTGTGTATGATGTGTTGAGCTCCCACATTTCATTTGATCTTGATGTGCTCTTTAATTCTCAGTTGCATTCTCATCTCAGCAAACTTGTTTCTAGCTAATGCCTTTGTAAGACCATCTGCTTTCTGCTGATCACCTTTTACAAACTCCACTTTAATTTCACCTCTATCTATGCACTCTTTTATAAAGTAAAATCTTAAGTTTATGTGCTTAGACCTCCCATGAAAGACTGGATTCTTCATCAATGCTATAGCAGATCTGTTATCCACAAAGATCTTAACTTTTCCTTGATTCTTCCCTGTTAACTCTTCCATGAACCTTGACAACCACAAGGCTTGGCAAGCAGCAGTTGTCGCAGCCATAAACTCTGCTTCACAACTTGACAAAGCCACAGTCTTCTGTTTTTGAGAATGCCAAGATATAATAGATCCATTATAAAAGAAAACATCACCTGATGTGCTTCTTCCATCTGTTGTATCCATGCTATGATTGCTATCACTGTAACCCTGCAACTCTCCTTTCTGTTCTGCTTTATACAACAACCCATAGTGCATTGTGCCTTTAATATATCTCACAGTATTCTTCACAGCCTTGAGATGAGCTTCCCTAGGTTCCTGCATGAATCTACTAACATATCCCACTGAATAGGTGATATCAGGTCTGGTGTGAGTTAGATATCTTAAAGAGCCTACCAACTTCCTATAGTTTGAAGCATCCACAACCTCGCCACCCTCTTCTTTGCTTAACCTTAAACCAGGTTCCATAGGTGTCTTAGACTCATAGCATTCTTCCATCCCTGCTAACTTAACAATCTTCAAAGCATATGCAGATTGCTTAAGTTCAATTCCTAACTCAGATTGACCAACTTCAATTCCTAGATAATAACAAAGCTCACCCAAATCTGTCATGTCAAACTTGACACACATTTTCTTCTTAAATAGGTTTACCTCATTTATATCACTTCATGTAACCATCAAGTCATCTACATATACACCTACAATCAGAATTGACTCTCCCTTACACCTAGTGTATACAGCTTGCTCATGCCTACACCTCCTAAAGCCCAACTCGGTTAAAACTTCATTCAACCTAAGGTTCCAGGCTCTAGGAGCCTGCTTGAGGCCATACAGGGCTTTTATCAATCTATAAACCTTGTTCTCTTGACCTCTCTTGACAAATCCCTCTGGTTGCTTAACATACACTTCTTCCTGCAATGTACCATGCAGGAATGCTGCTTTGACATCCAAATGGTACACCTTCCATCTCATACCTGCAGCATATGCCATGATCAATCTAATTGTTTCCATCCTAGCAACAGGTGCAAACACTTCCTCATAATCTATGCCTAATTGCTGTACATATCCTTTTGCAACTAACCTAGCCTTGTGTTTTGGTCAAAAATTCCCTTAGGAATCCTGTATTCCAAACTTAGATTGTGAGGTAGAGTGCTTAACGTTCAAACGAATAAACAATCCAAGCTAAGATAATAACACAAGGATTTTAGCGAGGAAAACTCCAGAATCCTTCGAGTTGCCTCTAGGAATCCTGGATAAAAACCTCGGGTGCCGGCTGGAAAACCGCCACCAAGTCAATATTATTAATGACCAAGCAATTCGTTACAACGGGTTGGAGGTTTGATCGATCAGAACTATGTGATACAATGATTCGTATAAGTAAGCTAGTGTGCGAGTGTAGTCGTGTGTTCCTACTGATCGAATCCTCGATTTATATAACAAATACAATAATAACTAACTTTCCGGGATTCCCGGGATCCTATCGTCCAACTAATTCGACCGTTAGAGGCCTCTCCGTTCACTTGGTCCACGATCTTCTTCAGCTGGAGTGTAAGTTTCGGAGGTTGTTGATGACTCCGGTGATACCTGGTCAAATAGACATGTGGCAAATATGAAGGTTAGTTAAAATAATATGATCAGGATACCTGAATGTACGAGATTCCCAGATGACAATAGGGTTCCTGAGCTGTCTGAGCTTCCTGTGAGCATCCTGAAAATCACCCTCAACAATTGCCCCTTGAATTTCAACAGCTGTGGATAAGTTTGACAGCTGTTAAAATTCAAAAAGATGCCTTTTTAACGGCGTGTAGACGGTAAAAGCTGTTGGGAAGTGACTGATTTCTCGGCGTCCAAGAGATGGGACGTTTCTCTTTAAATAGAGAGTAAATCTATGAGATCTTCACCATCTTCTTCGCAAAACCTCTCGAGCTTCTCCGATATTCCAGGTCAGTCCCTTTCCTTCTTTCTCGTTTTCCTTCGCGTTTTTCGGCCATGGCCAAGAAAAACACTCGATCTTCTTCGTCCTTAAGCTCTCCGGTCGCCGAGGAATTCCATGATCAGGGGTACATCATCCCCTGTGAGGAAGAAAGTTGTTCCTTCGACGATCGCGACATCCTCGAACTGAAGAACTCCGGCATTTTTCCGCCGGAGACCGTTTTCCGACCTTATAGTTCTCTCGTCAAGTCTGATTTCATCTCCACAACTTGGGTTTGTTTTATGTACTATCCTTTCTTGCTCGGAATGACATTCCCCTTTCCGGAGCTTATCACCCAATTCTTCAAGACTACCCGACTTTCCTACTCTCAAACCATGCCGATGGTCTGGAGAATCTTGTATTCTTTGGACCAGTTGAACCAAACCAGGAATCTCGACATCGGGATTCCTGAAATCTGTGAAGCTTACAAGTTAAGAACCCATGGTTGTAGCCGGTTTGTTCTTCAGGTTCGTACCTCTAACTCCCAGTTGATTCCCCGAGCTTCCCACAACGATCACGGTTGGAAGAAGCGATTCTTCTTCGTCAAACGAGACTCGATTCCTGGGGGGACAGAGTTACCGTTGAAGTGGGTTGAGAAGGGTAGGAAATTGAAGTTTCTTGTTTTTCGTTGAATTTTCTGTACATTGCTAAGCTTCTTTGTTGTTTTTCTTTTTTGCAGCACCCAAGTTTGAGAATCTCATCAAGAAGCAGCCTGATTTCAAGAAGCTTGAAGCTATCTACCAGATTCCGGCCAGCGAGAGAGCTTTGATTCTTGAAGCAACAACCAGTGAAAACAGCTATTCAGCCGATCACACTCCCAGCATGTATGGTAAGTTCTTGTAAGATTCCGACTTCTTCGTTTATTTGAACTTCCTAGATACTTATAACCTGTTTCCTTTTGCAGCTCCCAAATCCAGCGCCTCATTCTCCCTGAAGGATCTTGATAGCCTTTTGAAGGTTAAGAAGGAGCAGCTCGAGCACCCCACTGTTCCCAAACCACCTGTCAGCCGGCCAAAGGCCTCGGCTTCCAAGAAGAGGAGGGCCCCTGAGACTTCAGTAGCTCCCACCGTGTACCTGGAATCCTTTGAAGATCTTGCCCCGTCTGAGGTCAGCAACAAGATCCTCTCTATGCAGACCATGATCAACCTGGTAAGAAGCTCAAGTAATAATTACGTTAGTATCATACATGTTACCGCTGCTGAATAGGGTTCCTATTTGTGCAGGGTATCGAGAAGCTGAGCTTCCAGGCTATGGACATGGAGAAGAAGCTCGCCGAAGCCAACGAGAAGATCCAGGCCCAAGCTGAAACTGCCAAGGGTAAGACCCTTCTCTATGAGCATAAGCTCACTGAGCAGCGTCAAGCCCTGGAAGCCAAAATGGCTGCTGATGCTGAAATTGGCCAACTCTCGGCTGCCCGGAGCGTCCTAGAATGCAAGATTCAAATGGTAGAAGAGGCTGAAGCGGCTGGCTTTCAGGTTCCAGGTTGGGATATTGCAGGCTGGAGGCTGGTCTTGGAATCGCTGGGAGGATATGGTGATGGGGAAGGAAAAGATGGGACCGATGGTGGCTCCTCAAAGGCGATTCCGGATTCTCCGGTTTCCCCAACAAGGGCTTATGTGATCGAGCTGGGAGCAGGCAAGAAGCTGGAGGACGTGGTGAAGCCGGTGGAGGAGGAGAAGACAGTGGGCGATGAGGACATTGCAACGGTCTGAGCCCACTTTTTAGGTTTTTAGGTGGTTTTTTTGGTGGTTCTTGTAGTTGAAACAATTTCCCTTTTCCTGTAATGAACAAGCAACAAGCAACAACGATGGGGGTCCTGGTGGAGGGATCTTGTGTTTACAAGACGAAACCAGGATTCCCAAAAACAATATTTTGACCTTCGAGCTTCTCAAGCGGAGGGATCCTGAGGTTTTCAGGACGAAACTTGAGAAGCTCACAACCTTTTGTGGCTATAAATAATATCAGTATCTTTTGGGCTTCTCATATTGTCTTTTGTATTGAAATTTTGGTTGGTAGAATTAGTTTGTAAAAACTTATCAAATATCTAAAAAATAACTTGCAAGTTGGAAGACCATTTGAAATTTGAATAATATGTTAAGTTAGATTAAATAGTAAAAACTGACCTTTGAATTTTACCTTAGCCAATTTTCCAATTCCAGATAATCATATCTTCTTCTACCTGAATTGGGATTCCTATAGGAATCCTGAACGCAGTTTCCTCAGTATTTGCTTCAGTTTCTTCCAAAACCTGAAATAATTCTGAAAAGCTTCTTGGCCTCCGGCCGAAGCCGACATTTCCGAGAGCAAACAAGTTAAATAAACTGGGGATAAACCCGGGATTCTTGGGACTAAGCCAAAACTGGGGACAAGCCCGATAAACTTGGGTCTAAGCCAAAACTGGGGACAAGCCCGACAAACTTGGGTCTAAGCCAAAACTGGGGACAAGCCCATACGTATGTGACATGAAAATGCCAAAACCTTAGATAACACGTCAGTGTTATAAACCTTGAGAATCCGCCCGGCAGCCTCCAGTGACAAGATTGTCAGCCACCCCTGGAGTGGACTGGTCCGGCCACCTTTAGCGTACCGGGGGACAACGTGCGCTACTGGCGAGGGTCGTGCGCTACTGGCGATTACCCAAACTTAGGAGAGGAGTCATCCTCTCAAACCTTAGAAGGTACGCAGGATACCTTAAACGTAGGAGAGGTGCCCAACCTCTAACTGGGGATATACCCAAAATTCTCTAGGATTCTCAAAATCTTAGATTATTTGCATAGTGAGGATCCTTGGGATTCTTCCTGAGTTTCTCGATGGGATTCTCACATAAAATACACCTTAAGGTGGATGGCGTTCCAAACTCTTGGCAGAGGTTCTCCTTCCATATTCACCAAACGGTATGCCCCCTTACCCTCTTCAGAATCTATAAGGTAAGGGCCTTCCCATTTGGGTGCTAACTTCCCATCAGCAGGGTTAGTGGTATTCTGAAAAGCTTTCCTCAAGACCAAGTCACCTACTTGGAATCTTCTTAGTCTGGTGTTCTTGTTATAAGACTTTGCTATTCGTTGCTGGTAAGAAGCCATCCTGACTTTGGCCATGTCTCTGAGCTCCTCAACTGTTTCGAGATCCTAAAGGAGATTCTGGCTATTGGTTTCGGGATCCTGGCAGTTGACTCTGGCTGTTGGGAGTACCATCTCTGTAGGAATTACGGCTTCTGCCCCAAACACTAACGAGAATGGCGTTTGGCCAGTAGCATTTTTAGGTGTGGTCCTATCTGCCCAAAGGACAAATGGCAGCTCCTCAGCCCATTTACCTTTCTTGGAGCCCAACTTCTTCTTGAGATTGTTGATGATGATTTTATTGCTGGATTCTGCCTGCCCATTAGCCTGAGGGTGGACAGGTGTTGAAGTGATCATCTTGATGCCCCAGCTTTCACAAAAGCTTGTAGTTCTTTTGCCTATAAATTGGGAGCCATTGTCGCATATAATTTCTGCGGGAATCCCAAATCTGGTGAGGATGTTTCTTTTGATGAAGGATATCACTTCTTTTTCTCTCACTTGAACATAGGCTTCTGCTTCAATCCACTTGGAGAAGTAATCCGTCATGGCAAGCATAAATACCTTTCCTCCAGGAGCTTTTGGCAGCTTACCCACAATATCCATGCCCCATTTCATGAATGGCCATGGGGATACTATAGGATGCAGATGCTCGGCGGGCTGGTGGAGAATGTTGCCATGCCTTTGACAAGCATCACATTTCTGTGAGAAGCACGCGGCATCCTTCTTCATAGTTGGCCAATAATATCCGAATCTGAGAACTTTAGAGAACAGCGCCCTGCCCCCGGTATGGTTTCCACAATCTCCACTATGGATGTCTTCGAGCACCTCGAGAGCTTCCGACTTCTCTAGGCACCTTAGATAGACACCTGCAAGAGATCTTCTATATAGGATGTTATTAATAATAGTATAGGGTACTACCTTTGCACGAAAAGCTCTGGGGTTTTCGCCCTTGGGAATCTCCCCGTCTTCAAGATATTTCCGGATCGGATATGTCCAGGATTCCTGGGCATCTTCAGGATTCTCAACCTTTGCACCTGCGTTATCGTCAACAGCTTGAGCTTCCTGTTGAGCTATTGCCGGTGTCAAGACGTGAATTATTGGAATCTTGACATCCTCAGGGATCCTGAGCGATGAAGCCAAGTTTGCTAAAGCATCGGCTTCCGCATTATCTTCTCTTGGTACCTGTGAAATGTTAAAATTTTCGAAAAATAGAGACAATTTTTTAACAATTTCAAGATATTTAATTAGATTCTCCCCTCTCACTGCATAATAGCCATTAAAGTGGTTAGTTAATAAGAGAGAATCAACAAACACTTGTATAGATAGGATTCCCATATCCCTAGCCAGCTGTAATCCAGCAATTAAAGCCTCATACTCGGCTTCATTGTTGGTAGCCTGGAATTCACAGGGTAATGGATAGAGGTATTATGTCCCCCTGTGGCGATTTTAGCAGGATTCCCAGCCCTGTTCCTCTGACATTTGAGGAGCCGTCGGTGTAGAGGATCCAGTCTTCCTTGAGCTTCTCAAGTTGTTGGACTTCCTTTTCAACTTCTGGTTCAATGTCACTGCTGAAATCCGCCACAAAGTCAGCTAACGCTTGAGATTTGATTGTTGTTCTTGGTTCATACTTGATGTCATAGGCACTCAGCTTGACTGCCCACTTAGCCATCCTTCCTGACATTTCCGGCTTCTTGAGAACCGCCTTGATAGTATAATTAGACATCACAACTATAGTATGGGTTTCGAAATAATGTCTAAGTTTAGTGGAAGCCATTATAAGAGCTAGAATTAATTTTTCGAGGTGAGAATACCTGGATTCTGCGTCTAGCAGAGTTTTACTTACATAATATACCGGATGCTGCTGACCTTGATGATTTTTTACCAGGACTGCACTGATTGAGCTTCCGGAAACAGCAAGATATAAATATAGTGGCTCCCCATCTTCTGGTTTCATCAGCAGTGGAGCTGCTGACAAGTAGTCTTTCAGGCACTTTAGGGCTTCTTCATGCTTCTCAGTCCACTCGAACTTCTTGTTTTTCCTCAGGATATCATAGAAATCCTTGCTTTTTTCTGAGGATCTCGAGATAAACCTGTTGAGTGCTGCGATTCTTCCTGTCAACCTCTGTACTTCTTTAACATTTGATGGGGACTTGAGATTCAGAATTGCCTTGATCTGCTCTGGGCTTGCTTCGATCCCTCTCTCGGTAACCATGTACCCTAAGAATTTTCCAGCTCGCACCCCAAAGTGGCATTTGGAGGGGTTGAGCTTCATGTTATACTGATCAAGGATATCAAAGGCAGTCTGGAGATCCCTGACATGGTCTTCAGCTTTCTTGGATTTCACCACCATGTCATCTTTGTAGACTTCCATTGTGTCCCCCAGTTGCTTTTTGAACATCATATTGACGAGCCTCTGGTAGGTGGCACCTGCATTTCTTAATCCAAAGGGCATAGCAGTATAACAATAAATACCTGTTGGAGTCATAAATGCCGTATGCTCCTGATCACATGGTTCCATCTGAATTTGTTGGAATCCTGCTGAAGCATCCATGAAGGTGAGCATCTCGTGACCAGCCGTAGCATCCACCATAGCATCAATATGGGGAAGTGGAAACGGATCCTTAGGACAGGCTTTGTTCAAGTCTGTGTAATCAACACAAACTCTCCACTTTCCATTCTTCTTCTGGACCACCACCACATTTGCTAGCCACCTAGGATATTTTACTTCTCTGATCATCTTTGTTTTGAGAAGCTTGTCAACTTCCTCCTGGATGATTATATTCTTCTCTGGAGCGAACTTCCTCCTTTTTTGCTGTATAGGCCTGAAAGAAGGATCTAAACCAAGTTTATGAGTAATTACATGTTTAGGGATACCTGTCATATCTTCATGCTTCCAGGCGAAAGTTGAAGTTCTTGCTTTGAGAAGCTGGTATAATTCCTGCTCAACATTGGTTAGGATGCTTGTTCCCATGAGCACCTTGATCTCAGGATTCTCAGGGTCTAGAGGTACTTCTTTGACATCAAGTTCCCTGTTTTCCTGTGCTTCGGGTGCCTTTTTCTGTAATTGCTATCCCTACGTCACCTTAGTGGTGCTCTTCATTGAAGTAGAATAACAGTTCTTGGCTTCCTGCTGATCACTTTCAATTCTTACAACTCCCCAGGGTGTAGGAAGCTTGATACATTGGTGATAGGTTGAAGGGACTGCCTTCATCTCGTGAATCCAAGGCCTGCCAAGAATAATATTGCAACAAGAGAGAGAATCTATAACACAGAATTTTTGCATAGAGTTTACCCCCTCTATATATACTGGCAACCTGATATCCCCAACGGTGCTTTTAGTTTCACCGTTGAAGCCAACCAGAACTGAGGATCTTGGGACCATTTCAGTTTCTGGGATCCCCATCTTTTTGAGCACATCAAGACGGATTATGTTTACTGAGCTCCCATTATCAACCAAAATCCTGCGAACAAAATGGTTAGCAATATATAAAGTAACCACAAGACTATCATGATGAGGATCCTGAACATGAGAACGGTCACTCTCATCAAAGGATATAAGCTTGTCCTGAGTTAGGGTGGACGTCCGGACAGGTCTGTCACCCTGTTCAGATTTGGATTCCTTAGCATGCTTCTTAGCTGAGGAATATGAAGTGCCGCAGATGTCTGAGCCTCCTGAGATGAAGTTAATAATCTGAGCATCCTGTGGTGGAGAAGCTGCTCTCTGGGGCACCTTGTCGGCTTCTTGAGTCTTGACCTTCTTTCTGCCTAACAACTCCTTAAGATGCCCCTTGCTGAGTAGATAGCTGATTTCCTTTCGGAGTGCTATACATTCGTCTGTCAGGTGGCCGAAATCTTCGTGGAAGGCACACCACTTGGTCTTGTCTTTCCAGGACCCTTGCTTGGTATCCTTCCTGGGCCATCTTGCTTTTTCACCTAGATCCTGCATAGCACACATCAAACCACCAATGTCAACGGAAAAACAGTATTCAGATACCTTAGGATACTCCTCATCATCATCGTCTTGGTCAACGGCATTGACTTTATGATTTTCCGGTTTGGAATATGGACGAGATCTATACGGCTTCCCGGGGGATTCCGCCTTTTTGCTGTTGGGATCATATTTAGGAACCTCCAGTCTTTGGTGGATCCTCTTGTCATCTTCCAAACGAATAAATCTCAAAGCTCTATTGCGTACTTCATCAAGGTTCCTGCAGGGAGCCATGACAAGGTCATCATAAAAACGTGAATCTTTGGAGAGCCCCATCTTAAAGGCTTCCACGGCTGCAGCCATATCCAGGTTAGGAATCTCAAGAGATTCTCGTCCGAATCTGGCAATGTAGTCTCTGAGAGGCTCATCTGGCTTCTGAATTATTCGGTACAGGTCACCTGTGAGCTTCTCAAAGGTCCTGCTGCAAGAAAATCGAGTTTAATAAGTTAACTAAATGAGAAAACGATGTAATAGTGTTAGGAGGAATGCTCAGTAGCCATTTCATGGCTGGCCCTGTTAAGGTTGATCCGAAGCCCTTGCATAGACAGGCTTCCTTGATTTCTATCGGAATGGGGTTGATCTCCATACGCTCCCGATAATGTGCCACGTGTTCTTCAGGATCCGTGGTTCCATCATAAAGCTTCATGCTTGGAGTCTGGAAACGCTTCGGGATCTCTACTTGGGATATTGGCCAAGTAAATCTAGAGATCTTGTGGCTTTCCAAAGGAACCTCAGGAATAGGTTTCAGGATCCCTGGAACATTCGATATCATCTCTTTCAACTTCTGGAGCTCCCTAGCGATACTTGGATGAATACCTGCATCATAAGAAGCACCCTGATTAGAAATAATAGGAATTGAATTGGTCACGTTACCAGAGGTAGGATTCTGGAATGGAATCCTGGGGCTGTAGCCATAGTTCGCTGGGAAGCTTGGCTCTGTAGTGGCTGCTGTCTGCATAGGGATGTCGTCGCCATCATGCACTTCTGAGGAGCTGGTTTTGAAGATTCCTGCAGAAGCTGAAGGGTTAGAGTATTGATATCCTTGGGGATTCTGGCTGGGATTCCCAACAGAAAAAGGATATCCTTGAGACGACAAGGTTGAGGATCCCAACAATGGTGGAATCCAAAGACCCTTGTAGCGTGACTGTGAGGATTCCGGTGGAACAGCTCCTGAGAATCCAGCAGTATTCTCTACATATCCAGCGGCCTGAGTAGTCATTGTAGAGGCTGTAGCAAAGCCTGACGTTGATTTGTAATTGTAGCGATACGGATTTGAGGATCCTGAAGCATTGAAATCGAGATGCCTGGGAAACAGAGGACTTTGCTCTTCCATGGGCCTCCTAGATTTCTTTAGCTCTTCAATTTCCTTCATCACCGTTTGATTAGTTTTTTCTTGCTGATCCATTTGATTTTTCACCTGCTTAATCAAGGAAAACAAATCATTGTTAGTAATAAACGGATCAACAGCAATCTGTCACACCCCAACCGACGACGGAAACGTCGGGGCATGATTAGATTGCCCATAAGCTCATGACAACTAATTTAGTGATAATAGTTAAATAATGAATTTCATTGATAACATTGAAAGATAAAACAATGCACCACATATTGATAATAAATACAATTTATTTGTTAATCTAGGTCCAAAAGCCCTATGTGATAGCATCTTGAAACATCAACATCATAGCCTGCAACATGTATAAAATAAAGGGGGTCAACTATAAACTTGTGGTAACCTGGGATCCTGTGAAGACAGGATAATCAGTTTTTCTCGGCTGCTCGTCCACTTTCTTCTGACGGTCATTGGTCTTCTTTTGGCTTCCTGAAAAGGAAGGAATAGGAGGAATGGAGGACAATGTAGAGGTCGAGACAGCTTTTTGCGGGTTTGACATTTTTTGGGATCGGAGATCAAATGAAGTGAATGATATATGGGATTTCGGCAGGATTAAGCACCACTTGCCCCACGGTGGGCGCCAAACTGTTTTGGTCAAAAATTCCCTTAGGAATCCTGTATTCCAAACTTAGATTGTGAGGTAGAGTGCTTAACGTTCAAACGAATAAACAATCCAAGCTAAGATAATAACACAAGGATTTTAGCGAGGAAAACTCCAGAATCCTTCGAGTTGCCTCTAGGAATCCTGGATAAAAACCTCGGGTGCCGGGTGGAAAACCGCCACCAAGTCAATATTATTAATGACCAAGCAATTCGTTACAACGGGTTGGAGGTTTGATCGATCTGAACTATGTGATACAATGATTCGTATAAGTAAGCTAGTGTGCGAGTGTAGTCGTGTGTTCCTACTGATCGAATCCTCGATTTATATAACAAATACAATAATAACTAACTTTCCGGGATTCCCGAGATCCTATCGTCCAACTAATTCGACCGTTAGAGGCCTCTCCGTTCACTTGGTCCACGATCTTCTTCAGCTGGAGCGTAAGTTTCGGAGGTTGTTGATGACTCCGGTGATACCTGGTCAAATAGA
Organism: Deinandra increscens subsp. villosa; assembly: GCA_039602395.1. Taxonomy (NCBI): domain Eukaryota; kingdom Viridiplantae; phylum Streptophyta; class Magnoliopsida; order Asterales; family Asteraceae; genus Deinandra; species Deinandra increscens. The sequence continues at coordinate 60,154,890 of JBCNJP010000008.1, read as the reverse complement.
CATGTGGCAAATATGAAGGTTAGTTAAAATAATATGATCAGGATACCTGAATGTACGAGATTCCCAGATGACAATAGGGTTCCTGAGCTGTCTGAGCTTCCTGTGAGCATCCTGAAAATATACCCTCAACACCTTGTACTTAGTAACCTCACCTTTTGCATCCTTCTTCACCTTAAACAGCCATTTTAGTCCTATTGGTTTGCACTCCTTAGGTGGATTAACTAGTTCCCATGTCTTATTCTTTCCTATAGCCCCTATTTCTTCTGCCATAGCTATCTTCCACTTGTCAAACTTAGCAGCCTCTCTATAAGACATTGGCCCATCATCCTGCACCAGTAACAAGGCAACTTGGTCTACAATTTCTTGTGCTTGCTCTCCCTGTCTCATCCTATTATCCAACACGTAATCCTTCAAATGTCCTGGCACCTTCCTTACTCTACTAGGCCTCCTAGATGAACTAGGTTCAGTTGGATCTTGCTCACCATTTCCAACCTCATTCTCATGTTCCTGCACATGGATACTCTCATTATCACTATCTGACTCACTAATCTCAGGGAAAACCTGTTGATCAACTTCTTGATCAACCATGGTGCAGATTGAACTCCTACTTGGTTCACCTATATTTGCAGGACCCTCTACATCCATCTTATCCCAATTCCATTGCCTGTTTTCCTCAAACTTGATGTCTTTACTCACAACTATTCTGCCTGTTTCAACATCAAGCATTCTACATCCTTTTGTTCTCTCCTGCACTCCTAAGTAAACCATAGGCTTACTCCTTGCATCTAACTTTCTTAAATCTGGGTTTGTACTCTTCACATGCCTTACACACCCAAAAATCCTTAGATGATGCAGATTTGGCTTTCTATTCTTCAATATAGTGTAAGGTGTAGTACTACCTAAACTCTTAGTAGGCAATATGTTCTGAATGTACACTGCATGCCTCACTCCCTCTGCCCAATATACCTTAGGAATATTCATGTCCTTCAACAAGCATCTTGTCATGTTCATAATAGACCTATTCCTTCTTTCTACTGAGCCATTTTGTTGAGGTGAATATGGTGCAGTCAACAGCCTAGTGATCCCATTAACCTTGCAAAACTTACTAAACTCTAGAGAAGTGAATTCTCCTCCCCTATCAGATCTCACAGATTTTATCTTAAATCCTGTACTACTTTCCACTTCTGACTTATACTTCTTGAAGACCTCAAAAGCTTCATCTTTATACTTAAGGAAATATACCCACATATACTTAGAATGTTCATCTACAATGAGCATAAAATACCTTACCCCTGTCTTAGTTGAGGGAGCTATGGGCCCACATAAATCCATAGAAACCAGTTCTAATAGTCTCTCTGCCCTATAATGAGATTCCTTAGGAAAAGAGGTTCTAATTTGCTTTCCTGCTAGACATGTGTCACAAACCTGTGAAGTGTGTTTAAGCTTAGGCACCCCTATGACAGAATCACTTTGTGTCATACTTTCGAAGATATGCATACTAGCATGTCCTAATCTACTGTGCCATACTCCTACTTCACTCTCCATTCTGACCTGTAAACAACTAGCAGAACCTACTCCCAACTCAATCTTATAAAGTCTATTAGGAGCCTTATGAACCTTCATGATCACATTCTGATCCTGATCATAAATCCATAAGTACTCTCCTTTTATTCTACACTCACACCCTCTCTCAGCCAACTGCCCAAGACTAATAATATTACTAGTGAGTTGAGGAATGTAGTATACATTTGACAGAATCTTACTCCTATTAGACTTACCCTGCAATACTATAGAACCCTTCCCTTTTACCTCAACTTTAGACCCATCACCAAAACTGACAGATCCAGTGATGTTAGTATTCAATGCAGAAAACAAAGAGAAATTACCTGTCATGTGGTTGGAAGCCCCATTATCAAGGTACCAAGTGAATTCTCCTGCTCCTTCCTTTGAGTTGACATATTCAGTTGGCACCACCTTCTCTTCATTTAGAAAGACTTCCTCATTAACTTCCTCTTGTTCCCATACTAATAGCAAAGTTGGTTCTTCATCCATTTCTGCCATAAGATTGGATTCTTGATCTTGCAGCTTCTTCTTTTGGCATTCACTAGCATAGTGCCCAAATGCATCACATTTAAAACACTTCACCTTGCTTTTATCTTTCTTGGGTTTAGATTGGGATTTTTGACCTCTCCATCCTTCATCAGAGTTCTTCCCTTTTGTGTAGGTTCCTTGAGAGTCTTTACCACCAGTCTTATTCCTTGCAGCCCTGTCCCCTTTGAACTTTGACTTATTCTCCTTGACTTTGGCCTGCCACTCAGTGTAAGTCATCAATAATTGATCATCCTTTGTTGTGATCATCGCCTTCTTCTTCATACCTGTTCTCTCCTCAAATGCTTTAAGTCTGCCTATGATTTCTTGGTACAATGCAGTGTCCAAGTCGACAAACTGCTCAATTGATGCAACTATTTGCACAAACCTCTCAGGCACACTCTCAAGAAGTTTCTTGACTAAGGCAGACTCTGCAATTGGTGAACCAAGATCGACAAAATTGGTTGCAATTGCACTCAGTCTTGCAGTGAAATCATCAATTGTTTCATTGTCCTTCATTCTCAAGGACTCATACTCTCCTTTCAGAGTCTGCAGACGCGCTTTCTTCACCCTATCTACACCCACATACCTGGTTTTAATGGAGTCCCATATTTCTTTAGCTGATTCCATACTAGCCACTTGAATGATCAAGTCTTCCGGCATTGACTGGAACAAATAGGCAATTGCAGCGCTATTTTTCTTGGAATCAACTTCAGCTCCATCCGCAGGCGCAATCACTTCCCAGAGTCCATGAACGTTGAAGATAGCCTTCATCTTCACCGCCCATATCGAATAATTCAACTGGGTCAGCGTCGGGCACTGCAATGGGATGGTTGTGTAGTTCTCCCTCGGGCGATTTGCGTTTCCAACATCCGTCATCACTGAGGATCTTCGAGGAGATAGATGGGATGATGAAATTGGAGATGAAGGTCGATTTGGCCTTCTTGGCGAAGTCAACAACCGCCTAATTTTGACGAAATTTCACCGGAGAATCAAAATCCCAATTCTCTGATTTGAGTTGATCGGCGACGATCAACAATCTCAAGAGCCGGTACCAAACCTAAGCTCTGATACCAATTGAAGATTCAAACTAAGAATCAAAGCAATTGAGAACAAAATCAGAGAAAAATTATTATTGAATTTGAAGAAGGAATACAAGAACTCTGAAAATGAATTCGGAAACCTAGCTTAAGTAGCTAATTCTACTTAACCGAATCTTAACAAACTTTTAAAGAAAATTAAAACTCTAGTCCCTGTAAGCTACTCAGAATTACACATTTGGCCCAAAACTTTTCTAAACATATTAACCAGCTATTAATATGTTTCCAACGCGCTATCCGTCATAAACATGTCGCAACAATTGATGTCTCAATCCCATCGTAGATAACTAATTATCCATTCCCACTTAGATAATCAATTTTCAATTCTCATTTCCCCTCTAAATTAGAACGGAACAGAACGAAGAAGCTAAGTGACGATCGGAACTCGGAAGTTCATTAAAGTGACGATCGGAACTCGAAAGTTTATTAAGGTATGAAATATTAATTCTCTGATTCTTGACTCCCACCGACCCACCGTATGATTTATTGATTTTCCTATTAGATCAAATTTATCCACACCACACATGTAATTATTTAATTGTTTTCATTTGATTGCATTATTAATTTAATATGCATTTGTTCTTTGTGCCGTAGAAGAAGTCAGATACTATAATAGTTCAATAATTTAATTGAACTTCAATTCTTCATTTGCTAGATTGATTGGAGTTATATACTTTAGATTTTATACTTCAAGTCTTCGATTGCAACTCAAGTCTTAAAAGCATGAAACATGTATGATTTCTAACACTGAATATATTTTTTTAATTGTTACATGTTACTTGTTAATTGATAATTTATAGGTAATTAAGATGTGAAATTGTTAACTGTTAGTTGATAATTTATAGGGTAAAATAACATTGGAATTTTTTTTAAAGAAAACCGGATGTTAGTAGTAGTGATGAAAGTGGAGGAAGAAAAAGACCACAACCACAACCAAAAGGTCCACAATTACAACCGGATGTTGGTATTAATAGTCTTCCTTCAGACCCGGCCGATAGGCCAAGAATTACAACGTATCATCCAAATGAAGTTGATAAAATAAGAAGAAGATATTGAGTTGAAGAGCCTTGTCAACCAAAAGCTCATAACTTTTCAATAAAAAAAAATTGGTGATAAAATTAGACGATTTGTAAAGGAATTGTTTGATGAATATAAATGGCTAGAGTATAGAAAAAAGAGGATAAAGCTTATTGTTTATGTTGATACTTATTCGGAGATATTGTGGGGGCAAAAAGGAGGAAGAGATGTACTTGTGACAGGAGGCTTTAATAGTTGGAATAAAAAAGATATCATTTACGACTCATGTGGCTGATGTTAATAGTTATCACAACAAAGCAAAACAGAAGTGTGAAAATATAGTGAAGAAAAATCAATCAATTGATGAAGCTTTTCGTAAGTGAACAGAAGTTAAAGAGAGTAACTATCAAATTTATTACGTGCTACAACTGATACTTGTAGATTTTTATTAAAAATGGTTTACTATTTCGTGTTCATGATGAGTCGGATGAATCGCTTAATAGAGGGTTTTTCCTTGAAGTTTGAAAAAATTGTTTCCTGATGTTGTCAAGGTTCTTAAAAAAATTGAAGAAGATGGATCTTTTACATAACCTAACTCAAGCATGTGGTATTTTATCATATTTCAATAAACTTGGATTTTGTGTTTTATTTACACTTCATGCTGGAGATATTTGGCCAAACGGTGAGTTTGTCAAAGAAACTTCAAAGTGATTATCAAGATATTTTGGAAGCGGCAAAATTGGTGAAAGCCACGATGGAAACATTGAAATCTTTAAGAGAAAAAGGGTTTCCTACATTGTTGGAGAAGGTATTTTCTTTTTGTCATAATCATAACATCAAAGTTGTGAAAATGTCCGAAATTTATGTTACTCCAAGAAAACGTAGGACCAAGGTTACTAATCAACATCACTTTGAAGTTGATATATACAACACGGTTATGGATATGCAAATTCAAGAATTCGGGGAGCGTGTTTACTGAAGTGAGCACCGATTTGCTTGAGTACATAGCGGCTTTAAGTCCTTATAATTCATTTTCTCGGTTTGACAAATAAAAGTTTGTGAAGCTAAGTGAGTTGTACAAAATGGATTTTGATGATTCGGATGGTGTATCTTGAATGTCAACTTGAAACATATTATCACTCTTTGATTGATGATGAGGATTTTGCTAATTTGAAGGGCATTGCAGACCTCTCTTGTTTGATGGTGGAAATCGGAAAACATCGTACTTTTCCTTTGGTTTATAAAACATCGTATTTTTCCTTTGGTTTATAAGTTATTAAAATTAACTTTGGTTTTACCCGTTGCAACCGCGAGCGTTGAAATATGTTTTTCCGCAATGAAACTCTTGAAGACCGACTTGCATAATAAAATAGGTGATGAATTTTTATCGATGCTTTGATTTGTAATATAGAAAAAAAAGCACTTATGGATGTTAAGACCGAACAAGTGATGGATCGCTTTCGAAAAATGGGTAACCGAAAAGGTGAACTTTATAATATAAGACTTTTGCGTTACTTTGTACTTATTTAATGAAATCGTAATTTTTTTTCTTATACATCAATGTTTGAGATTTTTATTGTGCACATCCTTAAATATTTTTCCGCAATGAAACTCTTGAAGACAGACTTGCATAATAAAATAGGTGATGAATTTTTAACGATGCTTTGATTTGTAATGTAGAAAAAAAAGCACTTATGGATGTTAAGACCGAACAAGTGATGGATCGCTTTCAAAAAATGGATAACCGAAAAGGTGAACTTTATAATATAAGACTTTTGCGTTACTTGATGTGTCAATTTGGATATATAAAAATGTGGTCAAGTTATAAATGGTAAATACTGAGTGACCAAACCACACACTGGGGCAATCGTACCCGTCGTATGCAATATAGTATCAATAAGTACCGAGTATCAATCCACGGACGCGTAATCAGACTCCCGATAATGTATCATAACTAATATTTAACCGATGCAATTGGAATGATTGATTTAAGTAAACTAAGCAAGCAATGAAATAAGCAGTAAACAATGCAAACGACGGAGAATCAGAATGAGAGAGATATCACCTAGCCTAGAATCCACTAAACCCAAATAAGACCCCCGACAAGACCTATCAACATGAAACTATCACCAAGTGAGAATAACCCAACCAAGGAGGACTATAGACACATCCCGAATGATCAGATAATTCTAAATGAAGCACAGATAGCATAATATGTGAATTTGCACAATGGTTTCACAGTTTCGGTCAAAACAAGCAAAACACGCATAAATCGGGAAACACCAAGAGAGGTCTCTCTAAATGAATCCTAATACATGCAATGACTCTAATTCCGATTATCTAGGACCTAGAAATCACTAAACACGAATAAATAGGCTCAAATCTCGCGGTCACAAGTATTTTAACCTATCAAACAATGTCTAGCCAATAACTAGCAAATGAAACAACTCGGTCAAGTTCATTCCACAAGGATGCACACAAAATCAGTCACTAATCAATGATATATCATCATGTAGGAGGTCTCCGGATCATGCATTAACCCAAAAACCCATTTAAGTCCAAGGATCAACAATAAACTAACTAATAATGGTTGCAATTCCACAATCCCTATCAATTAGTCCACATAATACATCATTAACAGCAGCTAATTAAGCACACATAATCATCCCAAACAATCAAAACTAGAATCAAGAGCAAAAATCACATAATCATGTTGAAAAGTCAAACCGAAAAGTCAAAATGGGTAAAGCTTCATTTAAACTAGGTGATAAATGAGAAATCAGCCACAAATCATGTCTCTAATCATGAAATCAGTCAAATCTAAGCAAAACATGAACAAACAATCAACAACTAGGAAGAAGAAACCGATTTAGATGAAGAAATCTCCAACCGAAGCCTTCAAATCTTCAATCTAAGCTTCAAAATCTTCAATCCGGCCCTTGATTGCTTCAAAATGACGTATATGATCTCTTTCCGTGCTCCCACAGCTGCTCTCAGTCGAACTCCCTAAACCCTAGGCTCTAAGAATGCTTAAATACTCGTTTTGGGATTTTTAGCCGTCTGGGCCCGTTCATGGACCAACGAAAACTGGGACAGGAAAACTCACTGGTCCATGAAGCCCACTTTTTCTATATTCTGGATTCCAGGTTCATGGACCAGCGAAAACTGACAGACTGGGGCTCGCTGGTCCATGACTGACACTGCAGCAGATTTTTAATTTCTTCTATCTTTCACTCCCGAGCTCCAAATCGCGTTCCGTTTTCGCCCGAATCACCACAAATCAACCAATCACCACCAGATCTCCTAAAATTCAACATATGAACAATTAAGTACCAAAATCTCATCAAAACTCAAACAAAAGCCGAATAAAATACGGGATTAATCACTCGAAAACATGTATAAGATGCGGTGCATCATTACTTTGTACTTATCTAATGAAATCGTATTTTTTTTTTCTTATACATCAATGTTTGAGATTTTTATTTTGCACATCCTTAAATATATCTCTAGTTCTGTTCCTACACACACGAAAAGAAAAGAAAAAAAAAAGATAAATTTGAGATTTCATAAAAAATAAATGATTTAGTTACGGTAGAAAAATGTTACACAATTCGGGGTAAATCTAGCAAAATCCGCACCCGTTTTTGAGAGAACAAATATATGTAGCTGTAGAAACGGTCCTTCCCGGCCGGACGGGTTGTCAATGATGAACCGGTCCGGTTGAAGGATGCGCTTCTTAAGAGAACTTAGAGTGCGAGGCAAGTTGCTCCGGTCCGGAGCACCTTGACTGCTTCGGTAGGCTGTCTCCTGGTACCTGGCACGAAGGAAAAGTTAGAACATAGTAGGGAGATTGTCCTCCGGCTCAGACTGAGACTGACAGATGCATCATAGCCATCCCAGGTCTACCCTCATGCATATAGGATATGAGTGTGGGGAAATGGGGAATCTACTCAGTCGTGCGGTCGTGAGAGATGTTTTAGTGTCGGAGCTAGTTGTAGTCCGGAGGGATTAAGTGTCCTCCCCCAAGTGGTTGGGGGGGGGGGGGGTATTTATAGTGTTTTACCTTTGTCTGGAGCGTCATTAATGCTCCTGGCCGCTAACGACGTGCGTGGGTACGGTAAGTGTGTAGCCTACAGTCCCATTTTGGGTAATGCGGCGCATGATTGGCTTATGATATGCCAGTCATTGCCTGTCACCGGCGATCATGTAGGTCGTGCGGCCTACATGTATGTATTGTAAGTCGCTAAAGTGGGCCTTTGGTTTGGCCAGGTGAGGAACAGCTTGACCGATCTGGCCGGACCGAACCCACGTCATCGATAGCCAAATTTATAGCTTAATCCTCTTGCATAATTCAAAGTCAATCCGTAAGGCCGTAGCTACAGATCAGTAACTACTTTTTTCTATGTAGCTAAAATGGTTTTTCTTTTTTATTGTTAAAATACCGTAGCAAATGTGTAATCATGGCAAAAGCTTCGAACTTCGATAGTATTTATTAAAAGCTAAACATAGTAGTAGTAAAAGGATATTTGCAAAGGATTTGATGAGAGCATATATTTATTTTTATAGTATTGTTGTGATGGACCTATATGTCGATGATATAGTAATAGTTTTTTGATAAATCAAGCAAAGTTAGCGTCAAGCAAAGTTAACGTAGTGGTTAATTTAATTTTTTTTTATGATTGAAAATACTTAGGTTCGAACTTACACCACTTTGTGAGATATTAATGAACATAAAGAATTTGGCATTTTGCTTGATCCTGGTTCACAGGGGAAGGTTTACGGGTTTACCTAGTTCCTGTCCGATGGTGCAAATAGGGGGCGCTCTTAGGTTCTCTCGTTATGAGGCTCGAACTAGGGATAATAGGTAGGTTCAGAGTAACCAATCTCAATACACCGCTGAGCCAAATTACCATTCAAAAAAGTTTCTTATATAAGAATACATATCTTTTTTACAAGAGGCAACCTCTATAAAGTGTGTATGTCTGTGTGCGTATGTATGTGTGTGCGTGCGTACGTGCTTGTGTGTGTTTGTGTAAACGGAAAAAAAATGGGTCAATCGTCTACTAAAACTAACCATTTGAATATACATCTATTAAATTGTCAACAAGCGGTTTTTAAAATCATGCATTGTTACGGTGTAATCGCAGTTTTAAAAATATTAGTTTAAGAAATCCTTGCATGTTTAGGTCTTAAACCAAAAACATATCTCTATCGTTAACATAATATTAATCTTAAAACATATAAACATTAAAAAAATTCTAAACAATATAAAACATCAAAAAAATACAAAAAAATACAAAAAAAAAAATCATGATGCACTAAGAAATTTCATCCGAGTTTTATTGAAATCCAAAAACAAATTTAGAGTCAACGATATGAATTTTAGTAACCCGATAATCAAAATAAATTACAGAAAGAGAAAGATATATAAAAACAAGAATTCAAGCCCGCGCACTGCGCGTTTTTAGATAATAAATAAACCGTTAACGGAACATTGTTCCTTTAAGATAAAAACACCTTGGTCAACATAAACCTATATATTTTCCATTATATCTATACCGTTAAATAATATTTTTAGCCTAAACAACCAAATGATTCTAAAGCTGCAAAATGATAAAGAAGCCTCAAGATATATGATTTGTAAAGACTTAACATTTAGGTCAGCTTTTCATGGTCTTTGAAAGCTATTTCTGCTGTTTATTTAGGGTGGGAGGTATGCTCATTTAAGGCATGGTTTAGGTATCAAAATTGACCAATGAGGTGATGCCAATAGGAGAGAGAAGATTGATGTAGAATTGGTGGGTATGCATGATTTGGAAGTGGGTACCATAAAATCTCGGTAAACTTGGAAGTGGGCACCACCTCACACACACAAAAATCTCGGCATACTTCGACATTCAAATACCGAAAAACTTGCAATCCTTACCGATGCCGAAAATAATTGTGAATTGGGTATGCATGCCGATTCGGCATGTGTGGTGCCGAGCTTGATGCCGAGGGTGGCGGCATGTATACCGCCCACCCTTACACACATGGTATTAGCACATCATGCTGCATTCCAACAAACTCTCCCACAATGTCCCTAACAATTAAAAAAATACCAGTTAACCAACATCCAATTATACCCTTCAAAAGAAAAAGCTCCCAAATTGTATATATACACAAAATTGGATGTCACCAAATTTTTCTAGCCTCTGTTAAGTCAGTTGTTAGTCGGCAGGGAATCAAGTCTTTGCTCAACTATTTTTTCAGGTAAAATTTCTTTTCTTAACTGTTTAGTGCTATTATCCATTGTTCTTGGCTGTTATGTGATGTCCCCTTCGTTTCTTTAACTGTTCCTGTTGTTGTTTAAACATTTTTTTACATTAATATAGCCATATAGGGGCTTATGTGCTAAAGTTGAAAAACATTATGATAGGTTCTTTACTACAACCCCTTTTCTTAAGTCATCTACTATTAAATTTAGTGTGATTTGTATGAAATGAATCTTAATTTCAGAAAATTAGTTGACATTGCTTAACTATGAAAAAATGTATTATTATATATTAAGTGGGTTAAAAGTTTAGGGTGGGCGGTATATCCTCATGGGTGCCCCCTTCGGGTAGTTAAGTTTTTAGGGTAGTAATCAGCTATCACCTCCCTTGATTTGGGTAGTTGCTTAAGATAGTAGAAACCAGAGAATGTGAGAGAATTTGAGGCTTAACAACCCTAAGTACTCTAACACCCCAAAGGTAGTTTTACCTCACGATGTTCTCTTTGATATGACATTGTGTTATTGGATAAAGAAAAAATTACCCTAAAAGTATTTTTATAGGTATACCGCCCACCCTAATAGATTGAAGTATTTGAGTTTGTTCTCCAGAAAATTAAACATCATGTGAATACTCCCTTATCATGTTGCCTCTAATTACCTTCAATTATATTTATATTACGTTTTAATAATTATTATATTAATGGTCACTCTATCTTCCTCTTATAATATTTTACAATTTAATTTTTTTTACAACAGTGGTATATATTGGGATTAGTACAAATTTATCCTTTAAAAAAGCTTTATGTTTATGATCACACATTAATACACATGAATCTACAAAATTGGTACTTAGGCAAATATGAATACATATGCTTACCTTTTTTGTTAATCAACTCTCTGTTATTATATATAGATTCCACATCTTCAACAAGCAAGATAACACGAAGTTCACCATGATACACTCACACCATAGGGGTCTAATTTGTTTATAAAATAGTTTATATGTTAATCAACTCATGTAGAATTTTATTGTTTTTATGTAGAATATGTAATAATCTTAGTGACTCATATAACTCAGTATGCACTTTTTTACTACCAAATCCATATAATCCATTTTTATTTCTAGGTTTAACCCTATGTGAATGACTAAGCCCGACGAAGAAAAAGTTGATTAAAATTAAAACCATTAGACAAAAGACAATGAATTGAGCCTTATTTATGAGGGTTTTCATGGAGATTTGTATTGATTAGTTACTAAAATAAATTCAAGCAGAAGTTACCAAGAGCAATAGCCACTCTTATTAAGATAATTAATCAGAAGTTGGTTCTTTTTCCAGATCGATTACCCATGTTTAAACATTGATATTTTCTAACATTATGACATAAACTCTCAAAATTGGCTAATTAAATGCATAAACAACTTTTGTAATTTGCCGGTTTATTGAGGGGATGAAACGTACAAGAAGAAAACCTAGAAGCCGAACCGGCTTTAGAACAACTGGAATAACACCTCCAAAAGATATAACTTTTATTAAGAAAACCAAGCCAAGCCAAGCCAAACAGGAAGCAAACAAACTTGCTAAAGAAAGAAAACAAAATAAAAACCCTAGGGAGCAAAGAGGCCGGTCGCAATTAGGAGGATTTAATTGGACCGGTCCTTATTAAACATTAATCTTCATTTAGCCACTTTGACTTGGAATTGGTCCTGCATCACAATAGAGTGTTACAAGACGAGCCCTGTTCACATCCCGCGATTCTCCAACGTATTCCACAAAGCCCTGGCAGTCAAGATCGGTTGCGATATCTTTCACTATATACGTATGCCTTTTTCTTTGCCCACCTTTCTTCTTTCTCCCCGGGATGAACCGTCTGTAAGAAAGTTTGAAGGAGGATCTGTTGAGCCTCATTGAAGCTCTTCTCCTGACAAGGTTTTCCAGCACCCGCTTTCTTATATTGTTTTGAGGAAGCCAAAGGACAGTTCCCAGTATCTGTTTCGCCGCCAGTGCGTACCTCTTGTCACCAAGTCTCCCAGCAGAAGGTACCCAGTTGCCGCCAGTGAGGAGCGCAATAGAGAGTTCGTTGTCAGATGGCGTCAAAATCATACGAGATGATGATGGTTCCATTATCCTAACAGATAAGATATGAGATAAAAGTTAAAGTAAAAAACAACAAAACTTTAAAAATTAGAGGGTAGAAAACGTAAAAATATGAAACATATGTGGCCAAACTATGAAAAGCTAAAGTTTACTATTTCTTTAAAAAAACAAATTGTAATAGTTTAAGGGTAGAAAATGTCAAAACATGAAACGTGCGTGACCAAAGTTTAAAATCCTAAAACCTTACTATTAATCACCAAATTTGATTGTTATATAATAAATAAATAATAATAATAAAACAATCAACTCACGTTCGAAGAACACACAAGTAAAATCATATCAAAGAAGCAACGGAACTAGAAATTCGCGAAATTGACAGAGGATAAGAGATTATTTGATATAATAAAACTAAACAAAACACTAAACACCAAATGAATAAAGTAGCTAAACAATCAACCAATTCTATAAAAACTTTCTACCCAAAATTATTAACAAAAATCATATCATCAGTTCATCACAAACAGAATCTAGAAATTAGATCCACATAGCATCGATTTAAATGTAAGTAAACAGCATCGAAATCAGTAGATTTTAAGATGAAGCAACAGATTAACATTACAAATATCATGGAATCGTTCTAATGAATCGATCTTCTTTTTTTTTTTTTTTAAAAAGGGGCGATTTACATGTATGTGAAGATGATTGAGAAGAACACATACTAGATAGATCTCTGGAATCGATTATCCGCTACCGATCAGAGAGAGATCTGTTGTTATGTTGGATTTGAACACCCTAAGGTTATAAGGTTATATATATATATAGATACAAAATGACAACTAATTATATATACAAAAGGCAACTAATCGTCAACATTTTTGACTTTCGCGACAATTGCAATTTTTTATTTTATTAGAATAGAAAGAATGAAATGATTTTCTAGCTTCCTTAGTCTGTTGGGTTTGTCGGTGTTTAATATATTTTGTCTTTCAAAAAAAAATAAAAAAATAAAATTAGAATAGAATGATTTTAACATGAGTAAATTACATAAAACGTCCCTTATTAAATATATTGATTTCAATTTACGTCCTTAAACTTTAAATATTTCATAAAATATCCTTTATGTTCATTTAATCACACACGGATCGTCCACAGGCTAAAAGGCTGTCAATTTTTGGGGTTAACTCACCCACGTGCATTCCATGTGAGGGGCAAATATGTCATATCCAGTGTAAAACAATCGGTCACCTCAATCAACCTTTATCTTCCCCCTCTCTCTTATCTACTCCTCATTTACTGAAACCCTCGAGCCAAGCTTCAAACATCAACAATGGCGGACGACGAAGGAATGTTTTTACGAAAATCGATGAATAACGCGGAACTTCTAAAGCTTTACGGTAAGAGTCAAACCCTTAATCGCATTTGTGTGTTTCGTGTTCGTTAATCTTCTCGTAATCTAATGTTTTAAGATTCGATTTTGAATGTTCGCTTCTTTTGAAAACACACAGAGGGATTTCCAACCCGTTTTTTCAATCAAACTTCACCATGGAGGAACATTCACTAAGGTCCCCAACCACAAGTATGTGAAAGGAAAGGTCGATTACATTGAACTGATAGACATTGATATGTTCTCCCTGCACGAGCTTAATGGTGTTATGTTAAGGTTAGGTTATACAGAAATTGATGTGCCAATCTATTATCATTTAAAGGAACCTGGTAAGGATTTGAATTATGGTCTTCATACCCTAAGTAATGACTTGGATGTCATCAGCCTCAGTAACTTTGTAGCAAATAACAAGATAATACATTTGTATACTGAACATGGGTCAACAAATGTTATTTATTTCTCAACAAATATGAGGGTTGAAGAGATAACTGGTGGTGTGCCAGCCCATGCACCATCCCATTTATTGGCCATTTCTTGCCAGCCCATGCACCATCCCATTTATTGGCCATTTCTTGGCAAGAGGAGCTAACTGTTGATGCATCTGAGCCTCCACAAACTGAGGAACAACATGATGAACAACATGAGCCACTAAATGAGGAACCACATGAAGCACTAAATGAGGAACAGAATGAGGAACAACATGTGAATGTGGTAACAGCTAACTTTATGGAATTAGATGATATATGTTTTGATGACTTTGAGAATGTGAATGCCTCAATAGTTGATGTGCATGTGAATGTTGAAACTGGAAATGTTAGAACTCAGAATGCTAAAACATGGCATGATGAGGATGGGAATGCTGAAACAGGGCATGCTGAAACAAATGAAGAGGAGTTAGATTCAGTTGATGAGGAATTGCAGTCCAATGCTGATGAGGAATTGCAGTCCAATGCAGATGAGTCTGATGATAGTAATTTCATTGCTGATGATAGTAATTACATGGCTAAATCTGAAGTAGACATGAGGGATTATGAGATGTTTGTTGATTTGGATGTAGAGGACAACATCAGGTGTGATGCATAGTTCTAGATGAGGAACGACGGATGATACTTGCTTGAAGGGGGACGATGAACCCTAGCTTTAGTTATGAAGTGGAGATTCTAATTTTTTGAACGTTGGCTCTCCACCTTTTATAAAATAGGATTAATAAGGAAAAATTGGATATGACATATTTGCCCCTCACATGGAATTAACGTGGGTTGAGTTAACCCTAAAAATTGACGGCCGTTTGGCCTGTGGACGAACCGTGTGTAATTAAATGAACATAAAGGACGTTTTATGAAATATTTAAAGTTTAAGGACGTAAATTGAAATCCATATATTTTATAAAGGACGTTTTATGTAATTTACTCTTTTAACATATTTGATAATTTATTTAATATTAAGGTTACGTGTCTTCGTTTAATCTTATGCAACTTTAGAGTGAATTTAAAAGTAAGAAAAATTAATTTTCTTTACATTGTTGTACTACATATATAACAAGTTGGGCGACCCGCGCTACGCCGCGGAGTCGACCCGTTTTTTAGTAAAAAGGGAGATTAGGGAACCCTTTTAAAAAGACGATTAGTGGAGCCATAGTCGATTTAAACCGGTGATGAGGTTAAACGAACCAAAAGCAGAGGCTACAATGGCCTCCTGATCATAATATCATAATATACGATGAACAAATAAAGGAGGTTATGTTTATATTACAAAAGCAGCTGTGCAAGCCTGTTAAGTAGCCGTGGTAACTTTACATATTTAACAGCCAACGGCAGTTAGTTTCTAACCAAAACATACGAAGCGATGGTACTGTGTTTCACCCAAAAAACCATCCACCTGCAGCCTCTTGTTCACCTAACGTAATCGACATCTGCTTAACGATGTCTCGGGTCGTGGCTCCCCTGCGAGCTACTCACCTCCTCGCTTCGCGGCGGGGTCGAACCATTTTAGAAAGTCGTCTAGCAAAACGATTAAACATATCTGCCATGTGAAACTAATGTCGATAACACATAAATTTTGTTGTAACAGAGAAAGCATATTATAAATCATGCAATTGAAAGTATACAAAATCATATTATTCAATAAAGAAAATGTAAAATTACAATCTACCATAAGCTGGACAATATCTTTTTAAAGCAACATTAACCAAATAGCCCCAAGGGTAGTGGCAGAGCATGTTAGCTAGCTCTTAACTGTTTACTAAAGAACACAAACACCACCAAACTCTATAGGGGGAGGTTTACCAAAGTAATTACACAAATGACTTGTCCCTACCTTCAGGTTTTAAGGTGATCTGAATATAAAAGTCAACTAAACTTGCACGTGCGATGCAAAAATAAATAGGTGTGAGCTCGTGCAAGTTTGATAAGACGCTACTAAAAATATGATTGTTCTAGCTCAAAAAACACCATGTGCTTCAACTTTGTAATCTTGGATAATGATGTATAACAGAGAATATTACACCATTGAAGTGTAAAAAATATGTGTGCTTGTGCAACCTAAATAATCATGTGAACTCAGTTAAGAAACATAAATCACCTGAGACTCACCACCATCATAACTGAAAGAATAATCAGTCCCACTCCATGCAGGCATTATAAAGATCACTCTATCAGCTCCAATGCCAAAGTTCTGATCATATACATAGCTGCTTAGTAACTTTGTTCTTCATACGTAGCCCTATTATGTGTACAATTACTATACACAACCTTTTTTGTCTGATAAATGTATGTTACAGGATATGCTTGCAGAATATATAAAATAACATTTTCATTTTGTATAACCAAGGTAAAAGCATTTACATACACATGTATGTGTGTATAAGAATGCAAGAATTGGAAGTTTGTAGGCTTTTTCTTAGTTGTGAACCTAGGTTAATAAATAATGCTAATTTTGCTTAAAAGAAGGTTATAAATTTGTCATCCAAAAACAGAAAAAGGACCCACACCCGTTTATACCGGTAATCAAGATTATTTATTGTTAGTCACTTATTATCTTTTTCAAAATAAAGGTTTAGATTATGTGCATAAAAACATATTCTAGTGGACCTTCGACCCATTTAAACACACCACTCCAATCCATATCAATACTTGACACATCCCTTTTAGCTAAAAATCGTATTAGACCCATTTAGCAACTCTAATCCATTTGACCCGGCCATCCCAATTCGCCACCTGTTACTAAAGGTTACAAAAAACAAACATTCTTAGCGATGCAATGAGTTCTTACTTTGTTAATTTTTTTCATGTCTTCAAAATAAACCCATAACGCATTATAATCTATTTTCCAATCAAGTGAAGAGAGAGGATAGAGTAGTATATCTATTTACCTGCAAGTTTATGAACAATTCTTAGAAAATATACCCTATGCATTTTTGATAAAATCACACATAAGTCTTTCAACTTTATTTTTACATTATTAAATCACTTAACTTTTAACTTAATATAAAGTCCCTTCCCTTTATTATAAACATACAGTTTTTTTTTTTGCATGATTAAACCCCTTCAAATTTAAAACTTAAGGATAAAGTTCCTACTTTATTATTTACAGGTCCTTTTTGCATGATTAAATTCCAAAACCTCATGGTTTAATGAAATTTTCCGTTTTCGCATGATTAAGTCTATAAAAATACAGGACTTTTTCAAAAAGCAGTTAGAGACCAGGGATCAATCACGCAGAAACAAAATCCAGGATCATCAATCCTTTAATATGTACAAATTATGCGGATTCTAAGAATTAAGAGAATGAGAAGAGCATAACTTGTACTGCATTTAACATTAAAAACTATTTGGATAACATATTACACAAACTAAAACAGACAATGTAGAATAAGTTTTGGGAAAGATGGAGCAATAATATCTTCATACTTATGAAACTTACTTGGCTCTTTCAGGTGCCAATTCCGCTTCAAATCTCCTCCATGCCAAAAATGTATCAATGGTGACAGGTCCTTCATGTGGCACAATTACCTGAATATAGACTTACGTGAAAAAAGTACATGTAGCGGCAAAGAGTTTTTGTGGATAGAGAGGGGGATCACACACCATGCTTGATAAAGATTACAAAATACATGTGTTCAAAAAAAATAACAATCTACCTTGGAAAGGATAACTAACTTTGATTAAAACTCTCTTTAGCAACACACTTCATTTGCACTACAAAAATATTACATATAGCCATATAGGTAAACTTCAAAGTTGCTTGGATTTCAGATGATCAAAGAACTAATTGCACAAAACCTCAAATACCTGTGAAGTATTTTGTTTCTGGCAATCAAAACTGCTGTCAAATATGTTCCTCTCCGTTTGGTGTAGTTCTTCGAATATGTTCCTTCTAATTTCCTATATTGATTGACATCTCTTAAACCTGCAAACCCCACATGAAATGAAGCAAGCAACTCACCTAAATGAAGAAGGACTTGCAAAACCCGCTTGAAATTACAACAAATAATTAGTAGTAAAGAATTTAGAATCTTCAAATAAGATAGGGTTTATATCAGTAATAAAATTTATGAATTACAAACAAACACATACCTTTGAAGGCCCAAATCAAGGCAGCCGAGATCTAATTTCTACAAACTCTGCAACCATGAACAAATATATTGGTGATCACACAAACCTAACTGAAGATCTAAAAAGTACCAAAAATGCAAGAAGAAAATCGATTCAAGGGATATAACCAATTGGGGAGAATTTAACAGATGAAGTCTGTTGACGAACCTATTCAAGATTCCCTTATAATGAATGATTTAGTCATTTGATGCAAATCAGTTTACCAGTAAAATCAAGAACTCAATATTCATGTTTTCATTTCTTTCAGCATGTTCAGTTGTGTCTTATCATTACCCATCAAGATTTGTGAGGTTAGAACTTCGGAGTTCTTTACTCAACTACTTTTTAATCGTGAACATACCTCTGTACCCTCCGTGATTCTTTTGATTCCTTGAGAAACAATTTAGGGGCAAACACCCTATTTTCCATATTCAACGCCGTATCTGATAATGAGAACAAAATTAAAGCCAGCTAAACTACAAACCCTTTCGAAAGTTCAAAAATTTGTTGTACAAACAGTATTACCAAAAGACTAAACTTATGCTACAAACAAAAAGGCATAACCTTTAAGCTCAAATCTTATTTCAAAACACCATCAAACTAAAAGATGAACATCTAAGCATCAAAAGACCATATCCAAAACCAAAAGCTTCAAAAGATAATTCAATAACTTTTCAAGAAACATAACCTGTGTGCCTCTATGCCCTCTTGGTTTAGATTCCCACATCATGTTTTGCTCCAAAGTTTTATCTTTCAATGGACCCTGCATCATCAACAAAGATGTAAACGGTTGGTGGTGCTCATTTTGCACTTCATCTTTCCTATCATCATCATTATTTCTACCATCTGATGACAACAATAAGCTTCTCTTATAAATCTCCGTCAACTGTTTCAAAACCACATACTTTAACTTCCCACAACCAGAATTCAACTTCTTAAACCCCACTCCAAATTCCGGCACCATGAGATCTCGCATCCACGAATCCGGGTCGAATATCGGGTCCCCCCAATGACCCGGATCCTGAACCGGATCTTTTTCCCGCCGGTGGTTCTGGCGGTCCAAATCTAACCCCCATGAAAGAAACTTCAGAGAAAACTAAACAAACCAATATCCTTTCATAAACAGTCTTTGAATCACCACATTTTGGATCATGTTCTAAGAAAACAAAAAAAAATTATCTTCAGAGAAAAGTAAACAAAATGGTACCAAAGAAATCAAACAAACTCTCTTCAGAGAAAAGTAAACAAACCAATATCCTTTCATAAACATTCTTTGAATCACCACATTTTGGATCATGTTCTAAGAAATGAAAGAAAATATTTGCAGAGAAAAGTAAACAAAATGGTACCAAAATACTCTACCAACATCGCCTCTGTAGAACATAAACAATCTTTGAATCACCATATTTCGATCATGTTTTAAGAAATCAAATAAACTATCTTCAGAGAAAAGTAAAGAAAGCAGTATCCTTTGGAATCACCGACAAAAATAGAGCATAAAGAATCTTTGAATCACCATATTTTGGATCATGTTCTAAGAAATGAAACAAAATTTCTTCAGAGAAAAAAAAAATTAAAAGGAGGGAGAACTAACCGAAGAAAAGAGAGCGCGCAGAGGGAGATTTGGCAATCAGGCAGGTATATACAGGCAAGCATCACGAAAATTCGTACGCTGCCCATACCGCTACAGTGACAGTGCGAACAACTACATCACAGAGCTCTCTCCCGGGAAATCAGGGTTTAGGTGAAAGCGAAGAAAACCCGGAGGAGGAGAGCAGCACGTCTGGGATGGGGAACAGTTATGGGGGTTTAGGTCAGAGTGGGCGTTGATCCGCGACATCCGTTGAATGTTTCTTCATTGAAATCGACCCGGCAAGAGACCCGTGCTCATTGAAACCGACCCGGCAAGAGACCCATGAACCGTGACCACTGTTGATGAACAGTGCTCACGCAATATGTGTTTGTACAATCAGCTTGGGGAACTTGTACAATATGTTGTTATTTGTATATATAGAGTAATATAAGTTTCACAAATATAATGCAACAACGATTGAAAGATAATTTTCTTCTCTTTGACTTAATTTCAACTTCATAATTCTTATTTAAAAGAATATTATAGTCACGTTAAATATTTAAATTTAAAATTTAATATAAAAGAATGTGTTATATTCAAATAAGAATTATCTTATTTTTCAGAAGGTTAAGAAGGATTTTTTTTTTAAAAAAAAAAACTTATATATTTTTTACACTTGCTCGTAGTGTTCATCATGACAGTAACCCTTTGTGCTAAATTTTCTCCACACTTATGATTCCTTACTCTACAATTTTGATTAAACTCGCTCCAAACTCAATCCTAGTTCATTTTAGTCAGTCTATATAAGTATTTTAAAATATGTTTTTGGACTTTCTAGAAATAACTCATTTCCCTGCCGAAACTCAATCCCACTTCTTTAGCAGATGTAGATCCTTAAATCCATATCATTGCCCCCTAGACGTTTTTTTAACCCAAATCTCGTCTCAATCATTATCGTCTTCGAATTCGATTATTCAGCCGTCTTCACTCTCCACAACTCCTTTACCGTCAACGGTCTTCGTTGACAAGAGCAGCTTTATGATCTCCAATTTCTCTTTGTGCCCCCTTTGACCCCATTTCATCCCACGCTCTTTGTTATTCGTTCATCATTTTTGTCTAGAAATCACAGCTTCAGTCCTCTCCAATCTACTATCTCAAACCCAAATGCTACATTTTGTATGGATTGCTAGAAGAATTTGACTCAACTTAGGCGTAACGCCGGTGACAGAAATTAAATGACTCAACTTTGTGTGTGATTTTTAGTGCTAGTGTTTTGATAATACTAGACTCGTCTAATACTCTAATCTACACGCTATGTCTATATACCTAATTTCCCGATTTATATTGTTTATCAGTTTTATCGTTGCTGGTCCCACCTGACGGGTCAGATTATCAAGGTTAAAGCAATCCGAAAAGAATCGCATCATAAATCCACAATACAGAGATTGAATACACGTTCTCAAACTCAAGGATAAGAACACATTGCATACAAAAACCCCCCAAATAATAAATCTTTAGAGACTTTTCAGAACTACAAAACCAGAAACGACATAATAAAAATCCAAATCACCAACATAAAGAAATAGTTTAAGATTTCAAGATCCAGAAACCCACAGAAAGTGACGCCTGGAATTACCGGATATCAGAGCAGACTAACAAAATGAAACCAAAGAATCGTATGTGAGTTACCCAGAAAAACATCGGTGACAATAGAAAAACGAAGGGAAGAGAGGTTAGAGAGAGAAACCCACAAAGAAATTCTGCCTCATGAGAGGTATAAATGAAGAGATAGGAAGGTATAAATGTGTTGATGAATGATGATCCCTCTTCGGCTTTGTCAATAGAAGTCAACCTAATTTTAGCATGGGGTTGGGTCAAAATTGAAAAGTCACTCCTTTCAAAGTCAAGTCTTCGAGCCTATCAAAAATGGATTGGTGTACAATGTGACCGTATAATAAAGTTACAACGTGTAAATGAGCCGAACTGCTCGTGAGTTACTCGAGATCGACTCGATAAAAAACTCAAAACGAGCCGAGCCTTAAAGAGCTCGAGCCGAGCTCAAGCTTTGGAATAGGGCTCGTTTAATAAACAAGCTCGAGCCCGAGCTTTACATATTGAGCTCGAGCTGGCTCGCGAGCCTTATCGAGCTTTTATTTATATAAATTTTTATTTAATTTTTAAACATAGTTAATAAATAATAATTATTATATATAAAATTATAATAAAATAAGTAAATAATATGTATTATTTTCTATATAAACAAATACAATTCTAAATATATACAAATTTAATTATAAAAATATATAAAAAAAAAATAATAATTAATAACAAACAAGCCTAGCTCGAGCTTAGATAATTCTTCACGAGCCGAACGCGAGCTTCAGAAATAAAGCTCGAATCGTGCCGAGCTCGAGCTCTGTTAAATTTAAACGAGCCGAGCTAAAGACTAGACGAGCTCGGGCTCGTCTCGTTTCGTTTACACGCCTAACCTTATTTTCAACAAAGCATAACGGGCAGCATATTATCGGTAATCACCTTTACCAACAACTTTTCCTGGACACAACCTTTGATGAAAGTATTTAGTTTTGTAATGGTATTAGTTATTAAAGTTTGAAGTCTGCAGATAATATGTGACCAAAAGAAGCTCTGCTTCTGGATCCACATCAAGAAATTTGAAAATGTGGCTAAAGACATTTCACACACAAGTATCAGAAAAAAAGATGTGCAGGTTCACTGGTTTAGAACCACCAATTAACACACAAACATACTTAAAACGAGAGCATATACCGTATTTAAAACAATACAAAATAAGGCAACGAAATCTCAACAACAGAATACTCCAACTGAGATAACAACCGGCATCAGCAGAGATCAACTGGTGCTTGTACAGCATATACCCTGGACCATCAAGTATTCTACATCTAGAGGTTGCTAGATGCACCGCCCGTTTGATGTAGCATTGCGTCTATCTCGTCACCTTCTTCCATCTCCAGCTGCAGCAGAACATGTTAAATGTCAAAACTAGAAGTCGAAAAGTAGGCAGGTTAGAATAGTTGGAACTGGTTGTTTTTAGTAGGGGTCGAAACAGTCCAGTTTGGGTTGGGTTGACCCACGGACCCTTTTCAAAATAATATATAATTAACGTTTTAAACATGATTACAAAAATACTTATTGCAATGCTAATAATATGAGTATTATTAATCTACTTGCAAAACA